>CM024547.1:28702164-29902164 GCA_014182365.1 Eucalyptus tenuipes | reverse complement strand
ATCTCATAGATAAATTCACGAATTTTATCACTAGATTGTGATCATGAGGAAGCCAGCCCAGTTGAGCGAACCCAGGGCTGCATTTGCAGTACCTTCAAAGCACTCACATGGGCAACTGAATTGTCTTGCAATATGGGAGACTAACTTGCCCGGCCATCACCAAGAGGTTGCAGGAGCACTTCCTGATGCAAGATCACATCAGTCGACTCTTGTACCGAAACTGCCTCGAGGCAACTCAGCATATTCTTGGCCCACATCCGCCCATATAATTGTCGACATACTATTTCATTGATTGATAGGATAGACAGACCATCCATTTGTCATATCAGCCTTTCACTTTTGCCTTTGCACTTGATACAGGAGGCATCCGATGCTAGCGTACGGAACCCGAATCAATCTAGAACGGCTCGTGCTACATATAGAGTTTATTTACATCCCGGGCGAGAACCAATCTACAGTAAATTATCCCGAACCTGTCTTAGATTGGAGTCGAATTTTCAAAGTGAGAATCCCAAATTGGCTCGATTAAATATGTAAATGCGCTGAACACGCATGCCGAGTTATTATCTTTTCTCTTATTAAATTAACACATACCAATTTCAAATCGACGTAGATCTAAATCGTTATTCCTCTCAAAACTTGTTCAGCCACTGTTGAAGAAGTGATCAGAGGGAGAGGATGCGGATGGGAAACAAGGGAAATGTGGTTGAAAATGAAGATGTGTGCTCCAGGTTTTGTGATAGAAACTACCTAATAACATGGAATTGAAACCTCTCCTATTGATTATGACCTATTGATTACGTCAAAATTTACGTTGGCAGGAAATTGCCAGGCATTTTAGTCATCGCTAATTGGCTTAGACGAATTGAAAGCTTAGATACAATCGCATATCTTGTGCAAAACAGATGATTAGACGATCGAGTTTATGGAAAAAAGAATAAGAACTTGAGCTATTAGGTCTTGAAATTCAGACCTAGAACAATTCAAACACCCCAATTTTTAAAATCGACTGCAAAAGATCTTAAATAGGAAAGGGCAAGAATTAACCGCTGTCTAAGGTGACGCTAGTTTGTTGATGGCTTAATTATACTTTTGAGCACTTCATCGCACAGTATAATTTTGTACCCAATCTTCACTATTTTATCGCCGAGTAGTAGGGCAGATATGAACAACCTCCAGTCGTGTCTACCCTCTTAGTTTTGCTTTTGAATTTGTTATCAAACCAAAGTCGGGATAATTTTATCGTACCCTTAGGGACAACGTCCGATTATTCACATTTATCGCATGCGAGGCGTTTATCATAATTGCTATCCTATCCGGGTCACCTCACACCGAGTTGAATTCAATCGCACGCGATGGATGACAAATCATGATTTTTCATGAAAACGTCGGCGTGGATCTTGTAAAATGGCCCGACCATATTTCCTCGCCGGACCCATACGGGAGGGCAAGTTGGGTGGATTTCACATATTTTAACCTAATTTGTAAATAATTTACATCTGATTGATAACGACATATTGGTTGAGTCGAATCCAACTTCTGATTTTTTTCCCTTATTCTCCTGATTTATGATTTACAAGGAAATCTAGAAAAGTCGGCCAGCTGGTTTTGCTTGCTAAACGCCTTTTCATTCGAATCAAAAACGTGAGTAAGTGAATTTTGGAGACGATCGTATTTTCGAGAGTGTCTATATCAGTGGAGTTTCGTCTTGGAATAATTATTGTAATTTAATGCATGATGCGGACGTTTTGTATATCTGAAGCTGGGGTCCCTCAAGGCAAAGGATATCTCTTTATTTGGATTTGGAAGTGGACAATTTCATTTCTCAAACATCTTATGAATAAGATATTTAATTCCCTAAAAATAATTACTTATAAAAATGAATGTGTCACTCCATATGAAAAAATGAATGTTCCATCAAAGAAAATCCATTATTCTCCACCCCGATGAAATTATGCCCAGGCCATAAATTAGTGTTGATAATAGAAATATGTTGAAATATTTTTCATTAATTAATTATTTCAAGTAATATAAATAATTATTTTATATATATATATATATATATATATATTTCACATCATCAATTTTCCTCTAAACAAACGGAGTAAAAATCATATTTATATATTACTTTGAAGGTCTCTTGTATTTGAGGAGAACAACCCCTAGAGTCTATGACACCAAGTTTCGTACTCCAAAGGACATAATTATATTTAAAGATAATGCTTGCACACTTCAATTAGTCAATCTTAATTTTCATCTTTTTCAACAAAATTTCTAACAATTCTTATTTTTCATATCATATAACATATTTTTCCAAGAAAAGGTGCCTCATCCTTAGCCCATTTAAAACCGACGGAACGACTTAGGTGCATCGGAATTGTGAGGTTTAAGATTTAAATGCGTGGAACGAAAATCCAAAGACTCGAATCGAGAGAATTTTTTATCTTGCCCTGTAATTGTCCCAATGAATTAAGCGTGCATATGAAAGAACGATCTCTCGAAGGGCCTAATTCTTTTCCGATTTCAAATACTTCATTTCGGTATCCGAGACAGTTTGCAATCAAACCAGGTAATTGCAGGACAAACCAGTTCTTTGCTCTTAAAGATTAGTAAATATATATAAAACCCAGTAATTCAAATCTAGATCGTGAATGAACAGAACAGATCATTTTCATCGATTATTCCCGTTTCCCATATTTAGATATCGGCAAAAAGAGGGAAAAAATTGGTGAATGTTAGAATGAGGAGAGTTACAGGGTAATTGAGCTAGGCGGGACGGGGTGATCATACATTCCGTCCTACCTTCCGGAGTTTTATCCTGATTCCCAACCCATGCCCCACGTCGACGGAGGCGGATTTGATCGGCTCCTGAGGATGAGTTGCTTTTCTTCTTCTCTTCCCTTTCTATTTTCTCTTTTGGCAATCCGTGTTGATGGGTCTTCAACAGATAGGCATCAATTCTTGCGGAATTTCATTCTTTTTTCCACTCATTATTGTCGATGTTTGATAGACTCTAATCGACCCAGATGCTGAGGAATCATTCTTTTGATGTTGCATCATGACGGGCACATAGTGGTTCAAGCACAATTGCAACCCTTGATGTTGATCTCTTTGCAATTCCTTGAGGGAGAGATCATTGTCCTTGCGTGTTTACAAACTCTTCCTTGAGTGTACTTAAACTTAAAACATCTTTTACAAAACTCTTCCTTGAGTACTTCAACCATCTTTTGCTTTGTCCTATGGTCAATCGACTCGACTCATAATTATGAAAAGAAATACGGAAAATGACACAAATGATTTATAAATTTTTCATTTTGATATTTTAATTTGTCTAATACGGCCTCTCAATTTTATTTGAATGTGTAATGTTGTTCCTAAACTTTTAATTTGTTCAATATGGCATTGAACGTTGGACACAATTTCAATCTAACCCCTAGATTATCATATTTAGACCTGTCAAACGGGCGGGTCATAAATGGTCTAATCCAAATAGACCCATTTAACATGTTTTAATCCATTTTTCAGGCAATGCAAATCTAATATTCTATACACAATCCAACGCATATTGCTAAAACACTTTCATATTTAATCCAATTTACTAAAACTCATAATCAAACTAAGGTGAGAGCGTGGAGTCAATGAACGTGACATCAAGTAAAGGTAAGAGAAACTAAAGAGAGTCATAAAAATAGATTAAGTCTAAATAAGTTGTAAACCCACTTATGACCAATTTATCATTCATTATGACCCAGTTGACAATAATATTATGTTTAAATCAATTTTCTTAGTATAACTAACCCAATTATAATCCATGATCCATTTAACATGAATATTATGCTTAAATCTATTTCTTAACCCATGGGTCTAAGACTTATCTTGACTGATTTAATCATATCCTTAAATTTAATTTAATCCCTAAATTATTAGTTCATAGACTACATTAAATATATATCAAAAAATTTTGGATCATATCGAATAAATTCAAAATCGAGAATTTACATTACATATTAAATCGAAGTTCATTAATCATGTGCTGTTTTCCTAAAGAAATACTTGCTCAGATTCGAAACTGTCGAGTCGAAGTCCATTGACACGTCGGTCGTGTTAATCTGACGGGAGCCTCATCGTGATTGAGATGTGACACGTGGCGGAACAGTGAAAGGCTTTTGGCGTTTCCGCGGGGCAGCGCGCGTCACATCGTCAGAGGGGTCGGCGTCGTACGTGTTTTCTTGTGCAAGCTCGCGAGGTGACGTGTTCGTTTTCCCCTTTTCCGTGTTTGACACGTCGGATCGGGCCCCACGTCCCCAATCCGCCCAATCATGCCTGTCTACCCCTTTCGGAAGAAAGTATATCCTTTTTCCGAGAGAATTATATGCCGATTTGACACTACATCCTTCTCCTTTTTTCCATTATTTTGATTTTAGTATTGCGACTGTCGCTGTGTCGGTAAAAAATCAAATTAATACCATCAAGTGTGATGATTGAAAATAAAAAGGACTTGAATTGGGAAAAAAACAAATTCCTTGGAGTACCAATTTGCAAAAAAAAAAAAAAAAAGTTATTTTTGGAAGGTGGATAACCATTCCACCCATTTTGTCGAGATAAACAAGATGTATTCGATCATAACTCGTTCCTCCCAAGAAAAAAAAGAGCAATGCCGATAAATCCATGAGAGAATATTTGTAAAATGGCTCAATTGAGTCCCGTATCAGTTATCGAGCCAATTCCAATAATTATGAAACCCATATGAGATACAGAGGAATAGGCTATTGGCCAAAAAAATCCTCCCTAATGGAGAGATAGTTGGAGAGGTGACAAAACCCTATACTTTTCATTACAAAACCAATAAACCGGAAAAGGATGAATTTTTATATGCACCTGTTATTGTTAGAAAGATATCTTAGAATAATTATAATTCGTATATAATTATATTGAGTATATCGAAAAGACTATACATATTAAATAATAAGTGTAAGGAATGGATAATTAAATAAATGAGACTTATTCTTTTTTATCTTTCTACATGAAATATAGAAATATACGTATGATAATCTATTCTAGTATTGTCTTCAAATTAGAATTGAATTCTAATTTTTATTTTATTTAAGAATTTAATTGCAAAAACTACTTATGTTAAAGTTCTACATCTTTTGGGAAAAAGTCACAAAAACTCTCAAATGATGCTCATTGCAACATATTTATTTAGAAAAAAAAAAATTGTAACATAAAGATCCCCAAGCTAAGTCGACCATGACTTCGACCAAAAAAAAAAGTCCACCATCATATTTTTATCCTAAACTTTTTTCACGTAACATAAAAAACCTCAATTTTATATCTCTGTGATATATTTATTTTTTGTTAATGTTCTAAGATGATTTTTTAACTAAAATAATATCATTTTTATTTGTATTATGCCAAGCATCATGCCAACATTGTTTGCTTTCTAGTGTCTACATAGAAAGATTTTTAACCGTTCTCATCAGCAGAAGTTGACGGAGAGTAAATATCTCTTATAATTAAAATTTTGAGATTTTGGTGTTACAGATTAAAGTTTAGGATAAATATGTCACAGTGAGTATAGTGTATGATTTTTTGTGACTTTTAACCTTTTTTTTTTTTTTTTGTCGAAAAGTTAAAGTACTATATTTAGGTGTTGATTTGCCTATGAACAGTAAAGAGAGAGTACCTCTAAAGTTCTCATAATTTTAATCTAACCAAAGAAAAAAGCTATTTTCCCTCAATGATGTGCCTACTTTTCTGAATTAAATTTGGACCTAATGATGTGCCTGTTTTTTCCCTTTGGTTTCTTTATTGGACTAAATTCTAGGAGTTTAAAAATGTTTTTGTCCCTTTACTTGTTATATCAGCCTAGGCACATCAAACATGCAAATTGACATAATTAAGAATGATAATTAAAAAATGACTTCATTGGAAGAATCAAGTATGTTAGACGCCCTGATTTGCACCAAAAGAAATTTGAGCATCCAATTGCAAAAGTCGCACAAATTAGAGGACTAAATTTGGACTTAACCTACATTAACTGTGGGTGGCATTTTTCCCGCGACAATCTACAAGCTAGTTGAGGTGCAAATTAAGCTTTAGATCCTAGTAGTCATCGCTCTAAATGATAGGCCATGATATTTTATACTCTACAAATCTTACAAATTAATATGCAACGAATATCTGGTTAATGAAACAATAATTGAGAAAGAGAAATGCTAGGCACATCAAGGCTGGTTTACAAAATACGTAACACAAT
This sequence comes from Eucalyptus tenuipes, assembly GCA_014182365.1. Taxonomy (NCBI): domain Eukaryota; kingdom Viridiplantae; phylum Streptophyta; class Magnoliopsida; order Myrtales; family Myrtaceae; genus Eucalyptus; species Eucalyptus tenuipes. The sequence continues at coordinate 29,895,905 of CM024547.1, read as the reverse complement.
AATTTGTCACCTAATTTAGTATTTGGATTTGGTTAATCAGTTTCAATAAACCTATGATTTCTCAATTGAGATGTATCATGGAAGGAAGTTCAATGAAACTCTATGCCCTATCCATGAACAAGTGAAATTGCATGTACTCACCCATATAAATCTAGATGTGTCATATTGATTGATTCTTAGAGAATAAGACGATCACATAACATGAAAAGCAAAAATAATTAAAAAAGAAAAAAAATACTAGTAAGAGTGGGAGGATGCAATCCATCAATTCGATAGATTTGCGAAGTTTACAAGTGATCACTTATATGAAAAGATGTATTAGTTCGTGTAATTAGAAACTTTAAAAATAATAAATTGAAAATAGATTGAATTTAGAGGCATGTACTCCCTTTCAAATAATAAGATATATATGGATAGATAGACGGATATATGCATTGCTGATAAAATTAGTCCGTTGTGTTGATTAGATTGTTTCAAGGGGGATGATGGATTTTAAATGATGAGACATTCATTTTGCTTTGTATAAATTTTCAATAGCAAGCTACTTATTATTTATTTATTTATTGATATAGCCTTTAGGAAGCTGCTGGAAGCTGTTAAATGATGAAATATATATCATGTTTTATAATCGAATTCTATACAAAACTTGACCGACTTTCTTTCTATTTTTTAAAAAGAAATTTTATTGCTCTTTTCATCCATCACGTGACATCTGTTGAGTGGACAAAATCTAATCAAAATAAATATAGCTAAATTTTTAGCTTAAACAATTATAGCAAAGCTTGTTGGCATCTTCAAACTTTCATTTTATTATATCAAAATGCGGTGATGACAAAGCAGTCCATATTCAACGACCCCACAACTCCATTGCGGGCACACAAGAAAAGGGGGAAATTTTCAATTAGGTCCCTTTAAAGAGCCCACTTCCTCAAAATGCCCCAGATAATTGATTTTCTCTCGATAGACTCCCTCCACTTGACGAACGTGAATCAATTAACCACATCGGTGAGAAAAGTGGCCAGCCGGGATGCGTGTGAAGTTGAGGCATTTTGGTCCAAAAACGAAAGCTCATAGAAAGTTCAAGTTTGAAAATGAAAAATCCCTAGAGAGAGAGAGAGAGAGAGAGAGAGAGAGAGAGGAGAGGGAAGTGGGCCCGCGGTGAAGATGCCGCCCTAGAACCGATGAGGATATGGATCCAAGCATAGACGAGTCCGTCACCGTCGCCTCACACACATCCCTTGCGTTTTGCTTACCCAACACATCCCTCAAAGCCACTCTTTTTTTTATTCTATGACGTCAATGTAGTAATTATCTATGAAACACCGACACTCTTCAAGAGCTTTCGTATCGTGTCGAATACTTCAACACGTGTCCCACACTCTCGAACACTCTCCGACACTTGGTTAACGCGTGTCGGAAAATTCGACACCCTGGTCAACTTTCGACACTCTCCGACACTCGAGTTGGAATTCGACATATAAGTTTCCGACACGTGATTCCGATATCGAGGTCAATTTTAAAAATTCAATAAATGAGATGTCAAAAATATATATGTTTGAAAAAGTAAAACATAATAATAAAAATAATAAATAGATAAAGAAGAAAAATCTAGTATTTTCTTCTCTTCTGACTCCCACTTCCCGCGATACACAATTCACTCCTTAAGTTTTTTTCTTCTCTTCCAACATATTTGACATGCGAGTTCATAATATGGATCACTTGTTTTTTCTCCAAGTTTTATGAATCATTAAAATAGAGTTGAATTTGTCAAATTGAAGTAATTAATGATATTATAAATAACGGATTAATTTTTTTGTGTATATTCATTCTAGGCTTTTTTAATTATTTATTTATTTATTTATGAATTTGATTCAAATTAATTTGATTGAAATAATCATAAAAATGATAATGTAGTATGTATATAAAAAAATTATATTTAATATACGGTGTGTCCCAACGTGTCGAAATTCTCTGTTTTTTTAGAAACAACGTGTCGGCGTGTCGTATCGTGTCGTGTCGTGTCGCGTGTCAGTGTCAGTACTACTTAAGTAGTTATGCATATGAGTTTTGTTATAGAAAAAATCCGAGAATTAGTGTGGTTTTGGATTAGTTAATATATCATAATTGACTTATAACTTATTTGCTTTAACTTTTTAATGAAGGTAAGTCTAATTGGATATTTTTATGAATTCAAATTTGAATTCTTTCTTGATAATCTTCCCAAATGAAGGTATTAGACTTTTGATGCATGTTCCTAATAATATCTCTTCCTGCCATTCTTCTTGCTAGGTGAGTGAGCATTGTCATACGCTTTCACAGCTTTGCCCAAACCAAAAGTAATTAATAAGACATTGTATATTGAAAATTGTGTGACATGATAATTCAATATTAAACAGGATTTAAGGAAATACACATTAAGCTAATATATTTGGGAAACTAACTTGGCATTTTCCAAAGGCTCAACCAAACATAGCCAAGGAATAGCCCATGTGGCGCTTGATGAGCCGAAAACACTAGGTGAGCTTTTCTTTTGTACATCGTTCCTAAGGACGATATGACAGAACGTATCCTTATATTGGATCATGCTAGATCCAATTAAGCTTGGGCATCTAGTCTCTTGAGCAAAATATACAAAACTTTAATACGACAATTGGTTTCGAATTGCCATAGAATCATTGGGAGAGTAATATCAACTCCCAACTAGTTTGTTCATCGAAGACAACCTCGGCTTCAGAGATACTATATGATAGTATTTGTTTCGCTCTTGGATTCCCAATTCAAACACTCTGATGCTACTCCTAAAACCAATTGTATCATCACTTCTACATCACTCACTATTCTCCCCAATGCTAATGTTCCACATTTTAGCTCACGAGGGTATAGGAGAAATTGGTTTGTGACATTCTCCCCCACCCAATTTCGTGATGCCCAAGATACTCTATCGCTTCCTTGCGCCCTACAACCATATATGTCACTATTTTGAGACCTATATGATTGTGAATGCTCATTCAATAGAACAAGCCAGTACACTCCATTGTTAGCTTTCCCCTAATAAAAGTTGTTTGCATATCTCTAGTCACTTGTGCTCTCTCTAACAAATATGACATCTCGAGCCAACTGCACTCCCTTGACACACTTTATTTCCCCTACTGGGCTTCTTATGATCTTAGCAAGACCAATAAAGGTTTTTCTCCTTGCATGAAATGTGGTAACAAACCTCATCTTAAGATTCGCCCATTGATACGAGCAAGTCAGTTCATTTTTGTCCCTCCCCCTCATTGACATTCTAGAAGCCTACGAGAAGTCGAACCTTGTCTGAGCCTTCTTGGCCCCGACAATCACCCCATGTTCTCATAGGACCCCGATAGAACATAGGCTTTCCTCAAATAACCCACATTCTAGAGGGATTTTGCTCTAATACCACTTGTCGTAAGCTATTGATTTAGTGTTCCTTTACTCGTGTGACCTTAGAAAAGTCTTCCCAAATTAACCTTAAAGCACCTTAAAAAGTTTTCTGATTACAACTATAGACTCCATTTAATATGATGGTAGATCTTTTATCATCCCATCTATGAACTACCCACATTAATTCAAGAATATGGGAAAGAGGATATTAGAAACGGCAAAGGATTCGTACAGCATTTACTTTAGTACCAAATAATTTTTTTTCAAATCACCAAAGAACCACTTAAAAAAAAGATCATTTAAGTGCCAATTCTGAATTACGTTGTTGGAAATCTGACGTAGCCATATTTTATTAATTCTAGGAGTAATATGGCTCGTCAATGTGCCTAATCAGTGTATGGACTCCTAAACGACATCGTCTACAATGTTTGACCCAAAATATAAACCCTAAATTCCAAATTGAAGGAAATTCCCAATTCGAAATCTTAAAACCAAAATCGAAACCCTAAAACCGAAGGTCTTCTTCCATATAGTCTCCTCTCCTCGAGAACCTAAGGCGGAGACAAGAAGAAAAATAAAAGGTGGGGACGAAAATAATTTGAAAGAAATCCCAATTCGAAACCCTAAAACCCAAAGTCTTCTTCCATACAGTCTCCTCTCCTTTTGAACCTGACGGAGAGACCAGAAGAAAACCACAAATTGGGGACGAAAACAAATTTTGATAACACTCCGGGAGATTTTCGGACTTCTTCCTTCACCGTCGAACGTCCTCCGTCATTAATTGCGACCATTCCCTTACCATGGTCGAGAAACTCTCTATTATCCTCTTCTTCTTTTTTCATTCAATCCGTCCGAGTGAGTTGATCCTTTGCCCGAAGCTTTTTTAATTGACATCGATCACCGTAGCCCGCGTACATGGAGTCACGATTCCGCATTCGATTACTGCTCGTCATTGTGGATCTCTTGTTTTTGTGAAATATGGGGAGAAGCGTTGCCTTGCCCTATCTCTTTGATCAACGCTTACCTAAACTTTTTCGGATGAGTTTAACCAGCAGTCTTTGTTGAAAATCCCTCCTTGGCAAGGTTGGTGTTCTTAATATAAATAAGCCACGCCAGATAAAAATCTAAATTACAAAAGCCACCTAATTATTTTAGCTGAAATCTACCATCAAATGTACTTAAGTAATCATTTTTTCTCTGATTTGGTACATAAGTAAGCCGATGAAAAATTATGATATTAAAATAAGTATATATGAAACTTTTGGCACTTCTTCGTCATTTTGCTCAAAAATATATATTTATAATATAGAATCCCCTTGTGTACATTTTTCATAGTGCCCCTAAAAACATTTAGATCATTTAAGAAAGCGTACTACCTTATAAGCTTCTAGGTTCACTCAATTCTTTCGATCACTTCGTCGTTTCATTGTGCCCCGAAACCTCTGGGCCGTGACACATGAGTCTTCATCATCTTCCTTCTTTCTCCCTCTCCCATCTGAGCCAATGGCAATGCTCTCGCTTCAGCCCAGCGAGGGACATCAAACCCTCAACGGTTCCTGGTCAACGACGGCATCCCAGTGCATTCACGTTCTCTCCATGTTTAGAGCTTTTCGATTTTAAATTCTCCCCACAACATTTTTTTTTTTTTATTTTGAAAGGAAAATGCTCCCACTTGGCCGGAAAATCGTCCACGCGAGCTGCACATACATCTCGACTAGCCACTTTTACCACCGGCAATTCACCGACGGGGGCTAATCGATTCACATTTGTCAAGCGCCTGGGGTCTTTCGAGACAAAACCAAGTACTAGGGGGGCATTTAATAAAATTGGGTCGAATTCAAGGGGGTCACTTGAAATTTTCCCCTCCAAAATGACGGCAAAAGACAAAAAATAAAATAAAATATTGGTTTCGCCCAAAGGCACAAGCTATCCAAGTAGACTCCTACTAAGTCCTTACATATCAAAAACAGTGCGTCTATGTCGGACTACTTTCAACCATACTTGCCGAGAGCAAAAGCTCACGACTCCATCGAAATTTTATAATCATCGTCGAGAGAGATCACTTGGATTATCTACACGTCGATGGGTGTAAGGCCGCCCTTGTAATAAGCTATTCGACTCGCTCCTTCTCTCCCCTTTCCGTCCTGCCCGCTGACTATGATGTTGGTGTCAGCGGCACGACACAGGTCGGACTTCGTCTCCCGAATCTCATCGATCATAAAATAATTGCCGCCGCTCATTGTGTTCTCTTTGGGAGTTGAAGAGTGCCCCGTGACGCAAAGCAGCATGTTTTCTCATGTTTGTGATCACTTAGTTTAGTCCTCTGTATTCCGGAATGGACAAAGGGGTTGAGAGAATAATAAGCATCTCACTAGGGGTTCAGGTGTTTATTTTAATCTCCTCATCGGGTCAGATCTATCTTGCCATGTGATTTGAGCTGTCATATTACACGAGTCAATGGAATTTGAAAAGATAAAAAAAAAAAAAAAAAAAGGAACCAATGTTTCAGATCCTGATTGGAAGTGTCGGATAAAAATTAAAAGTTTCTTGTTCTATGTCTTTTCACGATGATGCAATATTCTATGGCATCCAATAATAAATATGCAATTTGAAATCACTAGTCTGAGCTTTCGTTTTCAGCGATATCCACGATCGAGATTTTCACTACATTAATATTTCATAATTTTCGTGTGTCTAAATATGACTTATGATTAATGGATTGTAACAAATGATAGTCATTGAAGATGATGATTCACTATCATTATTCAATTAAAACTACTGGCGGAACTAGGACAAACTCCGATGCCGACCTTGGAACTGTGACCGACTAGATTTTAGATTTCCTAAATATGAAGAGTATGTTTCAAGTTTAAAAAAATTAATGAACCCATTTCGACGCTGGCCTCTAATCCTTCAAAGGCAAGTGGACGAGGGAATTCACATCGGTCGATTTAGATTGGTTTGGTTAAAAAGTTTCGGGTATGCATATATTAAAGGTGAATTGTGCAAAAAGTTTTGGGTGACAATGAAATTTAACCTTAAGAAAGGGAAATTGAATAAAACCAAAAGCAAAACCCCCCACCTTTTTTCTTCTTCTTTTTCAATACAAAACCCCCACTTGAACCGAATGCAAAGTGGTATATCCCCCAAACGAACGTCGACCATTTTCTCCCCGGCCCCTCTTCCCAAATCCAAGCCGTTTCGCAGCTCATTCGACTCGCCTCTCTCTCTCTCTCTCTCTCTATATTTATAAATATATATCTCTGCGATTCTTCGTTGGCTTCCCTACTAAATCTGCCGAGCCCTGCGCAATCGGGCCAGCGTGGTAACGTCTGGTATCATCGCCACCATCGTCCTCTTCACCTCCTCCCCCTCAACGTCTCTGCATCTCTCTCTCTCTCTCTCTCTCTCTCTCTATATCCCCCACCATCTCCTCAAAACCTCTCCGCCTCCGCCGCCCCGACGGCGGCGCCGCCACCTCCGCCGCCGCCGCCGCCATGAACCTTCTCCTCCTCCTCCTCTCCCCCTGAAGCTCCTCCCCTGGAGCAGAGGGGATCCGGGGAGTCGAAGAGGGGAAACAGAAGCTGCTCGCGTTCGCGCATTTTTTGTGACTGCCCATCGATCGTCTTTGCGGAATCTCGATCACCCACGTCGTGATTTTTTTCTCCTGGGGAGGAAGGACGGGCCCCGCGAGGAGAGTCCGGTCGTCCGCGACATGCCGCGCCAGATCGTGCTGCGACCGCCGTCCGTGAGCCGCCGGGAGCCGCTGCTGAGGGCGAGCAAGTCGACCTCCTCCTCCGCCTCCTCCTCGGGCTCCTCCGGCGGCCGGGGGAGCGTCCGGTTCGCGGAGGTGGCCGGGGGACGGCGGCGGAGTGCGCGGTGGTGTGCTGCTGCTGCCCCTGCGGGATCGTAAACCTGATACTGCTGGCCGTGTACAAGGTGCCCGCCGGGCTGTGCCGCCGCGCGTGGAGGAAGACCCGGCGGAAGAGGCTGATCAAGAAGGGCCTGCTGTCGCCCAAGGGGCGGAGGCTGACGTGCGGGTGCGAGGAGAAGGAGCTCCAGATCCACCCGTTCGCGGGGAACGAGGCGGCGCCGGAGATGAAGACCCCGCGGCGGCCGCGGCGGACGCGGAGGTGGACAAGCAGGTGGCCAAGCTCGAGAAGGAGATGTGGGAGAGGTTCTACAGCACCGGCTTCTGGAGGAGCCCTTCTCAGCGAGAGCCCGAGTCGGCTCAGTGCTACTGATTTCGACCCCGTTATATATGGCAACGAACCCACGAAAACGAGAAAGTTTCGAGCTTGGCATTGGCGACGGCAATGGCGGAGCAATAGTCGCCGGCGCCCGGAAGTTCAAGAGACTGCACGAGAGGCAGGGGCCTCCGGACGGTGATTGTTGGGTCGATTAGGAACAGAGGATTTATCGCGTGTACATGATGAATCGATTGAGTGTATCTGTGTCAGCAAAGTAACTATAATTCGAACGATCAGGAATTGGCCCTGATCCTTCTGCATCTCTCTCAAACTCTCACGATTGCTTTGCGAATTTGGTCCTTGGGGTGTGAACAGAGTTTGCATTTCGGTTCCGGTCTTTGGTCCGACTTTCGCATTTATCGGGATCGAAAACGGTCGTGAATGTGTGTATATTATAAATATGTATTTCTATATGATATGGTTAATAACATGTGGGATTATAATACTTAAAACGCACTTGACCGTTTCTGTCGATAGGACTTGATTTTCTTCTCCATGGTCATCTTTGATCCATGAGCAGTACCGTCGAGAAGGAAAAGTGGGTAAGAAAGAAGTCGAGATAATTCTAGAGAAATCAGTCCGTCCGACGCGCCCTTCGACTTCCCGTGTCTTGTGAAAACAGCGTTTCATCGAGGTGTTTTTGGTAGTGAATCGCTGGGATGATAAAGTCGACAGACGTTTGATTTATGTTTCAATCAATCTTTTGATTTAGACGGTGTTGTTATCCCTAGCCAAGCGCTCGGACTTGCGCCCTCTATTCGTCCGTGTGGACCTGTCTCGCATCCGTGATTAGGTGTGCAGTCTTAATCTCGTGGAATTAGATGCTGAAGTTCGCTTCGGTGCATCTTCAAGTCAATTAATGAAGGGGGACTGTGGCAACCCCCGGAGTTGCTTTCCCCTTTTCAAGAATGGCAAGGCAAACCGAGCCGGCGTTCCGGCGTTCCATAACATCAGCATGTTTCCCCGTTGTTGCCGAGCTCGATCATTGTTCGGCGGTCCCGGCAGCCTCGATCACGACTGTTCGGGAATCCAACGCAAGTGGTTGGTGATTTCTGCGCAATGAGATGAGAAGCTGCGTGGGGATCGATTGACCCACTTTTGGAGTCCAAAGTTAGATATTTTTGCTAGGAAACGCCTGCTCTGTTTCCTTTGAAATGCATGTTGATGTTGGTACGTCACGGACCGGCGACCCCGACTCCAATTTTTTCTTTTATTTTTGGGTCCCTCGTTGGATCTCTTTCTTCCTTTTTACTTTTTAGGGTTAATACCCTGAAAACTCCAAACCCAGTACTGTTTGACAAATTTACCCTAAACTATTTTTTTCGACCACCAAAAACCCCAAACTGGTATACCTTTGACAAATTTACCCCAAACCTGGTACACTTATGACAAATTTACCCTCTGTTAGTTTTCATTAAATTTTATTGTCAAATTATTAAGTTAAATGACACGTGATAATTGACTAATATATCAATTTGAGACTTTACGCTCTGTTTGTCATAGTTTATAATTTTTGTGATTTTTTTTGTGGTATTAATCCAATTTAGTGGATGGTATATTTGTCACATATTTACCAGTTTGGGGTTTTTTGCGGTCGAATAAATTAGTTTGGGGTAAATTTGTCATAAATGTACCAGTTTATGGTTTTTTATGGTTAGTCGGGATAAAGTTGTCACAAGTGTACCAGTTTGGGGTTTTTCATGGTAAAAAAAATAGTTTGGGGTAAATTTGTCACAGATGTACCAGTTTGGGGTTTTTTAAGGTATTGACCCTACTTTTTAATGCTAATTTTAATAGATTTTATGGTATTTACTCCAGGTACTTCAGACCTGCAGAGGAACAGGACGTGTAAGCTGTCAATTTCACACATTGAAACAGAGGATGGGTCCCCAGTTCAGACATGTCCTGGGAGACCCGTGTGGGATGACATCCCTTTTTCGGCCCGTAACTTTCAATGGAGTGAATGATACAACTTTTCTTTCCCTTTACCTCATTTTATTTTTTTTAATATCATAAAAAAAATTAAATTAATATATTCATAATAAATTTATATCAAATTAATTTTTGATCCCAAAACTCCAAACTGATGCATCTACGATAAATTTATCATTTATTAATTTATATTTTACTGAATTTAATTATACGTAACAATTGACGGGTATACCGATTTTGGGTTCTACCTTCGTTTTTACCGAGATGTATTTATTTGAGATTTTTGTGGTATTAATTCAATTTAAAGGAAACTAACCAATGATAAATTATCATAAATAAATTTATTATAAATGTATTAATTTAAAATTTTTCATAATATTAACATTTTTGTTATTCCTGTTACATGAGCCAGTCATCATATAATGCTCTAAAGCACATTCAGGTTTAAATCTCCATCGATCTTACGTTCCCATGGGCTTCTTACGCATTGCTAACAACATCGTTCTCCTCGACTACATTGCTCAAAAACGGGACCAGACAATATGCAACTCCTCCCTCGTTATCAGTTGGGCATTACACGTGGGACATGATCACGTCGGAAAGAAGGATAGGATAACAAGCAAGATGATGAGAGTTAACAATTGAATAAAAGAGCGTAACCCATGCTCCACTACGATTTTAAACAAATCATTTTCTACCAAAAACTTAAGGCTTGCTTTATTTCCATTCCTTTATTGGCTCATAATCCTATCATATTGAATTGACTACATTTTACATTTTTTTCTTCTTCATTTTTCAATTTCACTAAAAGAAAAACTTATCCACATTCCTTCCAAATAATTTTTTAATCCTAGCCGCTTCTTTCACAACCATTACATTTCAACGTTTGTTTATGTTTGTCTTCTTTTAAATTTATTCTCGACTATTATAATCTAAGCAAAAACTAGTCATATATCGGAGTAAAAAATAGTTATTTTTATATGCAAATTGTTTACTTTATTTTCCTAAAGCATTTTCATTATCATGAATTTTTGCACTTCGATTTTTAGTACAAATTTACAAGAATTTACTCAAAGTTTAAATAGTGTGGTTGATGTATGTGTTATACACAATCTACTTAAAGGTTATCCTCTCACTTGTGCTTAGGTTTTTTTTTTTTTATAATACCATACCAGTACAAAAAAAAGAAATATACAAATAAGTAACAAAATAATTAGTTTGTTTTATTAGAAACACAATAATCAGTTAACTATCTACTAAATAAATAAAAAAATTCGGAGAAGAAGCAAAACAAATGTTGTTTCAAATGAGAAAGCAAAGGCAAAAAAAAAAAAAAAAAAAAAAAAAAAAAAGAAGACAAGCATTATTCTTCAATCAAGAGTAGGCCTCATATTTAACCTTGGTAATTATTATTCATCAAGAGCATGGTAATTTCGTCTCTAGTAAAAAAAAGAAGAAGAAAAAAGTAAGAAATATTCTTAAATCAAGTGTGGGATCCGTAAGGATGGTGTAATCATTTCGATATAAATTGGGTGTCAAGAGCTAAAAAGAGATGGAAATAGCTCAAGCCAAACTTAAACCGTCAAAAACATGCCAAACGCGTGCACAAACACTTTATTCACCTCTAATTCGATTCTAATTTGCCGATAGTGTTTTCAATGATCACTGTACAAAATGCCTATATCCTTAACTGTTTACGTAAATCGAGCCCAAACAAGATATCAAAAAGCATCTAATCTTTTGATGGGTATCATCTAATTTCGAAATTTAAAGCGTGCATCATTTCACTATAGGAATAAGGAAAGCACGCATTCAGATTAACATAAGCAATTACGTACGACTAGTCGTCCGTGGTCAAGGAATCAGAGAAGATTAGAATCCTTTTCATACTTCTATTGCTAAGAAAGGAGTGTAAACCCCACATTAAAAGTGTCAAACTGAAAGATTTGGAGGAAATCTCATTCCGTGGAAAAACGGAAAGTGCAGATGGGAATACATTCCACCACCAAGTGGACTCCATGTCACATTAACGACGAAAGCTAGTCCCACCATTAGTCAACAGAGGGACAAGGGCCACTAATCTAATTTCAAAAGCAACTTTGATTTCCCTTTGATTTAATTAGGCCAACTCCTTTGAAAAAAAAAAAAATATCCAAACAAGATGTCGCTCACAATTCACGACTCGTGTTCACCCATAATAATTAGGTTTCTTAGTCGTGTCGAGCCGTGTGATCGAGCTGCACTATCTTTCTACCGATTATGCTATATAACCTATGTATGTTGAATTTATATCTGCTTGTGTCGCCGTCAAACTTGCCAATGAATCGTGTTAAAACGTGCCGGTTTATGTCAGAAATGGTCAAGACCATAAAAACAACATCGACCTTAATTTCATCAACCATATATTTTCTTGAGCTTTGTTAGCATGACAGTTTTTTGGCTTTCATGAGAATAACGGTTTATTATAAATCACAAATTCCTTAAAGACAGCTATTTTTATAATAAATTAAATATTATCACCCAATCATTTTTTTATTTTCTTTGGCCAGGTGTGCATAAGAAAAGGACTATACTTTCTCAAACTCCCCTTTTCTGAGCAAAAAGAAAGTAACTTTACTGCATGGCCATGGGGAAAATGGGAAAAGACTTTTTGCCTGTTCTTACACTGTCTACGTGTGCTGTGTTAGTGCCTTGTCCCTTCCAAAGGTCTTGTTTCCACCAGGGGGGGCTCGGCCTAATTTATGTTTTCACTGCTTTTCCCCCATGGCTAGATTTAAGAAACACTCCATCACGACTTTCATGTCTTTCGGCCCAATGGGCTTGACAAGCCCGTGTTGTTCACTGTTGGTCATTTTACCTTAAATTTCTTTTGTATTTTTTTTTATTTTCTTTCTCACTCTTTTGTACCGGAGCTGCCGGGATAAGATGGTGACCTTAAACCCAGAAGAGGTTCTCTCGTGCCTTGTCTTGCCAATTGTTGTCGGGGAGTCGCGATGAAACTTTTTTAGCTGGAACGAAAGCATACTTTTACTTTCTGATGGTAACAGGAATGACCCCTAGAAGACAAGATCCTCTCGGCCGGGCACTCTCTAGGTCCGTGTGTCCAGGAACCACCGGTCGCCAACTTGCTCGACGAAGCATTGTCAGTTTTCTAATAACTCGTTTTCCCGAGACTTACCCAAAAAAAAAAAGGTGGAAGCTTGAAGGAAAAATGGAGTGTTCATAAAGTAGATAGATAAGTAGTTAGGCTTGTAAATTTTTAGAGCATATGAAGTAAGTGAAAGATAAAGAGATAGCCTGCCAAACACCACCAACTGCACGGAAAAATGTTTTGAGCTTAAACTTATGTCATTTGCTTCCTTTTTTTATGATTTTCTCCATAAACAGAACCATTGCAAGTATAGAGCAGACAGCCACATTATCTTTATGCTCTCTCTTTGACCGTAGAATTGAAAGCACAAGACACTTATGGCAAAGTTACTTCCTAAATTAAAAGGGCCTTCGAATTACTAGGAAGCAAGATAGAATTAAATTGGTTTTCCTTTTCACAACCAAGAGTAGATTCCGCAAACTTTTCATGCGAGTATAGCAATATAAACAATCAATGCAATCTTAATTCGCATTCAATTCCATGCGATTCTATCACGACAATAGATAATTCGAATGCGGTATGCAAATTCAAGACGACTTATGATGTCATGGGAACATGTAATTTCAAGGCATCATGCAATTTTAAAACGGCATGTATCTGCAATGTTAGCACGCAACTTAAACTTGTGTACAATTTTAGGATTGTGATCTACATCATTTTCTTCCCGATACCTCTCAAGGAAAATCCCGAATTGGATTCCAAATTGACAAGTTAGTGTGAGCTTATCCATGCAATTATGCACTCTTCAAATAGGAATCTATCTTCTGAAAGATCAAGAGTTACAATCGATTTTAGGGGAACCTTGCACAAGGCTGTTTGGGCCATTGGGCAATGTGAAAATAGCCTTGCATAGCTAGCTCCTTCCCTCAAGGTATTCGAGCGGCGGCGTAGTAAAGCGATCAGAAGAACTTTTTGAAAGCCTTCGTTACCGATATCTTGATTATTAAGATAACCTGTAAACCTAAAAAATCAAGAACATCAATAATTCGCAGGCACGAAACCATCGATTATGAGAGGGGGGATGTGCACATGGCACCCCTAAAATACCTCCAATGCTAAAGCGAAAAGACGAAAAACTTCCATTTCTGGCCCAACCTTGCATAGGGCCCAGCCCATCTTGAGCAAGGCCGGGCCAACTAGCAAAGCGTGGTAATCGAAGGTTGGCCCCTTTGAACTCACAGGTACTTGAAAAGTCACATTTTCCTTCTTTTAAATATAAATATATATTTTCTTTATATTTTGACCCAACGTTGATGGTGGGTTTCTCTCTGGTCCAATGTCCATTTGACATGATCTGGTGGCTATCGAAAGGTTGTATGTTGAACTTCTCATAAATGCGGTTTGCTTTTTACATAAGAGTCGGTGTTGTGTAATTCTGCGAATCTAGTCAAACAGATGGAAAGTTGCGAACTCTCCCTTAGAAAAACTTTGTCTAAGTAATTCTCGAGGCAATGTAAAGCTCACAATTAGATTTATGTGATCCCATCACCACTATACGAAAATACCCTATTGAGATTAGACGGATATGGTTTAAAATCGCAATTTTAATGATCTAGCTATTTGATTTGGTTAAATTTGGCATCATCAGATATCTCTCTTGGATCACAAACCAATTGTACCATTTACTTGAAAGTTTGACGACGTTGACTCTAAGTCAAAGTTTGGTCAAATTTCTCATAAAATATTAGGTGTCTACAATGACTAATAACTATCTCTCTCTGCAGATTATCGATATTATTGAGATGATTTGATAACAAAAGAAGAAAGTCGAGAAGTGACATAGTACAATTGGTAAGAGTTAGAGGATCAAAGATGTACTTAATCCAAAAATAAATTTGATGAACAATAACTCATCTCCCAAGTGATAATGATATCACCCAGAATCAATGAAAAGATAACTTATAAAATTCAGGGGGTAAGTACATTAGAAATGCCAAAAGTTGTGTACGGCATTCACTTTGGTGCCAAAAGTTTATTTTGGATCACTTAAGTGTCAACAAATTTGAAAAACGATCATTTCAGTACCAACGCCGATCTAATTGGCCGGAAATCCGATGTTATACTTTTTTATTAATTTTTGAAGCTGACGTGGCTCGTCGGAGAGTACAATCGGCATCCAAACAATAAAACGACGCCATTTGGCGTCTTTCCCTCGAGTAAGAACCCTAATTCCCCAAATTGAGAGAGAGAGAGAGAGAGAAGGCATGGGCTTCCTCCTTGTCTTCTTCCCCAAAGAACAACACCAGCAGTGGCACCTTCGACCCCCCTTCTTCCTCCTCCTCCTCCGTCCTTGCCTCCTATTCTTCCCACCACTTCTTACTTGAGCAACAACCTCAGCCTCTCCTTGCTCACCTGGTCGAGCAACTACGATGGTGGCCGAGCGACGGTGGCTAAGCGACAGCGGGCGAACGACGATGGCCGAGAGATGGCAGTCGGCGTTGGGTGAGGATCTGATAAAGAACCCTAGTTTCAGTCCCCATATGAGCTATACAGCATCGTTTTTGTGAGGCTGTTCACGTATGACGGAAAAATGACGTCGTTTCTTAAGGAGAATGGAAGACGACGTCATTTAAAAGTCATCACAACTTTTTTTTTTAAAAAAATATAAAAGCCACGTAATTAATTTGGCCAGAATCTATCACTGGTGGCATCAAAGTGCTTGTTTTTTCCCTAATTTGGCATTTAAGTGATCCGACGGAAACTTTTGGCACTAAAATGAGTGTCGTACACAACTTTTAGCACTTGTAGTGTACTTTCCCAAAAATTCAGTACGATTCTCATCATGTGAACCATAAATGTGTGGATGCATAGCTGCGTCTGACCAAATCAATTTTCATATACCTATATGCTTCAACAAATCTTGTTAAGGATACTTAAGGGGAGAGAAAGGGGAAAATAGTCCTAAAATATATTTGACATGTTACCATGAAAACATAGATTCAAACGATACACTACAATAATTATTTTCCAACATTAGTCGTTCGCCTCATTGTATTTGTCTTCATTTGCCCCTGTCCACTGCTTGGATCGCCCACTTCATTTTTATCCTAATAAAATCTGAGAGGAATCAGAAATGATGGCAAAAGTCAAGGTTGACTCGCAAATGAGACAACGATTTAGAATCATTGACCCATAAAAAAAGGGGTGATGGAGTGCTGCTGTTGAACGACCCGCCATTGGGATTTTCATCATGGCTTCAATTGAATATATGAGCAGGCGAGTTGTTGATTTTCCACCACCTGTCGACCCAATCAATTGAAAAATAGCCCTTCAAAGGGGACAGATGAGTTTCCACTTTGAAACGGCTCGTTGTGATTAGCTAGGTTATCCAGGACACGAAATGCTTCCCTAATCTTATTGCATAAATAAAATATAAGTTAATTATCTAGATTGATGACTCAGCTATATGATTATTTCTATTTCGTAGGGGTTAATTAGAGATTTTATTGCTTATGTAATCATCGCGCACGGGTATTCTTTCTTTCATTGCTGAATTAGCCCTCCATGACAATCTCATCAAATGTTCCCCTCATCACTATTTTGAGCTACGGAGTTGAGCGAACTTTAGTTAGTTTAATCCTTAAGCATTTTTTAGTCATGTGGATGATTTCCCGACCATTAACATGCCATCAACCTTGGATTTTTATGTTCTGAGTAGAATAAGCAGTTACGACATAAACTGAAACTGCAGTAATGAATGTAAAATCTGGGATAACGTCTAAAAGTGGTGGTTGCTCTTATTGCCTTTCCCAACCCTTTTGCCGTATAAACAAAAAATTGGGACTCAAAGCATCTACATCTACTGTCACGTCGTGAGAAATTTGGTCAAATTTGCTCTAAGATCCAGGATTTTCATCCATAACTAAAACAAGGGCAGATAATTTGATGCATCACTAATATTAAATGAGGTAGGTGAATTTAGTTGTGCTTGTAATTAACCCTATTATTTTTCTATCTCAAGATTTTTCTTCTTATAGTCCATTTGGCATATATCAAGTTGGGCGTTCTCTCCAGATTGTGAATGCATCGTTTCGACTTGTGACCGAGCATTATATGCACGGAAAGATTCGATATCTCCTATTCAACTTGGGATCAGCTCTCCATGCATACTTAGCTCTAATTTATGCGTTCTTGTATGTTAATCTTATCCAATTAAAGAATTCCATAGTGAAAACATTTGGCCATACTTAGTAAGAAAAAATATATTTGGCTCTTATTCCCCTCGCGACAAGCTTCAATTGCTTGTCATGAAACCCTAATTTACGAACATCGGTTTGGACTCGCAACTTGGAGCATAAGAGTCGAGTGAATTCTATCTGGACACGAGCCAAATATTCTCGCTTCATAGGGTTGTTGTTGAGCTCCAAAATGATATACTCTGATCATAAGGGAAAATTATCAAAAATGTTTCAAATTTATTGCATTTATGTCATTTTATTCATAAAATTTTCAATGGTGTCAATTGAGTCATAACTTTTTTTATAGTCTACCAATTTAGTTATTCCAGTCAATTTTGATCAAAGATTACTGATGTGAATGCCGGCCAATCTTACACGACACAATCGATGTTGTCCGTGGACAAATTTTAAAAAATGATCAAATTTTTCTTCTTTTTTTCCTTCTTCTTCCACCACCGAGCCTTAGCAATGATTAGCGACCGGCCATAGGAAATGGTTGACCTTGCCGAGGTCGAGCCTTGGCTGAGGTCATTGAGGCTTCACCTTGCCCAATCCCAACAAGGGTGATCCTTGCTAGTGATTGGTTGCTGAGGCCCAACAATCGGCAAAATAAGAAAGGAAAAAGAAAAATATTATTATTCTTTAAAAAAATTTTAAAAATTATCCACATCAATACTAATCATGTCATGCGTGATAATCAATATCTATCAGTATTTTCTATTAAAATCAATCCAAAATAACTCAATTGATATAATTGAATACTTCATGACTAAATTCATATAAATACAATAAGTTCGTAAATTTTTTTTGATAATTTCTCCCTGGTCATTCGCGCCACAATCATGAATATTCTATTGATGCGGTAAGCCCTTGTCCACTTCTCATCATGGGTCAAAGATGAGCAGCTTCTAGACAGCGTCTAGACCAGTTCACATTAACGGTCGGGGCGTGGGGAGGGGATCTGGAGCAGTAGGACCACCGGCAAGAACGCCCAGAAAACGTCAAAGAAAATATTTTTCATTTTTATGACGAGGAAGTCTGTTTAAGGTAGGTTAATTTCTGACCCACAAATGTACGTTCAATCTCATTAAACCACTAACCGACGCAAGCCAGAGAAATCGAAATATCTGTGCGACATGTCTATAGGTTGAGGATAAGCAGAAGTTGAAGCAGCCATGTGAGTGATTTAACGAAGAACTTGGAAGTCCATGTAAGAAGAGGACGTATCTATAGGGGAAAATGACCCAAAAAATACTAAATCTATTGTACTTTTACCAATTTAATCATAAATTTTCCAATTTTGCCAATTGAGTCTTAAATCTTTTCACGTTTTGCCAATTGAATCCATCTAGTCAATTTTAACAGAAGATCGTTAACATAAACGTTGGACATCATGTGTGGCACAATTTGCCTTGACGTTAATTATTTTTAATAATATTAAAATATATTTTTGATTTTTTTTTTTTTTTAATCCTAGGCTGATGAGATCGCCGATCACAAGCGAGGGCCACTACCCTCACCCTTTGGCCAAAGAGAGCCACGATGCCCTCACTAGTCACAAGCAAGGGCGTTGGGTCCTCGCCCCAGTTAGCTAGCGAGGGTCGCAAAGCTTAGACGCTGTTGCCCAAACCTTTTTAACCCTTGCCTTTGGGCGGTGATCTTGCTGGCATACTGCAAAGAAAAAAAGAAGAAAAAAAACATAAAAATAAAAAAGATATGAAAATATTATTAAAAATTGTCTACATCAGCGATTTCCAACTAAAATTGATTGGATGAACTCAATTGACATCATATAAAAAGTTTTAGGACTGAATTGACAAAATCACAATAAATTTAAGATTTTTTTAGACAATTTTCCCTATTCATAACCGCTACAAGATCATACCGCATGCTAGAGATAGATGGAGAAAAGAGTATGGATTAGCTCATCCTTTGTGTAAATGCCAATAACACTGCGTTATCCCCGTCATACATATTTTTTTTATGTCCGAACAATGGTAAAAATTAGCACTGTACCGATGGTTTAAAATGTGAAGAGAAAGGAGAAAGCTTGTCCCACTTAATCGTTACACCCAAAAGTGATAAGTGCACAATCAGTCATAAATCAATTATACGAAAACCAATATGGTCCTAAACTATTCAATTTTGCTAATGCAGTCCTAAACCTTTGCACAAAATTCCAATATAGTTATTCTAACATGACATTCAGTTATCGTCAATAGTTTTATGTGATATGTTGACGTGGACAGCTTGTGGATCGCCTCGTCAATGATTTCCAGTAGCACTTGGTTGAATGACTACATTAGAATTTCACATAAAATTTTAAAACTACGTTGGCCAAATTAGAAAGTTTTAAAATTAAATTGACATCTATAAAATAAATTTTGGACTACATTGATAATTTCCCCCTCCCAAAAAAAGATAGTAATTTCATTGCATAATTCCCTCTAGCCTATTTAGAGGGCTTAGTCTTAGGCCTAATAAAGAAATATCATGAATATACACAAAAATCCTAACATCTTGTATAAGATATACATAACGACGCAAGTCTATAAACAATCTTTGGAATATATGTCGCATTGGTATCTCTTTAATGGTGTGTTTATTTGAACAAAAGAATTATACATGGATCAGTATTATGGATTTTCATACGTTTGGCTTGCTAAAAATGATCAAACGATGGAAAACCATTTATGATCCAAGAAAATATGCATGCTTAAAGTTAGGAAAAAAATTTCCCCACATTTTTTAAAAAGATTTTCCGAATTTTTTTTTCTTTATAATGAAATTTTCCCCGAAATAAACACACCCATGTTTCAATGACATGTTTGTCATTAACAGGTGAACATTCTAAGTAATTGCCTAGACAAAAAAATAATAATAATTGCCAACTACATATATTTGAAAAGACATAAAACATACTAATGGGGACAATCTGTCTTGGTTGGGGACGATAGAGGAGCTGAAAAAAAAATACAGTTAGAAAGCATTCAGGGAATCATCTATCTATAATGTTTTAAACTTGTATCATGTATTGACTACACCTCATTATTTAGCAATTGATATTTACTGATTATAATTTAGGTAATTAATTTAATTAAATGAGAATATAATTTCTTAGAAACTGTACAATGACCAAGGCGTGATTGTTGGAGGGTCATCACTACGAAATTTATTATACATAAATTTAGTTGTCAGAGATTATATATTTTTCTCTGTAAGTGACAAATTAGGAGTAAGTCCTGGAGAATCGGTGAAATTGACTCACGGGCTTGATTGACGGAAGTAAAATGAATATAAAGGCCCAAGACACACCAAACTAGGAGGTCAAAAAATTTAGATAATTACCTAAGTTTCTATCCAAAAAATATCTGTGAAAATTTATGCATCACATGGGCATCATACTAATTTATTCTCAATATCTTAGATTACCAAAATTTAACAAAAAAAAGAAAAAAAAATTGATATCGAGCTGTAGATTAGTTTGCTTCATTTTAATTTACTCATTCTAGCATCTTAAATGCCCATGCTGAGGGAAAATTCTAAATAAGGACCCAAAGTGAATCTATTTTCTCAAATAAGGACCCAAAGTGAACTTTGTCTCATATAAGGACCCGTAGTGGACCGATTGTTTCAAATAAGGACTCGAAGTTAATTTTGTGTCAAATAAAGACCCGAAGTGATCAAGTTAATCTCTATTGAGGACCTTAGCTCCCCAGTAGACATTTTCTGGCGATTAAAATATGGGCAATTTTGTCAGAAATTTGTGATTGGAAAAAAATGGAAAATTCTAAATTAATTAAGTTTAGGTTATTCATTTAAATGTTTATGTTTTCTTCTTTCTTCTCCCCGCTGCTCCTCAACCAAATCGATGCCGGTTATCGTCGCGACTCGATTCTCATCGCTCCTTGCCTTGCTCAACCGGCGGAGAATTTGGGTCTCCGCAAACAAACAAAGAAGCATCTGGTTTTCTTCTTGTTTTTGAAGGGTCTTCAACTTTGCGGAGGATGGGTACAAGGAATGGGGAGAACTTCAGTCTTTGACTTTGCAAAGGATGGATAAAAGGAACGAGGAGACCGTAGAAAACCTAGGGTTTTTTGTTTCTATTTTAGGATTTGTTAATTTTCCCTATATTTTTTTTTTGGACAAAATGCCCAAACTCCTGGTCGTCGAAAATGTCGCGTTGATGGCCAACGAATATTTGGGCTGACCAGGCGGGTTCTTATTTGGAACCGATTCAACCACTTCGGCCCTTATTTGAGGCACAACGCCCACTTTTGTGCCTTTATCTCGGACACAAAGTTCATTTTGGGCCCTTATTTTGAAAATTTGTCAACTTAGTCGCTTATTTGGAATTTTGCCCATGCTGATGAGGATTTATGTATTAAGGGTAAGACATGATATTTTTCTTGAATTTCTACATTTCCGTATCTTCCTTTTTTTTTCATTTGAAATGTCTCGAAATCAAATTTCGACAGGGTTGAGAAAGTCGCCATTGAAATAAGAAGCGGTCTAGTTAAAACAAGTAAGACGGGCATCTTCCTCCCATGGCAGATATATTCTCGCGATCCGTTTGAACGTTCTTCACAGGGAAAATCACGAAATGTTCTATGAAAACGAGCTTGTCTTGGTCATCCGAAGGGCAGGTGTCTAATTGGACAGCCGACATCATGTGTACTTGGATAGATAAAACAGATGGGAAACACAGGTGAATGTGTGGCTTACGGTGGGAGATGATGCCCCCTCCGTGAATGAACGTGCGAAATACAAACAAGGTTGGACCATTTCTACGGTGAAGCTAGTGGGACGGAGCTGTCCGGCATTGACCCGCTCCCTCTGGAGCGCCCAAGGACCCTTCTGCTTCGACACCCCTCATTGAATGGACGTCTCCATCAAAGATGACAACCATTCCACAGCATAATTATTGGCCCTTTTCAAAACGAGATATTTATGGGGATTCTTGGTAAAGTAATCTCCCCCGATTTCGTCACGGGCGCCACGAGGAAGAAGCAGAGACGCCCCATTATTGAGGGGAGCGATTCCCATCTTGAGTAGATATGATGATGAACTGCGAATCCCTCCTCCTCGTCAGGGGGAGAAAATAGTGTCTTGGGGTCATATCAAGAATGAGATTTATGTGGGTAGAAAGATCATCGGAGGCTACTACCCAATGCGATAAGATGCCCAATTATTTAAAGCTGCGTGGAAAAAGATGGAGCTTTTGAGGCCCCATTTTCTGATGCTCTGGTTGGAGGGAGAGAGAGAGAGAGAGAGAGAGGAGAGAGAGAGGGTCTGTTGTGTTTTCCAACGCACAAAAATACATAGAAAAGCAGACAATAAGAAGAACCAACCAACCCATTATTAAAGGTGGTAATAAAGCTTACATGTCTTCTCCTCCTTCCTTTTTTTTTTTTTTTTTTTTTTGTCCTCTCTCTCTTTTCCTCTGTTTGATTAGATGGTCTGAAAAGTCTGGGGTTTCGTTTTCTTGTCATGGATCTCTAGCATTGTCCCAGTTCGAGGAATCTATCTCTCTTGCCCATCTTCCAGAGCGTTCATCTTCCTGAATGGAGGTATGTGGATTTATTCTTTTTTAATTACTCAACCATCGAGTTTTTCGATTTTCTCTTGTTCTTTTTTCGTTTGTGCTCTTGATTGACCATCTTCACGTATTATTTTCATCTACCTGTGACCAATTTACATCTGGGTTTTCTGTCTCTCGTTTGCCCTTTTTGTATTTTGGCTGAATTCTGCTATTCATTTGTTGGTTTCTGTCCAAAGGATTTCTGGATTCTGATTGAATTATGCATTCACGATTTTTTTTTTTGGGGGGGAGAGAAACGACGTTGATAATCTTGTTGTTTAGGTGAAATTAAAATGAGCTATATTTCTGAAGAGTTGTTGTTGACCATATATGAAGTGTTATAAGCTGGATTCACACTGTATGTTGTGATGACATCTGGAAGGGATTTGCCGATAATAAGCCGGAAACTGTGAAGGTAGAGGGAGATCATTCATCAGGAAAACTTGTAGTTCGAAGAATATCACGAGAAGAAAATACGGTATTTATACTGTATAGAGAGTCTAGGCAAGTGTCTTGGACTAGTGAATGGTGGAAGACTTTGAATTTTGTGAAGAGATAGCTACAGTTTTTATGAAAAGAAGTTATATGGGATACAGAACTTCCGAGATCATCTGCCGCCGAAAGAATTGCATATGAATTCTTAATTTTAATTCTGGCATGAGCTGTGCACAGGTTCTGGACGAGGAGGCAAAGAGAGCTGGAGATCATATGACATCAGCAGCAGCTTTTGTGGAAGGAGGAATACAAGAGGCCAATGACGATGCTTGCAGCATATGCCTGGAGGAGTTTTGCAACAGCGATCCTTCAACGGTAATACACACGCACGCGCCCACACACACACAAGTTCTATCTCCTAATGATGATGTTGTTGCATTAGGCATTAGGCATAGGCATGGGGACCTGAAGATGACATTGAATATGTTTTTCGCTACTTGTGGTGCTTCTTGTTATGCCAATGATATATCTCTTTCTTCTTTGATATTTGAGCTTTAGCATATATTAATAATGAAAAGGAAAATGTGCAACATGTGCAGAACTTTAAGCATCCAAGTGACTAAGTAAGGTGTGAACATGATGAATTTCCCTCCCAATATTTTGCTTGTTTAAGTTGGTATGGGTGCCTTCTGTTCAATTGCTCTGTTTATATCTCATTATAATATTTTCTCTATGTTTTCCCCTATCCTCAGGTCACTTGTTGCAAGCATGAGTTTCACCTTCAGTGCATTCTTGAATGGTATGTTTGTCTTTAGTTACTTTCTTTAGAACCCCTTCCCACCACACTTCTCTCTCTCTCTCTCTCTCTCTCTCTCTCTCAGAGACAAACTGGCGTTACATACAAGCACATAGATTCATTCTCCTGATTGCAAATCTTTTGACATGCCTGTTTCCATAGATATATCTTCACTTTGCTCCATTTGCTTCTACTCCATGAATCATGTTAATGAATGGTGGGGCTGAGCTTGATGTGATGTTGAGGGAGTCACAAGGTCAAACCGTAGTGGCTGGCCCTGAAAGTTTAGAAACCTTTGAAAGAAGAATTTGAGAGAGGGTTTTAAAGGAGGTTTAATGAATGGGAAACAAAGTCCTAACTTAGTCTATGCACAAAGAGTAAGGCTACATATATATGACAGTACCTAAATATACAATGAGGAGACTGTGTTTGCAGTTTGCCTTTTCCATAATGAATGATATGGTTTTGTGGGATGGATCTCATGGGGACAAAGCTATGCAATGAACAATAACATTGACGTTTTTCAGTGGGTCTCCACACCTCAGCTTGCCTGACCAACAATAACATTGACATTATTCGATGTAGTTTCGCATGTTTGACATCTTAAGGATACTGACCTTATTATAGCATATCATCTTCATTTGTCGAAGTTATGAATGGAATTTTGTTTTGCATTTGTTTCGCATTGGTTTGCAAGCCATGCCTTTAGAAGTTTGGGAAAATATTTTTCACCTCACTTTTTATCTAGCACCCATTGTTCACCCCTCTGGTTTAGCTTTCTATCGCACAATGTGTTCACTTTAAAAATGGGTAATAAGAATCTATTTCAAATCATTGTTAGAAATGAAAGCACTTATTTACTCTTAATCTTGGCTTTTAGGTGTCAGAGAAGCTCTCAGTGTCCCATGTGCTGGCAGCCAATCAGCCTGAAGGATCCTTCCAGGTTTCCACCTCTGGTTTGTTTTAACACATTTTTCTGACATTCTTATTGGTGGATCTTTATGTAACTTGAGGTGCATGTGTCGGCAGTCAGGAACTGCTGGATGCAGTGGAGCGAGAAAGGAACATTAGGCTCGCTCCAAGAAATCCAACAATATTTCATCATCCGGCCCTTGGTGATTTTGAGCTGCAGCATGTCCGTTGTTCTCCATGCAATACCTTTTGCCATTTTTCTGTTGATAAGATGGAACTTATGTAATCTTTTCAAATTCTTATGCAGTTACCTGTTGGTGCAAATGATGCCGAACTTGAAGAGCGCATAATCCAACACTTGGCAGCAGCTGCTGCAATGGGAAGGGCCCACCACCTCAGTAGACGGGAAGGCCATAGGGGACGACCGTCTGGTCATGGCCGTCCTCATTTCTTGGTCTTCTCAGCTCATCCTAACGGTGCTCATTCTGGTCCTGTCTCTGGTTCAGTGGCACAGTTAGAAGGGGAAAGTCAGCCAGCGGCAGTATCTGTTGCTCGAACATCAGTACCCATCGAATCCACTGGTCATGATTCACCTCGTCAGATTTTGATTCAAACTGATCAAGTTTCTTCTTCTGCCTCCGGGTCTCCTGTTACTCCCACAAATAGACAAGGGATATCCCTGTACAGTCGGTATACAAAATTATTTATCAACCTTATCTTTCACTGTATTGAGTCATTGGATACAATCAAACCATGATTGTGATCAATGCATCGTCATTAGACTATGGATCATTCGTTTGCAGGAGCTCTGCTGGTCATCCTTCTTCTCCAACTCAGGATAGGGCAGGACCATCAGAATTTCAAACTATTTCAGAATCTCTAAAATCTAAATGGAATGCCGTCTCAATGAGGTACCTTATTATCTCATAAGGGAAAAAATTTGACATTGTTTTGTAACAATTTGATGTAATTTATTTTCGATGTGCTATAAGCCAGGTATAAAGAGTCCCTTAACAAAAGCACCAAAGGTTGGAGGGAGCGTTTTTTTCCCCGTCACACTTCTGTGGCTGATCATAATATTGAAGTTAGAAGGGAAGTGGTTGCAGGAATTAACAATGTGCCTCACATGATGGGAAACCTTGAAATTAGGGACAATAGTGTTGGTAATATTGCTACTGAATCATCAAATCAGTCTGCTAATTGTTCAGCTGATGAGGCTGCCAACCAGAGCAGTGCAGAGAACCAGGAAGAAAATCCATCAAATGAAGTCAGTTCATCAGCTGCCGGTGCCACCAGTTCTGTGTCCATATGATTTGTCAAACCATCAGGAGTTGCATCATCTTCGGCATGTCATATCTGTAGGTGAGTCTTCATCTTGAAGCAAAAATCTTTTAAGACCTTTAATGTTGTTGAGATGTCACGATGCATGTTTGTCATTACAGTTGTTAGCCAGTTAGCAGTCCTCAATTGTTTCAGTCACTTGCAAATCTCAATTGTCCAACTTATTAGAAGCAATTTAACGATTTCATTGGTAAGAATGTCAGCCCAACCCAACAGTCAGAAATCCAATAAAAGGTGCGACTTCTCCATGTCAACACATTTCCCTAATATTTTGTAATGAAGCGGTCCTCTAAATGACCCAAATAGTCAAACTCACTATACAGTTGCAGAACTGGTTGGGTCTATAGAATTTCCATTTTGTAAGATTATTTAGACCGTTCATGTTACTGCTGTCAAATTTATCTTCCTTTTGTTGGGAAAATAGTATAAGAATCAGAAAAATAAATAAAAAGTAAAAGTAGCTTCCGTCTCAGATGTCCACTAATGTAAAAATGTGTAGAAGTAACTGCTATATAAAGAAGACTGAGTTGAGCTTATCATCTCAGCCATCAGTGTATGTTAATTTTTTCAGAATGCACTTGGTCCATCAATTTTGTCAAAATACTACTGATGATACTTCCACTATTAATGAACTTGTTTAGAGAACATGTGGACTTTATTATTATTCGAATAACAGATTAAGAAAAAGACGTTACTTATCAGAATCATAATTTACAAAAGAGTAAAATGATTGGAATCGTAAAAAGGAAACATAATCGATGTTCAAATAGACGTTGCTTAAAGTTGGAGCAAGGTTGATCGATAAAAAAGTAATAGGTAATTCAATAGATGAAGATGGAAACCCTTTAGTGTAATTGAAAGAATAAATGAGAAAGGGATGCTATCGCTGAATGAAGAGTTGTGCAGTGATAATGTATTATAGAGAATTATGAAGTCAAATCATATGAAACTACATAATTGAGGCAAAATTTGTTGGAGGAAAGTGGCTAAATATCAGAGAAGATTCTGTTTGTTGGACTGATTAGTTCCAAAATTGGTAGTTTGCCGTTTTCATAATAAAAAATGGTTGTTCAACACGGTATTAGAGCTTCAAATCAAGAATCACCTCTTGACACTCCCTGTCATTTTTGTCTGGTGCTCCTCTCTGTCCTCCCATCGTTGTTTGATGCGGTCATATGTTTTCTCATGTAAGATTTGACTAACGCATGAAGGGAAGTATCCATGTAAATGCTTTATATACTATTTGATAGTTTAAGCTTTTGGGGACAAAAAACTGTGACACAACTATGCTATATCAAGAGTATACCTAATCGACCATAAAAAAAATTGGTCCCACACGTGCACTGTGCAGAAACGTTATAATAGATTGATCTTTTGAAAAAAAATTTGATAACCGCACGGCATTCTAATCTTGGGAAGTCCTTGGAATTGCCTAATATTGTCCTGTGTACTGCTTCATCTTGCAAAGAAAAGTGAGGTGCTTTACACATGAAGCATCTAAAGAAAGAGATTATGGAATTAAGAGACTCATGCCTGTCATTTCTCACGAACTTTTGCTCTAAATAGCAAAGACTTTCTGATGTTGAAGATGATTAGTCAAAACTCTCTTTTCTCCTCTGGAGTTCAACAAGCCATGTCCCCTTTTGCGCCAAATAGGAGGATTAAATCTTCATCGAGTTGATATAGGTATGCTCAAATGGCTAAGGAAAGGCATACCCAATGATTGGTATGGAAGTCTTCCTCTGGAATTCAAATTCTCAATCTGATTTGAAGATATTCTAAGGGAATACGTACATAGTTTGAGGATTGAGTCTGTTTAGAAGGTTGCTTACCATTGATATGTTTTATTGCTTATCAAACTACTTTCTGAGGGTTAAACCCCCCCCAAAAAAAAAAAAAAAAAAAAAAAGAAAAAACGTCTGGTGGTTCAAGAAGCTGACCAGGATGCTTGCCACCAACAACACAAACGAACAGATTTCCCCCCCACTATATTTGTTGGCTGCATGAACATCTGAAACCTCTATGATGGTTGCCTTTGGATTGATTTTGCTTGGTTAACATTAGCTTCTTGGTCATATTAGACCGTTGAAGCATGGCTTTTGAAGTCTGTACCAAAGTCTCAAACAAACTTCTGTTATTTTCTCTTAGAATTGGACTGAGTCGGTTTACATAACATTCTTCAAAAAGATGGTTCCCACCGAATTGCTTTTAAATTGCAGGACAAGTGTACTCCCGGATATGACTTGCCGAGGACCAGATGCTTTGGGTAAGAAGTCGCACAAGGTCCTTGCCATCTTAATGGGATAAAAGAGGGAATGAGTTTTTAATGTGAACTGGCATTCATAATGGGTACATCTATGTAAATCTTGTTTATGTGCATGAGACTCAGAAGATTATATGCCTGTTATGCTGCCATTTTGGAGGGTAATTTCTCATTATATATGGAAATTTATATAGTTGAATATGCATATCTATCCCCCCTCCCGGTTCCGGATTTGTTCTTAATCTTTCGAATCCTGTCTTCTCTTTCCACCCCTCTTTAGATTACCTTTCTTCAGTTCAGCATGTTTTGTGAGGGGTTTTTGGTTGAAATTTGTTTGGATGCTGGTGTCGTGAAGAGGTGATTCATGGTGAATGGATGGAAGGGGTTCTTTCTCAGACCTCGTCTGATGTAAAGAGGCATCTGGCAGGTCAGATGCACATACTTTAGATTCATTCCTGGATAGTATCTGTTGTGTCACCGTCACAGTGACGCCAGTTGCTCAAAATAGATGCCTTTAGCGACGAGGTGATTTACAACAATTACTAGTCCATCCTTGAAGAGCCTCTTTGCAGCATGCGAACACCTTTGCTAATCATGCCGTTGTGTCTTTTATGTTGCGAATGCATGCGTACGTGCAGATCCCAAATAGTAACACAACCCTATGAGAACAATTACCAAGAGTGAAAAAGAAGGTGATCAGCGAGAGGAAACTAATCTAGTTATGTCAGTTCACTTTGGGAGGGAGACTAACGCAAGGCAATTACAAAACTGAGCTCGAAACGGTGCCTAAGATATTCCCTAATTTGAAATCCTAGAAATGAGCATTGGATCAGCTGTAGAGCGGATTTGCTGACATTCTTATATTAATGGATCAACTCTTGCGTGCACTGTAAAAACGAGAACACACAACATTATCCATCGACACATTGGAAAAGGCCAATGAGAAATTATTACATTTATTACATACGAACTTTCAAGATACAGAGGCAAGCCCCATTCTCCATCGACGCCGTTGGAGAAGGCTGATGAGAAATTATTACATACGAACTTTCAGGATATAGAGGCCCGTCTTGGCCGAGGGACACTTGATGAAGCTGGTCATTGCCGTGTGCGGAACATCTTTACGTCAAACACATAGGATGCTTGTTTTAGGATCAACATAAGACGTAACAAGATTCGATACATCTGAAATTCAACGAGAAAAAAGATCCGAACATTGAGTAATCATCAACCATGATAACAAAAGTGTCAAGTTTGATTGGCATGTCGGGAAAAGAAAAAAGGTTCTCTTCGAAGCACTGGCATTGAATAACCAGAAGAAAACTTCCATACTCAAGGCCTTTCCTGCCGAATAGCACCATTGACAGATTCAGAGAAATTGGGGAAAGTAACGCAGTGTCTGCCAGTCAAGGAATTGCTCGGTATGCCGGTCAGTAAAGAGATTCAATAGAAAACCCCAACTGACCGAGTTGAAAGCCTTAATATCAGCCTACATAACACACCTGTCATTCTTTGCAAGAATGAAATCTCATCTAAATAGACGAAATCAGGGGAAGAACTCTTCAACCTGTGTGTTGATAAGGAGAAAAAGAGCCTTTCCAGCATCCGATTCTTGCACAATCTCAAGATCAAGAAACTACCTTTACTGCTTCTTTACATCTTTCCTACTATAATCTCACAACATTCTTTTACTTTTATCTTTTCATCTGCCACTAGATGATAAATATCGCTCGCGGCATAATTGAATAAAACTTCATCCTTGATCATTTCCCAGGAGATAAACAGCTTTATTGGCCCAAAATGTTCACAAACTTCCCCAACATCAGATGTATATTTTCGACCACGAAAAAAAAAAAATTAGATGTATTTCTAGATGCTATCATCATTCTTACCTACTTAAAAGTAAATGGAAAATCTTGCAAAAACGCAATATAGCATCTTGATGACCAACAGGCTTGGTCTAAACGTCCTTAGCTATTCCAGAAAAGTCAAGTCCAGAGTCTGGCTCATTTGCTCCAGGCGATTTTCCTCTGGGAGAAGGCTCTTCAATCGGTACCCCTCGCCTCATAGATGACCAAGACGAATCTCCATCGTACAAGGAAGGGCCGTCAAACATCCCAAAGAACCCTTTCTTCATCTCTTCAGCCGCCTCAAAGAAACGGTCTAAGTTACCAAAGAAACTCCGACCGATTGCATCGATGTCGCTATGCAGTCCTGGAAAGTCAAACACTCCATGGTCTGAAGATCCAGCGGGGAAAGATCCTCTAAGGACCTGTTCTGTCACATCATCTTCTGTATATTCTTTGTTAGATTGCACCACTTCAACAGGCCTGACAAACAGAAAGGATCCATGCCCAGATCTTAGATTCCAGACAGAGTGACATAGCGCATTACTGGGTAACATAAAATTGCTCTTACAAGAGAAATGCCTCACTGTCCAGCAGATATACTAATCAACACTAAATGCTTACTGTTGACCATCATAATGCATCTAGGAATCCTAATTAACAACCTTATCAATATTTGAGAAAGATGCTAAGAGTTGATTTTCCAAGAAACACTCAAAAGTTTCCTAGTAACTTTGCTGCATCAATAAATTGAGCAACCAGGTGAGTATGATATGGGTGCTCCAAAAACATAATCCATCACTCTTAAATTTTATGTAAATCATACCTTTACATGATGTTCAATAAGAGTATAAGAACAGAAAGAATACATCTCCAACTCCTACTGATTTCTCATTATTTGGGACTTATGCACAAGTTGGCTAAGACATCAGGTCGCACAACATACCCGAGACAGAACCAAGAACATCTCCTCGACAGGACACCTAGATAACTGGAGACAGAAAGAAAAATTAAGACCAGGCTTTGCTTAAACTTTTACCAAAACAGATTACAGGCCCATCCTCGTCTCAATTCATCTTTTCTCTTCTCGTTCTTCTTTTCGGTCAATTCAAAATGTCCATAAAATATTGGCACACTAGTAAAGAAACCATAAATCCCTAGGATGGTATCTCCCTGGACGACATGATCGATAGACAAACACGAGACGAACCGCCCGCAGACAACATAAGCCTGTCGCGACCCAGATACAGAACGAAACGAAAGAAGAACAATCTAATCACAACGGTCAAATACGGCAGCAAGCACGTTCCTTTGCGTTCATCAAGGTTGAAAGAACCTTCCACATTTGCCAAGACTAATGCCACGATTCATTCGGTGCTCAGGAACAGGAAACGAAACGGACAACACGAAAGCACCGAACGTACTGCCGATGATGAACAATCAAACCTCGGCCGGAACAATCACAACCATCGATAAAAATTATGAACAGCGCGATCAAACCCCTGGACAAGACACCCGAAAAAAGCGACGGAAAAAACGTGCGAAAACCGGAGGGACGTATCCAGAGGCAAGGAAGGATGAGAAGAAGGAACCTTCCGACGCAATCGCGGAGGATTTCCTCGGTCCGCTCGCACTTGCGGATGAATTTGCCGGGCTCGACCTCCTCCGTCCGGCAGCGGGACTTCACGACCTTCCGGGTCGAGCACCGGTCACCGGTCCCCGCGCCCCCGCTGGAGCCTCCGTACTCGGCGATTCCGCCGGAGGTTGGCGGATCGCCGCCGTCGACGCCGTCGCCGTCGTCCCTCCAGACCCAACCCATGCTTCCACCCCTCTCTCTCTCTCTCTCTCTGTCTTTCTGAATTGCTTCTGGCGCAATCCAGAACTTCTACGGAAGCGGGACGATGGGCCCGACTAAGGGCCGGCCCGGCCAAATAAGCACCGCCGATGGCCCGGCCCGGCCCAAATCAGCACCGCCGAGAACTCTCGACCCAACGTTTTCCATAATTTCCCTTTTTTTTATCGGATTCCGTTGCGATTCCCGAAATTACGAAATGGACTTTCCTGGCTGAAATTACACGAAACTCCATCAGGCGTTGGCGGTATTACGGATCTACCCCTGAACTTTTTTTTGGGAAAGTTGGTGTCGTGGGAGAACTCTTTTGCAGGAGAGGAATGAAGAAAGGTGGCTAATAACTATAAAGAGTGCTGGAACATGACTTGAGATTTTGTCGGTCAATCGAGGATTTTGATTTTTGGGAAAGTTGGTGTCATGTGTGAACTCTTTTGATTGCTCTCGGATATGTTCATAGAAAGCGAAAGTAGAGATAGTAGCTTGAATGGTAAAGAGAGGCAGATCGAGAGGAAAGAAATGGGAAATTGTCGAGATTGACTTATTTGATGGTGAAATGGAGGTCGCTCTAGTGCCGGTGATTTTTCCAAGCTGTCCTAGATTTCCAATGCCTCGATATGCTGGTCAGAATAGATGACAATGGCATCTCCATAATTGAAGTATTATAGAAGGAAGCTTTCATTTTCTCCGAACGTGAGTACCAAGAGAGTCAAAGTATTCCCCTATCCTTCTCCGAGTATCTTATACGTCACCCTTGTTTATGTCAAAGGAGAGAGGTGCTAGGAATCGGGAATCTTTCTCTTTGCATTTCTATTTAGGTCACTAAAAATTTAAGCTTTAAATTAGATCCAAAAAAAAAAAAAATCTGGACCGCCATTGGTAGAATTCACGCTAGGAAAACCGACCGG
Source organism: Eucalyptus tenuipes (assembly GCA_014182365.1). Taxonomy (NCBI): domain Eukaryota; kingdom Viridiplantae; phylum Streptophyta; class Magnoliopsida; order Myrtales; family Myrtaceae; genus Eucalyptus; species Eucalyptus tenuipes. The sequence goes on along the minus strand of CM024547.1, from coordinate 29,863,057 downwards.
GCTTTCAATTGAAATATCTGATCATTTTTCGATGTTTAAAATATTTTGAAATATTTATTCCCACCCATTGTTTTTATTATCCGTTGTATGAGTAACATTTAGAATAATAGTACATAGAAAAACAAAATGAAAAGGCTAAGAGTGCATGTGCACTCAAGATGCATTAATCAAAGTCAATGATCTACATTATGGCCAGCAGGTCAATAGAATACCAATATAAAAATATCAAGGAGTACCTTTTAAAAGAAAAGAGATATCATTTTTAACTCGTTATTTTATAGCTAAAATATTTTAGAAAGCTTATAAGAAACCTTCAAACTATAATATCATCTGCAACTCCGCGTCATATAGATTTTAAAGATTTGCATACTATGACATTTGTCTTAATAAAAGTTTCAATCAGATTGAGTGAACTTGTAAATAAAGGTACTGCAATTAATACTTGGTTTTAATTTGACTTTTCCATTGGATTTTGGATTAAGATTTGACGAAAGAAATTAAATTTTTGCTGATTAATGATATGAGAACTAATTTTATAACTAAAGCAAAGTACAATGAACAAAATTGAACATATCTAAAAGCAAGCGGATCAAAAGCGTAACATTCTTAGGGACTAGGCACCACATGTCGATTCGCTGGTGTTGACTTGGTATATTTCGTCTACACTTTGACCAAATAATTGATTTTGTCATGAAATTGTTGTTGGAGATAAATGAAAGGACTGAATTATAACAAGATGTAGTATATGGATCAAAAATACATTCGAGTAATAACACAAGGACAATTTTTATAATTTTCCCAAATGAGGCTGCATTTGGTCATTCAAATTTTTAACTAAGATAAGATCGGATATGTTAAGATATAAAATTCATGAATTTTGTTATATCTATGTATTATTTGGTGAATCAAATTAATAAAATCAGATATTTTCACATCATATCATGTTTATTATTTGGTATAAACCCATATTAGTGTAAATGAACCTAAAAATCGCACAAATGGGGATGGTAAGAATCTCTCATAACATTCTTGCCTACTTCATTTATTTTGCTTATTTATCATTATTTTCCATTTTTTCTTTTTCTTTTCTTTTCTTTTTTTCTGTTTCTTTTTCCTCATCTATCATTCTCAAATAAAATTTTATTAAATAGTAAACTATATTAATATACCTAAAATATGTGATAAATATAGATGTATATTTATATATTGAATTTATATTATAAAATGGAAAGAAATTTGAAATATATATATATATATATAAATAGGAATAAACAAAGATGAAATTGTTGTTATTTTTTTTTTATTTTTTTAGAATTAAAATATCATTTTAATTTTTTGATTTAAGAAGTTTGGTATTAAAAAAATCACTTTTAAATCATTGATATTAGAAATTTTATATATTTTTATCACACCTCCCTTATGGGATAATTTTATCCAAGTTATAATTCTCTAATATCTAACTTTATCCTACATTGGGTAAGACCAAATACAAGGTAGATAATTTTTCATATTCTAAATTTTATCTTGATTACCAAACGTAATTAAAGAGAATTTAGAAAAATATTATGCATTCTAATGTTGCTAGAAAAATATTCATCCCAAATTACTGATGGCTAAGAGATAATGATTTTTTTATTTTTAAAAAATTTTGGTCAAAAGAAATTTTTATTCATTACCAAATGATATATGATAGGAAATCTCAAAAAGTCACAATAACAAGGTAAACCCATTTAGCTCCAAAATAAATCAAAAATTATAAATCAAGAAATATCATCATAGCATGGTTGGTAGAGATAATTACATGCTCGTTCTTCAATGACAAATTTATTAATGCATCCAAGCAAAAGGACCGGTAGTTATCACCGAGTCACACATCATCATCAATGATAAGCATATACCAAGATCTTCATTCGTGGTTTTGGCTTTGTCTTTCGACATTCTTCCAGGTTCAATGTCCCTAACACCATCATCACACAAAAACAATATAACATGTTGAAAAGGCTCAAATTTGACATCCGTGAGAACTAGGCTTGTAGCCGATGCGAAGAGCCAAAGTTTTTAATTAAAACACATTGAACAAGTACAAATTTCACTATGAACACCAATAAAACTGGAGACGGGATATTTATTCATAAAAACTCCAAAATTTAGAATTGGAACGGAGAAAAATCTCCCAGATATAAGATTGGGAGAGTAAAGCTCCCAGATCTAAAACTAAATCAGGAGAATAAGGACTGAAATAAAATGAAAAGGCCCTAGAAGGGGAGGGAGAGATCTACGTCAGGTCCCTCCGCTCCGTAAGTGGAAGGGATGAAGAAAAGTTCAAAGAGGGAGAAAGAGGATTGGAAGAGGAAAGGTTTCTGAGGGTCATGGTTTAAAAGTGGAGTTATTTTTGTTCCTGACATCAATCAAAATTCAGGCCTTTTCATCCATATCTTGATTCTTTTTTTTTTATTGAACTTATAAGAAGATAAAGGAGTTAGTGAATAAATAAATTTAATGGAATCATGCTATTAGCTGTTGTAGAAGGCAAACTGCTGTCATGCCATATTAAAAATAAACGCATTATCCCTTGCTTTAGATTAGGCTTTGTCATCGGTTGGGCCATGTGCCATCAGTTGACCACATGGTACGAGGCAATTGAGCAATGGTTTTCTCAAATTCCCATCAAATGAATGCTTAAGATTCACATGATTACTGACATCCTGTGGCCAATTTCATACCGGTTTCGCCAATTCTTTTTTCTGTTTCTTTGTCTATATTGACGTTTGTATCTGTGTCTACGTTTCATCAATCCGACCAGCCCCTTAATTATAACGACCAATTCAAGTCCCCGTCCGATCCCTACACGTCCGTGTCATGAGGGCCCCGTCCATTTGCTACCATAAATGTGACTATGATCTTCAACCATCTTAAACATTTTTCGAATGTGATTTATTATTTTCATTTTATTGATTGCAAGAGGACATGGACAAGAGGATAAACCCATCAGCCTCATTTCCAAAAGGCATGTGGGTCATGAAGTAGGCTCTTGGCTTGTCATTTTGTCTGTTGCTTTCAATTGAAATAGAAACATCAAAGCTGTTTAATCTCATACCAGTTTCGATAAGTGCGAGTATGTGAACTTGCTTGGGACAACAATTGACATCTCCGAAACCGGATAATGTGTACTCCAATGAAAAGGTTGGGGCCAATTTTTACTCTCATTAGGAGAAAATTAGGTTTTTTTTTTTTTGTCAGGGATATTCACGTTTGACAAGGTGATTAACAACCGAGTTGATTACCATAAGATTTTAGGATTCACAAATTATTAACGTGTCGGGAGTCCACTTGATTATGGACTTGACGACTCATGGTCCATGGTGCCAAATGGGGCTAAAGAATAAATTGGGCGAGGATAGGACAAACACATTGTAGTTATGAAACTCGACTCAATTGAAGCTCTTCCATCTCACGGTAGGAATATAGCCTAGTCCGGGTTTTTCACAACTCATAGACTCTGTCATCATGAATAGATTAAAAGAGCCAAGTCGATAATTAATATATATTTGGATCAAAGTTTAGAGATTACAAAGAATATTTTTGAAAAAATTAGAGATGGGCCTTGTCTTTCATTTGAATTTCTTTAATCCACATATTCGTGAAGTAATATGTCCTTTTCTTGGTAGCGGGTGGTGTCAACTATTGACAAGAAGGGAGGACTATTTGTCAGGTTCGAAAGAAACAAAAATGTATTTTCTCTTCAATAACGTAAATGCCCTTGTAATGACCCATTTTGTTTGGTTTTCCACCTAGAATCACGAGAAGATCCAAAGTACGGCTACAACTGTCACCTACACGATATAAAATCTAAAGGGATAATTCCAATTTTGTCTAATTAATTATATTAATTGCACAATCAACACCTGTAATTTTCGTCTATTATTCAATATAATTGTTCGGTGAATGGAGATGGGAAAGTCAGGTCAAATTGATGATATGAACTACATTAGGATTAAAGTCATGGGACTTAATTGTACAAATTAAAAGTTACAGAACTTGATTGCACAATTCACATAAGAATAAGATCAAAAATAAAATTATCCCTAAGGAAAACTTAAATAACATGTAACTACTTACCAAGAAAATGCAACAATTCACTCTTGTACACAGCAATTATGCTTTTCCCTCGTTGTATATACTAGGCAGAAATTCTTATGACTGTTGAAAGGGCGTGTGTGAAAAGAAAAATCAGATGTGCGGTGGAGAGAAAAAAATACTTAAAAATTTGAGTCAATTTGGAATAAATAAATCTGATTGATTTTAAATTTGCAAGATAAGGAGCGGGTTCAAATCCAATTTTTAAATTCGGAATGTTCATAAAATATTTGTTTGGACAACTTGGTGCATTATGAGATTTACTTTGTCAGCATATATTTAAGATATTAGTTTGAAATTATCTTGACCTTTTAAGTTGTGAATTTGTTAATTTATCATGATAGATTATCATGGTTACTAAACCTAATGGTGGAGCCTTCACATAGGTCGACCGATAGTGATTGAAATGTTGCATCAATGATTATTAGTGAAAATTGACCATAAAACTATATTGAAATTTTATACAAAAATTTATAACTAAGTTGATAAAATCAAAAAGTTTACGATTGAATTTACATACGTACAATAGGTATAAGACCGATTAGGTAATTTGCTTGAGTTGTTTGGTCATTTGTATACCGACAAGAATATATGGAAAGATTCTTTCCCACGAACTATATCCATTACATTACAAAAGTGACATCTAGAATAAAGAGTGAAATTTTAAAAACAAAAAGACAAGGCTCAGAATTCACGTGCAGATCAAAAGAGACATCAACCGAAGGCAACAATCTAGCATCATGGGGCAACAAATCAATAGAAAAAAGCCAACCTTTTGTATCTTCTCCCTTCCAATTTTTTTTTTAACTTCACATCCATTGTGAATAATCCTCATTATCCAGCAAAAGGAAAGCATAATTGCGTTTGACCGTGTATGTTCGTTCTAACGGTTGCAACGGATCAAATGGAGGGGACAGACATCGCGTATATATAATGACCCTAGAATCGATTTTGAAATTACAAGTTTGATTTCAAGATCGATTTTAGAGTAAATAGGATATGTTCTGAATTCCAAAAACTGAAAATCGATCTTGACAGGTAGGTTCCAAATTTCTAGTGGCACTAAAACCTTCCTTAAAATTGCTCACTCTTTAATTGGACATGCCATATTAAAAAAGGAACGATTTCTTGCTTATTTTGGATTAGGACTTATGACTTTTTGTGCATGTACAATTAGACCACATGGTACAAGGCAATCGAGCAATACTTTTTGCGGAATTCCCATCGAATGAATGCTTAAGATTCACACAATTAATAGTATTTATGATTATTTGCATACGCATATCTCCAAATATTTTTGCATGTATATTGTGCTAACAACTGTCTATACATCATCAATTCGACAAACCCCTTTATTACATCAACTAATTCAAGTTTTGATGTGATCCATGTTGATTGTTTGTTTGTAAAACAAATAAAATTTGATTTTTCCTTGTCTCACATAGGAAAGTTGGGAGAAAATTGGTCACTTTATAAGTGTGAGCTCCTTCTAGTTTGTTAAAAAAGAAGAAGAAGAATGTATTGTGTGCACCACATGCAATGCACGATTATTAGGCGCACTTAGCACTTAGCGTGCTTGCAACTTAATTAGCACTAACCCATTTATTTTTATTTAAATTTTATTTTGTATGGTTATCTCAGTAACCTTTGTTAGTCGAAATGATGTATCTATTCATTCAGTATTTTTGGTTATTATGAAATTCATAATATTATTAAAAAAATAACTTTTTTATTATTCCAAATTTTATATGCCTTTTCAAAGATAACCTTTGAAGATATAGCCGTTCAGTTTGCAACTTAATTTGAAGGAATATCTTTGTTCACTTTACAACCCTTCTCGAAGGGTTACCAATGTTCATTGAGACTGAGATAGATATGTCCATTTTGGCATGAATGCTAATAAAGTCTTTTCAAGTATTCTTTTGAAAATTACAACTATTAATTCAATTGTTTCATAAAGATACCCTAAAGAAATATTAGAATTATTATTTAGTATTCTCAATCGAAACTTTATTATACCTTAGAAGAAATTTGCCGATGACTATTAGCAACTTAGTGAGGCAAATAATTCCTTAAAAAAAGTTATCATGCTTCAAAATCCTATTCCATTCTATTGAATTCGAAGTTATATTTTCCAATAATCTTAACAAGTGGGTGTCGTGAGATTTCGTGCAATTGCTAGCACAAATGCGACTATGATCTTCTACCATCTTAGACAAATTTTTAAATGTGATTTCCATTCTATCGATTGTCAAAGGACATGGACAAGCGGTTAAACCCATCTGCTTCAGTTCCTAAAGTTTCGTGGGTCGTGTTCCCATTGCATGAAGTAGACCCTTTTCTTGTCATTTTGTTTGTATCTTTCAATTGAATAAAGACATCGAAGCTGCTCATCTCAGAACAGTTTCGATAAGTCGTGACACCTATTTATTATTTTATTTTATAGTACAAGTCTTGATGACCTCCCTTCCAGCAGTGACATCTCCTTTTCGGAAAAATAAAAAAGAAAGAGAAATATATGATTACGTGAACTTGCTTGGGACAACATTGGTATCTTCAAAACCGGATAATGTAAACTCCAATTAAAAGGTTAGGGGCAATTTGTACTCCCATCAGGAGGAAATTAGGTTTGGGAGATGCACATTTTATAGGATAATTAACATAAAATTTTATTACTATGAGATTTTAGGATCCAAAAGTTATTAATATATCTTAATACCTGATTATGATTCCTGTGAGCACACGGTCCACCGGTGCCAAATGGGGCTATGAACCAATTTGGCGAGGCCAGAACGAGCACATATAGCTATGGAACTTGACTAAACCGAAGCTCAATGTAAGGGTATAGCTTGATCTAGATTCGCGTAATCATTGGTCGAATAGTTCCAAATCGCAAACTCTATTATCGTGAATAGATTAGAAGAGCCAAGTCGATATTTTACATAAATCTAAATTAAAGTTTAGAGACTACAATAAATATCATAAAAAGTTTAGAGATCGGTGTTGTTTTATGCGGAAAGTAATATTTCTTTTATCTTGGTGGCCATTGACAAAAGGGGAGGACTGTTTGTCAAGTTCCAAAGAAACAAAATGTATTTTCTCTTCAATAATGCAAATGTACATGTAATGACACATTTGGTTTGGTTTTCCATCTAGGAGCATGAGAAGATCTGCTCCAAAGTACGGCTACAACTGTCGCCCACACGCTATAAAAGTAAGGGAATAATTCCATTTTTGTCCTATAACTTATATGAATTATGCAATCGAGGCCTATAAATTTCGTCTGTTATTCAATATAGTTGTTCGGCTACTAGATCAAAAAGTCCGGTCAAATTGATGATATAGGGTACATTGAACATTCGATTAAAGTTATGTGACTTGGTTGTACAAATTAAGAGTTACGTAACTTGATTTCACAATTCACTTAAGTTATGATATCAAAAATTGAAATTATCCCTAAGAGAGATTTACAAAACATGCAACTAATTTCCAAGAAAATTCAACAATTTCACTTATGCACACAGCAACGGTGCTTTCTCCTCGTCATATATATCAAACATATTTTTCTTATGAGAATTATAAGGGCAAACGTGAAAAAAAAAAAAAAAAAACTGAGGATTAAGCTTCAAATTCAACCAGCCACGAAAGATTTAGTTGTATTTTTCCCGCAATTGCCGCTTTTCTTGTCGAAATGTCTTAGCCCCTCTCTAAAAATCTTATCCATCGAAAACTCGATGATTTAAGATTTTGGCTGTCAATTAGTTGAGGAATTAAGATCTAAAAGTTTTTAAAAAGTACTAATCACATCTTGAACTCACTGAATTTGGGCTCGGAAATCTAACGTGGCTCTCACTTAAAAATATTGCATGAATTGTTCAATTAGTCACGAAACCTATCGTACATATATCAATTCAATTTTTAATTTTCAGTTTTGCCAATGTCATGCCAAACCTTTGCATGAATTCCTATATAGTCATTTCGACCAATTTGCTAGAAAATTGTTGATGTGATGGCTGTGTGCAAGTTCGGTAAAAATTGATTGAAATGATTATATTGGAATTTCTCACAGAAACTTACGACTAAATTGACTAAACCGAAAAATTCATAAGTAATTAGGTAATTTTCCTTGAGATATATGTGCATTTGTCATGGTATGATTTTCGGTACCAAGAATATATGAAAAGATTCTTTCCGAGGAACTATATTCATTATCCACTGCACAAGTGACATCCACAATAAGAGTGAAAATTCCAAACAGAAAGACAAGGCTCCGAATGCACGTGCGGTCGAAAGAGACGTTTACCAAAGTCAACAATCCAACGGCATGGGACAACAAATCCACAGAAAAAGCCCAACCTTCAGCATCTCCTTGCTTCCAAATTTGTAAACTTCTCATCCATTGTAAGTAAATAATCCTCATTATCCAACAAAAGGAAAGCATAATCTTGTTGCCCGTGTATATTCGTTCAACTTAATGCTTGAATGGATTAGACGGATGGCAGGAATACCATATATCTATAGTATACGGCTCTATCTAGAGAGAGGGGGCTGCCATATATGTTAAATAAATCATAGGTTTTTTTGGGTAACACATTGGAATGATGAATTTCACGAAAAATAAATGACCCGGAAAATATTTTTCTTAAAGGGTTCTTTGAAAATAATTAGTCAATGAAAAATGTGTTCATAATCAACAGTAATCAGAAAGGAATATATACGGTGACGCATATCTGGTCAAATCCGGGTAGATCGATTTTGGTTTTCCTTTGGGGGAGGAAAAGTCATTGAAGAGCATCTCTATTGAATTATCCGAATCTCACCGTAAATGCCCCGATTCCCAGAATCGAAAGCACAAGATATTCTCCTGCCTTTTCGGGTCGAACCCGAAACCCGCATTCCGGGTTTATCCACCGTGTTTCGTTTCCAATTTTTTTTTATTTTTTTTTTCCGCTGCGGAACAAAATACGGTTCCGAGCCGGGCGACGCCCGTTGACCTTAAATTACGGTGCCGTTACGGAACGGAAACGACGACGACCGAGCCAAGTCAACAGTCAACGGCCCTCTCTGCTACGCCGTTACTTCCTCCACTCCCCGCGGGGGCCGGAATTAAATAACGGCCCCCCTGTGCCCCGTGCCCCGTGCCCCGTTCCGTTCCGGAAGCGGCGCGTTTTTTAACCGAGCGGCGGGGTTTAAGCCGGGTTAACTTAACCGCGCCCTCCGGTCAAACCATCGCCTTCGCCTCCAACCTCACTGTCCCCTCTCTCTCTCTCTCTCTCTAGCGCGCACAGTAGAGCGAGAGTGGTCGCAGCTGGTCCAGTCCATCTGTTCTCCATTCAACGTTCTCTCTCTCTCTCTCTCTCTCTCTCTCTCTCTACAGAAAACCAGCGGCATATTCTCTTTCTCTCTCTACCCGCGACATTTTACATCGGGGGACGTGGATTCCTCGTAACCCACTTTGGATTCCGGTGGAGATCGTCTCGAAGATCGCGAGCGCCGCACGCCCGGTCCTGCCCCCGCTCCGAGGTTGTCGTCGTCGTCGCGGTGTGAGATTTTGTTCTGAGTGCCGCGGAGCCAATGGGGGTGAAGATGATGAGGTGGCGGCCGTGGCCGCCCCCGGCGTCGAGGAAGTACGAGGCGAGGCTGGTGGTGAGGAGGCTGGAGGGGTGCGATCCTCCGCCGGCCGCGGGGGAAGAGGGGGGAGGGGCGAGGCTGGCGGTGGAGATCTGGTGGAAGGGGCCGAGGGCGGCCCCGCTGACGATGAGGCGGGCGGCCGTGAGGAGGAACTTCACGAGGGAGGCGCGCGTGGGGGAGGGCGGCGTCGTCGAGTGGGGCCGCGGCGGCGGCGGCGGCGGAGGGGCGGGGGAGGAGGCGGAGGAGGAGGAGGAGTTCGCGGCTGTGTGCGGCCTCTCGGCGCACAGGGACCGCGCGTTCCATCCCTGGGAAGTCGCTTTCACCGTCTTCAACGTGAGCCGCCTTCTTTTCCGATCCCTTTTCACTGAATTTTTTTTCTGGGTTACTTCCTTTTCCGCTCCTTCGGCAAGTGCTGGTGCTTTTCTTGATCGAATCTTCGATGCTTTCTGAGACACACGTCTTTGCATCTCTTCACCGGATGCCGAAATCGGTCGTCCGACGATTCCGGTGGCCGATTGAATCGATTCCGTAGTTACTAAGGTTGCCGGAAAGTCAAAAAGTTATCTCCTTTCTCGAAAGTAAAAAGATTTCTGACAGCCGGAAAGTCTGAAAGTGGTCGCTGATGATCTTTCTTGCTTGAGATTGGAAAGTGAAGGTAGTTAAGATGATGATGCATCATGAAATTGGTGAACTTTTTTATCGGTGTAAATAATTAAATTACAGCTTAAATTGGCTGATATGGTCCTTTTCCATGGAAATGGCAGTTTTTTCCTTTCGGGTGTTTGTTACCGTGTGGCGTTATTAGGCTTGTTTCTCTCTCTTTGACTAAAATTTCTTTTTATTAGAATTTCATAAATGAGGTTGACCTGGCAAAGTTAATGTGGGGGGAAGATTTTGAATCAACTGTTTTGTCCAATTTGAATATTGGGTGTGACTTCTGAATTGGCTTGTGGCAATGCCTCGGCTCTTGCGTTTTCATCTTGTGATATTCATAGTAAATTTGAGAAATTCAGTTGTGTTGGAACTTGGCTGTTGCGCAGGTAATCGATCAGCCCACGAAGAACAAAGATCGGGTTGTTGGAGCAGCATCATTGAACCTTGCCGAATTTGCTTGTACGTCTGGGCAGAAAGAATTCGAGCTGAGTGTCCCTCTGGTTACTCCTGATGGCGCTGCGAATTCGTCCTTATCGCTTTGTGTGAGTGCTGCTGCATATTCTCTCCCTGCCTCCAGTTTTATGCTATGGATAGACTTCTTCTTTCTGTAGAATTATCAGTCCTTTGAGTTACTTGTGTGATGTCTAGAGCTTATGCTCCATGCAGATTGTTCTCAGGTTAGTAGAACTGCAGACTACCCAGGAAACAACTGGCATGGTGCAGACGCGAATTGCACCTGTTGCATCTCCACCACAGTCGGTTGAAGCTGTGTCAGCAGGAAAAGATGAGCTTTCTGCTCTTAAAGCTGGTTTGAAAAAAGTAAAGATCTTCACTGAGTATGTTTCCACCAGAAGAGCAAAGAAGGCTTGTCACAGGGAAGATGGCAGCGACGGAAGATTTTCTGGCCACAGCGAGGATGGCGATTATAACTATACAGCCAACTCCAATTCCTTTAATGATACAGAGGAAGAAGAGTTGGATGCGAGCAAGGGAGAGTCCAGTTTTAGAAAATCATTCAGCTATGGCACACTGGCATATGCAAACTGTGCGGGAGGCTCATTTTACTCGAGTTTGAGGATAAGTGCTGACGCTGAGGATTGGATTTACTATAGCAACCGCAAATCTGATGTCGGTTCCTCGCACATGGAGGATTTCACTGCATTGGCTTTTGAGCAATCACAGTCACATAGTTCAAGGCGTGGTATTCTGTCTTGGAGGAAAAGGAAACTGAGTTTCAGGTCTCCTAAAGCAAAGGGTGAGCCATTGCTAAAGAAGGCTTATGCTGAAGAAGGTGGAGATGACATTGATTTTGCCCGTCGTCAGCTTAGCTCAGATGAATCTCTCTCCTTTGGGGTATGAACTTGCTTTCTGTTTGCGTTTCTTTGCTTGTGGATCGCATTCTTTTTTCATGCCAGTAGTCCTTGTCAACTAGGGTCTGTTCAGTGAGTTTCCTTGATACAAATCTATTCACTGATGTAGTAACTAACTTGAACTCTTTTCTCAGTGGAGTAAAACAGACGAAGATTCATCTGGACATCGTTCTTCAGTTTCTGAATTTGGAGATGACAATTTTGCTGTTGGCACTTGGGAGCAAAAAGAAATCATAAGCCGTGATGGACACATGAAGCTCAAGACCCAGGTTTTCTTTGCTTCTATTGACCAGCGAAGTGAGCGTGCAGCAGGGGAAAGTGCATGTACTGCTCTCGTTGCTGTGATAGCTGATTGGTTTCAAAACAATCGTGACTTGATGCCCATCAAATCCCAGCTTGATAGCCTGATCAGAGATGGATCACTAGAATGGAGAAACTTGTGCAAGAACGAAATGTATCAGGAACGATTTCCGGACAAGCACTTTGATCTTGAAACGGTTCTTCAAGCCAAGATACGCCCTCTTTCTATGGATCCTGGGAAGTCATTCATTGGGTTTTTCCGTCCAGAATGTATGAAAGAGGGAAAGTTCGATGTTTTTGATGATGCGATGTCCTTTGACGATATCTGGGAACAGATCAGCAGCACAGGATCGCAAGCATGCAATGACGAAACTCAGTTGTACATTGTCAGTTGGAATGACCATTTTTTTGTCCTTAAGGTAGAGCCAGAAGCCTACTACATAATTGATACCCTGGGAGAGAGACTCTATGAGGGTTGCACTCAGGCCTTTATCTTAAAATTTGACCACAGCACTACAATTCTCAAATTGCTGCCATCTGTCCAAACATCTGGCGATAACACAGCTGATCAGCAAAACTCAGTTCCTATGCAACAAAAAAACGATGAGCCTGATAAAATCAAGCCCCAGGAGAATTTGGAAGTGACTGAAGTAGTAAAACTCGATCCTGGAGAGCCAACTGAAAGTCATGAGATGGAAGAGGTCCTATGCCAGGGGAAGGAGTCATGTAAGGAGTATATTAAGAACTTCTTGGCTGCAATTCCTATAAGAGAATTGCAAGACGATTTGAGGAGAGGTCTGATCGCGTCAACACCTCTTCATCACCGGTTACAGATTGAATTGCACTACACAAAGCTCTTACAATCGCTGGCCATAACTCCGGCAGATCAAATTGTCGAAACAGCACAAACTCTCGCTGCCACCGGCAGCAGCACAGATAGCCTAATGGAGACATGACTCTGTAGTGTGTGGTAAACCTTAATCCTAGCTATTATTGACTTGATTCCGTTGATATGCTTTGTGTCATAATGTGAAGCAGGTTTGACAATGTGAAAATTTTAGTTTTGAGGGCAAAGAGAGCTTGCTCATGTTTTGGACTTGTACAGAGACATCCTTTGATCTGCGTCTGTGTTGAACTCAAATTTTAGATTGTCTGAAAGAGGTCTCACATGAGGATCCGAACTTCTACATAATTCTGACTCAGTCCTATTTCCTGGCAACTTTCATGAAATTTTTCTTAATTGTTTTGTCCCTTTTCCTTCCCTGGGTCACAGTGATTCTATTTTCATAAACTTGTAAAAGCTTTTTTGTGGGATTCTGAACTTCACCATGCATCTCTCTCACCAATTGCAGCATTGAGGTTTATGTGAGGAGAACTTTGACCCGGATACACACCCAATAAAAATAAGATCAAAGTGTTTCCGGGGCACTTTAGCGAATTTGTTGAGAGCAATTCAAGGCACTGATTGCCCGTATGTTTAGAAAAGTTAGTTTCTCTGGAAGTTGAAAGTTCCTTTATTCATTAGTTCAGCACGGGCCTGGGAACATATGACAGCAGGAAAAAGAGGAATCTTTCTTGAAATCTTTCATTTGAATGAGATCTAGTCAGCGTGTTGAAAGGACTGACTAAGAGTCATGGTGTCCCCAGGCTTACTCCATTAGATGGTCCCCAGGAGCACAAAGTCATGAGTTTGTGCCCATGGTGGTCTGACACGGCTGTAATGCACGACCAGCGAACGACATGTCATGTGGACTATGGACCCGAACTTGAAAAGCTTTGTAGCATAAAGAGAGGGCATGATAGGCAGGAGGATGGACATTGCTGGCTTCTGATTTCGAATTTCTCACCTAGAAGTCCTTTTGCCCTGGTTTCTTGCAGTTAACCCGGACCTTTCGACTCTCGAAAGCTCGGTATCAGTCTGACCCTGGTTCACTCCTTCCATCTGGTATAGCCTTATTAGATCCCTTCACAGAAACTGCTCTCTAATCGAGCAGAAACCCTTCGATGGAAGCTGCAAAGGGTTTGATCAATGGCCAGGATATGTGACCCTGCAATTCGTCTTATGATAAACCACAGCAAGCGACGAGTCCGCACAGCTCTAGCTTATGATAGGGGTGGCTCCTCATTCCTTTGCCTCGTCAGGACAATGCGAGCCGTCATTCAGGCTGCGGACAATTAGAATTAGAATGATGATTTTGCGTAGTGACATTAATTTCAGACATTCTGATGTACAAAAATGTGAGACCTGAGAGTGGATGCCACCATATATGTGCCTAAAACAGCAGAGTGTGGACGCATCTGTGTTTTGCGACATGTCTGATCCGCTGATTGAAATGTTGAATTATTTATTTAGGGTCCGTTCGTTTCGCGGAAAATGACTTCCGGGAAAACGTTTTTCGGATTTTCCAGCGTTCGTTTCACAGAAAATGAACTAGTCAAGGAAAATGTTTTCCATCACTGGAAAAAAACAACCTTTAAAAGTGAGGAAAATGTTTTCCATAACTTCTTCCATCTTGCTTCTTTCTACCAATACATGTTCGTTTTATTTTTATGTTTTATTTTTTCTTTTTCTTTTTTAAAATCGAGTTTTTAATTTTTTTTTCCTTTTCTTTTCTTTCTTTACTTTTCATCTTCTTCTTTGGCGGCGATCGGCTGCAAGCCAGCTCGAGCCTCGCCCTAGGCTAGCGAGGCTCCGCCTAGCCCGATTTGGCGAAGCCGAGCTTGGGCCTCGCCAGATCGGGCGAGGTGGAGCTCTCACCTGCTTGGGGCGGAGCTCGCGGCTCGCTAGATCCTGTGAGCTGGGTGAGGCTCGGGCCTTGCCCGAGCTCGCCAGAAGTTCGCCGGGCAGCTCGTCGGATCTGGCGATCGGGTCTTGGTCGGCCGCCGGGCAATCGGCCATCGTCAGGCAAGTGGTGGCGGAGGAAGGAGGAGGAAGAAGGAAGGAGGAAGGAGGAAGGAAAAGAAAAGAAAAAGAATAAAAATTTCGATTTTTTTAAAATACAAATAATTAAAAATTCATTTTTTAAAAAAATATAAAAAATAAAACTAATTTTTTGGTCAATTAAAAATATTAAAATTTAAATTATTAAAATTCAATTTTTGATAAATTTTCCCAAACAATTAAATTAGCTAACGAACGGTGGAAAATACTTTCCACTCAAAGTTTATGTTTTGACTGAACACCGGAAAATAACTTATAGGAAAATGTTTTCCGGAAACATGATATTTTCCACGAAACGAACGGACCCTTGGTTGATGATACAATTACTCGGTAGTGAGGCAGACCCACTTACGCTTTAACAAATTAAAGTATTTTGAGTTTTACAGTTCGAGACATCAGAGTACCTAATGAAAGCTTTCTATTTGTTTGCCTAATTTTTGAATTATGGTGGATGTAATTTTGTTATGCGTATGTTTTATGGAGTTAGGTTTTGCGCTTGTTGAACAAGAATCATCTTTGTAAATTGGGACAAGCATATTGATATTCTAAAACTTGTCATGAAAGTGTAATTAAATTCTAAAATTTTCAAAAAGTGCAATCGAGTTATAAGACCTATCTCAAAACTACAATTGAATTATCAAATTGTCAAAAAATATAATCAAGTTCTAAAACTTGTTAAGTTGGTGTAAGCAAATCATTCCATTAACTTCATCTAACATGGCAAAAGGAAAATGCTAATAAGTTTTAAGACTTTATTGCACCAACTTAGCAAGTTTTAGAATTTGATTGTGTTTTTTAAAAAGTTTTATTAGTCGATTACACTTTTGTGATAAGTTTTAGGACTTGATTGCATTTTTTTTTTAAAGTTTAGGACTTAATTGTATTTTCATAACAAGTTTTGAGACTTTCAGTATACTTGTCCCTTATAATTTTGAGGATCCAAGAATATACTCTGATTTATTTGTGATAAATTATGGTTAGTTGATATGCTTGATATCGATTTTCAGACTCAAGACGTTACACAAAAAGTCAATTTTTAAACATCTGGTGTTGGCTACCTTGATTATAACAAACAGAAATTGTGAGTGATAAAATCGTAACAAGGGAAAAAAAAAGATAAACAAACATAGCAAATCAATTTGACATCGAAAGTGGTCATGGCAAGTTCAGTATATGCTTGAAAATACAACAAGAACATTGATTATGTGTTTGATTTCAATCAAACTATGGATTACTCTTGAGCTCAAAACAATTCATATGGCGTAGTTAGAAACCTTGAAAATTGAACATCCAATTTGGATTTGGATTCCGAGTGTTTGCTTGATAAATATCCTACTAAGGAAATTTTGACATCTTCAAACCATTGCCTTTCCCGCGTAATGTGTAATTTGTGCATTGAAAATAGAAAAGATTTCCTTATAAAACATGATTAACAAGTGTTTGGGGCATCCGTTAAACAGAGCTTTTTGCGTTTTAATTTATCTAATCACGTCACTACACCAAATCACGCATTCAAGTCGATTGAACCAACAAGTAGTCAGATATGTTAAGATACATACGAATTGCTTGCAAAATGATTGTTTCTTTCATTTGGTGATTATTGAATTAAGAAGACCTTTTTGATGTGTTTGATTTTAATGTTAAAATATTTCTTTTCTGATTTCTAATAAGCTGAATCATGAAAGAATATTTCATAGACCACTTCAAATAGTTCTGGCGCAAAAATAATCATTCAAAGTTTTAGAATTAAATTTTACTTCGTCCGATGGTTTTGAAACTTTTACCATCCCTTTACCCGATTTTAGAAGATTGTCAATAGAAGAACTTTAAAATCGACTTCGAATAGTCAATTAAAAGTAAGTTGACAGAAAAGGCATGTTATGAGGAACAAGTTATAAGAATCAACCGTTAAACAAAATTAACTATTGTCAATCTTAAACGGCTTAGGTTGATTTGAGTAGACTCACAATTAGGAGGTAGTTGATGTTCCAGACACTGGCAAGAGAGTCTGAACCACAATAGTTGCAATCACCCCTAGCTGTGGCCATTAATAACTGATCAATGGATTAGTCCAATTAGGAAATGGACCTAAGAGAACTTGCCCAGGTCTGACCATCATTGAACTGTTACACATTTCTTTGTGAGAATAATAGGGCAGGCGTACGTATACAGGGCGGACGTGCTTATGATTAGCTTTATTTAAACAGTTTAATCATTATCATTCTCAAACGGCTTAGGTTGATTTGAGTAGACAGACAACTAGGAGGAACTTGATGTCCCAGGCACCGGCAAGGGAGTCTGAACCACAATAGTTGCAATTTCCTCAGGCTCCGGCCACTAATAACCAGTCAATGTATTAGTCCATGGAGTAGTCCAGCTAGGAATTGGGGCTAGAAGAACTTGCCCAAGTCTAACAAAATAACAAGTTGCAAATTTCTCTGAGAGAATAATAGGGCACACATACAGGGTTGATGGGCTCACGATTAGGACCACATTGACAAAATTGTGAAACCATTTAATGTGTTACTAGAGAAACATCGACTGAATTTATGACCTTAATGATTCCTGTCTATACCCTCTCCGCCTTGGAGCACTGACCCGTGTTTATAGTCTCCCTTGTATTCAGCTTGCAAATGCTTCTGGTGGAATGCAGCCGGCTTACTCTCAAAGCCGGCATGACCTGTGTGCTGTTTAATCAAGAGGCCTTGCGGATTAATCATAGATCTCGAACCAAGAGCACTCCTAGATTCATCCACTATAAGCTAGAGCAATCTCTATGTTTAATACACATTCTGTTCAAGCCATCAGGAAAGTCCTCGTTCCAAAGTGGACAGAGAGATGAATTAAGATGGTTGGGCAGAGGCTCTCCAAATTCTCTTTTAAAACAGCTCATAGATTTCCACAGCAGTATTTTCTAACCTTAGAGATCCAACTCCGAAGCACCCCTAATCCCCTTTCCGGAGTCAGGCATCAGTCAATGGCATAAGACAATGCCTTCGTGGTCTATGCCATCAGTCCAAGCACATGGGGAGCAACATTTCAGTGATTTATATGAGGTTGTGGAGGGGAAAGAAAAACCCATGTACTATCCAACCCATACGTCCCAGAATTAGTTACCGTAATCGAACAGGTATTTGTGTCATAGAACTAATAATGCTTTAAATATAACTTTTACACAACAATGACCGGAATAATAAGAGAGACAGACAATCAGCATAGCCTGACTGCAATTTCGACAGGATTTCAAACCTTCAACAATCACAATGCCAACTTATTGAACTGTATGCACATAATATAAGCGTATTGTATTCCCATGGACCAAGTAAATACTTACACAATATCATCACTAGAAGATAGAAGTATCCACTCACACAATTCAAGGGACTCATCTTTGACCAACCAGCACAGATGAGATGCACACTTCATAGTCCACAACTATTCTTAACTCTCTGCTACAGATGAGGCAATCCCAATGTCGAAATTAAAGCCAATGCATGTGAGCTCTCGCTTGTCTCCATCGTACATCTTCATCTTCAGGGAATACGAGCCCTGCATGCCAAACATGATTATCATAATATGTGAAATCCATGACACAATATTCCAGAAATATCCAGAACCAGAAGAAAGTCATGCTAGAAGGATAAACTAAGAATTTGCACAAAGAGAACACACCTCCAGGACAGTGCCAGCAAGGACAAAAAGCAGGAGACAAGGTTGGATGAAAAGAACAAAGAGGAGAAGAAGAAGGAGGAGAAGAAGAAGAAGTAGAAGAAGAAGATAGCCTTAAATAAAGGAATAGTACAACATCAACTTAGCAGTCATATGCTGTTCAAGTCATGTCATGGTCTGGAGCAGTTGCTATGACATTCTACTATATTGCAGAGGAAAAACCCAACATCGTAGCACCAAAAATGCGATGATCTATGATTTCATGAGGTTTTATCCTACTTTTAAGATAATCAAGTTGTAAGTCAGGGGCATAGAATAAGTTGCACCAGCTATATTGACACTTTCAACAACATCACCATACTTCAAGAATTAAATTACAAGAGAAACCATCAAACAATTTCAGTAAATATCTTTCCCAAGATTCACTTGCACGAGGACCCAGAAGTATTATCAAACTGAACAAACAAAAGTCAGAAGAATATACTATCCAGATATGAGAAGAACTAAAAATATCAATGCATCAATGATACTGTCTGATCAAATGGCAACACTGCACTGTATATGTTAGTCTAACATTGACTAAGGTTCTTTGAACAGAAGAAAACCACTATAAAAATACTGGCAAGGACAAACCACCACAGGCTGTCGATAAGAAAGTTCTGGAGGTGAGCAGCTGGAGTAGCTACAGGATATTGTTTACTTACCACAGAGAATTCTTGCAATCAAAGATTTCTACGAGAATTCTAATCATGGAATACCACTTGCAAGTAGTTAAATAAAAAAAAAAAAAAAAACAGAGTTTCATTGGACGAAAAAAAAGGTGCGTTAAGAGAGCAGTATAAAACTAAGCAAGCAGAACTTGTAAATGGTTATAGCAATGTTGCACAAACCGAGAAGTTCTTAATCTCATTTCCACCTCCTTACGTCAAATAACCAAGCGACACTTTAACAAAAATGAGACAATGTATGACACTTTAACAAAAACGAGACAATGTAATATGAAAAAAACATATCAAGCAAGCTGGATTGAGATCATTAGCTATTGCACATCAGAGCAAGATTTGCAATTACGCCCCTCTTCTACATTATAAGGCAAAACAGTCGTAAAGCACGCAAATAATGTTTCTGGGATTTAAATCTCATGAAAATGAATCATCAAAGTATAAACTTACTGGTGGAGTGTATCCTGGCAGGACTTGAGAATGAGCAACCACAAAATCCCCTGTCGTTACGGGGCAAGAAGTCTCAGAGCAAAGGTCATGGGTCTCGCTGTGAATGTGCCACCCAAAGTATGAAACATCAATAACCAGTTTCCCTCCAGGGATTGCTAAACCTGCAAAGACAACCCCCAAGTGACGGTAACACGGAGCACAACATGCATGTTGCCCAACATATATCTCGACAAAGTATCAAATTTCCCAACTTTTTCTTTTGGGTCAGAATCAAATCTCGTAACTTGACTGTGCCTTATTTGAAACAAGGGGTATTGACACCATGGACAAAGGACAGTGAACAGGAAACAAGAAACTACCCGTTGATGCAGAGATGCTGAACGTGGCCGTCTTGCCTCTCACAACCGGATAAGGCGAAATCTCAACCCCTGTCACCTTCACATCATATTCAGTGTTCTTATCTGCATCACACACGACAAACCCATTACCCAAAAGGGGAAAAATCAACCCTATCGAGCATATATGCACACTTCACAACATCTAAGCCACCGCAAACTACCATATCTCTTAAATTAATTTATGCAACAAATCAAGCACCAAAATTTATGAAACCACGACCGAGTCCTCATCGCAGAAAATCATCAAAATTCTATCGACCCCATCAGGGAAACCGACCGCAGTAGCTGACTTCGGTGGTGGTGGCCCGAGCCAGGGACGCGATCGCGCAGAGCGCCAACACGATCAGCTCCGACTTCGCCATCCTCGCGCACCCACTTCGCTTCTCCGGCCTGTCGAGGCAAAGTTATCAACAGAATCACAGAATTTTCAGCTATTGCAGAGAGCCCAGACCCAATTCGAACGAACACGATTCGATAATCGGATCGCGAGAGATTCGTCCTCCAACCTGCGGATTGGGATTCGGCTCGAGCAAATTGCCCGTTGGAATCGAACGAGGCTGTTGTTTGAATCGAGGAACGGGATCGGAGGTCGTCGGTTCTTGCCGTGATCCTTTTTTGGGTTTTATTCTCCGTCGCAGTATTCTCTGACTCCAGGAATTTTTCTTTTTTGTTTTTGGCTTGACATGAGAGCTTTCAAATTTATATTGCAAACGAGTCCTCCGACTTCCCCGTATTTGCATTTTCCTCCGACCACTTCTATGTTTTCTTGCAGTTGAATTATATGGTCCATCAGGGTCATATTCGATGACTATTTATTTCACCAAATGTAGTAGATTTTTTCTTGAATTTTTGCAGCTAAAATTTTTGTTAGGCCATCGGCGAGGCTGCGCAAGAATCTCGCCAGAGTCGAGTTCTCTCCGGTGAGAAGGAATTGATGGTGGGCGGGAGCCCATCAAACATGTTGTTGATTTAATAATCTCGTTTACATAGGATGTTTTGATTTTATCCAGGATTTAGATATCTATCTTTGCCTAAATTCACTTGTTTTAGACCTATTTTCCCAGGTGAACTCTCACTTTACGAGCTTCGATGAAGTATAAATACTAATCATCGAGTTTGGCGTTTCGTTCCTCCTTCCTCTGCTTGCTATTTGATTTTCCTGCCCAGATTACCGTTCTAAACCTATCTTTCCACGTGCCTCCATTCATCATTATTAGAGATGTCAGAACTAAATAAAAAATTGAACCAGAACCGAAGCAATTTTTCATCATTTTCGATTTGAATAATGAATTTTTTTTATTATTTTATTTGGTTCAGGTAGTTTTGGTTTACTTCAGAACTGAACTATAGTCCATTCTCTTAATATTATAATTTACACGGTTTCTCTCTTTTGTCACTAAACCTCTTGTTAATATTACAAAAAAGAAAATAAAATAAAAAAACTGATGAGTCACCATTTGATTTTAAGATAATTCATACTCAAATAGTTTAGTTCGGATTTCATGAAAACTTGAACCAAACTGTTAATATCATTCATTGTACCAAATGACAAACATCACAACTATAAATATGAGAGACGCATAAATAAAAGGTTCACCGTGGAACTACTTAAAAGGAGGAATGGAGAATAGATCTCAAGACCTCTAGCTAGCTCCGGTTTGTTTTAACGCAAACTCAACACGAAACTTAGGATAAAGCAGTAACCAGTGTCAAGAACACAAGTTTGTACGAGGCAATATTGAAGTATATAAGACGATGTTTGAACTGTTCATGTACTAGATACTATGAAGCCCTAAGCGAGAAGCCTGGACATATTAAATAGGTTAGGTGTCAAATTTTAGATACTTGACTTTGAAAACAAGGATAGAGTTAAGTGCAATGTCATTTACTAGGAACATTTTGAACTATGAAGAGACAACGCGGATTACATTTCAAATCTCAACACTCTCAAGGGCATCGTCAGGAAAGTTGACAAAAAAAGAATGAATTACTAGGATTGATTAGGTGCTTATTATTATTTAATTTCGATATTGCTTGAACTGAAATGCTTGAGACTTGATAAACATTTCTAGGAAGTTCAGACTGACAGGTGAGCTACCTCATAACTAACAAAATTTGGGTTGACTAACATAAAAAAGGACACTAACCAATAATTTATTGACTTATTCTTTACCACTCGGCAGATGGTTGGGACTATCTAACATTGAAAAAAAATCTTAATCTTTTTAGTCTAAAAATACCTTCCTAAATTTGATTATTTGTATTGATTGAAATAATAAGTCAATAAAAAACATTTTCACCATTGATAATAATTTATGTCTAAACACATTTCTAGACGACGGAATTATTTTTTAATTCATTTTCTCACAGGATATGGCACTTTTTTATGTAATTTTTTAATTATTTAATTTTCGTAATTGACTTGGCTCACTATTTCGTTGGAAATAAAGATGTATATGTGGACGCTAGGTAATTGACTGAAGATTCATTAGCTGTGTGTACCTCGAAATCTGGATCAAATCACTAGTCAATGTCTGCGTTTCTGGTAGTCTCGAATTGAAGGATGCCGACATGTGCTCCCAGCATGTTTCCATGAAGCACGAGCAAAGGGTGATGAGACGGTATTCTAGTCTCCCCAGTGACACCAATTCGACGTATCCCAAGTCTCAAACTCAGTCAAATTGGGTTGGTCACATCCATGGATTGTTATAGTGACAGACGAGAGGTCCTGCTACCTTGAACTATGCTAGCATAGGTGAGACGCGATTGTGCCATCGGCGTTCGCTGATGTGGTTGTCTTAAGCGGTATTTTTGAGTAGATTGAATATTTTGAATCTCACGTCACTCATGTTTATGAATTGTTGTATATTAATAAAAGAAAAATCTCATGTGACTTTTAATTAACATGATAGGCTCTGATGAGTTTGCCTACAAATGAAATGTAAATCTAGTAGTTTGATTTCATGTTAATCTCGTATACGAGTCAAATTGCCATTACAAGTAGTAAGTTCTAACACAAAAACGGAAAATTTTTATAAGTGTGAGCTAACATTAATCGCATATATTGGAGTTTGTGAAAAGTACGTCCTTATAGAGTCTATAAAATATATAAGCCAATGTTAGGTTGCCAAAATACATTTATACGATCTCATTATATTATATTGGGCGTAGCGCATATTGATTACGGTAATAATGTGGTTGGGTAGTTAGTGTAGGCTAGAATTAATAGTGACCAGTGATAGATGAAATGGTTAGAACAAACACTATAGTTAAGCTATGGTCCTCTTTGCTATCCTAAGATTGAAACACTTCAGTTTATCCATCGAAATCATCTAAGGAGGAGGAGAGGAGGACCTAGTCTTGAAATTTGTACCTCATGTTCCGGTTGATCAGCTCAATCGAAAATACCACCAAGCATGGCTCGATCAAGTATAAATTTGCAACACAATTTCTAGGTACTCCGAATCTACATTTGGATCTATGGTTGTTAAATTTAATGTGTGGCATCAAAGCCACTCGTACATTGGTTTATAATCCAATTGATACTTAATCTTGATGAGAATTTATGCATAGTGCTTACGTTGCAATGTCTATTTGCTGACAATTTAGATATGAAATTCGATATTTCTATGTACTTAACTTTGAAATTGATATAGGGCTATTTCTAATCACAGCATGTTGAATAAATTTTGTACATTCCATGCCCTAAATCGGCCTTAATATGTGCTGAATTGCATATTAAATCGAGTTATTGCACTCTTAAGCGAAGATCTTCTTCCTACAATTCCGTAGCAGAATCCTGTGAACCATCATCGATTGGAGTAGGAAGATCAGCTGTTCCCATCTGTTCATTGGCTTTTGTAATAGGAACCGTAGCAACTGTTTCAGAAGGAACAATCCAAGGAATAGAAACAACTTGATTTGGCTTAAAAGTCTCAATAAAAGGAGATGTTCAGTGTTGAGAAGCAAGTGGATGTACAAGTGAAATAATTACTTTTATTTTATATAAACAATATTACAAACTCTACACCCACTTTTCTACACAAGACTCCTATCACTCTAGCACCCTACAACTCAAGCTACCTACTCCACCCACACTTCACGTACACACTCCACTCACTCACACACACTTCACTCACTCACTCACACACAACACCCCTCACACTTACACTTCAAGAGACAACAGCCCCTATTTATAGGAGCCAAAGTCGGTGGAGAAAAATCTGGAAAGAGAGGGGGAGAGAAAAGTCTAGAGAGAGGGAGAAAATTCTGGTGCAGCAGAGAGAGAGGGAGAAATCTGGAGAAATCTGGAGAAATCCAGAGAGAGAAAGAGAAATCTAGAGAGAGAGGGAGAGTAGGCGGTGCCCCTTTTATTTTCTGACATTCAGCAACATCGAACTCCAAATGCATAAAATCAACGATCTTACTACCACAAGTAGGACGGTAGAGCCTGCCAACTTTTGACCTTTCAAGATACCCAATAAAGAAGCAAGGAGTAGTAGTTCTAGGATCAGCCTTTTTTCTCATATGGGTTAAGATGTTACCTCAGCAGACAACCCAAAACAAGGAAATGGTTAAGAGAAGGTTTTCTTTCGGTCCAGATTTCACAAATCGTTTTAGGTACGGATTTGCCAAGGAGTTCGTTCAGGGTATACAGAGCAGTCATAAGAGCTTCATCCCAATGATGCTGGTAGGTTACACCTACTCATCATGCTTCTCACCATATCGATAAGAGTGCGATCCCGCCTTTGGCCGCACGATTTTGTGGATGATTATATGTCATGTTCTTATGGGGCAACAATCTAACAATTTTGCAAGTACTTGGCAAACGGCTTGATTTTCTGCCTGGTTGCATCATGTTTGCCATGGTGCTCACCACCATGACTAGCAAAGGCGTGGTAATGATCACAATTGTGGTATGGATGGTCCCAAAGCTACCATAAAGAAAGTTATCAAATGCTTCTTTTGCAACAAGAAAGGACACTGAAGAAAGACTGCTTTGAATCACAAGTCTTGGTTAGCTAAAAAGGTAATTCAAAAGGAAAAAGATAACTTTAGTTTGTTATTAGTCCAATTTAGCGGACGCGTCTTCTGATTCTTACTGAATTAATAGCGGCGATTCTGTCCATGATGCAATCTCACCATGGTTCAAAAGCATAAGGAAACCAGATCAGTCTGACCAAGCTTAAAGTTGTGAATAAATGAGAAGCTATTGACAGTATGTGTTGTTAGGTTGACTTGAGAGTATGGTCTTGACCTTGCTCTAGAAAACACCTTTTACGTTCCTTCTTTTACAAGAAACTTGCTTTCTATTCCCGTGTTCAACATGTCTGGTTTTTCATTTGCTTTTGGTGATTTAGCAGACGGTCTTCTGATTCTTAGTGAATTGAATCCTAAAACTCTCAAAAACTGGAATCAACTTTTAAAACTCGTCAAATTAATACAATTAAGTCATTCCGTTAATTGCATTTTTCGAAAATTTTAAGACTCGATTCTATTTTCTTGACCAGTTTTCGAACTCAGATTGTATTTTCGTGATAAGTTTTAAGACTTTTGATACACTTATGACAATCTCATTGTAGGGGTTCAGAAGCATGAAGAAACCAAATTAGTCTGACCAAGCTTAAAGTTGTGAATAATTGAAAAGCTGCTCACGAATTTATAGGTGTTGTTTGGTTGACTTAAGAGTCTGTACTTGAACTTGTTTAAGAAAACACCTTTTTTTTTTTTTCCCTTCTTTTACAAGAAAGTTGCTTTCTACTCCAGCGTTGGACAAAATCTGGTTATCATTTGCTTTTGGTGATTGTAGAGTTCAGTCACCTTTGAATTGTACAGTTGTTGGATCTGGTGCTTTATGCAATGGTTTATATCAGCCGTGTTTGGCTTCGAATCATGTTCAAGAACCTTTCTCAGTTGAATCTTCTGTCCAGAAAAGATCTTTGTCAAATGGGAAGTCTACTTTGTATAATCCATGATAGAGTTTCTGAACAAAATACCCTTTAGGCTACAGCAACTTGGTGCTGCATCTACATCCATATACCCTAAGAAAATTTGAAGAAAATTACTATCTTTATAGAAGAAGCTCCAGAAATCCAAAAGAATATGAGACTAATCATACAAGTACAGCTGCGGTATAAGCAGGAAAAAAAAACAAGAATAAATATCCCTGCATAGAAGAAGAAGAGCATGAGTTCATATACAGTAGAACCAATTCATCCAAAAACATGATCAATTCAGAATCCTACACCCTTCTTTCATGAGGATCTATATGTGATTCAATCTCTCCTAATTGCGAGCGGAACCACCTCCGCGAGTGGAGTTGAGAGCGGAGTCGGCAGAGGCGACGTCCTACACACCGGGCACGTCGGGTTCAGGCGCAGCCATGGGTCTATGCACTTCTGGTGAAACAAGTGGCCGCAGTCGGGCAACACCCGGAGCATGTCAGTGTCCTTGTAATCTGCCAAGCAGACTGAGCAGCAGCTCGCGGTGGAGCCCTTCTTCTCGAGCTTCGCCTCCGAGTAGAGCAGCTTCGGGTAGCCCGTGATGGTGGCCTCATCGAGGCCCTGCTCCGTGAGGCCCTCCTCCACCATGACCACGACTCGCTCCTGATCGGCGGCGGCGGGGGTGGCCAGTGCCAGCGCCGTGCCCTCTGGCTGGCGAAGGCGGAGGAGGCGGACGCGGCCTGGAGGTTCCGTGCGCAGAAGTAGGAGGCCAGCGTTATGGTGGTGATGAGGAGGAGGATCCCGACGGAGACCCCAATGCCGTAGCCGAGGCCCCCGATGTTGTGGCCGCCGAGGACTCCGCCCGAGTCGGGGGCGGTCGTGTTCATCTCCTCAAGCAGCCTGTGCTCCATTGGCGAATCCCGTGGCGAGATCGGTTTGAGGTGCGTGGGTGTCGGCCATGGCCACGGCAGGAAGCAAGGGCTTTACTTGGGGGATCAGGGATTCAAAAGTCAATGGTTACAACACGTAGCGACGGAGATTGCCTTGAGAGAGAGAAAGCTTTAATTAAGGGAAGATGTATTTGGGCGATGCGTATGAATACAAAAATGTTAAAAAGTCTAAAACGCTTCGAAAGGAGAACTTGGCTGAATACAAAATGGGAGATCTAGTTAAGGGTTTTCTCTCATTAATTTTTTTGTGTGGTGCGTCAACGCTTCGAACGCGTGGTTTGCAAAGCCTATTCTATTGGACGAAGTGGGATTAGATGCATCAGAAAAGTTGTAGTGACGTGAATGGTTCTTTTGGTGAATTTTTTTTCAAAATCTGTCGTCAGCTCTCTCCATCCCTGTATGTGTCAATTTGGATTGCTCAATTTTAGAATTATGGGGTTTGGATCTCCAAATGGAATCCATAGGCTAAGAAAAGGCAATCTCCCCCCGTCGCCTGCCATTCGAGCCGGCTCCAACAGACAACGTGCCAAAGCCGACCCCAAGTGAGCTCCGCTCTCTACATCTCCCTCTCTATCTCTTCTTTGCCACAGCCGGGCTTGACGAACGGAGGGTCGAGCCGGACGCCGTGATGGAGTTCAACCAGATCTTGGTTGCGGTGTGGTCGAGCTTGATCAGACTTAAGTTAAATGCTCAATGCGCGCCGGAGCTCGATGCCGACAAGGTCATGATGTTAACTACTCAGCTTTGTTCTTCCGGATCTGGGTTTCTGAGCGATGGGCTGGGGTGTTTCAGGTTTAGGATAAGTAAGTTTCCATTAGGATTGGTTTTGAAATGGTGCTATATATTCCTATATTCACTGTAATTATGACAAAATCCGTGACAAAATCCGAAAAGAAAGTGGGAACGGCTACCCTTCCATCGTCACTCAATGGAAGGGTGGTTACCTGCTACTTTAATCAACTCGTTACAAGTGTGTTCGTTTTTTGAAGGTTACGTGCACGACATTACAAGCTCCTGCATGGCTGCTTGTAGCAAACGGCGACACAAATGTGCCCGTCGTGATGTGGTTGGCGTGGAGTTGGGAACATACCTTTTTTTTTTGGCCACTTTTTGCTTTTTTTTTTTCCCCTCTAATATGCCGTT
Source organism: Eucalyptus tenuipes (assembly GCA_014182365.1). Classification (NCBI taxonomy): domain Eukaryota; kingdom Viridiplantae; phylum Streptophyta; class Magnoliopsida; order Myrtales; family Myrtaceae; genus Eucalyptus; species Eucalyptus tenuipes. The sequence goes on along the minus strand of CM024547.1, from coordinate 29,834,750 downwards.
GCCTTCGTCAGGGGTTTGTTAGGTTTCTTTATCGGACAAGGACACAAAAGATTTTTGAATCTCGATTTAATATATAATATAATTCTTAAATTTTATATTTGTTCGATGTGGTTCTTGAACTTTTTATATATATTCAATATAGTATCTGAACTATTGTAAAATGTTTAGAGTAGTCATTTTATTAATTCAAGATTCAACACGGCATTGAACATTTTCATATATTATAATGACTAAATTGAATATGTACCAAAATGTTAGGGGTTGTTTTGAACGGATTAAAACTCATGGATCACATTTCATATTGAGTTAAAGTTTATCGATCATTTGTGTCATTTTCCTTTCTTTTTTTTTTTAACTATCATAGAGTCAAATGACCACGTCAAGGTTGCAAATCACGTGGTTCAAGAAGATTTATTATGCTTAGTAGATCTTAGTAGAACCACGAAACTATTGACGTGTTGGACTATTGTAGAAATCCTCTTAATCAAAAGATCAATTTGTTGATCTACTAATCAATTTTGACAATGACAAAACATGTTTAGTTCACTAATATGTATCTTGAAGGACTTAAATGTGCTTCGTGATATTTAAGCAAGCTTGGATTATAAAATCAAACCGAATGATGTTTTGTTGACGCTTATAAAAGTTATACGAAGAGTAGGGTAGCTATGTGATGTGTCGAAAAGCCTAGGCTAGCAAACCGCATCTTGTTTTCCATTTAGGACTTGCTTGGCACAATCAACGTGGCGGAGGTTATCACGGAATGAAAAGCTCCGACAAAAGTGGTGGCGACTAAGGGTGAGCGATTCCAGATTTCTTACAGGTTCTGCTTGAAACCTGAAACTTACCCCTAGCACATGTTCCTCATTTTTTGGAACTTGAAACCTATTCGTCAAAATCAAGAACCTGGAACCTACCCTATTACAGATTCTAGGGTCGGTTTCGGGTTCCAACAATTTTTTTTTTTTTTTTTTGGTTTCATTTTGAGTTAAAAAAAAATGGAAATGAATGCAACAATGATAAATAAGCTTGTCATTAATCAAAGAGAATACAAAACGAACAAAATTATCAATAAAGGAAAAGGAATTATTGGAAAGGAATTCAACTAGATAAAAAAGAGGAAATGGAACAAAAGTCTGCATTGAAATGGAACAAGATTCACTAGACCATAAATTTTGTTTTGGAATTTTGTATTAGGGAATTTATAACACTATAGAACAAACTAGAGCATAAAAACAAGAGCATTAAAATTGTGGATATGAGCATTAAAAGAAAGATGAGTTTTTGGTCCTCAAACATCCATGAAAATTTGTTCCAAAGTTTGATCACCTAAAATCAAAAGAAACAACAATCATAGTTAGTAACTTAATAATATTTTTGAATTTAAAATCGAAGGGTCACGTATTGGTTGTTTGCAATTGCAATTACAATGTTTTCTTTGCAGAATATTGATTTGGTAAAACCTGAACTTTAATTTGATTCAAATCTTTTATGATTATGATTTTTCTGGATGATAAGATCTTTGAGTACGCTCTTTAAAGCAATGTTTAAGCATATGGTTAGCATTGATCAACTTCTTGAAGTTTTAATTTTACTAGAATGAGATCTTGCTAATCCTCAGTCAACGTTGGAACAGGCTCTAGATTCCTCAAGTGAAGGTGGAAATATTAACCTCTCTAACTACTTTGCCCCTCTTTTGAGTGGTCTCTCTGAAGATACTTTTTTCTATTCCTTGAATAGGCTATGTTCATATTGGTGAAGATTATTGTTTGAAGTATTTCATCTCCTTGGACATATCTCTAAGTAAAGAAGTCATGATTGTAGCATCAAAATGCTATTTGGGATTTCTTTTCTTTGAAGTATTTACTGGATGCTTTTCTCAATGTTTGCCATTCAAATGATACAGACGAACTCTAATACTTGCGGAGAGGCCTTCATATAGCTACCGTAAAACAAATGTTTTTCCTCAATTAGCTCATTATATCTTGATCGGATGTGCATGCTGATTGTAAAAATAAACAAGAATGAATTCAAAAGCTTCACGATCCATGTAAAGTATTCTGTAAAGAACAATATAAATCAAGAAACTATGCTAAGCATGTATTTACAACTTCAACAAGTCAGAGTAAACCCAATGTAGAAGCAAAATCACCAGAATACTTAAAAGAAAACACAACAAAAACAAATGAATTTTATAAAAAATGCAATTGTTTATTGTCAACGATATCACTCAAGTTTAAAACAGACCAGAGCAAAAATCGTCGAACTTCTCCACCCGCTTACCAAAAAATAACCTTGGCATTTCACTTGGAAAGAAAAGAGTAGCGTCAGAAAACGAACCAAAGCAACGAGGAAACCGAAAGCCCAAAAAAAAAAAAACAAAACAAAACAAAAGAAACGGCGACACCAACCTACCAAGTATGAGTCTACGAGAGAGAGAGAGAGAGAGAATACCTAATGATCGAGCAAGTCGGAGGAGACGACTGACGGTGAGAAGAAGAACGGAGCAGCAATGGAGTCGTGGGTTGGGATGGCGACGTCGAGGGCGGCGATGTCAAACTGAGCAGCAGCAGCGTCGGCGGCGACATTGTGGGACAGGACGGTAGTGTCGAGGGTGAGAAGCGGTGTCAAGTCGTCGTCGGAGGCGTCACCAAGAGGAGATAAAGACTTTCAAAGTGTCGGGGGGTGGGGGAGAATTAGGGACGGGGAGAGAGAAACCAAAAGGAAATTAAAAAATGTGGGAGGGGAGGAACTGGGGACGGGGGAGAGAAAGAGAAAGGAAATTAGGGATTTTTTTAGGTTTAGGAACATGGTTCTGGTTCCTATAGGAATTGAGAACCAAATCGAGAATCGCCGGTTCTGAAAAAAAAAAAAAAAAAAAGGAATCAGAATCGAAAGCTCCCTCTTTAGAATTGAGAACCGAATTGGACCCCCAATCCGGTTCTCCGATTCCCAGTTCTACTTGAGAACTATGCTCACCCCTACTGGCGACAAGGCTTTATGCAGTGGAAGATAACGGAGAAAGATTAAATAGAGAAAAGGAAATCAGTCTCAATCATTAAAGATTTTAAGTGTTGTTATCTCAAAATCTCACGTTGACGAGTTGAGGTCAAATTTCCCATAAAACTTTACAACCTTATATTCCTAACATGAAACATACCTCCCTCAATTTAATTTTCATGTATAATCAGAAATGGTTTAATGTATTTCCAGGTCAAATTTCCTATAAAACTTTATAACCTTATATTTCCAACATGAAACATACCTCCCTCACTTTAATTTTCATGTATAATAATGTAATTCCTCATGGTCTTAGAAGAGAATGGTACATTTTTTTGTTGAGAAAAGTATTAAAAAGCTCTAAACATATTATATTGGTACCAATTCTAGCATAAATATTTCAATAATACTAATTTAGTCACAACCTTTTCATATTAGTACCTTGGTTCGGTGAAACCGACTAATTTTATGGAAATTCGGTGCCAGCCATTAACATGACTAATTTTATGTTTAATAATATTTTGATATTTTTTTTATATTTTTTTCTTTTCTTTTTATTATTTTTTCTTTTTTCCATTAATTTTGGCTAGTGATAGCAAGCCCCTTTCGACTGCTGGCAAGGGTTGTGGCCTTATGCCCAAGCCCTCTCTTGATTTGGGCAAGGGCCTTTGCAACTAGCAAGGCAGCGATAGCCTTGCCTAAGGCCTTTGTGACTTGGTCAACTTTGGGCAAGGTGGCCTCATTCACGACCGACAAGGCTGTGAAGACCCTTGCCATCGATCGTCTCGGCCAAATTGAAGGGAAAAAAAAAAGAAAGAAAAAAGAAAAAAACAAATAATTATAAAAATTCGAAAAAACTACTAAATATTATTAAAAAAAAATCCACATCACTGGCTAGCTATGCCATGCGGGACAACCTATGTCAACATCAACAATTTTCAGCTTAAATTGGCTTGATAAAAAAAGAAAATCTAAATCAGTAGCAATGTGAGATGGGTTTAAGACTCAATTGTTTCAATTAAAAGGTTTAGGACTTAGTTGGTATCAATGCAATAAATTTAATACTTTTTTGGGAAAATTGTTTAGAAAGCCTTAAATCTATTGCACTTTTGTTAATTTAGTCATAAACCTTTTAATTTTGCTAATTGAGTATTAAATCTTTTGACAATTTGCTAATTGAGTCAATCTAGCTAATTTTTGCCAGAAAATCGCTAATGTAGATATTGGCCATCTTACGTGGAATAGCACTAATGTGGACATTGTGAAATAATTTTTTAATATTTTTGAATATTTCATTAATTTTTCTTTTCTTTTCTTTACTTTTATACTTAAGGTTTGGAGGCTAGTGAGGGCTTGGATGTCAAATAGGACAATTGATGTCGTGTTTTCTAGTATAATTTGAGACTAAATTGAGACTAATATAAAAATATCTATGATTGAATTGATTCCATTGAAAATTTTAGAATGTAGTTGATATCAATACAATAGATTTATCCTTTACCAAAATAAAAAATAAAATACAAAAGATTTATCACCAAAAACCTTAAACTTTGCCCAAAGTGACAAATTTACCCTAAAATTTTTTTTGTGACATGAAAAACCCCAAACTTTGCAAATTGTGACACGTTTACCCCATTAAGGATAATTTTGTCTTATTCTTTCTATTTTTTCTTTTTCTTCTTAATTTTTTTTTTCTTCTTCTCTCTTCCTTCCGCCGACCGGAGTCGACGTCAAGCGAGAGTTGCCCTCGCCGACGTCGGGCAAGGGTGGCCCTCGGCTGGGTCGGGTGAGGGCCTCCCTCGCTAGATCTGGCGAGGGCACCCCTCGCTCGGCGCGCAGGTGAGGGCCGCCCTCCCGATGCCGGCGAGGCCCTTGCCGGACGCCGCCGGCTTCCCTCCGCCGGCCATGGTGGAGGGAAAGAGGAAGAAGAAGAAAAAAAAGAAGTTTTTAAAAGGAAAAAGACCAGATTGTCCCTATGATTTAGGGTAAATGTGTCACATACATGAAAGTTCGGGATTTTCTGCGTCACAAAATTTTTTTTGGGATAAATGTGTTACGGTTAGCAAACTTCGAGGTTTTTCATGTCACAAAAAAAAGTTTGAGGTAAATTTGTCATTTTAGGCAAAGTTTAGGATTTTTCGTGGTTTTTTCCCCACTTTTTATTGGGGAAAATGTCACAAATGGTCCCTATGCTTTTATTTAATGTGCAATCTCGTCCCTGAACTTTCAATTTGCTCAATTTGGTCCCTGAACTATTGATAAATGTTCGATCTAGTTCTTGAACTTCCGATTTGCTCAATTTGGTTCATGAACTATTGATAAATGTCAACTCTAGTCATTCCGTTGCTTTTTTTTTTTTTTTTTTTTTTTTTTGCTTCTTCTCTCTTCCTTCCACTGGCCATGGTGGAGTCGACGGAGGGAAGTCGTCGTCTAGCGAGGGTCGCCCTCGTCGGCGTCGAGCGAGGGCTGTCCTTGCCGGCGTCGGGCGAGGGGGCTCCCTCGCAGAACAGGTGAGGGAGCACCCCAGCGTCGGGAGAGGGCCGCCCCTGCCAGCGTCGGGCGGCCCTCGTCGGCGTCAGGTGAGGCGCTCCCTCGCAGATTTGGCGAGGGCCATCCTCGCCGGACGTAGGCGAGGGCGACCCTCGCTAGATTTGGCGAGGGCACCCCTCGCCGGACACCGGTAGGGGTGGCCCTCCCCGGACGCAAGCTCCACCATGGTCGGTGGAGGGAAGAGAGAAGAAGCAAAAAAAAAAAAAAAAAAAACAAGGATAAAAAGTAACGGAAGGACTATATTGGACATTTATCAATAGTTCATGGACTAAATTGAGCAAATCGAAAGTTTAGGGGCTAAATTGGACATTTATCAATAGTTCATGGGACCAATTGAAGAAATTGAAAGTTTAGGGACGAGATTACATATTAAATAAAAGTATAAGGACCATTTGTGACATTTTCCCTCTTTTTATTATTTGCGCTTGTCTAGTCCTCAATGAACATACCGGGCCAGAATCGGTGAAATATGGGCCCGTACTGTGAGGCCCAAATGCAGGCCCACCTAGGTTCGACCGTCGTCGGCCTCTCCATCCCAGGCTCTTTTCACTACAAGACCAAGACCAGAACAGAGCAGGACAGTGAAATTCTAGAAACTTGCAAGAGCAGCGTTGACCTCGGCGGGAGATCGAAAGCGAAACCCGACCGCCCGCGGGCAGAAAAGCCTCCCCGATCGACCCCATGGCGCCGCTCCCCAGCCTCCTGGCGAGCGCCCTGCTGGCCCTCGCGGCCGCCGCGTCGCCGTCGTGGCTGGCGGCTGTCCGGTCGAGCGACACGAACGGCGTGTACTCGCCGTGCGCGGACACCTCCGTGCAGCGATCGGACGGGTTCAGCTTCGCCATAGCGTTCGCCGCGAGGACGGCCTTCTTCTACAACAACACCCAGCAGCTCTCCCCCTGCGACAGCAGGCTCTCCCTCTCCTCCTCCGGCTCCCAGATCGCCGTCTTCCGCCCCAAGGTCGACGAGATCTCCCTCCTCACCATCAACACCTCTTCCTTCTCCCCGGTCAGTCGCATCCTCCCTCGTATTTACTTTTGTTGTCAGAAATTTACATCAGCGGAAGCGGTTTCGTTGGGGGGGTTTTGCCGTTTGCTTTAGTTAGTTAGTATCATCGGTTAAGTGGGCGTGATTGCTGAATGAGCTGTGGAAATTTGAAGTCTTTGGCCATCTGATTTGCGCCAGCATTGCATTTCCTGGCTTCTCTCTAGTTTTTTCCTCCCTAGTTGTTTGACGATTGGAGGGATTCGGTAGTTGGATCTTGCTTTGAAGGGCTCTTAATTGGAAATTTATCCAGATCATTTGAAATTCATGCACCCGCGCTCGCTGACATACGCCCGTGCGCACACGGATAGGACTGAGTTTGGAATGATTTTACCATAACTTTGTGGTCTTCATGGTTTGTTGTCTGAAAATTTGTTTGGTTTGAGTTTGTGTAACTATTTTGTGTTCGAACTTAGTGTTGATAACCACATGCTGCTCTTGGAGTCTACCCAATCAAAAATATTATCTTAATTAGGCTTCTATGTTGATTATGCATCTTGAGTCCTGATCCAATTTAGAAAGATTGGACGACATGAAGGTGAATTTTGTGGCCTATGTCTTGTTTCTCTCTCTATTGAAATCTATCAGGTCTGCATCTTCTCAGGGTGATAGCATTTCTTATAATTTAGGAACCCGCAGGGAATATGATTTTTGTATTAAGCTTCTTCTCTAATTTTTATGGTATATTATGTCCTTAAATGCTTTGTGATCCTCCAGAATCTTTCTTGGTCTTTTGTTTAAAATCAGGATAACAAGCCCTTTCTAGGTTAGGACCGTAAGTTCATCCTTTCATCATTCCTCGTTGTAGACTCAATTTGTGGTGTTCTCTTGCTGTTAACTTGGAAAAAAAATCTGGTTTAAGATGAATGACTAACTCCTTAGATTGGAGCTTTAGAATCCTTTTTAACTTTGTGGATAGGTAGTTTGCTTGGCTTTTATATACTGAATTTGTCATTACCTTGACAAACCACTATAAAGGAAGAAGCTGGGGACTCTTGTTCTGGATATGTGATGTTCTTTCAATCCGTGTCAAAGATGCAGGGTGAAACTAACGTCTTTCAAAATTTTTTGACAGGAGGTTACAAGTACTCTGAAACTGTACAAAACTACTTGACTACATAAAGCGTATATTTATGCACATTACCACCAACTACAAGTGCCATACTGCAGTGATTGATTGGTTATCTGTTTACAGTTTTTGCTAGCGAGCAATTGCTACCGTTTCTTCACTCTCCATTGATTTTTAATATTATAAATTTGGTCAATGAGTTTGTCCATTTCAGACAAACAGTTACTTGAAGTGCCAGAATTTGAACTTCTCTTTCACTATCCTTTGGTATCATCAACCTTTTGCGTGTCTTGAGGCAAAATCTAAAATTGCACATGCTATATGATACATACGATTTCTGATAAATTGTTTTCTTCACAGGACGGTAGTGGTGGCTACATGGTTGCATTTGCTGGTCGGAAATATGCTGCAAGGTCTCTCCCTGCTTTTGTTGCCAACAGCACGTACACAGTGACCAGCTTCACTCTTGTAAGCGAAAGATTTTAATCCTATTTTGGCATCTTGTCATAATCACTCTGCTTAAACATCCAGTAAAGCAGCTGTTCTGCGGTTGATGCAGGTGCTTGAGTTTCAGAAGGGAAGGCTGCAAAACCTGTACTGGAAAAGAGATGGGTGTTCGTCATGTTCAGGAAACTCAAACTTTGTCTGCCTAAATAATCAAGACTGTGCACTCAAAACATCCGACTGTAAAAATCGTGGAGGCTCAGTAGATTGCAGCCTTGGGATTCAACTGGCGTTTTCAGGGACAGATAAGCACTTCTCAGTACTCAATTCTTGGTATGAAGTCGAAAAACTTCGCCAGTACTCGCTCTATGGACTTTATTCAAATCTAAAAGACTCTCTAACTAGTCAGTATAACAAAATATTCTAAATGTGCTCATGCTCAACTTTCTATAGATTTTCTTGTGGTCGATGCAATCTTGTTGTACATTTGTGTTTATAACTACCTCCGTGTTTTTGTTGGAATTCTTGTATTGAAATAGTATGATGCTGGGGCTAGTTCTTTCTTGCCTCCTATTTTTTTTTTGTCCTGCTACCGTGAGGACTTGTTGACAATTTATGTATGCTGCATTAATGAGTTAAAGTTGTTTGGACCATGTTCATAGTGGTATTGGCTATTTTTGGGGTATCTTGCTCATCAACTCTGTAACATATATACATAATGGAAATGCATGAAATACTAAACTTTTGGTAAACATGGAGAAGTATATTAGTAAGTTAAGTTGAAGTCTTGATTATAAGACACTAGGGACATCTATGTTCAAAACACAGAACCACCAAAGTTTCATGTTTGGAACTTGTTCTCTGTTTATTGCTTGGATCATTTGCAGTCTGGCAACCTGCTGAAAATAATGACTATGACTAAGCTTCTATGTTTAGTCTAGGGAAGGTTGGATTCTCATGGTCAGTCTAGGGAGTTAGGTAAATGTGAAGGGCCAGAGGGAAAAAAAAAACAAAAGAACAAAAATGTCCTAACTATGGTAAGGGGAAAAGGAGAAAGGCACTTGAAAGTTTTTTTTTTTTTTTTTTTTGAAAAAAAAAATGTTACTCTCTATTTCTCTATTTGATCAATGGATCATCCGATATTTGTTTAACATGACCTTGTTAATTAGTGCTTTAAGAAACTTTTTAGTCACTTTAATTTTTAACTATATTGATGGCGAGTTCCTTGGTTTCACAAGTAGCAAGGATCACAAGCTTGAAGCATGCCTTTGAGATCCCTTGATATCTTATGTTTTCTTGAAGCTGATGTCATCCGAACTAAATTATATTCAATTTTTTCTTGCCACATGGTCAGTAAAAACTTCCTTAGGTTTAGATAATCAAGTAAAGAAATAATGAACATAATTATATTACTTACTATAATGAATATATCTGTGTAATTGATTAATGACTTCACTAAAATAGGTAAGGTTTTTATGCAACTTGATCCTTCCCGTCATTAATTACTTTGTTTGAAATTATTGGATGAACATCACAGCAAAAACAAGACCTTTGTTTATGTTGTCAAGATCCATATACTTGAGATCTTTTCTGGTCTCTTTCCAAATCTTCTATGTTTTTTGTCTCCCCTTTTAGCTTGCATCCAGGTTTTAGGTTTGCACATTCTAACTAGCATATGAAGGTTTCACTTCACATGTCTAAACCACCTCAAGGAGCTTTTCTCATCTACTCTTAATAGGCCAAATACTAAAAAAAAAAAAATCACATACTCATTCCGGGGACGCAGCTTCACTTTTCAAATGTCCAAAAAATATCATGTGCTTACCTAAGTGACAAATTGTCACTGTTATCTTTTCAATCCAAACTATCCTATGTAGCAGATATGTAGCTATGTTTGCCATGTGCACCATGGCCATCATAGATCGTGTCTGCACCATGGTCATTGAAGATCGTCGCTTGAAGAGTCGATTTTGTGTGAAACATTGTTGTGACCGTTGCTGACCTCAGATGTGAGGCCAGCACTAATCACCGCCTCTAGATTGAGGTTGGGCAACTTAAGTTCTGGATTAGATTGGGTCCCATGGGTATGGCCATGGGAGCCCGTGAGCTCTCTGTGCAGAACTTACATGGACACGAGCTCTGTTCCAGAGAGCTAGCGAGGCCAGTGCAGGCTCAGGTTGGGCTTGCATGGCAGGCCGCGAGGTCAAGCTCACAGCTCGTGCCATGGGAGCTCCCATGGCCACAAGCGCCAGCTTGATTGAGAGAGAGAAAGAAAAAGAAAGAGGGGGTGGGGGTTTGCTTGTTGATGACAATTGAGAGTGGGTTTGGTGAGACACTCTATTTGGAGCCTCCATTATTGGAGTTCGTCAAGCTCTCTTGGCCTTTGCGGACTTTGTTCTGAGGTGTAATTTGATGAAGGCATAGGCCTCCAAAGTCAAAAGAAGGCATCAAGAGCACCACAGCAGTAGTTGTGGCCAACATCGACCTTGACAGTCGGCAATGACGCCAGCCACACCCCCTTCCCATTTCTCCCCTTCTATCTGTGTCCTCCTCTTTCTTTCATCTTTAATAAACATTACTTTGTTTTAACTAGAATTGTTAGCTTTGCCTTTTCAATCTGCGTGAAAAAGCTGCACGCCAAGTCATTCTCCATATCAGCTCTTTAATGTGTGGTTACGTAATCCGCTACATAGGATAGTTTGGATGGAAATGATGTTGGTGGCTATTTTTATCCTCGAAGAAGAATACATAACTTTTGTTTCTGGATAATCGAAATGTAAGGCCATTTTTGTCCCTGGATATAAGTACATATTTGTTTTTTGGATTTGGCAATTCTCAGTTGCATGTACACCAAACTTTCATTGTATATACTCATCTATAACCATCTCTTGTTTTGACTGGCAATAAATCCAGACAATCATCTATTCATTTTTGTTCAACTTTTGGTGGTTGACTGCGTTAGTTTGTGCCAAAGTGCATCGGCCTCTTGCCCTGGTGGTATTATAGTTTGAGAATTTAGAAGAAGGAAAAGAAAGTGAGTTGTTACGATTCTCTTTTTTGATTTGTTAAGTTGCACATCTAAGATAGGGATCGGTGATATACCAATTAACACCTTGGATGGACAGTATTGCACTTACGTGCGTGACATACATGCATTTTGCCAAACCATTTTGAAAAAGGCACTTTCTTTCTTGAAGAACTTTTATTTAATCCATGCGATCCTTGTAGTGACGCTCATGCTTGTGGAAACTAACTTTATTAGCGGTTAATGTGATTCCCTTGTTGAAGCCCTTTTCGAATAGCGTTGCCAAACAAAACCCTTCTTTCTTCATTTGTAAAGAAACTTAGCTAAGTGCTGCCTTGTCCCGATAGTGCTTCCAGAATTGGTATTCCAACTTTTTTATGAGCATTAATGCAACATATCTTATACACATACTTTACATTAGAATGGTTAGGTCGATGTCTATGACAAGATCACAGCATGGAGATTTTTTGGCTTAGCAATTGGAATATTAAGGAAAACAGTTGAGAAGTAAGTGGAATTATATGTTATGGAGGGATTATTTAGTGAAGCGAGTATAATTTAGTACTCTCGAAGGAAAAATCATGACTAAAGGAAGAGTGCTTTGCCAGGGAATTTTTATCATTTTCAGTGTATATGTTAAGAGTTAATATCACAAAAAATCCCAAACTAGTAGATTCGCGACAAATTTATCATAAATTAGTGTTTTGATTATAAAAAATCTTAAACTGGTACATTCGTGATAAATTTACACTAAATTAAGTTTTTTACCATAAAAAAATCTCAAACTGGTACATTCGTGACAAATTTACCTATCGTTAGTTTTCGTTGTATTAGATTAATACCATAAAAAATCATAAATTGGTACACCCGTGATGAATAGAGTGTAAAACTTTAAATTGGTATACTTGTCAAACTGGCATGTTTCATTCAATTTAACAATTTGATGTTAAGATTTAACAAAAACTGAGGATAAATTTGTCAAAAGTATATCGGTTTGAGGTTTTAGTGGTCAAAAAATTAATTATGAGTAAATTTGTCATAGACGTATTGATTTGAGATTTTTGTGGTATTAACTCATATGCTAATAATCTTTTGATAGATTTGTTTGCTGGTCCAATGTTTTGTTTATTACTTAAAAGGAGAACGCGCACACTGTTCGAGATGGTCTTTTGTCAGTCTCAAGATGGATATTTATTTGATTGAGAACATTGCGTTGTCGACATCGCACGTGTCAATAACGGATATAAACCTAACCATGCAAGAGAGTACATAGGTCGTTCCAATTCCCTCTCCAAAGTTATTGGGAGTCGACATTGTACAACGAGGATACATGTATTTTGGCACCGTTGTTTAGTTCTTGTTGAGCAGTTCTTCGTGTATTGCTTTCCTTTCCCGAAGGTAAGCTTCTGGGGTTGTCATTTCTTCGTATCTCTCCGTTTCTGGGAAACTTTCGTACCTCTTCAGCGATCGTTCGATCTCCGGGCGAGATGGCCACATGACAGGTTCGGTATCACCACGACCATACATGATAACGAACGCACTCACACCACACACTTTATTAATCTCACTTACTTCCTCAGCCAATCCTAAATGCTTTTTTCTAATATGGGCCTTCCTAGCATTTGTTTTTCTCAATCCACATGAACTTAACCTTCTTTCTCATCATGGGTAATTCTCAATGCGGACTCTCTTGCCTCAAAGTGTGTAAACGTCGGTGTATTTATAGCGTGCTTGAAGATGGTGATTCCAAATCCTGGTTTTGTTGATTCAAGGGAATCGAGAACCAAATTAGGAAGTTGGGTGCACATAAATGGTGAAAAATCTGGATCATGGAAGTAGATGTGCAATTCATGATGCCTAGGTTGGGGAGTTAATGAGCAGATTCTTTTCTCTTTTAGGGTCTCTTATTCAGCATAGAAAATCATGGTCATTCAACGAAAGGCTTTGGATACACTTCGGCCTTGTGCGGATTGCAGATTTGTTTCGAAACCATGCCTCAAATGCATCATTGACCGAGTGTGGCAATGTTCAAAAGTGGAAGGGAACGGAAGAGGAATATTCTCGTATGTGGCAGTTGGAAGGAACATGGATAGGGAGAAATTAATAGCTCATATCAGATTGAAATCCAAGAGCTTAATTTATAATAGTGAACAACCAAGCATAAAATTGAGCCTTCGAATATCACATGGTCGGTCCAGCAAAATGAAAAGAAAATGAAGAAGGAAAGAACCGCACGTAGCCGGCACTTTTGTTATGATTTCGGGAAGATTCCACCATCGGTTGTGTGATTTCACTCGATTATTGTGCTTAGAAACTTATTAGCTTTGGTATGCTAGATCATGAAGAGCTAAAATGAAAAAATTGACAATGTTGCTTTTTGTGGAAATAAACTTTTTAGAGTTGGGAAGTAGCGCGTGTAAGTCATTTTCAATATGAAATGGTAATGAACTTTCCATGGAAGAGCTTTGCGGTGTTGATTTTTGACGCGGGATCGGAGCATCAGCCCAAATTAGGGATTTCATTTTCTATTTGTGGATTTTTACATTTATTGGAATGTTTTAGATTATGCCATTTCCTTTTAAAACGTTGTTTGATTAGATTTTAGGTATTATTTTAATTAATTAGGAGATATAATTTACTATTTAGGAGTTATCTCATTGGGATTCTTTTTACAAAAATTGATTTTCTTTTTAAATTTATTAGAACTTTTTCCCTTTTTGAAATAATTTAGAGAGTTTATCGGCATATGCGTTTGCGATTTGCCTCTCTTGCGTTTTTTGTTTTCACCGTGTTAATTCTAGTACCGTAGTAGGTGACGTGTCCTTCAGATAGATTGAGTATCATCCTTTTATGTAAGGTCGGAATGATTAGTAGAAATGTTAGAACGTCCGGGTATCAAAGAGAAATTCATAGAATAATCAAATATTAATCTCTATCAAATCGAGAGAGTTAGATCATGTAGCTTAAATTGCTTTTCAACTTGCAGAGTACTCAATTTGCAGTTCGTGAGGAGCGTCAATTAACTCATAACTACGTTACGCCTGTTTGATAACTCAATCAGGCGTTTAAAAATGAAAATTCAACATTTAGGATGCACTTGTTTGTAGAGAAACTTCATGAAGAGGGAAAACACTTTTCGGGAAATCTCTTTCCAGGAAATCTCTTTGTTTAGTGAAATATGATTGGAAATATTTCTAATGTTTGAATCTCATTTGGAAAATGACTTTGACCTCATGATTTTATCTTGAGCAAATAAATCATCTTTTAAATATTTTCCATATTTTTAATTTTAATTTATTTCCTTTTTCCTTCTTCCTCATTCGCCAATTGCCGAGCCTTGGCGACAATTGCCATAGGCCACTGGTGCTATCGCCCGAGGCATGGGTAAGGCTGACCTGGCCAGCCTCAAGTGAGGTCGAGCCTTATTAGAATTGGGCAAGGTCAAGCTCGCTAGATCCGGCGAACCATATTGGTTGAAGTTCGGAAAACTAATTCTGTAAAAACACATTCTCTCAAACAAACGCACCTTAAATAAGTTTGTTTGATAGCCTTTATAAGAATTGATTTAATAGACCCAATCAAGTAAAAGGTCCATTGAATGTAGTAAATAAGGCTACTTAATTTGTTCAATAGCGACAATAATTGATAGAAAATAGATTCATGTTAGATATATTGGCAAAACCGTATTGTTCAACCATTTGGTAAGAAATCCATAAGATTCAGCTATTAATTTTAAATTAACCATAAAGATTTTAAATTTTATTTCAGCACTTAAGATAATGGGCATTTAAAATTCACTAATAAAGTCACTCCCTGTTGGATAAAACTGAAAATTAAGTGTCCAAAATTATATATTTAATTGGAAGTGTTGATTCGCCCACAAAAAAAAAAAAAAAAAAAAAATTGAAGTATTGATAATCTCAAATGTTGAAAATAGAATTACAATCTTTTCTTATGACAATTAAAAATTGAAAGTTAAATATTATTAATCTCTTGCTTAACATGGACAGAACACTATTGGTATGATTTATCAATATATTTGGCAAGATTCTAATTGCCATTGATCATTTTTCAGTTGAACAAATTGAATTACCCCATCCTTGAGTACCAGATTTAGTGGTTGCTTTTATAATCTAATGATTTAAATAAATTTTATTTAAAGTTATCAAACAAATTTAATCTTTAAGTTTTGAATTTTTAATTTTCCACACTTAATTAAGTTATCAAACAAGTGATTATATAATCTAATGATTTAAATAAATTTTATTTAAGGTTGTCAAACAAATTTAATCTTTAAGTTTTGAATTTTTATTTCCGCACTTAATTAAGTTATCAAACAAGTGATTTTATTGGTCAATCTGTCAATAAGTGCGTTTCATGGATTTCTAGTTACACACACCTTGATTGATTATTTGTCAAAATCACTCAATTCTGTAAGTGAGGGCTTACTTAATCGGCCATTTGATTAAATATTCAATGGGATATTAGGGAGCGCACAATGGAAGCTCAATTACTGCATCTAGGATATTACTAAAAGGGAACTCAAGTCTGTGCCCGTTAATATATTCAAGTAGACTTACATTCTCTCAAAAACTTAAGCTAATAAGTTATAGAATAACTATAATATATTAACTATTATATACCACACCAATTCTCTAATATGAGAATTCTATAACACAACTCACATATGTATCTCAATAATCTCCCCCTCATAAGTGAACTTAGTGTTAGGTTTGATCCTCTTTAATTTATGTATCCTTCTACATCAACTTATCTTTCACCTTTGGTCTCTTTCTAGACCGTGTTGTTACATCACAACGCCTCAAATTCCTTCTTTGAGATATTTTCTAAATACTGGAATAAATTGGGGGTCTATCAATCTACCATCGGCTCCAATACTATTTGTTTGGAAGTGCGTAATAGAATCTCAATACATTCATTCGGGGAGGTCACGAAGAGAGAGCTTAAGTCCGAGTCAATCGACATATTTAGTTAGATCCGCATTCACTAAAAAGGTAAGGCAATGAGTTATAAATCAATTATGATATATTAACTATTCTACATCACTTCAATTTTTCAATGTAAGACTTTTTTTAACACAAATCATACTTGTATCTCATCATGGAATCATTATGATATTATCAATGTTAGAAGCTGGCGATAATGCTCATATTCCGTGGTTGGTAAGAAATTATTTAATTTTCATCTATTATGTAATTACTATTCATTTTCATTTTTAGTACTTAAATACTTCAATACCTAAATTTAAATTTTCAGCACTTAACTTTCAATTATATCAAAAGAAATAATCATCAAATTTCCCACACATGGCTTGTGCTCATCCATTGCAATTCTTTGTATTTGGAAGATAACAATTATGTGTGAAGTAATACTTGAGTGTGCAGATAGACAAAAAATCCTTTACATACACAAGTTCATATATAGATAATGAAAACATTATAATGTGTGTGATGGTGGAGAGCTTCCATATTCTACAAGTGGAGAATAACGTATTGAGTGGAAAGTGTTAGAGTTGGAAGGACATTTGGATTTTAGTGAACATGATTGTTGAGATGCCTGGATGGACCAAATAAAAGAAGAATGACTAGGATAACATTTAGGTTATCAATATCCTTGGAAGGACTTAAGTGTAGAAGGTGAACAAATAGTGATTGGATGAGATTGGCCAAGTTTGAATGGATCGCATTGTAGAAGAAATTCTCTCTATAGGCAAAGTGGACCACGTATTTGAAAATGAAGACCTAGCTCTAAATCAATTTGATTTGAATTAAATTAGAGCTTTGGAGCCAATTCAGGCATTGGAATCCAAATAGAGACGTTGTGGAGAAGTCAGATTGGGATTTGCCATTCCTGACTAAGCAGATAAAGTGTTAGGAAGGAAGTAAAGTCCATTCTTGCCATTTTATCTATTTCGAGTAAAGTCCATTTATTATTTGCAAAAAGATGTTTTGAGTTATGGACAGACGCTGCAACGGCTTCTTTGACCTATATGTGCGCGTGTCCAAAGGGATCAACACACTTTGAAACCAGTTCTTTTTTCTTGTGCTTATCAAATGAGAAAAATCTTGTGAAAGTAGAGTGATTTTTTGAGAGTGCGCTGGTGTAATTGTTGTAAAAGGGTGCTTCGAGCGTAAAGTGTAGTGTGTGTACTTGTGGAATGAGCTGCAGTCCCCCAGTGTAGGTAGGGACAACTTCACCTGTGAACATTGTCAAAGGCCTTAGGGTTGCAAATGGTGGATTCCAGCTTTGTTAGTGGATTGTTTTTGAGTTGAAACTTGAAAGTGGAGTAAGTCAAGTGAAAATACCAAACCACTATATATTTGCTTTGCAAGCCCTTCTATTCCTTACTCTCCACATTTCAAATTATAGAAGATACTTGGTCTGTACCGTATATAACATTAACAAGCACTATTTCATCCTCTACATAGGTTTGCATGAACTTGTTATTGATTCATCCCTTCTTGGTTATCAATTTCAATCCATTTCTTCTTATGAACGAATCCAAACTTTGTTTCATGTGCAAATAGTGGAAAAGATAGGCCCACTGCTAAGGGTAAATATAGTGAACTTTTTCATCTTTGGTAACTACCATTATTCTTTTGATAAATGAATGTTTTCTCCGAGAAATTACCCCCGTAAGAATTTAGTCGAGTTTATAATTTTGCTATGAATTCAGATTTATATTGCAATTTGACAAAACAATAAATAATTTACAAGTAAGAAAAGATAATTATATTATCATAAGTTTTGTTCAACGCTCATTTTAATGCTAACTTCTTAAGCGATCACATAAGTAGCACAATTTATTAAAAAAAATGGTTTCTTAACTTACAAGACAGGAAAAATTCTACTATATCTCAAATATCAAATGAATATTTGAGTTTTAAAAATATGTATACTAATGCGACAATCGACGAGAAATAGCACGATGGTGGACATGGTGCTCGAAGTCGAAGCAAGCACTGGGAAAAAAATTGAAGCCTAGGCATTGAATCACGACCACGTTTGACGTCCAGATACCGAAATTTTAATTTCTCCCAGTCACTTTCAAGAAGCAAAGAAAAGAGAAATTGATTTGTTTATCTCATCCTAAGTTCGCTGGTTTCCAGCTAGTTGGAGAACTCACTTTTGTCTCATCCTTCGGTTTGGGGGGTTTAATCCAAGATATTGCTACGTAAAACAGGACAAATCGGATAAAGTTAAGAGCAAAAGAAATTATAATGAAACTTAATGATGTGGACCTAAAAAGGATAATTATGTTGCAGTTAATGTGGACCCTGGTCTTAATCTCTTTAGTCTATCTCTCTCTCTCTCTCTCTCTCTCCACATGTGAATATTGATTATAAATTTATAGTCTCTACATAATATAAAATGTTTCCAAGGTTCCTGCTTTGAAAAACATAAAATGCATGTATATCTGCAAAGGGCACCCGGTTCTTTCTGTCACATAATTGTGTCTAATCAACTCAACTTTCCAAAACACAATCATTTAATTTTTTCAATCTATGTACTTTGTTTTTGCCAGCCATACTATTTAGCTCTGTACTTAAATTTCTGGTGCAGGGTCGGCCACATGATATGATCAACCTTTTCACTTAAATGAGCATTTAAAGGGTGGGAAATCAAAATAAATTGTGTAATTTGGCTGGTCGGAGAATTCCATAAACTAATTTGTGGACCGGAGAGAATACAGAGTCTTTCGGAATAGAGATATGGTAAATTTATTAAGATTGAGTTTCTTACTTGTAACAAGCTGTTGTTAAAAGTCAACTGTGGTCTATTTATTTAAATGTTTCTGTCACATCATTTAATAAGTTCTACTTATAAATTCAGTTTTAGTATATACCTATCATTGCTGTCCAGAATATCTATGATTGGTGGTCAGAATATAAAGCCAAAAGATCTGGGCGGTTAACATGCTTAGGCTCTTAGCATCAACTAACTTTCGGCAAGTGGGATGAGCTCGGGCCTGCATAACCCCTTCATTTTGAATTGTCAAATGACATGCATCTGTGATTTTGCTCATGAGGAAAGATTAAAACGCCTCTCTACAAAGTTCGTAACTATCCACTTGGGCCGCCACCTTTGAGCCGTCGTCGCACCATCGTTTCAGAACACTGGCGACCATAGCCTCACTGTTCAGCTGCGACTTGTAGTCACCGTGTCTCCACCACTTTTTAATGGCGGGTATTGGCATCGGTTCTCCAAATCTCGGTTTTCGAATCGCGGTGGAGGTGTCACTGTCTTCAACAACTATCATTGATGATAAGGTGATGACCAAATATATATCTTTTTATGTAAATATGTATATATGAGAAAGAGAGAGAGGGGTCGGGATCTTATTAAGAGTTAGAGGTGGTGACCAGTTGGAATGGTAGTGATTGATAGGTGATGGTTGCACAATCAGTGGTTGCACAATCAGTGGCAACGATTGTGGCGTCATGGTGATCATTGTTAGAATAATTAAATATTAAATTATGTCTTCATTCAATAGCTATAACTTTTAAAACAGTTGAGAGTCTCATATAATATTAGTATAGGTCTTGAGTTCAATTTTTCCAAACCCCTATTTGCCTTTCTAAACTAAAAAATGGCATCATTTTAACCTACCCAAAATTTTGCCATAAATTGACTAGTTTAGTTCATGTGTTTAATTGGAAAAATATGACATAAGACTCTAATGTGATTGCTATTTACTAAAGTAGGATTTAGAGGGAATAATTTTGACTTTATCTGCATGCTGATATGAAAGAATTATCGCGACATGCCACAATAACGAAAATAAATATGTGAATGTTCTAATAGCTATTGCATAGAGAAGATTGTTACTACTATACAATAGTTACTATAACTATTGTGGTAACAGAGACACAGATTTAATACCTAATAATCAAGAAGATTGATTTTTCACCTTTAAACCCATTGTATGAATTCCAATGTACTCTTGAATCTTTCGGTTGATATGATTTAATACTAACATTTGTGAAATTTCAATATAATCTCTCCAGTAAATTTTCTTCTATGTTTACTGATGTGACAGTCTATCATCATCGGCTGTCAAAGCCATCCTTCCTGGAAGGTCGACAATTGGACAAAAGGACGCTGATTTAATCAACCTTTGTTTGACATCTCCAGCGTCACCACGCTCACTCCCAAGCTCGGCAACCTCAAGGGCATAACAATGCTCCCGAACTCTCTCTTTCAGTCTCAAAGCCTGACCTCTTTCACTTCCACGTTGTCATCAGGGGCTATTCTAATGACAATTCGCCTCATTTGTTCATCTCGTTCACCACTTTGAAGATGAACACTGACCTGCGGGCCCGACAACTTCAATTATTTCTTTGCTATGTTTGGTTTGTCCCGATAAAAAAGGTATACACTTTGCTGCATTCACAAGCTATTGTTGATGGGTCTGAATTGGGTTTGTTTATTAGGTCCGCTTTGGTGGATCTTTACTTAAAGTTCTCGAAAGTGGAGCTCGCAAAGAAGCTGTTTGATGAGATACCTGAGAGGGACAATGTGTTGTGACACCATGATCTCTCCTCCATGGCCCTCAAGCTTGGGACCATCAAGATATTGACGAGTTGGCCCGCCTTTAAACCTAGATCTGGATGGCTGGCATTATCACGAAACTCGTACAACCCCAATGAGGTTGTCGTGGTGTTGGTGACCTCGGAACAAAATCGAGCTGCCATGGATGGCGACCTCGGTCGAGGTTATTCATGGCTTCCATGACCGCGATCTGAGGTCCTGGGGCTTATCGACCTTGACTCTAAGGTCATAGCAGCTGTCCTCAACCCTAGGGACCACCATGAACGAGAAACAGAGCGAAATTGCCGGTGATCAAGACCCGAGATTATCATTGTAGCGGGTGGTAGGTGAAGACTCTGAAAGCAGAGGTAGAAGATGAACCATAACCAAAAGGAAAGAAAAGAAAAAAGAGAGATATAAAAATTAAGAAAAACGGCATCATTTGATCCTATCAAATTGCGACTGGATCGCAACGTTAGCAGTTTTGGGTGAGTATCGGTCAAACTATATTGAAATATCACGGAAAAGATTAGGATTAAATTGGCTCAATTAAAATGTTTAGGCTAAATTAATCTCTTATCAATATTATATTGTTTGTCTAGAGATAATTATATAAAGGAGAAAAGAAAATAAAGAGTGATAAAAATGGTGCAAGTATCTTAACTTTTGTCTTTTTACAATAGAATAACTAAATTTGTTGCTGTTCAATCAAGTACCTCAATTTTTCAGGTGAAAGTTAAATAATTTGCCATGTCCTGTGATTCTGCGGAAGTGGCTACCTTATTTGACAAAGTAAAATATAACTGGTAACATGACATGCTTGCTCTATAAAAAATGGCGTCAATCCTTTTTAGTATTGGGTGATGAGGAGAGAGAGAATGCAAGCTCGGATGATTTTTTAGCCATCCAATATGTCTGTGCTAACGTGACAACATCTCAAGTTACCACATTGGATGCTAACTTAGAAAGCCAATGGCTATTTAGCGACCTTAGTGTCCAAATTGACGTCTTCCGTCTACGATCTTAAGAGAGGCCTCATGTTGACATGCATTGGAAAAGTTGTTGTACTTGATAAAACCAAAAACACCGGATTATAAAACGAACTGAAGTTCATATATTGTGGTGGTGTCAGTAATTCGACAAACTGCAACAGCTTTCAATTGGACAGTGCAAATGGAGAAACGCCGTGAAAGCTCTGTCGAGCCGATCCACGACCTTTTTTCCCCTGTAAATTTATGTGCGAAAAGGACTTGCAAGTTTACTTTGGCATGTGGTCATTGTCTCTCATTTTCATCCATTTTCTTCCTTCTGCGGCAGCAGAAGCAGCAGAAATCTTGAAGCCTGAAGGAATCTACAGTCCCTATCGATCAGCTGAATGGCTAAACGTTGACCCAGTCCGTGGCTTTGGGTTGTAGGATGAATCGGTCAGCATCCATCCATTCATTGCAATTCATTTGATTCATCGACTGCAAGGTTGCAATCAGCGAAACTTCTTGCACCGCGTGCGCTGACAAGCATAGGACAACGCAAGTTGAAGTCATTTTATAATAATGTTTACAGTATTAGCAAGAGCGAAGTAAGCTACAAGATTGGCTAGCAGCTAGATTTATTAGATAAGTTTAAATTTGCAAGCTATTAGGGTGGCCAAATTCCCTAGAGTAGTAATCAATTGTCGTGCTCTTCAACTTTTCTTCCCCTTGAACTGTTGATCCTGCATGAGGCGTATTTTCTATAGTCTCTACGTACAACACCTTAAATATATTCTAAATTAATTTAGAGGAAGAAAGTTCATTTAATGAAGTTTCGACACCCTTGAAAGCATGGTGTATATTTCGACCCAGAAAATGATCATGACATATGTTACTTAACAAATGAAGATGAATGACCAAGATGCATTCTGTGCGCAAGTCATAGTTGTGAATGGAAAGAGGTAGCAAGTGTTCACATTTTAATCAAAATCTTAATATATAGGAAATCACAGTATGGTGGCCATAAAAAAGTCTATTAAGTTTAGCGTTCGAATATTACGTGTCTCATAAATTTGTAAGGTTTTTGGGATCAATTCGTAGGGAAGTAATTCGTTGAGAATCCCATCATAATCGTGCAAAACCTGCTTTTAAAAATTTTGTAAAGCACTTTAAAATACTATCAGACCCGGAAAACAAAGGATACTGTTTTATAGCCAAAGCATTTGAACATATCCTCGTACCTTAAATCATTGAAAAAATAAATTAAAGTAAAACTGGGGAGGAAAGATACTCCCGAGGTGGCTGAGGAGCGATGGTGGAAGGATAATCCGATGCTGTCCTCTCCCAGGGTGCAAAGGAATCTGCCCCACATTGGTTGGCACGTAGTCTTGAGCCATTTATTTTTTCTATTTTATTTGTATACGCTATTTGATATTTTATATGAATATATAATCTAGGGTTTCAACTATTCTATTTCTGTTTGTTTGTCGTTCCAGTTCTTTAGGGTTTCACTTGTAGGCTTGTAGCAACTATTTCTCCCCCATAGATGTTAGTGAAAATATAGACTTGTTGAGTATTACGGAATGACACTAGGCGATGTAAAATCCTTGCATTCTTGTATGGAAGAAAAAGGAGGAAAACTTGGAGACCGGTAAAGTAATTAAGAGACGAGACTTCAAGTAATTCTCGTTAAGCATGAAGTATCTCGGTTTCACTTTTAGGTGCAAACTTTTGAGTTTGAGTTGTACTTTAGATGGTGAATGGGTTGCATTTGACTAGATGGGGAAGATGGATTTAGGGTAACCCAAAAAACTGATGTAGTATGTTAACTATGGACGCGCATAACAAAATTTCCGTTTCTCTATTTCTTTGTTTTACTGTTCCCCAAAACAGATTTTGAAAAAAACTCCATTTGGTAAAACAATTTCATTTTTCTGTTTCTTGAATAGAAATCTATTCCAGAAATAGATTTCGAATAGAAATTAGAAGTTAAAATTTGTAGCTTTTATATTTTTAGAACAAAAGTAAGAAATGATAACTATTCTCATTGTTCACTCTCGTCATCACTCACCGCCCACCTATGGCCCGTGGGATGCTGGTCGACTGTCACTAGACGTCGGACGCCCGTCGCCGCCGTTGCCTCCCTAGAAATATAAATTTATTCTTTTATCAAACGAATTTTTTTTTTCTAGAAATAGAAATTTTGAGTCGTTATTAAATGCTTTTGTTTGCTCAAAAACTCGTTTAGAGAGTAGAAATATAAGTTGATTTTTGTTCCAGAAATATTATCATGCGCACCCTAGATGTAATACTAGGATGAATATCATCGATTGTAGAGTTTTCTTCTCCAAAATGGACCTTTTTATTTCCAATGGGGAGCGAATGTTTCAATACTAATATCCTATTTTGATTTGAGAGCTTTTGTAATTGACCATCTAGATAGATTACTTGTCACATTTAATCCAAGTAACCAAAAATTATCCAAAAAGTTTGAAATTTTGGGTGCGAGTGTTTTTACATCTGACGGTGGACACCATCTCATGATTTATCATGTTTTAGTGTTTTTTTTTTTTTTTTTTTCCTTTTTATCGTTTGCTTATACGATCTCCATATAATATTTACACAAGATGGTCAACAAGGATTATAGGTATCTTACATCATAAATGTAGTCATATATATTTATATGTATAATCTAAGTAATGGGCATCTAAGTAATGCGGGTTGAATCAATCATTTCACTTTCCACATTAAAAGCAGCATGACTCCACCATTGCTAGCTATGCAATTTGAATGCATCTGTTATCTCAGCAAAGCACCTCAGGTTGTCTTTCGTAAGTTTCTTACCAAAGCCAAAGTCATAACCCAACTTGCTCAAAACCAATTGCTATTACAAAATGATTTAAAAGGGGTTGCTTTTTGAAGTAGACCATTAAACAAATCTGCCACTATCTCTCCACTGGATCAACAGACACACATCCCTCCAACACCATCGATTTTTGGAGTATAATAAGAAAAAAGAATAAGTCATTTCATTAAAGCCAGAGAGAGAGAGAGAGGGAGAGGGATGTTTTTTTGCTGGAGTAAATATTACGGATTGTATTTTTGAGCATTGATATAAACAAGTGCATGAAAGCTCCAGGTCATTGGCTGGTGGTCGTCGGCAACTTCTCCTCCCACTGGCGACGCATTTATCGGCCTCTCTCTCTCTCTCTGTCTCTGTTTCTCTCTCTCTCCCCCTCTCCCTCTCCCTCTCCGAACAAGGCTTTCTCTATCCTGTTTTGCTTCAAATTGTACGACATGGCTCCTAACAAATGGGTGTCTCTTTGCTTGAAGCTGTTCCTGCTTCCTTCTGAGTACGTCTATTTTCGTTTCTGTTTCTGTTTCTTTTTAACCTCATCCCGTAGGAACAGTTTAATGGGTCTCACAGCAATCTTCAAGCTGTGTTCTCAAGCTTGTGTTTCCATTGTTCCATGCTCTGTGAGATTTCTGCCGTTTCTTTCATACAGTTATCTAGAGACGTTCTTTATTTTTATTTTTATTTTTATTTTTTCATCTTCGTTCAAATTTCTTTCTGGGTTTTCTCTATTTTGTTTGACTTTCTCAGTGATTTTGAGTTCTATTGCAGAGAACAGGTTTATTAGTGAACTGTTTTGCCACTTACTTCCCGGTGATGACTTGTTTATTTTTCTTAGTTCATGCTTACTTTGCTTATCAAGCCAATCCTTTTGTGCGTTGATTATTCAGGATTGGAGATAATTAGAAACCCATGTAGTAATTTTTAAGTTCTTTCACTTTGTAAAATAACTTAGTCCTTTGTGTCCTTTTTGTTGCCTTTTTTTCAAATCCATTTGGGAAATAATCCGAAAAGTATACTTCCTTGAATCTGCAGGTCCTGATTTGCAGTAAAATCAAAACAAACCCTATTTGAAAAAAAAAAAAAAAAACCAGAATCATCCTTGTGATATTTGCGAAGATATACTGGCTATCAAGCCATGACTTTCAAAGAGCATGAAATGATTCACAATAATCGAAATACACAGTCGCTGTCGTTTGCGCCTTGGTTGGTGCTCCATGGCTCACAAACCCCTCAGAGTGAATCTGTTGGTCGATTGAATTCAGTGGAACACCATGCTTCTGACGAGTTCCACCCTTTATCCAAAAAGGCGACTCAAGCTGTTGAAGGAAGTGCTGACAAGCCAGATATGACTCAATTCGCCATCTTTTCCGGTACCCCTTTTTTGAGCATAGAATTTATGACTACTTCTCTCGAATATATTTCAGTCTCTTAAATGTCGCTTGTCATACTAGGAATGATTTTGTTTCATTTGAGTGGCTTTGGAGCTCACATTGGAGATGTCTTTCTTGCTTTTTATTTTCTTGCCAATCTTATTTTAGTGACTACTACTTTCACAAGGTTGTTGATCGTGAGAAGTAACATAGCACAGAAATAGACTACATTGATGGATAGAAACAAGAATGCTATGAAGTTACTGTAGTTAATTTGTAAAAGAAATACCTTTGCTTATGGATTTCTTTACTCGGATGTTTCATCAGGAAGAAGATGATCGAAAGATGCTATTGAAATTGACTTCTCTTGCTTCTTCACTGGACTAATATGATTTTATGCATGGCGCATTAATCTCATCTCCCATAGTTTCAAAAGTCCTCACATATTCAATTTGTCGATTTCTCCTGTAGAAGAATAGTCATACAATGGCTTTACAATTAGCGTATTCAGATTGCACTTTTGGGGCCAGTCCTAATCTTTTCAGAGTTCTGCCATTGATAGATAGTACATACTAAACTAGAGCATCATTAGGTACCATGTTGGGAACACAAGGTATTATTCTTGTTATGCCGAATGATGCAAGTTATATTCTGATGCTTCAATGGTTTAAGGATCTAGTTTACAGTACATTACTTAGAGATTTTCATTTTATTTACTCTGAAGGATCTTCTTCTTTGTGTCGTGCATTCTTAGGTGTACAGCTAAATCGTCACGTGCATGTAATCCTAATCAGTAAAGCACTTGTCAATTGAAACGGTTTCCCCAAAGCATCTCAGTATGCAAGAAAGGAGAAAACAAAACTCCGCATGCATATCCATAAATTTATTAACTCGTTGGTTGGATTCTAAATCAATAATCAAGAAATTGGGTAAAAGGGTACTAATTCTCATGACAAAGAACCTCGGTCCTGATCGGTGATCGGTGTGCTTTTGCAGTGACATGCTTCTCATTAGCACAGTATGTAAACCTCTGTTGAGTAAAGGCTCAACTCCTAAAAATTGGATGGAGCGACTTATAGATGGACTATCACATGTCCGACTAGAGAAGAGACAATGACATTGCAGAAACAAACCTAGTACTCTCAGAAATATGTCTAGTTAGAAGCAAGAATAGCAAAATCAGAGCAAACCTTAATCTTTTATGCACCTCTAGTTCAGTGTCCTTTCGCAATTCAGGAGGGGAACACCTCGCTTTCTGGTCATTTAGCAAACAGTATTTGCGCTCAAATGCTGCTGTCTAGGAGAACCTTTTATGTCGACAGTGAGCATATGCTCAAGGTGGCGTATTCATGAAAAAGGATGCTATCTGATAGCAATTCGTAAGTATTAAAGGATACTCTACCTCCACTAGAGGTTTGTGCACATCAAGTTGTACGCTTTCAGATAGAATAGTAAACTTTTGTCTATTGAATATATCTCGAGATTTTGTCCATCCGCCTTACTCAGCAGTTCAGGATTTGTTAGCTCTTTTCTCTCCCGATGCTTTCTTCTACCCCTGATTTCACTTGTTTGTATATGTAATCACTTGTGCCATTCCTATTAGACTGGGAAGACGAAATGGCATCTTTAGAAGGTAAAGGTGATCCCATCCACAAGAAAAACATTTGAATATCTTACATGTTTCTATTGTAGAATAAGCGGAAGCTAGTGGTCCCAGTCCACGGGGAGAGCCAACCAAGAAATCCACTATGAATCCAAAGAACACAAAAGTTACGACTGGTCAAGTGTTTTTCAGCCCTAAACTACACTTAAAGCAAAATCTACTAGTGTTATATCACAATCTCTAAGAAAAAAATTCACTTTGAAAACTCGCAAATAGAAAACCCTAATTTTCTCTTGCTTGTTATAGTGTGCAATGACCAAGCATAACTCTGATTTTATATGTTCTTATGCAACTTGCCAATTAAAATCAGGAAACCTAGAGGACATCCAACATACAGGCTAGGCTTCTACCAAGTCAGGTTTTGTCTACAAGAACAAACAAGAAATATAATTTAACAAACCTTGGCTCAACGTTTGTAGCCAAGTCATAGTATTCATCATCTATGCTAGCTCTCCCAATGCCACAAGCACTCAACCATCGCAAATGTCTATCAAGCCCAAGTTGAGCTTGGACTTGTCAGAGAAAGGGACTCGATCCACGCCTACAAAATTCTTCATCGTGAAAAGCTTCTTCTTGGTCATATTCTCTCTTGACGTATTATTTCTAACATAGAAATATGTGTCACCAAGGAATTCAATTCTCCATATCTCTAATTTCTATCGAACACACCGCATGAAGCTGATGTCCCACGCCAACATCATTTATCAAGTCATTAGACTAATACCACCTTTTCAACTCCTATTGTTGTCACCATGTATTTAGCATTAGTCGTCCATGGAATTATTGTCTCTTAATGATGCCTTCAAACAGACAACATAACTCACAGAAGTGAAGGCATAACTGCTAAAAAATCAACCATCCTTCAAATTCCTTCTGTGACCTGGGATCGCAAATCCAATAGTATGTTTGATTATTTTTCCCAAGGGATTTTCAGCCTCCAAAGCCCCTTGGAGAAAAACTAAGGTGTTTGGTTCAACTTTTGGTTTAGCATTTAGCCAAATGTTGGCCATGGCAATGTTGAAAACCCAGGCAGGTCCCCACTTGCTTTGGCTTTCAACATTTGCGGAAGGCCATTTCTAGGATTAAATGATTTTTTCTTCCAAAACTAGCCTCCTTAATTCTTTTCATTTTTTGATTTTGCTCTTGTTGTGATTGTTCATCTTCTCTATGCAAGGGTAGCCAGTGAGGCCAGATCTAGCTGAAATGGGGCTGATGAGAGACTGCGACCCCAGGTGGTCCTTGTCGAGGTCGTGTGACCCTTGTCGATAGTCACTCAAGGTCGTGCGACCTTAAGTGGCCCCTGCCTAGGTTGCACAACCTCTGCTGAGGGTTGCCTAAGGATGGGCGACCTCATACAATAATTGTCAGTGCTAGAGCTAGCTCACCAATAGCCTGAGCTCTTTGTTGGCTTTGACAAAGGGTTTGAGTGTTTATATATATATATAATGCTGCCAAAGCCCTTTGTAAAATATTTTTTATTTACCAAACAAACAATAACTCAAAGTTTCTTTGCAAAGGAGTCTTTACCAAACACAATTTACATTTCTCCAAAGGGCTTTAGGCTTTCAGCATTAACATTTTCTCAAAACCAATTTCCAAAACCGAACCAAATGTAGCCTTACTCCCACACTATTTGAATTGCGTACTTTGAGTTTGAAACATGCCTCAATGATTGTCGTCCAAAAATAGATAACTAAGAGGATCCACTTTATAACATCACAATGTGAACTTTGATTAATCATATTAATCTCTTGATTGAACTTGAAAGATCAAGCCTAATATTATCAAAAACATAATTTAGACAACTAACCGAACAAGCATGTGAAGCAAGAGCCAAATGCTCCACCTCCAACAATTTATGATAGGCCGCTATTGGAGAACTTATAAAACTTTTAATTTGAATGTTGAAGTGCCTTGATGCTTTTTTGAAATAACTTTTCAAGTCACTTGCAATATTTTTACATTTTTTCACTCTCAAATCTCCAAACCCAAAGCTATCTCTATTGTGACCAACTTATTTAGTTCCATATCTGCATGCAATTACCGCTTTATCTCAGTCACCTCCGCTGATCACCTTGAAGCTTATCAATGGTGACCTCGAAATTTACTACTATTGAATTTCGTGACTTGAAGATAGTATCAAATCTATTGTGCTCTAAGTATGTCTGGACTATCTTAGAAGCTCCAAGCTCCACTTGTTTCCAAATATCGTTTAGATTTTCCTCTATAATTGATCCCTTATACCTCTTTCGGTAACAAAATAAATTTGTCGAAAGTAACATCTCTAATTACATAAGCTCAAGAGAATCTTTCCGAGTGCACCACATCCTATGTCACTTCATCTCATGTGCACAACTTAGGAATATACACTTCCATGCCCTTGGCTCATGTGCATCATTACTCACACAAGCATACGCAAGGCAACCAACATGCTCAGTTCGGTGTATTCATTGCTTTGGCCTAGAAATCTTGAATTAATCTAGCACGTAAGAATGAAGAGTGAGCTCTCTTCTCGTTCATCAATTCTAGCCCTAGATCAACTATGGTGTGTCGGCAACAATGCAGTGTTTCACCATGCCTTCCTCTACACAAAATTGGCCAAGCTGATATATAGTTAACTCCAACCCTTTCATTTCTCAAGCGCATGATCTTCCTTTATATTTGCTTTTTTATCATTGCCTTCCATGATTTGAACCTACCATGCACCTATTCTCGTACTTTACAAGACAAATCCAAACTTTCCTCGAAGTGTCATCAACAAAGAACAACATACATCTTGCATCACTCTTGGACACAACTTGAGGATTCCCATGGGTTTGAGTGTACATAGTCTATAATCTCCAAGGTTTTGTGAACTCCCGTTTCGAACTTCACTCTCCATTGCCAAAGTTGTAGTGTCCATAGAAGTTCAATTTCTCGATCCAATGACCTCCCAATAGACCCTTGTGGCTAAAGACCATAATTTCCCTCTCACTTATGTGTTTAAGACTCATGTACCACAAGTGTATCATGTTCTCACTTGAGGCCTCAAAGAATCCAGCAGATGAGCCAATCATTGTCATTCTCTATGGGAGATATAGCTTCTAGACTATTTTCTCTTGCATCACAATAAGCATAGCTTGAGAGACATTCAAGACTCTACTTTCAATAAATATCAATATCCAAACCCATTAAGAGACCTGGTAAGATAAGATCCTTTCTCAACTGCAATACATGCCTTACGTAAGCCAATGTTCTCAACACTACATCAAGCATCTTAGTCTGAACTATAGTGATATCTACTACACATGTGGCACTATTTGCCTTGAACTCTTTCCACCCTTCGTGCACTGATAAATGATAAACCCATGTCTATGAGCAGTCATATGATAAGAACAATCAGAATTAAATACCCAATCATTACCTAATGAACTCGTGGTCATTGCTAACATGTAATCAACATCTCTGGAACTTCACTATAGTAGAAATATTACCATCGCATGGAGATTCCAACTTAGCTCATTTACCCTTGTGGTTCAAAAAATCTATCTTATATTGTCCTACCTCATCGTAGCGATAACATTAATGATTCCAAATGTTGGACCTCGATTTAGAACAGCTCTTCTATTTGCTATCTCCAAACCCTCTATGTCTATCTTTGTCTTTGATAATAAAACCTTGCAGCATATCTAGTGCTAAGTTATCTTCTTATAACTTTTTTTTGTCATTCTTTAAAAAGAAAGGCAGATTTTACCTCTTTCAAAGTAATTGCAGTGCGGCATTGTAATAGTGAAATAATAAAATGTTCAAAGGAATCCGGTAGAGAAACCATCAACATGATTTCATGCCTTGTTTCTCACCTAGCTATTCTTTAACTCCATTGTGAGTTTGTTGCCACTTGAAATTGAAACATCCTTTTCATATTATACAAATGATTGTTCAAAACCTTCATTTGATAAAGTTTCTCCAGTTTTGCCCACAATTTTGCTTCATCCTTCTCTTTGACCAATTCAATCAAAACCTCATTTGACAGATTCAACAGGATTATGCTTTTTGCCTTTCCATCAACTCTACATTATCGTTCTCTTTCATCTAATGGTTCACCAAACCCTAGATTGTTATCAGACATGTGTCTTAATGCTTCACAATCCCAAGTTGTTCCTTCTAGTGAACTTCTCAATATCAACTCTTGTTTGGACAGAATTGCAAAAACAACATTTCTAGATAGTGATCGGATAAGTAAAAGCCTTAAAAGAACTCTACAACCATAACCTTAACTACAATATCAATTGCTATGAAATAACTTGGAAGATAATGGATATTGCAATTCAAATCTAAGTGAAAATAACAAATTTCCGGAGAAATCATTGATGAATAATAAAGAACACTAGAGATTTATGTTGTTCGGTCTAAAATTGGTACCCAATCCACAAGGAGAGCCAACCTCCAAAAAATCCGCTATGAATTTGGAGAATATAGAGTTTACAATTGCTTGATTGCTCAGTATTTCCTAACCCTAATTTACACCCTGAGAAAGTGTTATCTCACAATCTCTTACAGCATACTCACTTAGGAAACTCACAGGGATAAGCCACTAAACGCTTCTCTTGGTTTCTCGAGTGTGTAATAACCAAACAGAAATCTTTTTATATGTTCCTATGTAACATGCCAACACAAATTAGAAAACCTCAATCTTCTTTCTTATTATCTTTAATCTAAGATCAGACTCCAAAAAATTTTGGACTGCACTAAATTTGCTTGGAGGTTAAAGTCCAAGCCAGAAGACATCCAAAATATGGGCAAGACTTCTTCCAAGTTGGGTTTTTTATATGGGTTCAAACTTGAGACATAATTTAACAATATTAATGAAACCATACAAATGCAATTTTTATTAATGGCCGCATGTGTCGTTCATAACACGAGGCAGAGGAATTTTTAATGGCATATTGAGTTGCCGGCAAGCCTATCTACGAGTTCTCTTAAAACCAGCCGGTGTAGCAAGTCTTGTAATTGTTGTCAAGTTATTGTTGTGTCGGGATGACAGGGACGCAGCTGCATAGTCGAAAGCCTTTTTGCAATGATCTTATGTTATCTTCTATTTCAATCATGAAGTGTGACTGTTGTACTTTGTTAAATGCAGCAGAAAGTAAATTCTCAATCGACTGGCGGAAACCTCAGCTAACCATGTCAGCTCTACCGGAGTATGGTTCTAATTTCCATAGT
This sequence comes from Eucalyptus tenuipes, assembly GCA_014182365.1. Lineage (NCBI taxonomy): Eukaryota > Viridiplantae > Streptophyta > Magnoliopsida > Myrtales > Myrtaceae > Eucalyptus > Eucalyptus tenuipes. Next base: position 29,802,009 of record CM024547.1, on the reverse strand, counting down.
GAATTTGGCCAACCGATGGTATCATTCTACCAGTAGCCTTGATATTATTCTTAATTTATAGTTTTATATTGCTAATGCTAAATTTTTTTTTGTGGATGGATGATCTTCCAAGATGTATTCCAAATATTCAAATGTAGATCAGAGTTTTGGGCTATTCCCTCTTTATGGAGCTCAATACCAGGTTCGTTTATGTGCAGTTTTCGTCTATCACCTATATTGAGTAGGTTCAGTCTTCCACGACTGAGTGTTTGCACCCTAAACAGTCCCACTCCTGTTAAAACATCAAATACGAATCAGATTTCTTTACTTGCCTCCTGATGGAAGCAAAATCGTCGCAAAGTCATGTGCATTTTCCTTGAATATAGATACGCAAGTTTGGTCTTTTTCGGTTGCAGAGACGTTCTTGGAAGTCTTATAATGGTTTGCTTTGCTCTTCAATCCATATAGGGCCGCATCATGCTTCCACTGAATTTGACAGCAGAAGACGGACCGAGATATGTGAATGCCAAGCAGTATCAAAGGATCCTCACACGTCTCAAGTGCCGTGCAAAGACGAAATTGGAGAACTTTGGAAGAGGCCGCAAGGTATTTCCTCCATATAGTATCTCCACTATGTTAATAATTTATAACTGTCTGCGATTGACGATGAGAAAGGCGGGGATTAAAACAGCAAAAAGTCATAGCTGTAATAACTTTTCCTTCAACTCATGTCATATGCCCAGCGTGGCAAATGTTATAACTGTAGTAAGTCAGGTTAATCAGAGGCTTTACTTTAATTGGATTTGGTAGAAGATTACATTATGCAATAATTTGTCGTTACCCTGGTATGTGGTAAAATAGTGACCATCTTTCTTTAACATTTCTGGATTAGTACATTAATCGATTCTTCTCAGGAAGATGTTGCACTTCAAATCATATTCACTTCTTTTTCTATGTACTGATAGCCATACATGCACAAGTCGCGCCATCTTCATGCTATGCGCCGCCCCAGGGGATCCGGAGGTCGCTTCTTAAATACAAAAGCCCTGAAAAATGCAACAGAAGTAAATATGAAGAAAACTGGCAGTGATGGAATGTCACCCTGCCCAACCAGTCCTCAGAGTTCAGAAGTCTTGCAACCTGAGAGCAGAGATTTGAATGCATCAAAAGTGGGAGATAACAACAGGACCAACCTTACTGGTTCGGAGGTGGCCAGCCTGTACTCCCCGCATCGGCTGCTGAACAATCATGTCCGACCATGCGTTCACCCACATCTACATGTGGACAATGAGGGGGCACCACATGGTTATGCCCGGAAAGTGGGCTCCAGCAGCTGATAGCTGCCACAACCTCAAAGTCGTCTGAGGGAAAAGGAAGTGGTTCTGGTGCTAGTAGCAGCACCATGGCCACATCCTAGCAGCAATTCGAAACTCAGTTGCAGTTACTGTTCTTGCACTGAGTTTCTTGGTCTGGAGGAGGCAAATCATCCTTGGCTCATGTGCATCAAGGTTGTCTTGACCATGCTATATGGCATGGCTTTAGGCGTTGAGACCTTGATGCCTAATAAAAGTATAGTATCAAAGGTGACAATTTTAGGTTTCGTTGCTGGATCTTGATGTAATAAGGGCATGTCAAATGTGCGTTTGCTGTCAAAAAGACATCAAAGCTATGCATATTGAAACCTGCGTGGCTGTGACTTGTTGGGTTTTCTGATTTCTGGGCAACTTAGTTTAATTATTTGCACTAGAGCCTGCCTTTCGGGCATATCCCTTTTCTACTGAGCACAAGTTAGCGATTCAATCTCGTAGTCTTAGTGAGTGGGCATGCCTCACAGGTATGATAAGTGGTTTAAGTGTAAACCACTGTATATGCTTGTAAAGATGATGCATTTTATGTTTGTGCAGGTGCCTGATGCACTGTAGGAAAACTGAATTTCCAGAGTTTTAATGATCCAGTGAACAGAACACTCGAAATAGCAGGATTAGGCAGAAGAATTCATGTGGTAGGCAGATTTCCTTGCGTGTTCTCATCATTAGAGGTTAGCCTCCAACGTAGTTTTGACAGGCCACAAGTCTGTTTGGTTCAGCATCTGTCGCAATATGGACGAGGATCGTATCTTCACAAAAGTCAGGTAATTGCCAGAGTAGAAATATCAATTATATGCTTAGATCATCATACTCGATAACTCATAACTTATGGCATGAACCTCATGACCCCAGTTCCAAAGCCACAATATACCACCTTTTGCAGTAGCCTTTCAGAGCCGCTGTAAGCACCAGTTGCAATCGATAACTCATAACTTATGGCATGAACCTCATGACCCCAGTTCTAAAGCCACAATATACCACCTTTTGCAGTAGCCTTTCAGAGCCGCTGTAAGCACCAGTTGCAATTACAGTAAGGTCTCAGTTGCCCCTGAAGATGACTGAGCTTCATCACTCAGTCAATGGATATAATATCACTAGTCTACTTTCTGATCAGACGAACACTAATATATCTTCTCAGTAGGTTCAGTTCCAACCATACCTATGATTGAGACGACATGCACATGACAGTCAAGAGGTGTGATCTTCTTCTGGCTGATGGAATAGGAGGGTAATCTAACATTTGGCACTGCATGCGAGGCTATCGAATAAACCTAATGAAGAATGGAGAATTATCCGTCTACATCATCTCCGAACCCAGTAGAACGAGAAGTAAAGAATAGGTGAAGTTAGGAGGAAAAATCCTTCAAGAAGCAGTCGAGTCAGTCGGCCACTATGATATCCATGAAACTATGAATTTCCATAAGCCTTTTTCAATTTTGAAAAAGCAAACGATGCAGCTCAAATTAAAGTTGGTATTGAGTCCCTCCCAAATCACTGAAAAATTCGCCGCTGACTGAATAAAAATTAGAGTGTAGTTCCATGAAAAGATGACCTACCCCATAAAAAATCATGACTGAAGGCAAAAAGAATAAAGCAATCAATTTAAACAGGGAAGCCTCAAGTGTCGAAACCACAATCCGGTATAGAACAATATGTATATCACTGAATAAACCAATAACGCAAGGAACCTCAAGCTGCAGGTGGCGGAGGGGATAGCACTGGTGCTGCTTGATTATTACTACCGCTGCTCTTTTTTTCCCATGGCCTCACAGTAAACAGTACCACAAACAAAACAATCAAAAGCAAAATTATGATGGCATAACATGTCCACTTCCTTGTGTTCTTCTGCAACTTCCTAGCGGTTTGCAAGCGCTCGGTGCCACCTCGCACGAATGAGTTAGCTCTCGCCACGTGGCTCTCGATGTCGTCCAGCTGCTCGCCCTGAGACTGCACCAGCACGGCCATGTCCAAGAATACCTGGTGCAGCTCCTTAAGATTCTTCTCCATGTCCTTGACGGCATCGTGCCTCTCCTGGATTTCTTGTATTGTGTCCAAGATTCTCCCTCTGCCTTGCTCCTGAATGGCCTTCTGCAAGAAGGTCTCGCTCTCGCCTGCATATGAATCAGAGACTCGTAAGCATTACCATAACAAAGCTCAAATACTATCCTGCATTACAGGGAAACCGAGACAGCAAATAGCAGAGTAGTTCCTCTGCCTCGATCTTCATAATTTTTCATTGCAGAAATTATTCAAGTCCCTAGATTCTGTGAGTTCTAAAAGTGCACAATGAGCCATGGCTGATCCTCAAAACAGGACAGAATGACATTTGTTCCACTTTAAGCATAAAGGCATGAACTGAGTACAAGCAACATACAATCAGCAACCAAAATGTTAGATATACCCAATTCCAGTTCTCGATTCTACAGCTTCCAGTTTAGCCACACCACCGATCCCATGCCAAAACTCGATTTCGGAAACGGTAAATTTGTCCCCAAATTCTCATAATTCTCAAATCTCCACTGCGTTTGACTTTTTTTTTTTTTTTCTCTCTCTCTCTCTATCAGCACGAATACGCTCGATGTAAACACAAACACGGAAGCGCGATCCTTTCACGAAATTGGCATACCAAGTGTCGTAGCATATTGTGAATCTACCTGTTGAGATCAAGAGATCGAGCGTCCTCTCGTCGGGGTTCTCGCCGGTGACGGTGAAGTACCTCCGCTGGACGGTCTCCCGGTACTCCGACGAGATCAGCTGCCTCAGGGCGTTGAAGCTCTCCATCGAGTCCTGCAGCTTCTTCCTCAGCCCGCTGACCACGGAGGTCCGGGTCCTGTCCGACGATGAGCCCGGCCCGCAGCCGGGGAGGCTCCGGTTGGCGGCGTTGGACCGGTCGAGGGCCTCGAGGCGGACCTTGACGACCTTGGCCTTCTTGAGGGCGGCCGTGACGTCGCCCTCCATGCGCGACCGCAGGTCCTTCACGGCCCTCGCGTTGTGCAGCGTCTTGCTCTGCTCGTGCGACGACCGGAGCCTCTGGTGGAGCGACTCCAGCTCCTTCAGCTCCTCCTTGATGGACTCCACGTCCTCGAAGAACTTGTCCAGGTTGGCCCCGCCGGGGGGGGGCCGCCGGCGGCGGCGCGGCCATCTCGACGTCGTAGCCGCGGTCGGAGGCGGCCCTGGAGGGCGACCGGTCGCTGTGGAAGCGGGAGAAGGAGCGGGAGAAGAGGTCGTTCATGGGGGCGGCGCGGGCAACGAACTGGGTTCTCGCGTCCTGGTGGCGCGGCGGCTGATCGGACGAGTTGAGGAGCGAAGAAGGTCAGATGGGTTTCCGGCGAGAACTCGGGGATGTTATACCCGCGGGTGGGCTCTGCGGGAAGGAAACGGTAAAGGAGAGAGGATGAGAACGCGAGCGAGAAGTCAATGATGGGAAGGAGGAGGGTGGCGGTGGGGACAGGTGGGCGAGAAGTATTCTTAAATTTTCCGGGAAAAAGGGAGAAGATTCCGAGAAAACGCGAGGGAAAAGCGCGTCGCCGCCGGGAAGGCGGGCGGGTACGCGGGGACCTGGTCAACCCATGCGGTGAAGTGAAGACGACGGACGAAGGAGGGGAAGAGACCTGGTCAGGTCTCGGATCGCGGGGGATCTTGGAGTTCGTCTTTCCCTCTCTTGTCTGATTTGTACTTTTCCCGGATGTCGTCATGCACTTTGCGAAGGTTCATCTGGACTGCCCTCGTTGCCGCTTCGGGTGCCATTTGCAAGTACGAATGATAAGGAAAGAATCGGGATTTGTAAATGCCCGTAATTAAGAAAAGGTTCGGGTTGATCTCGAGACTTTGGTGTATCCTGATCGTTAACCCGCGGTTAGATCTGATCATGAATTGGACGGTTCACGAGATCATTGGAGCTGAGAGGGCTGAAGGTTGGTTTAGGGCGGGCTAGAATGGATTTGAACCACAACTAGCCTGCAAAGTACAATAGCTATGCATATTTTCATGTTGGGGCATTTGGAGCAACGAGTTAGGCTCGATTTTAGGGTTGGTCCAAGAACACCCGTAGATCGTCTCCTATGCTTTCGTAATGGTAGTGTTTCGCCAGTTTTGTTCCCGCGATGAAATATCCTTCATCAAACGAACGATAAGTTTCGGCTTTTATTAGAGGAGACTCAAATCTCGCGTTGAATCTAAACAAAAGATATCAAAATACAAATTTTATTTCCAATCTTCGCATCACAACATTGACGACTTGCTAACTTTCACCTTTGGTTCTAACCTATGCTAGAATTTAATCAACAACATAGTTTAGGGATAGTTTGGTAAGCTGGAATTTAGTCACCGATCGCGGCTATACTAGCGGTTTCCGGTTGCAAAAAAAAAAAAAAAAACAGACAATGTTCACCTTTGGTTCTAAAAGAACACAATGTTGGAATTTAATCAATGTCCGATAAGAACAAACTCATGGTACAACTCATGGTACAATACCGAAATTCAATCAACGATGCTACATTGGAATGTAGGCACTCATCGGAATCTAATCAATAATGGGAATCTGGAAGCAACGGTTATGAAATTAAAGTGCGACAAAGTAAATATAAAGTAAAAGCATTTGATGTGTTGTTCGAGAGGTTCTTTATTGGATGGCTCGTGGTATATATAGAGCAATTTGGTAATCGTCGAATAGTTTTTTCTTCCTTGGTGACCGTCCCTAATCTCTTCACATGTTCCTCTATCTTCCTACTAACCTTTACAATTGCCTTGATCATGCTGTACTATTCATGATTAGTCGACAGAGGTTGCATGACTTGGTCACTAAGTTGTGTGGTCCTTTCACATTTGATGATTCAAACTCAAATTTCAATGTCAATATTGCTCGAATTTATTACCCATGACATTATTCCAATAACGGGCACGTTGTGATTTTTTCCCTTACCATCGAACCACATGCTTCCATTCACAGGCTCATCGACACCTAGTCAAACTTTCTTACGTGTTTTTACTTGTCCTTTATCTTTGTGACTAACACAGGACTTGTTACTATTTTTATCCTCATGACCAGCACGTGACGATACGGGCAACTTTGATGTCAGTAGGTGGAGATGGTGAGAGGGTGCGACGGATTGATTTATGTAAAAATAGATTTTCTACATTTGACCCGGGCATCCGAAACTCTCTCTCTGGGGCAACCCCAGTCTTTATGCTTATGTAGCTGTATCTTTATTGTAAAATTATGTCCACATATAGTCTTTCTCCACCAAATAATTTTTTTTTTTAGGTTTGATTCTAACGTACTATTAGTGCTAGACGTCGCTTCATGCTCATTTCATAATTGGCTTCTGCATAGTTTTTGTCTACAAAGTGAATAGATAGTTAAGTACATAAAAAGTTTATAGTTTTCCTCCACCTGATGACTTAGATTTTTGATTGAATTTGCTAACATTCTTCGTCCTCGACCTTGTTGAGAGTCGTGCCCAATAGCCTATCAAGAACAAGACTAAAGAAATCAACCAATCTAAGATCTTGCATATAGATGTCGGACACTTAGAAAATGAACTGTGAAAACGCACATTGAATCATGCTCGTTGATTTGTGGCATTTCATCCGAAAGAAATGAACAGAGCTGATACAAGACCCCATATAACTCACGCATTGTCCCCTACTTTCTAATATTCTGTTTTTGCTGACATATATTTATAAACAATTAATGGTAATTTACTTTAGAACTGTTATAATATTTAAATAATAAATCATGCATTTATCTAACATTTTAAGCTTTTTAAATAATTAGTAGTGGTCCTATTAAATTTTACTTGGTCTTAGAGTTAGGAGATCCTAAGTTCGAATTCTCAAGACCTTTATTTACCTCCCTAATTGAATATTTCTTAGGCTAAAGCTAAAGTCCAGCCTAACCTTTGACAAGAACATAAGCCGTGAGATTAACTTAATCTCCACTACGCTATCTGCATTGCACATAAGGTCAACCTTCAAATTTGTTGTACAACCTTAAAAAATTCTGGAAACCAAATTGATATCAAATTTCTAAACGGTTACCTAACAACTCCTACTTTTTGCATACCTCTCACTTTTGAAATTTATATAATGTCCCATTTTCCTACTAAAAAAACTAGTATCCATGCATGAGCATAGCACGCAAAAAGGGTCTAGAACCATGAAAAATGTATAAGAAATATTATAACTTTTGAACAACACTAATTTTAATACCAGAGCAATCACTTAAGTGTCACATGGGTGGAAAAACGAATACTTAAGTGCCTCCAACAACAAACTCTATCGATTCATCCTGCTTGAACTTGATAATGAAACCTTAATTCATATGTGACTTTCTTAAAAAGAAAATGGACAACACACAAGATTACCTAGCAAACGGACTGTTTATTTTTATTAAAGTCAAGGAAACGTAGGGTTCTTCTTTATCATGAAGTATATTATCAAACAATTTGTATAGTCAAGGAAAGTTAGGGTTGCTTTTTGTCCTTGTCTTTGTCTCTGTCTTCATCTTCCTTGCTAAAAACCATGGAACGAGGAAAGGTAAAAGCAACTCAAACATCTCTCTCTCTCTCTCTCTCTCTCTCTCTCTCTCTCTCTCTCTCTCTCTCTTCAATTCGTTCACTTTCAATCTGCTACTTAGCGACGAAGCCACGACGGAGGGGAACGAGGTAGGAGAACGTGCTTTTCTTCGTGTACGGGCTGAGAACGAGGGTTTTGAGTTGAGGTTGCGTTAAGGGTTTTGTGGTAGTTGTGGTGGATCACTGAAAATCCAACATTGGATTGTAGGAGGTGATTCTTCGAAAGCTCAAAGCGCATTTGAATCACAAAATAAGGAAGAGGAGAGGGGGTACACTAGCAGATGTGCGCAGTTTTGAACTTTGCCCCAAATTCCTCAATTTGGAGGTTAGGATTGGGTTTAAAGAACATAATTGATTTTTGCTCGATTCATTAATTAGGGCCAACAATGTGTCAGATGACAAGTTTAAGTCCAATCATGTTGACTTCACGTTTTTAGTGAGTCACACTAGATGATTTACATATGTCATTGATAGCATCGAAGTGATTGTTTTTTTTTTTTTCGAAGTGATACTCAAGTAATTGCTAAAAAAATTTGGCATTGAAGTAAGTGTCATATAGAAGGATTTCTAATATTCAAGTGTCATATAGAAGGATTTCTAATATTCCTTTTCCATTTAATTTATAATAAAGATAGAGATTAATTAGACTTTACCTTCTTAAGTGTGGAGTTACTTATTGTGTATAGTAATTTTTAAAATATAATTTCTTTTCAGTTGAATTTCTAGAGTAAACAAAACGTTACGCTAAAACTTCATCTCCACAAGCAAGATGCAAAATATGAAATTTCTACCTCCTGTTGTCCACTCAATTACGTGTAGATCCTGCAAGCCCTCCACTTGCTGATAAGTAATCTCCTTCCAATCGTCGGATTCGTCGACACAATTCACTCCCATTAATTCACTTGTAGCTATTTTAAAGAGGAAGGCGCATAATTTTTGAGCTCGAGATTATTTATACGTAAAATGTAGTAGAGTCGAGTCAAATATCATTTTTAGGAACATATCGACTTGATTGTATTAATTTGGCTGGCCAATAGATTGTTATTTATGAAAAGATTCGCCAAGGGAAATAGCTCTTTCCCGTGTGATTAAGAAAAGTTGTCTTATGTTGTGATTAAATAATTCTACATCTTTATTTCAAGACGGTTTATAGGAATGAGTTCCTATAATATCAAAAAGAGCTCTAGTTCAAGATTCCTGAGTATATTATTAAGTCGAGCTCAAGGTAGTCATAATCCGTTCAACTAGCTTGTGAATCTAGTCATGCTTAATCAAATTCATATTATTTTCTCTAAGTATGCATAATTGTAAAAATGGGGGAAAAGTACAAAAAAGTTGTAAACATATTACATTAGTACTAACTCAGTTCTAAATTTTTGAATTAAACCAATTTAGTTCTAATTACTAATTCAGTCCATATGGCTAATTTAGATAGGAAATTATTGACATGGACGCTGGCGTCCTATATAGCACGACTAATGCTAACATGGGTATTTAAAAAATATATATATATTTTCTTTTTTCTTTCTTTTTCTTCCATGGCAATTGTGTGCTCTACTTTTGCCTTCAAATACACTATTCATCTTCTTCCTTCCTTGTGTTTGCTGGTTTGTGTTGAGGTTGAGGTTGAGCTCGCCCATTACTAAGGTTGAGGATCTAGTGACCTTGATTTGGCCCTTCGATTGCGGCACGAAACCTTGGGGGTCGCCTCACCTGAGGCAAAGTACAACTCAAAATGGCTATCCAATGAGCAATGCGGGACTCACTTGTTCGAGTTGGAAGTGACAATCCATAGGGCTTTGTTGTCCAGCAACGTTCAAACACTCGACCCTGATGAAGCTAATTTCTTCTTCAGCCCCATGTACATGTTGTGCAACTTCAAAACTACCAATGATTTCCTAGCCATCGGTCACATGAGGTTGTTGTTGCTCTCTGCCGTGCAGCTAATTTCATTGGAGCATCCGCTTTGGAGTTAGAGCTTCAGGTTTGACCACATCTCCAACAAGCCTTCTCTCGCCGCAAGGAGGACAATTCTGGCATTCGTTGAATTGATCAAGCCTTCTAAATTGGACTCTATCCCAAGTAGGTGTATGGTTTGGGGACGAATCACGTGGAAGCTAGTAGGCTTGTATCTACCTGTCCGACGAGGGTGTGGAGTAGTCATTAAGGCTAGAGGGTTTGGGCAAGGAGCAGTTTCTAGTAGGCTTCTAGGATGGCGAAGAAGGGAGAGGGAGTAAATTGAACTTTGCACCTATCGGGGGGAGAGTGATACAGAGATGTGTGTGTATGTTTGTAAACTGGAATTAACTTACGGAGGCGCCTTTTGCCGTAACAACAATAATTAACTTTGGAACTCCAAAGTTAAGCATATTTAAGTGAGAGCACTCTCAGGATGAGTGACTTCTTGGGAAGGTGCTAACCTATACGTCGAAGGACAAAATCATGAAACTCGGTATGGGATGGGCCAAATCAAACAATACTTTAACTAAGTTAGTCTAGGGATGTCACAGGTGCTACGAGAAGAACTTGCACGGTTGATATACCCGGGATTGGTTTTCATAACAGTACATGCTAAATGGCATATGGTTTTGTTTATAGAGGGATGGTTCAACAAACTTTGCCTAATTTAGTGGTATCAATTCCAGCTACACCGAATGAAAAACTAGAAAAATTCATTAGCGTGAGCTTTAAGCAATGGCAGTAGAAGATGTTCTTCTATCTGACCAACTAAATCTAGTCAAGTACTTATTGGAGGTGTCTTCGGTAATTAGTTCAAATGAGCAATAAGTTATGATGCTTGGGGCCTTAGAGGCTTGGAAGCATGGGGCTTCTTATACCAAAACGATATCATCGACTGTTTAGTAAATTCCCTTTATAATGTTTATTGTAACATTGAAATTGCCATCCAATTATTGGAGTCCTTAGAAAAGAAATACAAGATAAAGGATGTGGGCACCAAGATATTCATGGTTACCAAATTCTTGGACTTTAAGGTAGCGCATGGCAACATTTTTGTTCCTCCGAATTTCTGTTCTTTTGTTCCTTGGAACAAAAAAGAACAGAAATCCGTTTGGTAACGCCAAGTTATTTTTCTATTCCCGCCACGATGAATCAAGAGATCTTTTCCGGTGCTGACTTGGATCTCGGGTGATGGAAAAAGGCAAAAACAAGAAACAAAAAAAAGTTGCTTCTTGTTCCCGGGAACAATTTCTAGAAATAAGCCAATTTTTTTTTTCTTTTGTTCCTCTCTCTTGCCGTGATCACCTCCAACCGCCCGGAGCCACTGCCGACTGCCGGCCGACTGTCGCCCGGCGGTCGGCGATCAATGAGTAAGAATAAAAAACGAATAGATACAAAAAAGAAACTATTGCGTTACCAAACGCATTTCTATTCTTTTTCTATTCCAAAATTAGAAATTTTGTATAGTTACCAAACGCGTTCTTTTACTCAGAAATTGTTCCCCATAATAGAAATAGAAAAGAATTATTTCTGAAAAAAAAAAAAAAACTCTTCCCTAACCAAGAAGTGTTGTCATGCGCAACCTAATATGGTGGATTCTAAATTTGTCAAAAGTCACGTTCAGGAATTGCAAATAATTTTGAATGACGTCTTTGCTAAGGGAATGCCACTTAGTAAATAATTCCAAGTAGCTACCATTATTGAGAAGCTGACTCTGGGCTGATTAGACTTGAAAAATTATTTGATGCACAAACGGAAAAAGATGATCCTTGAAGTTCTCATTCGCGCCACGAAATCAAGGATGACATTAGAAGGAATGCAAACCTTCCTATAGAACCGAATGCCAACATTGTTAAGTCTCCCAAATCTAAGAAAAATTGGAAGAGGAAGAAGTCTTTTCAAGAAAAAGACAAGTAGAAGGAATAGTCCTAGAAATTCTAAGGGGCATATTTTGTTTGTAATAAGCCTGGCCATTAAGTTAAGGATTACAAAAAATACCTAAACAAATGTAAGCGGGGGTGTAGCCAAGTAGCTAAATTTGACATAGTAGGAAGTTGATGAGAGATTGATTGCTGTTATGGTGTTTAAGGTATCCTTGGTGCCGAATGCTAACAATTGGTGGTTGGACATAAGTGCCATAAATCACATTTGTGTGGATAAATACTAGTTTTCTTCTTACAAGAAATTTAAGAAAGAGAATGAGCTCTATATGGTTAATTTTACATTAGTAAAGATTGTCAGGAGAATTGATCCCGAAATTCACCTCCGGCAAGGAGATCACCCTGTTAAATGTGCTGCATGTATCGAAGATTAGGAAGAATTTAATTTCTAGCCCCATATTTGTCAAGAAGGTTTCAAAATTGTATTTGAGTCAGACAAGTTTGTACTTTCCATAGAGATAAATATGTGGGGGGAATTGTACTTTTATAATTACCTGTTCAAAACCAATGTAATTGATGTAAACTTGAAATTTTTGTACCAAAAAACTATTAATAAAAGGAAGTTTTTCAGTTTATATCATCATGTCTCTTTGTTTATGGCATGACAAATTATGACATGTAAACTATGGTACAATGAAGATATAGCAAGGTGGGGGGCTAGTTCCAAGGTTTGAGTTAGGTACCCATTATAAGTGTGAGACTTGTGTTGAGTCTAAGTTTGCTAATAAACCATTAAGTCCATTGAAAGAATTAGTGAATCTCTACAACTAATACATAGTAGTTTATGTGATTCAAAGTTTATAGAAAATAGAGGTGGACAGAAGTACTTCACTTTTGTGGATGGTTGCACTCGATTTTGCTATGCTTGTCAAGTATAAAAATGAAGTTGACAATCAATTTGATACACATATCAAAGTACCTAGGTTTAAGGGTGTGCTTGGTTCAGCTTTGCAAATGGGCTCTGGGTGTAAAGCAAATACAGAAAGTCAAAGCTATTTGAGAAAATACAAATTGTGTTTGGTTAAAATCTCTTTGCATAGACTTTGAGTTAAATTTGTGTTTGGAAAAAAAAAATTTGCATTGTGCTTTGGATATATTTTATATATATTAAAAAAAGACTAATGGAGGATGAAATTGAAATTTTGAAATATTGGTGAGGGTATTTTTGGAAAAAAGGATGAGTTTCAATATCTGGTTAAATGTCGAAAGCCAAAAACTAGTCCCTACTAGCATTTTGGGCTTTCAGCTTTCCCAATGCTAACTTTGAAGTGAAAGCTCATTCAAAATAATTGCCAAACGGTCCAAAGTATTTCCTCAATGGGCTTAAGGAGGCTGAAAGCCCATTGGAAATCTTTGAACCAAATGCACCATAATAAAGAAAGAGAGTACGATTCTACCAATTTATAGGAGTTGTGTGCTAGATTGGGGATAATTCTTCAAACAACTACATCTTATGCTCCACAACAATATGGAGTTGCTGAACGTAAAAACAGAACTCTGAAGGAGATGGCTAATGCCGTACTTTAAAGTTCGGATTTACCTCAGAACTTGTGAGAGATGGATAATTCTACTTGCAAACTATATTTTTAAACCCACATGAAGTATGACTTCATATCAGTTATGGAATTGAGAGGTGACCATCCTACAAGATTTTGAAAGTGTGGGGATACTTAACCAAGGTGGTGATTCACTTTTCTAAACAAATTCGATTGGGACCTAAATATAGTGATGTCATATTCATGATTATGTTCAAAATAGTAGCACATATAGATTTTTAGTTCACAACTATGAAAATATGGAAATCCATACCAATATTATCCTAGAATCAAGCAATGTTCAATTCTTTGAGGATATATCCTATGAATTTTTTTTTAACTTAAACCTTCTTAGAAGAGATTTAGAAATTCAGAATTCGATAACGATGAAGTTGAAGCGGAAGAAGTTAAATTTTGAAAGAGCAAGAGGTCACGGATTGAAAAATCTTTTGAGCTTGATTTTTTGACATATATGTTAGAAAGTGAGCCTCTAATGTTTAAAGAGGCAATGTCATCTTCAGATGCTTCTTTATGGAAATAAGCTGTTAATAATGAGTTTGATTCTCTTCTAAGTAATCATGCTTGGAAATTGATTGATCTTTTATTTAGAAATAAACCAATTGAATATAAATGGATATTCAAGAAGAAAAGTAAAGTTGATAGTTCTATTGATAAGTATAAAACATGACTTAATGCCAAAGGGTTTAGACAAGAGAATGTATAGCCTACTTTGAGACATATTCATTTATACCCTCACTATTTATGGTCTCTCTTGGGGCAAGGTAAGCTTATAGCATGCTTGCCCTTTCTTTATAGGGAGCCCCCTCTTCCTTTATGAAGGAATCGAAGAATGAGCCGGGCTGTGCGAGAACACGGGGATATAGCAAGTAAGCAGCAAGGTTCTCTTGTTTTGGACAGGTAGGCAGGGGTGAGTAAAAAAATCCAAGAGTTCCATAAGGCATGCTTGGGCTAGCATTTGTGCAGTTGCAAAATCCCTAATTTGATTGGTGATGGGGGACTTCTGGCATTGAGGACATGTCTCTCATTGATTCAACCACCTAAACTTCAATATACAAGTTACAAATATATCGGATGGATGTGAAAACTACATTCTTGAATGGTGATTTTGACGAGGAGACTTATATGAAGCAACTTGAGGGGTTCAAGGTCCAATGAAAAGAATACAAAGTGTGTAGACTTGGTCAAATTATTGTATAGACTTAAATAAACTTCTAAATAATGGCACGAGAAGTTTGACTGTGTGATGATCCAAAATGGGTACAGAATCAATAAGTGACAAATGTTTGTGCATTACATCCTATTCAAACAGATGTGTAATTATTTGTCTATATGTTGATGACCTGCTGATTCTTGGAGATAATGCTAAGATTGTCAAAATCACCAAAAGTGTTCTCAAGAAAAACTTCGAGACGAAAGACTTACGCGTTGCACATTTTATACTCAACATCAAAATTATAATCAATTCCGATGGTCTAGGTTTAATACAATCTTATTACATTGAAAAATGTAATTGAAATGTTTAAAGGGTTTGGCATCAAAGATCCGAATAATCCTTTTTCGCATCTAACTTTAGGAAAGAATATTGAAAACAATATCAAATAGTGAGAGTACTCTCAAGTAATAGGCGGCATTATATAAATCATGAACTACATTAGACCATATATTATGTACTCAATTGAAAATTGAGTAGATGTACAAGTAATCCTAATCAAAAGCATTTAAATGCTTTGTTGAGAGTGTAGGTTATATGAAAAGAACCAAATGCTATTTTATGTCATATGGCAAATATCCAGTTGTTTTTGGAAGGCTATGGTGATGTTAGTTGGATTTTAGATTTTGATGAATCGAAATAGACTAGCAGATATATATTCATGCTGCGAGGTGCTGCAGTGTTGTGGAAATCCTTAATGCAAACCTTAATAGCACACTCAACGATGAAATATGAATTTGTTTTTTTAAGATAAAGTTGATGAAGAAGTAAATCGACTTAGACACTTTTTAGAGTATGTTTCATTATGGCTAAATCCTCTGTTTGTGGAATGCATTTACTGTGACAATCAAGCAACGATTGCAAGGGCACATAATGTGATATAAAATGGTAAGTCTGGTGATAACTTTATAAAAATAGAGTTATTTAACCTATTTTAGGCAACAATTAATGCAATATCTATAAGAAAATATTTGCATTTCTTTCTGATTATTTGAATTTTCCTTATTTATGCAGAATAATGATATATGGAGAAGATAAGGAAAAAAAATGGCAAAACTCAAGAATTTAAATCAAGCAGCAGTGGGAGATAGCTATCAAATCAAAATCCTCTGATTTACTTCCTGATTTTGTGCGCAATTGCTTGGAGATAAGGATTTTGGATATATCTTATGAAGAGGAGAACAAAGGGGGAGAGAGCAGCTAGGTTACAGTTAGGTTTTTGTTAGATGTTTTTCATTATTCTGAGAGTTTTTCAAGTATTTTGAAGAGAAGACAAAAGTTGTGACAGAATTCTTGTTCTTTGATTCAAGATGCTGAGTTTGATTTATATTTATATTTTTTCTTCTACTATGTTCTAATTTTCTTTTGTTAGGGCTATGATGTAGCCTAACCATGATGATGAGAATTTCATGATTTTTATATTTTACAATTGATTTCATTCATGTGAGTTATATATTATTGTGCATAATGCTTTTGAGTAATCGGCCACCACTTGAATGATCGATGTGCATGTTTGAGCGAGAAGTGATAATATGCAATTGCTCATTATAATATATAACCATGAATTAAACGTGGATAGAGATATACTGCGTTATTTGTGTAACTTTCGGTGATAAGGTGATCCAAAAGACTAATTGTAAATCGGGAATATTCATAGTTTTTCATGCACTTATGTTTATTTTAATTCACATAAAGATATAGTGGATTAATAAACTGAGTAGGTTTGCTATACCTAGAGATAGGATAGTAAATAGGTTAGGAAATTTCACTATCACATGTTTGATATTGTTCTTGTATCCACAACAATCGGAAATTCATATCTAGTGATTATGGTGAAATCGGATACTCTAACATATTTATCTGATTGATTTACTATATTTAGTCTACAAATTTTGTTTTTAATTTATTCTCAATTATATTTTGATCTATTAGATAAATTTTAGAGTTAATCGATTTTAATATTTAATTAGTTTATTAATCATCGATCTCCGTGGGACGATACTTTATCTCATCATTATATTACTTGTTCGACACGTTCATTTGCGTTTAGAATTTTACGAACATCTGGACACGATCGTTGTAGACATAATCTAGTGATATGGTTTCTCTTGAATGGAATAATTTTTTTAAGACTTTGTGAAGTCAATAAGCATATTGCAAATTTGTTGACAAAAAGTTTGTCAAGAGAGAACAGGTGAACTGCGTAGCTACGGGAAAAGGTTAAAAGCCTTAAATCAATGAAGAGGTTCCAATGTGAAAACCTAATATAACGATTGGAGATACCATGGACTAGACTCAATGGGACAACAAAAATTTTGAAAACTCTTGTATAAGCACTATCTCCAAATCCTATGATGCAACAGTGCTTCTTATAACATATTAAGTAGGCTATGCATTTAGTGATTCCCCTAGCTTGGCACACATCATCTAGGAAGGTATGGTATGATATCTTTAATATGAATACACATATATGCATGTAATTGGCTGACTCTATGAAAATCTTTAAAGATTAGTTTTTCTAAAGTACGCATGCATGCTGAAAGGCTCAAGCATTAAAGAATGAATATAATTGAGAACCATACTTGAATTGGAAAGATTCTGTGTGAGGTCTATTGTCAAGACGTACATAAACAATTGCAATCAAGGCTTAGGTTGCGTTGGTTCAGCTTTGGAAATGGGCCTTAGGGAAATGTAAATATCTTTGGCCTAAAAGGCTTTGGGGAAATACAAATTGCGTTTGGTAAAAAATTATTTGCCAAGCTATTTTGGCGTAAATAGTGTTTGACAAATCTTTTTTTATAAAAGGCAAGGGTAGGTTTGGAACAATAAGAGGTAAAATCCAAAAACTAAGAAAATTATGATAGTAGTTTTGAAAAAAGAAAGTAGTTTCAGCATTTTACTAAATACTAAAAGCCCAAAGCTGATCCCTATCAACATTGGGCTTTCAGCTTTCTAAAGGCCAGCATTTAACTGAAAGCTCCTTGGACAAACTTGCTAAACACCCAAGTATTTCTTCAAGGGGCTTTGGAGGCTGAAAGCCCCTTGAAAAAGTTGAACCAAACATTCCCTTAGTCCATCGACTAGTAAAGTAAATCTGATAGTATAGCTGCTCATCTTGATACAGTGTACTTCCACATGCACACTTATAATTCTTCGAGCAAAATATGTTTTTTTTAATTAATAAATGTGAAGGATTATTGTAATTATGAATTAATGGCTCAATAAAAATGAGCAAAAAATCTCTTTGAATCATTTTTCGCTATAGTTTTTTCTATCTTTAATAGACACATATAAACGAACATGTCTTTTCAAATAATTTTTTGTTGTAGTTTTCGTTGTTGTAATTATAGATTAATGGCTCAATGAAAGTGAGCCAAAGATGACTCTTCAACAACAGTTTTCTCTATCTTTAATAGACATGTTTGAAAGTATATCTCTTTAGATCTTTTCTCCGTCTTTAATAGAATCGAGAGATAATAAAGTCGAAAGAACATGTCTCTTTAGATCATTCTTCTAGAGTAGTTTTCTATGTCTTTAAAAAAAATGTTCCAAAAAACATGTTGGAACATGTTTCTTCAATCATGTCCTTTCAATCTTTATAAATGGAAATCAACTATTCTTCATTTGAGGAGTAGAGGGAAAACAACGTTTTGATGCCTCTTCTCTTCAATTTTCTCTTTGGTTAACTATTTAAGTGTGCTGCTTCAAGGAAAAGTTCGATTGAATTCTGTATGCGTAATGTTAACACAAACATGTTTGAGGTGTTATATCTTAGGAGGCTTGATAAATGCAAAGTACCATTTGTAGGAACTAATCATCTTAAGGAGGTTTAACAATCCATATGTCACCTCCTATCTAATTCTATTACAATTTTATAACCATTTTGCAAGTTGCTGACACTTGAATTTTAATCGACATATTATAAGACGGCAAAAATCGAGTTTAGGACTTTTGATCATGACGGAATCCATTTCTTGATTAAAAAGTATCGTTTTTCATTTATTTCTTTTGCAATGTCACTTTTAAGTATTTTCCTATTCATTTCTAAGAAAAACTTGAAAAGCTAAATGATTTTTTTGACTTTTTGGACAACCCTTGATCAAAAGTTAACCCTAGGTCAAAAATTGGTTTTTTGCTTAAATAGAAGTCAATTAGCCTTAATTTTACTTTTGTCAATTAAAGAATTGACTTTTGATCAAACCTTTGACCCAAAAATTGGAAAAATTGAAAATCCACAAAACACATTTGACTTTTGTGTTGAAAATTTCATAAAAATTGATCAAGAACCTTGTTTTTCGAATTTTTCAATTTTAGGTTCAAAACCGACCAAAAATAAAATTACTTTTGTTTTAGGCATAATTAGATATAGTTCTTTCTACGACATTTGGTCGAGGGACTATTTTTAATCCACTCGTTTATTCAATTTCGGGAATTGCCATGTCGAAAGGCAAATTGCCATTTTAAGTCATAATTAGGGGTTAAAATTGATTCTTCATAAGTCGTGAATGGACGATCTTTTCCCACTCATTTTCTTAAGATAAGTCCAAATTGAGATATTTTTGAGAAATTCACATGAAAACTTCTCAATTTGAGGAATTTCACTCTCTTGAATGTAAGAAAACCGAGCTGTCGAGATTTAATTGAAGAAATTTAGATTTACCTATTCAAGACTATGGTTCAATTTCATGAATCAAGGTCCAATTTTCATATTAGACCTCGATTTTTTTTTTTTTGGCTTAGGTCTTGTCACTTTAATTCAAGGTCAAATTGAATGCATTAGGTTATCCTAAGCGTGGGTAATTGGTCAAATAGGTTTATCACAATGTTAATTGAATTTAATTTCAATTAAATTTCAAATTATAAACATAGAATTGCCAAATTGCCTGTTTTAGCCTACGATGTTCAATTACATGTACCCATAGTTTAAGTTCGCTATTTTTCACAATAATCATCTGATTGAGTCAATAGAAAACCCATAGATTGCATCCACGGGGTTTAATTGGCTTAATTGTATCAAAACCGGACAATTTCTCCTCAAATTGGATAAGTTTTCTCTTCAAAGGACCAAATTGTATACATTTTAAGCCCATAAGGTAAGAATTGATCAAAATCAGCCTAAATTGATCAAAAACCGGTCTAAAACCAATTAGATTGGCATAAACCGATCTAACTGGTTTGATTGGCCGCCGATGAGGCAAGTTGATTTGGCCCCCGATGAGGCAGGTTGATTTGGCCCCTTGCTGGTCAGTTCTAGACCTCCGGTGATTGGTTCTGGGATCTTCACTGTGCTAATTTTATCCTTGTGCCCTTGCATTTTTAAGATTTTGAGAATTACCTCATGAATCTCAGAAATTTGTGATTTAGCCCCTAATTGGGCCTTTAAGCGCAATTCTCGTTTTAAATCCCAATTTTCGAGAATCAGACACATCCGATCTATTATACGACACATCTTAATAGTGTTTAACCTATAAAAAATTAATTTGGCCATTAAATCAAGTTTTTGACCATCGGATCAAATCGATGGCCAAAATTGCCTAATCATGGTATAAAAGAGATTTTCCATACAGTTTTGAAGGGAGCCTCATTTTGTGCAAATGACTCTCTCACTAAACTGAATTCTCTCTCTTCTCTCTCTTCTTCTTCTTCTTCTTCTTCTTCTTCTTCTTCTCTCTCTCTCTCTCTTCCCTCACGCATAACCATTTCTTGTTGGTGAACAACCCTCGCAAGTGATTACATCACCGCTGCTCCACTCTCTCTCTCTCTCTCTCTCTCTCTCTCTCTCAATACAAATCGAAGTTTCTGCTAGCTTCGGCAATGGTTTGATCCACTCAATCAAGTCGATTGATCGATTAAGCTTGATCACTGGCGTGGACGTCAATGATCATTCCCATGTCCTTTCCAAGTCAGACTAGCGGTCTGACGGCCTCCTCTGGTGATTCGACCATTGCTAATCTCTTCGTCCAGGAGCTCTTAACCCTCTAGTGGTCGAAGCTTAGCTAAAAAGACACCGGAATAGTTCTAGTGGCTTGGTTTCTCGCCGATAGTCCAAGGCCAGTTTGAATAAGGACCGGTTCTGTTCTTGAGTTGAGCCGCGCTCCAGTTGGCTCCTAGGTATTTTGCGATGGTCCAATCCAATCCTTGGAGCTTAGATCGTGTCTTGGTGACGATCTCTTCGTCCCATTGTATGCAAAATTGAAGCTAAACGCAAAAAGATAGATTCTCAAACTTGAATTCGATGAAACGAGATCAACGTATCCGATCGAGGTTAGGATTCAAGATTAGATCCAATGATATGCTTATATCTAATGTTAATGAAGTTGTTTGATAATTTGCTGAAGTTTGAAGCTTATTGAAGATGAACTTGAGTTTGTTTGGATGAGATTAACGTTGATTTGCAATTTTCGTAACTTTGTAATATGCCTATTGTTTGGCCTAAAATGAGATCCTAAATGAGCTTATTTGATGTTGAGTCTCTCTAGGCTTAGAGAATAGAGTTCGAGACCTTCGATTTGATAGGTCACATGGAGATCGTTTGAACCTTGAAAAACACCTTCGAATCTGGTCGATTCTATAGCAGTTTAGATTGATTTTGTGGTTTTGTTCTTATTTTGATTGTTGAATTTTCTTATTTTCATGCTGATTTTTGTGTTGATTTTTGGAAAAGTTTTCTTCACAAAATTTGTTCGAAATCTTCTTGAGTATGTCATCCATTTTTTTTTTCTAGATTTTTGGATGATATTTTGGTTAGTCCAAGTTGCTTAAAACTAAGCCTAGGTTGATATGTCCCGCACCCAATCCAAGTTGCATTTTTGTGAAATTGAGCTTGTAAATGAATCAATTTGACTTCATAATCTTTATAAGATTAGAAATAAATGTTGTGTGCATTCTAACGATGTATGATTTGCATGATTTGCTTATTGTTTGTTATGTCAATTGGAATGTTAAAACTGTGAAGGTTTTGCTACGATTAGTGAATTTGGAAACATGCATTTGTTTTATTCTTTTTACTTAGATTTGCGTGATCTCAATTAGGTTTTGATATCCCAAAAAAAAAAAGTTCCTCATTTCTTATTCCATATATAGAATTTTTCGTTAGATTTTTGCATGTTCTTAGGTTATTGAAATCAAACATGTTATGTAATGTTGAGGTTAGATCATAGACTTATCATGAGCATACCAAAATGCATTCATTTGGATCTCTAAAAGACCAAATCTTACATCAATGTCCTCTTAACTTTTAAAGTGTGCATTACAAGCTTTGTGTCCATATATAATATGTCACATTTGAGTATCATTTAGTATGTGAATTTCATGTGTTAATTAGGCTAGTTGTATTGGAAAAACGTCTAGCATGTTACTTTAGTTTTAAGTCATTTTGCATTGCCAATAACTTGTATGATTCTTTTGCATCTCAACCGAGGGTTAAATGTTTATCCGAATAATTTTTCACATCCAATCCTTCGTTATATGTGAATTGCATGCCATTCATACATTATTTAAGTGACTTTAAATGTCATAAATGCATACTATTTTCTGATTTGATAATGGCTGAGATATGCACTCTTACAAATGTTGATTTTTGAGCATCGAATTAACTTCGATTGAACCCGAACATTTCTAGGAAGTCATAGAGTTCATTTAAACCTTTCAAATGCCGCTAGTTTTATACAATTTTCTTGTCATTAGACGCACTTTTCATTTTTTCCAAATTAGGTTAAGAATTTTGACTTAGGATAAATTTGGAACTCTTGTTTTACCCTTGTTTAGGCAGAATTTTGTTGCTTTCGTGTGAATTTTTCAGTAGCGATTCTTGAGTCGGACCCTTAACAGACTTTGATTGTTGCCCTTTTATCTTCATTGTGATGAAGTTTTATGATTTTTAGATCCTGTTTGATAGGTCAAATCTCAGTTGCAATAGCATAATGTCCTGCTGTTTTGTCAATTTTCTGATGCCATAATGTGCATTTTTGGATTTTTATAAATTTATGCTTATCTCTTCTTAGGAAACTTTCTTTATGAAAATTATTTCTTATGATGTCATGCATATTGTATAATTTTTTTAAGGATAAATTATCAATGGGTCCTTTTCAATTTTGTTTATTTGTCTTGTCTTATTTGAAATGTTTTGTTGTAAATCTTTGTTGTGATTGTTTATCTAGATTTTTAAGGATGGCTTGCATGTGGAATTAGGACTCATCATCTTCGTAAAATTTGTTTTAAGTTCCTTGATCTTCATTGTTAAAAATTTTCAATAAATGAATTGATCTTTTGATCACATTTTCCTCAACATTGATTTGAAATGTCATTTTTGCATATCAAAATGTCTTTGGTATATGTGATGTTTCAAACATTAAAATTTTTAGATTCTTTCAAATCACATTGAGATTGTTAAGGTTTGGATTGTATTTAAAATGTTTGCTACGTTTGTGAGTGCATGATATGCGAGCCCCAAACTAGCTTTGGCAATTAAATGCATTTTATAGCTGAGACATTCCTCTGTCTAAAAATCTTGTTTTTTCTTTCTTAATGTTTCAAATACATTTAAACTTTTAAAGTATCAGGTGAACCACACACATGTATGAAATTATGTCATTTTTTTTTAGAAATGCTTGTGATTGTGATTGGTGTATGCCCATTGAATAAGTGACTTGTTGACGGTTCACTCAAATTGGTTGATTGTTTGAGAAATAAGACTCAAGGGCCTACCTGCCTATTTAATTCATGCTGATGTCTGTGGATGTTAGATGTATATTAGGTGTGATGTTTGATCCCATAGGTAGATCTTGGGTCTCATTTAGAATATGATCATAAGCGTTAGTGGTCATGCAAGAACACAAATAGTCACTAATAACTGTGGGTCATAAAAATGAATTGGGGTAGGCATCTAGAGGGACTGACGCATGAATTGCAAAGTTGATCTTGAGGCCCAAACTTTGATAATTTCGAACATTGCTTCAATTGTTTGACTATTCTTGATTATTCCTTGTGCCTTTGACTATTTTGTTGTGTAATGATAATTTATTTTCATTATATGTACCATTTTTCCTTGATATATGTTTCGGGTTTCTTCATTTGTATAAACACCCGATGAGATGTGGGTTTCATTTTTTGCACTTTATTTTTGTTCGCCAATTGGGGTTGCATGTTAGATTTATTGCTTTCCTATATTGTTTACTTGATTGTTTACTTACCATCTAGTCCTTTAAATTCAATTTTGTGATTTTTTCCCTAGAAATAAAATTGCATGAAAACGATCATCCATATGTAATCATTTAGTTTAGGTTCATTGATCTCAGAAAAGTAAAAAGAAATGCATGGACACCTTAGGTAACACTACATACTGTTAGGCACCGAAACGGCGTTAATAAAAATATTAGCGTAACTCAAATCCTCGAACCTAAATATGTAGTTGCATAGAAATCGAAGGACAACTCCCGATCCTCGATTCAGTTTTCTAGCCGATCCCCAAAAATGAGACTAGTAGCGGCTCCCATCTTTATTAGGTTATCTTAAACAATTAGAATGAATAAAAATAAACCAATTGTGAGGGGTATGGACCTCGATGAGGTTCACTGTAGTTTATCATACCCGCATGGAAAGTTTCTAATGGATGAAGTGATACCATCCATAGGGAGCGTGTACTAATGGGAGGGCTACCATGGTAAAAGTAACCCAAAATCTGATTTCCACACCTGACTTCTTTTTCTGAGGTGTGCAGCTCGTGTGGGTGTGGATCACGACACCTTTCGCTGTCACATGAGTACGAGTCTAGGAGAGCTTGTAACTACTTGCAAGGGAACTCACAAATGGTTTGTCTCCTCATAAGACGAGGTGATGATGCTTTTGTGGATGTGAACCGTGAGGGAACTCTTATGATCAAGTACCTCTAAATCTAATATTTTCCTCTATCCCCCGAGAGGCGGCAAGATTGGGTCGCGACACAAGTCTATCTAGAGTTTGAATTTAATTCTCTTTACTTGTTAAGAAAATTCATTCAATATATTTATTCATTGACTTGGTCTTTATTAAATTTGTAAATTTTTTTTTAGAGTTATTATTACAATTTAATTTTATTGGTTACAATAAAAATATTGTATTACATATTACTACACATGAAAGCCATCATTTTGTAACAGTTTTGTAATGGCTGTGTAATAATTTTGTAACATTTGATTTATTTCTTAATAAACCCTACTTTATTTTATAATTATCCTCAATTTAATGATTGCCAATTGATTTATAATGGTTGTCATAACTCTATCTTTTGTTTGCCTATGAAATCAAACTTTAAACCACAATCCTTTAAGACATACTTAATTAAAAGAGAATTTTTTCCTGAAATAATTGTTTACTTACCAAAGTGGCACTCAAGTTGTCGCTATAAAATTTTTGGCACTAAAATGAATGTAATATACGAAAGTTATGGTATTTTTAGTATTCTTTTCCCATCTATTGTATATTAAAGATAGATATTAAATAGACTTTACCTCTATAATGTAGAGTCACTTATTGTGTTTAGTTAATTTTTAACAATAAAGGAACCTAAGAATTCACTAACAGAACTTGTGGCACAATTGCTTACTTTATTATTTTTTATATTATCTTTCCTCTCTTTTTTTTATTTTTTAATTATTTTTCCCTTTCCATCATTCTTTAATAATTTTTTTAAAATAGTAAATTATATTAATATACCTAAGATATGTTATATATTACATTTATTTTATAAGATATAATTAAATTTAAATATATAAATAAAAAAGTAAATTTTCATCTTTTGTTATTTTGAATTTGTTATATTAGAATTTAAATATAATTTATACTAAAACATAATTTCAATTTTGTTAATTTAAAAAGTTTGTTATTCGAGTTCTTATAATGGATATTAGAAATCCAATTCTCCTTTATCCCACATTCTTCATAGGATAATTTTATTCTGCTTATATCTCTCCTATATCCATTTATCCTGTCTCAAGCAGTCACCAAATACAGAATATAATAAATTTTATCATATCATAAATTTTACATTGATTGCAAAACGCAGCCTTATAAGATGAGTTAGGAAAACCTTTTTCCATTAATCATATTAGTTGGAGTCAACAGATGAATTTTTATTGTACAAAATCGACAAATTTAGGACTTTATCATATTCTTTGAAAGTTGTAGAATTCAATTATATTTCCACAATTTAAGTTTTAAGGATACTCGAATAATTCATCTTAATAAGAAAAGGAGAAAAGGAAAAAATAAGCCACAAGTTCGAAAAAAAATCTATCAATTCCATTTCTAGGGAAAGTATAAATAACCCGGCTCTCCCCCACCGCAGCGTGCGCGGTGCATAACAACATATGGTCACTGTCCCTGCGATCCTCTTCACTCTCTTCTCCCTCCGCGTGCGCCCCTCGCTCTCCCCGCTCCCCCTCATTTCCTCCTCCTCTCCTCCTCCAGAACCTTCTCTCCTCGACTCGCCTCCTCCGCTTCCGCCATGTCCCACCGCCCCAACTACCAGGGCGGCCGCCGGGGAGGCGGCGGCGGCCGCGGCGGGGCCCGGCGGGGCGGCGGCGGCGGCGGCGGGGGGGCCGCGGCGGCCGCGGGGAGCAGCGGTGGTGGGACCCGGTGTGGCGCGCGGAGCGTCTCCAGCAGCAGGCGGCTGAGGTAAAGTTACTGTTGTCGACTCTCTCTCTCTCTCTCTCTCTCTCTCTCTCGATCGACCTTCGTGGTTTTCATGATCGGATTGGTTGAGTCTGGTTCATTTGTTGGCGAATCAATTGGTTCGGCTACATGTCCGTCTTACGTACAAGACGGATTGTTGTATCGTAGTAGTAATGGAGCGGCTGAGCTTCGGGCATGTCCAAATCCCTGGCTTTGTGTTCGCTTAGGAATGATGGTACGGGCTAACTAACTTATTACTTGTTACTGATCGGCGATCATGTTTGCGTAATCTTGGACTTGGTGGAAAACATTATTACTTGGTGATCGGGTATACGCAGTGCCTTCTGGGAGAAAAAAAGTTGCGGAGGTTATTCGATAGCGATGGAACCATCATGAGTACTTTCATAATTGCATTTATTTTGAGCGAAACGATACAAGAAACTTCCGTTGTGAAATGGGGTGCTACTCAAGTTCTCTCTGTGTTGAGGAGGTATCTTGCCACTGGCTCATTTCGCATGATTGGGATAGTGATGACGTGGTAAAACTGTTGCGAACAAATTTTGTGCTTGCCATTTCTGGGGGATTCATCTACTGTTCTTGATGTTCAGATGGAAGTTCTTGATGAGAACGAGTGGTGGAGTAAGATGGAGCAATTAAAAAGTGGTGGAGAGCAGGAGATGATAATTAAGCGTAACTTTAGCCGTGCAGATCAGGATATTCTGTCGGACATGGCTTACCAACTTGGGCTTCACTTGTAAGTTTCAAATTTCTCATCTTATTGCTTTTGTGCTGTGGAAAGCTAAAGAGAGTGAAGTCTATACCTCATTGTTAAGTG
The DNA here is from genome assembly GCA_014182365.1 of Eucalyptus tenuipes. NCBI lineage: Eukaryota > Viridiplantae > Streptophyta > Magnoliopsida > Myrtales > Myrtaceae > Eucalyptus > Eucalyptus tenuipes. The sequence goes on along the minus strand of CM024547.1, from coordinate 29,774,939 downwards.
TTGGACCAGGGAATCCCTGAATTGTCACTTACATGATGACAGATGAATTTTTTGAAAAATGGGGAGCTCGATTGAGCTCTTGTTTATTTATACAAAGAAAAAGGATGAACATAACTATAACGAAAATTTTGACATGGTACATACAATGAGTAAATGGTGAAAGAAAGTTACACAAGGATGCTATTGTGATTGTGACCCAAATATATGAATTTATATAACTTGAAATGTTAGTTATTTTTTAATTTTCCACTAACTTTATAATGTACTTTTAAGTTTGGTCTCCTACTTATTTGTGCTTTGCAACTTCCTGGCCTTGTGAAAGAAAGCCATGCATACAATAAAGGGAAGGCACTTGTTGTTAGCAAAGTTCCACTGCCAAATTATCGGGCAGATCTGGATGAGCGCCATGGATCGACACAGAAGACGGTAACATTCGCGCGCAATCCTTTTGTGGATTTCTGTTCGATTGCTTTGCAATGAAGTTAGAATCTGTTTTTAAGAGTGGGGCAAGGGAAACCTTTGACATAGCTTGTATGTAGTGCAAAACTCCAACTTTGGAATGTGAAAAGGATTTTTCTTTTCTCTTCATTGTTTTGAGGAAGGTTTTCAACTATTGGGCTTTTATCTTTATTTTTTGTGCTTTGTGCAGATTCAAATGTCTTCAGAAACCCAGAGACTTGTTGGAGAGCTTTTAGTTGGTTCCTCAGTATCTGTTGGCAGCTCCTCTTTCCCATCTAGGCAGGGAGATAAACAAGTGTTGCCAGCTGGAAATATAGAGAAATCTGTTTCAGTATTGGAGATCGATTCTGCTAAGGAGAAACTTAACGCTGAACTTTTGGCTAAGCAAGAAAAGATGAAGGTGGGTATAGTGATTGGAGCGAGAGATTGTATCACTCATTGATATCTATTCGTGAAATCAGATATTTCTCTTTGTTTATGAATCCTCTAAACCCATCAAGACCATTTTAAGTACACGTTGCCCTTGCAGGATAGCGCCAATGTCAAGGCAATGCAGTCTTTCCGTGAAAAACTTCCTGCATTTAAAGTGAAAGCTGAGTTCCTAAAAGATATTGCGAATAATCAGGTGTAGTGCCTTCTTCTTTTGATCTGTCAAGTATTGAACTGATCTTTCTGGTAGAAAAGACTTATTAGGCTGTTCTTGCTTGAATTGGCTTTTCAACACAGTAAGTAAATCGGCAAGTTGTATGTTTGTCAATGAGTGTCACAACTCTAAAATAAAGCATCTTACTTGCTTTAGTAAGTCTATACTTCCTCTCTAGTGGACTTTCGAGTTTTGTATGAATTTTCACGTCGCTACCACGTTACTACTATGACAGACCTGTCTGTGAGATTTTTAGTGGAAGTGTTTTATTTAGATGTTTGATGTCTACTATCACATTGATTTTTCTTAGATACCTTTGATGATCTAGGTACTAGTAGTATCTGGAGAGACAGGTTGTGGTAAGACTACACAGCTCCCTCAGTTCATTCTGGAAGAGGAGATATCTTCTCTTCGCGGAGCTGACTGCAGCATAATATGTACACAACCACGTCGTATATCTGCCATATCTGTTGCTGCTCGAATATCTTCTGAAAGGGGAGAGGCACTTGGTGAAACTGTTGGATATCAGATCCGTCTGGAAAGTAAGTCTTCTGCAGAAACAAGGCTGCTATTTTGCACCACTGCAGTACTACTTAGACGACTGGTAAGAAAGTTTTGATGATTATTTCCCCTCTCTTGAAACTTCAGTTTGAGTACTGTACAGATAATAGTAACTTCTTTAGCCTGTGCAAATGCATCTTTTATGGGAATTACAGACTGCACTTGCTCTCTGTGCATTCAACACGAATTTGTAATTTGGGGTGGTACCTTGAAATTTCATATTATACCTTCTATGGAAATTTCATGATTGAACATGTTTGTAATGAACCTTATTAAAAATAAATTGTCTTTTTATTTTTTGGTCAAAGAAAATAAATTGTCTTTGGATGTTGTATAAGTCCTCCAGTCTCATTGGACTTACATTTCTGCTACATTCTATGTTCTTGCACATGGTGAAGCTCTTTTGTCAACTTATGGCTCATGCATTTTTGTTTGTTCATTTCATCACTGTGATATGTTTTCTTTTTGATCTCTGACCATGATGTGGAAGCGCAGGCTCAAGACCAGAAATTGACCGGTGTAAGCCACTTGCTTGTGGATGAAATACATGAAAGAGGAATTAATGAAGACTTTCTGTTGATAATTCTGCGTGACCTTATTCCAAAGCGTCCAGATTTACGGCTTATTCTGATGAGTGCAACCATTAATGCTGACTTGTTTTCCAAATATTTTGGAAATCCTCCCACTTTCCATATACCGGTAAATGAATATTATTTAATAGAACAGTACTTTTGCGCATTTTAGTCTTGGAAAGATATCTCAAAACTGTGCACTATTTGATGTGTAAATCTTGCAGGGGTTGACTTTCCCTGTGGCAGAGTTGTTCCTAGAAGATGTGTTGGAGAAAACTCATTACATTATAAAGTCCGAGCTTGATAATTTTCAGGGAAATTCAAGGAGGAGGAGGAAGCAGCAAGATTCTAAGAAAGATCATTTGACTGAACTTTTTGAGGCATGCTTCTGTTCCTTGTTTGTTTTGCTAATTTTTTTTAGACAGCATTGTTGATTTTCTTTCTCAGCGTGAATTCTATATCAGGCAAAAGAATTAGAGATGCATATATGTAATGGAGATTACTGGCATTTTGTTAGTCTTTAGAATGATTTGATGGGATTATATAGCATTGTAATACGTTGACAACCTAATTCTTTAGCAGGGAATCATTGCATTTTAATCAATAAGAAAAAAAGAACATCACTGATTTTGCATACTGACCAGTTTGATTTTTCATTCTGAAAACATGGTCATTTTCGACTTGGGGTAATTCTATACCATTGGCACTGTAATTAGACCAAAGAACTTCATTTTGTGTCTGGAGTTGCAGATAATGTTGTGTGGAAGGCAGTATTTTCACACAGGACCTGAGGGAGAACCAGTTAACAAACTTTGTTTGCAGTTCAGTAAGTTTGAGTGGTTGAAATTATTAAAGAAAGAACATGGTACAGATGTAAACTCCCACCAGTGGATTATGATCCTGAGTTTGATAATTACTTGATGTGTAAAGCATTTTATTGATACCAATACTTTGCACCCTCCATTCAACTGGCATCAACACGGCTGGAAAATGCATTAGTGGTACATTTGGTTTGTGGAATAGAAGAGAAAGTGGAATGTCACAGCCACCCTAAAGCTACACTAATTAACTGGTCTTCCTGTCATTTTCTCCCTCGCACAAACTTAGCAATTTCTTCTATTTCTCCAAACCAGCGTGTTTGCTCCAAACTGGCTGAGAGTTAATATTCTTTCTTTTGGGGTACTATTGAGCACGAATTGCTGGTAAAAGTAGGATCTTATACCAGTCAGTATCTTGGGTTTCTTTCTGTGTTTTTTTTATTTTATTTGGGGGGGCGGGCGAGAGCGAGAGAGATGTCAGAACAGTTTCACATTTGTGGCATCAGATCTTGTGCCTAATCTATTCCTGCAACATCAGTCTAAACCATTGTGTTTGCCCCGAACAGTTCGTGTTTGTGGCAGTGCTGAATTCTATTTCTGCTACATCAGACTAAACCAAGATGTTTGCCTAAAAATGGGTGGGGAGAGGATATGTTATTTCTTTTAGGTTACTTTCTATATCTATTCCTGCAACATCAGTCTAAACCATTGTGTTTGCCCCAAACAATTCGTGTTTGTGGCAGTGCTGAATTCTATTTCTGCTACATCAGACTAAACCAAGATGTTTGCCCAAAAATGGGTGGGGAGAGGATATGTTATTTCTTTTAGGTTACTTTCTCTAGAGAGAGAGAGAGAGAGAGAGAGAGAGAGAGAGAGAGAGAGAGAGAGGGAGGAGGCAGGGAGGGAGGGAGGGAGGGAGGGCACAGATCAAGTTGGGTGTTTTAGACAGTCTCTTGGGAGGGAGGGAGGGCAAAGATCAAGTTGGGTGTTTTAGACAGTCTCTTGGGTTTCTCACTTGATCTCTCCGCATCTCATACCTATAGATTGTATCTGTACATGAAGGAAAAGAGGTCTAGGGAGGGAGGGAGGGAGAGCACAGATCAAGTTGGGTGTTTTAGACAGTCTCTTGGGTTTCTCACTTGATCTCTCCGCATCTCATACCTATAGATTGTATCTGTACATGAAGGAAAAGAGGTCTAGGGAGGGAGGGAGGGAGGGAGGGCACAGATCAAGTTGGGTGTTTTAGACAGTCTCTTGGGTTTCTCACTTGATCTCTCCACATCTCATACCTATAGATTGTATCTGTACATGAAGGAAAAGAGGTCTAGGGAGGGAGGGAGGGAGGGAGGGAGGGAGGGAGAGCACAGATCAAGTTGGGTGTTTTAGACAGTCTCTTGGGTTTCTCACTTGATCTCTCCGCATCTCATACCTATAGATTGTATCTGTACATGAAGGAAAAGAGGTCTAGGGAGGGAGGGAGGGAGGGAGGGCACAGATCAAGTTGGGTGTTTTAGACAGTCTCTTGGGTTTCTCACTTGATCTCTCCGCATCTCATACCTATAGATTGTATCTGTACATGAAGGAAAAGAGGTCTAATGCAAGTTAATTTTAGAATATGGCCATCCAAAAGATTCTACAGTTTACCTCATAATACCCATCTGGAAATTTTCTGTCTTTGATCCTGTTTTTCAAATGTTGACTTGGTGGTCCATGTTTAAACCATATTGTTCTGGTTCTCTTTTTGATTCACAAGTATTTAATTTAGTGCAAGAAATATTTGGAATGGATAAAAGATATTTTTCTTGTGGACCTATCTTTAGACGCACATTATCCTGATTGCTATTCAAAAGTTTTCTTTTGTGAAATTTTATATTCTATTAAATTTTGTGCGACAAATTATCTATATAGGACATCGACATTGATTCTCATTATAGAAGCTACAGCAGATCAACAAGAGAGTCTCTTGAAGCTTGGTCTGGTTCACTGATTGATTTGGGTGTGGTATGTTTTTTTCTTGACTGCTCTCATAGTTCTTATATTCTGAACAACTAGATGTGGCGCATCTGACTAGGATGAGTGGCGGCATTACTAATGGATGTTAGCTCAGGCATTTTTTCCTGACATTGTTAATGGTGATTCTTTAAGAGTCCAATTACAAGTCCCAGTGGGGATTTCCTGTTGTTGGATATCAGTTAGAGGATATTGAACGTATTTGAGGTACTGAAAAACAGAATTTGACATTGAGATTCAGAGGCATGCAAAGTCAGCTCTATCTCCAAAGGTTTTCCTTTTCTCTAAACCAAGAATTTGGAAGACTAGCCGATGGAGCAAAATCCAAATAGAGTTCCCTTCTCCCTTCTCTCTGTGTGTGTAGAGTTAAGCTCACCCTCCTTTTGGGGTATAGCCAGTTCTACCAGCAAGATGCTGCCCTATAATTACTGATTAAACAATTAAACAAATTTACTTCCCCATAATAAGTGTTCTTTTGACTCACATTTGCTTTTGTGATTAGTTGTAACCAAAATTGGCTGGCTTTTGTAGTAGTTATGTGCATATCATTTAAGCACCTACTAGGAGATCTCCGCACTTTAATTTTTGCAGCATTGAAAATTCACAGGTGGAGTCAACTCTTGAATATATATGTCGCCATGAAGGTGATGGAGCCGTTCTTGTATTTCTCACTGGATGGGATGACATTTCAAAGCTGCTCGACAAGGTTAAAGTTAACCATCTGCTTGGGGATCAGAGCAGGTTTCTTGTCCTTCCTTTACATGGTTCTATGCCTACTGTTAATCAACGGGAAATATTTGACCGTCCTCCGCCAGGTAAGAGGTAAGCACCTCCATCTGTTCTGATTTGGACTTTCTTTTTCCCATGAAATTAATTTCATCCTCCTCTGTCCTCGTCTTTCTTGCTTATTATGGAGACTCTCCCATTTATTCAGGATAAACTATTATTACTCAAAAATTTTGTAAACTGTTGTAGTAGTATATTAATATAGACACATCGAGTTGGAATTTCATGTTTGTCAATTTGGAGTTCTCCCCTGTTGCTTTTGTGCTTATTAGTTGGTAGTGGACAGAAATGTGGACATTATTAGTGTCATAAAGGCTTCCACTTCTACTTATCAATCATTGGCTATAAATGGCTGCATCATTTTGCAGGAAGATTGTGCTGGCAACAAACATCGCAGAGAGCAGTATTACAATAGATGATGTTGTTTATGTTGTTGATTGTGGAAAGGCAAAGGAAACTAGTTATGATGCTCTGAACAAGCTGGCTTGTCTTTTACCATCCTGGATTTCAAAGGCCTCAGCACATCAGGTATGCATCATGATGATTTAACTTGTCTCAGTTGTGAACACAAGAAGTGAGATTTCTGTGAGCTCTGTTAATTTTGTTTCTGAGCCTCTCTCTCTCTCTCTCTCTCTCTCTCTCTCTCTCTCTCGTCTGGAAACACTTCAGAGGAGAGGACGTGCTGGACGTGTGCAACCAGGAGTTTGTTATAAGCTTTATCCAAGAATCGTTCATGACGCAATGCCCCAGTTTCAACTTCCAGAAATTCTCCGGACTCCTCTACAAGAACTTTGCCTTCACATTAAGAGCTTGCAACTTGGTGCAATTGGATCATTTTTGTCCAAGGCACTTCAGCCACCTGACCATCTTGCTGTTCAAAATGCTATCGAACTGCTAAAAACAATAGGGGCTCTCGATGATAAGGAGGATCTTACTCCACTTGGTAAGGGAAATAGAGTGGTTTCTCCTATTTAATACCGGCTTTGCATTGTAATTGTAACCTGGTATTCTTGCACCTGACAGGCCGTCACCTATGTACTTTACCTGTGGATCCAAATATCGGGAAGATGCTTTTGATGGGGTCCATATTTCAATGTCTGACTCCTGCCCTAATCATTGCTGCTGCTCTCGCTTACCGTGACCCATTTGTCCTTCCAATAAATAAGAAAGAGGAAGCTGATGAAGCAAAAAGATCCTTTGCTGGTGATTCCTGCAGGTTGAATCAGTGGTTTGGGCCTTAGTTTTTGCTTACTTTGGAGCATCATGTTGCTGAAATCAAAACTCCTCTGTTTCCAGTGTAAAATTTTTGCATGTGTTTGTACTGCAGTGACCACATAGCACTTCTGAAAGCTTTTGAAGGGTGGAAAGAGGCAAAACGAAGTGGGAAGGAAAGATCATTCTGCTGGGAAAACTACTTGTCCCCAGTGACCTTGCAGATGATGGATGACATGAGAATGCAGTTTCTAAATCTCCTTTCTGATATTGGCTTTGTAGACAAATCAAAGGGCCCTAGTGTATGTCCACCTTGGTGATATTTTGCATAGCTTGTTTTGTTGCAGCATGTTTGATGCCTTATTTTATCAATTCCTCTCTCTCTCTCTCTCTCTCTCTCTCTCTCTCCCCCTGTGATTTTGGACTTCCATTCATGACTGTTGCAGGCATACAATCTTTATAGCAATGATTTGGAGATGGTATGTGCAATTCTCTGCGCTGGGCTTTACCCAAATGTTGTTCAGTGCAAAAGAAGAGGAAAGCGGACGGCATTTTACACTAAAGAAGTTGGTCAAGTGGACATTCACCCAGCATCTGTCAATGCAGGCATCCATCAATTCCCTCTGCCATACTTGATATACAGCGAAAAGGTGAAAACTGCCAGCATTTTTATCCGAGACTCCACAAATATATCGGATTATGCTTTACTTCTTTTTGGTGGAAACCTTGTTCCCAGCAAAAGTGGGGAGGGTATTGAAATGCTTGATGGCTACCTTCACTTCTCTGCATCAAAGAGTGTGTTGGAGTTGATACGGGTAACTCCTTTACAATTCCGAGTGTTTGTTTGCATTTGTTAATTCGATTCTCCTTTTAGTTTCTTTTCCTTTCTATAAAAATTCAATTTGGAGAGTATTTTTGGCAGAAATTGAGAGGGGAGCTGGACAAGCTTCTGAATAGGAAGATTGAAGAACCTGGCCTGGACATTTCCAGCGAGGGAAAAGGGGTGGTGGCGGCTGCAGTAGAGTTGCTTCACAGTCAGAATGTACGGTACTAATTCATGTCTGAGAAAATGGACATTTTTATCAGATGATTTAGGGTACTACTTAATTCTAGTTGCAGCCTAGTTGTTGGAATTTTATCTCTTTGCTAGGATGAATATTAGTTTGTACTTTGTACATCAGGGTGTCTATTGTATAACTTCTTTTACGGCCTAATATATCCTGCAAAAACTGCTTTTTGGTATGACAGTGGCTTCTTTGAGGAAGAAAACCTAGCAAAATTTTGAGTATGTTAATTGCAGTATCCAGTAATCTTGTTGGATAGGATCTCTTTTTATGTGCACGTGTGTTCGCGCGCGTGTGCGGAGAGAAGGCTGATAATACGGTAGACCTGTGCATGCACTGAATTATGATTTATGTGGTAATCTTCGTGCTGGCTGAAGGGTTGATTCTGGTTAGGGATGTAGTCGAGCTGAGTTGAGTCAATACGGTGCCAAGCTCGAGCTCGACTGGACTTGCAATTTTGGGGTTCAAAACTTGACTCAAGCTTAATCAAGTATAGAAAATTTAGGCTTGAGCTCAATTTCAATTGAAAATCCTACTACTCAAGCTCAACTTGATGCAGTAGAGTTAAGTTACAGTTATTATAAAATATTTTCGAGAAAAAAAAATTATAGAAGCTCGATTGGACTTGCAAGCTTTTTGACTGGAGCAAGGGTGAGCTCAAGCTTGCGTCGAAATTAGACTAGTCGATCTCGAGTAATCATCGAGCCGAGTCCAAGCTACTCGTGGTTTCACACCCGATTCTGCTTATTCAAGTAAGCACCGTAGCGTGTGCATTATTATCCATTTTAATATGATTTTAAACATTCTAGTGAATAGTTCTTGTTGGGTATCTTTATCTTACTCAAGAAGTAAATGGCTTCCTGTTGCTTTTTAATGCGTGTGGACCTTTTTGAGCCGCACGGATTTGATGCGTGCTCTTCAAATCAAAATATTAAAAGAGCCATGAAGCAAGAAAAGGTTCGTATTTTATTTCATTTTTCGTCTCCATCAGCGAGCAAGTGGCCCTGTATTGCTGGACAAGTTTTAAGTATGGCGTACTTACGATCTTGTATTGCAAAGCGGAGGAAAAAGGGGAGAAAAGACTGATGATGCACCGTTCCTTCTCTCTCTCTCTCTCTCTCTACCTTTTTTTTTTTCTGATGAAGCATGCTTTTCTTGTTGATAAATCAAGATTAAATCTGTTATAAACTATTCTGCTTCTATGCTGCTGATCTCTGAGTCTATTTAGTAGAACTTCATGAACTTTAGAGAAATTTTTTGCTAGAGTTAGAATCACGAGATTTCATGTTCCTCATTAGCCAAACCGAAGTTTGACCGTGGCATATTTTGCAATTTTAGAGATCACTGATCATATAGTTATACCTTTCCAAGCCTTAAATGCCCCCTGTTTGTCGTTCAGCTCAATTATACTTCTTTTGATACCTTGCACCATATTAAGAGATGGTTTAGAGTTTCGAACCGATATGACAATCTAAGCATCTGCTGACTGCAACATGCCGCTTGTTCAATCCGTCTTTAGGGGATAATTTGTCTAATATAGCCGGTCAACATGTGAAACTATGCTTAGGAATGTTTGGTGTGGACCACACTAGTCTATGCCAAGGCAGTTTCCTAGCTCGTCTCCTTAGCTTATTCCAAGCATTATGAATTGCAAAGCATTTCAAAAAGAATTGCCGGCCAAATTTTTATCTGAGGGTCTTAAATCAGGATGCATTATGCCAAACCATGAAGACTAAATCGAGACCAAGGCATTTTATCTGGCAGCATGCTGTTTCCAATTTCAATCCTCTATCGCATCACGAAGTTGGCATAGAGAGATAACCCTACAATGCTTACCAGCCACAAGGAAGAACTCTTCATACCATCCCCAATGCTAGACTGACTACGAGACCTCGATACTCCAGAGAAATTTGGCAGGAGGAGCTACAGGCCAAATGCTTCTTTGCTTGATGAAACATTCCTTAGCCCTATCAATCCATGATGAGCCCGATTCAACAAGTATCACCCAAATTAGCTTCATAACAGCAGCTTTCTTCTGCTGATGGATCAGTAACAATCCCAGACCACCTTCCTCTTTTGGTAGACAAACACCAAACCCATTTGACGTTCCCAGCTGTAGAGAGTAGAGCTTATCTGTGCTAGACCATTAAAGGGAGCTGTAACTTTCAATGAAGAATGAAACCAGCACCAGCAATAGACAATCCCATATAACACTGAACTAACTAACTTGAGTCTCCCAGCGAAAGGCAATCTTTACTCTTAACACTGCCTAGAGTTTTCTGTCAATCAAGGGGCTTACAATCTCTTGTAAATAGCTTCCAAAAAGTCAAAAGCAACCCCGGGTGTCTCACGGCAAACTACCCATCTTCATAGTCAGTTGATCATCAATAATTCCAAAGGCCTAGAAGCTCCTTGAGCTTAGATACAGAACCTCCACAGTGTCGTCATCCTTCTTGCAACTCCAGAGATCTTATTGCATTCCTGGATGTCCTTGCCTTCATAATCTCATGAAAGAAACCAACGTTGTAATCTCCCAATTTCGAGTGATGTCAATCTTAATTTCTGCCTGGAAAACGTTTCTTCCATTGATTGTAGCTGCCCAACCTCCAAACTAAGTGAACAATAACCACAATTACCGGATAGTGGATATTGTTAAAATTAAATGGGTCAACATCACAACCATATTATTCCAAAAAACTCACGCATTCCAAATTTAAGAAATTCATTTTCTAAAGTCAAACGGGTAGTAAAGTTACTGAACTCTTTTCCAATTATGTTCTCCCAAATTATTCTAATTTGATTTTTACAGGAGTAAATTGCTTGACTCGTATAAACAAGATGAAGGTCCAATGAGATGGCGAAACGGGCATTTAATTATAAAAAAAATAAAAATAAATGGAAAATAAAATGTTATACGAGAATTCCTTGTGTTTGTAAAGCTTGGTCGTGAAAAATGGTGAAGTTACAGGATCCAAGAAGCCCATGATCCAAGAGATTTTTGGGTCAAAGCAATGCGTATAAGACTGCCGACCAATGGGACATTCCTTCTTTTAGAAAACTCAACATCCCCTTATCAGCCCCCTAATTTTAGATTTAGACGTGCTTCCATGTGGATCCACATTGGTACATGGGATATACTGGTCAAACCCTAGCTACATCACCAGTTTTGCCGACATATATCATATTTTATGTGTTGGGCTTCTGCAAGATGTCTTACATTCATGTCATGCATGTGTTTGAAGAAAATGTTATGATACAAAAGAAATATCCAAGCGCTATAAGATAAGATCTATAAATCCCTTTTTCAGTAGTTCTCTCACTAGATAATCTTGAATTAAATTCCAAATAGACAAGATAGCGAGCTTATCCACATGGGTACGTGCTCTATGAATAGAAATCCATATTTTGAGAGATCCTAGTCTATTGGTGTTCCAAAAATACCCTTAAGATGCCTCTTGGGTAAATGTATAGTGCGACTTGTCAGATATATTGGTCATATGAGATTCCCCCAGTATGATTTTTTCGATCTAAATCAAGTAGGTTTTACACTTTCAACTGTTTTGAGTTATGATACAGGGAATGATCATATTCAAGATCACTATTCTTGGATCCATATTCATCATATAAGGAAAAGTCCGATAACTAAGGAAAAAACCTTCTCTTTCCACATCCAAACTATCATCTTTTTTTGCTGGAGCTTAAATTAAACCGCACTAAATATCAACTACTCATGAGGCTAAGTAGAATATGTGAAGACATGCATGCATCATTAAGCGTACTCTTCTATTGTCTCTTCCTTATAACTCCATTTTACTTGTACACAAATTGCGGAGCTTACTTGTCCAGCCAGAATCGAGCTGTTACAAAGGGTCAGTTTTGGGATTGCTTGACCCAATTACTACTTTAACCAAGTTGTTTCCTCAATTTGATTTCGTTCTCTTGATAACTGTACTAAAACGTAGATCGCTGCTTGGCTTCCAACACTTTTTTTGGCTATAACTTCTTACAACATACAGTTGTCAACTTGCTAAGTTAAACTGTTCTTTTCCCAATGACCCTGTATAAAAGTTATGCCTGGAAAAACAAAAAAAAAATTAAGGTTTCATTTATTTCACGGATAATGAATAATTTGAAAAACATTTTTCTAAAAATGATTGTTTGTATTATTTGAAATAATTAGTCAATGGAAAGCATTTTCACTACTGACAGCTTATTTATAAACATTTTTGGGGACGATAGTAATATTTTTCATTCATTCATTTATTTGCAATACAAATGATCATTTTTGAGAAATCATTTTTCACATCTTTCATCCGAAAAAGAAACGCACTTTAACTGTTGTGTCCAAAGGCAATCGGAGTTGAGAATTGATCATGGAGCCCTGCTAGTGGTGTTTAGCAATTGATATAAAAAAAATAGAGGATTAGTTACATATTTAAGGCAAAATACAAAACCAGGAATCTATTGTAGCTACCTCATCTATTTAAGTTTAGAGGCTAAAATATCATCATGTAAATACTATCGAACATTAGAAATATGGAAAATCCCTTGTAAAAATTATCAGGCATTTTCTTTATTGGCCCAAAAAATTCTCGACTCTGCCAATGATGAGGTTATTTACAACGCAGCTTCAATTTTCCGTGTCACCAAGTGTAAATAGTTTTATAGTTTGGTCACTCATATAGATTTTAATTTGTGTTTTATCTGAATGATTCAGGATTTTCCCACTTGCTTAAAGTGGACTTCCTTGTCCCAAAAGGGGGAAAAATCAGGCTAGCTTGCAATTTTTCGACCATCCCTATTCATACGGGATGAGCTTTACTCCTCATAAGTGGATGTGCAGACATAATTACACCAACCTTAACTATCTGGAACCTGATGGAGCTTGGTAGAGCAACAAGCAGAATGACGCTAAGATGGCACATCGAGATCCAAACTCTTCATAAAGGACATTGTTAGCATGTTAGACAATCGTTCTTGACAGAACTTATTGATCATATGCGACCAAGAACCACACCTAAAATATGTACGACCACGATTTATTGAGTTCAATCAATTTTAGAGGAGAGGTCCAATTTTGAATCCCCAATATCTCGTCTCCCTTATAGCTATTAGCATGCTGGCCGACGCATGTGCACTTACCACATGAACATTCAATGTACTTTTTCAAAGTAAACACATTAATTGCGGAAATATCCTAAAAAGGGCACCTTTATTTTGACTAAAATGATCTTAGGTAAGATTCTAGGGCATTTACTCCTATGCTGCAAAATGGAGCTTCTCCAATGAGAGAAATCCATGTGATTAGTTAATGTAGATTGACGATAGTTTAAGGAACTGGAGGCTGCTAGTTTTTTATATGCTGTGTGTGCTTATGCATCGACTCGTAGAAATGGTGCGCATCACAAACTTTGTGTCTGCTCTCCCAAGCAACACCCCATCGTCTCTCTCGAGGCAATTGCTTCCTCCCTCGCCCACCGTAGCCCAATCACGGGGCGGCACGTATTGGGAGACACAGACACCTCGTATCAGCCTGCGGTGCTGCGAAAACCCTACAACTTCCCTCGTCCTTGACGGCACCGGAATGTCAACTCCCACTCCACACTCTCATGTGCACGAGCGCCTCCACATTTCCATGTGCTTCTCTCTTTATTTTTATCAGAACCCAACAGAAAAATGATAAAGAAATGTCATCTCGTAGCTAGACTTAAGCATGTCTCTGCTTCATTTAACTCTCTCCCCACACTTCTTCACACTAATCTCTCTCCCTCTCCCTCTCCCTCTCCATCCCCTCCCTTCTCTCTCGTGTTTCAGAGGGAGAGTGTATGTTCTTTTGGTGGTTCTTCATTTTTGAGAGAGAGGAGTTATGATGGTGGTTTGAGGGATCTTGATGACTAGAGAAAAATGGAGAGAGCATGGAACCCAAATGTTGAGATGTCACCCAACTGTCCACGTTGTGGATCTTCCAACACCAAGTTCTGCTACTACAACAACTACAGCCTCACTCAGCCCAGGTACTTCTGCAAAGGTTGCCGGAGGTACTGGACGAAAGGTGGCTCTCTCCGGAACGTCCCTGTCGGCGGCGGTTGCCGGAAAAACAGGCGGGGCAAGTCCATACGTATATCCTCCAGCGCTGCTACTTCATCAGCTTACCTTGTTGCTGCCAGCAGCCCTTTTGGGAGTGGATTGTCGTGTGGTTCTATGTTGAGAGACAGCAATAGTTCCTTGGCCGATCCAACTAGCTCGTCTAATGGCAGCTCGCATATTGATCTTGCCCTCGTCTATGCGAATTACTTGAATCAGAAGCCTGAACCGGCACATGAAGAGTTGGCCGGTGGAGAATCCGATCACCACGACAGTCAGCCTCTGGCAAATTTAAAGCAAGTTCATGACTTGGACAATATCGAATTGATGCATGGAAATGAGCTTCTTGGCTGCGAGTTCATCTCTGAGCTTTTTTCTGAGACTCACTTGAGCAATGGAAATAACCAGATGTACCATCAACCTCATCATCAAGGAGGTGACTCTAACAATCTTAACAGGATCATTGATCGGATTCAATCGTGTGATGGTGATGCGAGCTACTTTGGCGGGTTGCCACCTTTGCCAAGCCAAGGGGGCGGCACGTGGTTGAATGACCCTGACCATTTGATGATGAATCATGGGTTTGCGAGCACAGACCTCATGCCAGTTCTTGGTCCAGAGGCTAATCCAGATCTCTTGACCAGTAACTGGACGGAATTTGATACTTCTATACAGGATGCTACTTTCTCCAGGAAATGACACAGAATGTGATCATACCCTCTCAATCCTCCCTCTCTCTCTCCCTCCCTCTCTCTATACTGTTACTCAATACTACAATTATGTATAGAAAGACATGAGAAATAAACAGAACCTGAAAACGAATTATGTTTACTTTATCACTGGAATAATGTATGAACATTGATTTTTCTTTAGCATCTGTGAGGAAGTTTTACTAAAGTTACTTGAAGGCACTGACAATGCAAAGTCCCCGATTTGACTCTTAACATCACCTTCTTCTAGGTTCTTTTGTACAAAGCCAATCCTCGCCAATAATCTTATGTCGAAGCTCGACGACACAACAAACCAGGTATTGAACATATCACAGGCCTTGTTAGATCCCGCAATAAATGGACGTCACATCAATTTCGTAGGAATGTGCACTGGGTGAACAAATTGATAATTCCCGATCGTGATCTGCTACTAGCCCGAGCATATCACATGCTTCCAATGATTAAGTGGAACTTTGTAGCCGGTCTAATTTGCTGCAAAGAGCATGGTTTTGCTAAATATGGTAGAGCTGTAGGGACACACAATTGACGAAACATACTAAAACATGAATTTGCAGCTTCAAACAAGAGATCTCCACTTTCTTGGAGAGTTCCTATTTTCAGCCATTATCTTTGACTTAAGTCCAAAATCAAATTAAAGAAGTCGGTCAATGCATTAAAGAAGGGAGGAAACGCTCTCTAAACTTGACAGAGAACCGCATACCATGATGTTCTTTTCACTCATTAAAGTTGGACGACTATTTTGTCCAACATGTGAGGCGTATGTGATCAACTATAAATCTTGACTTAGGAATACGTTGAAATTGACATTAGAAACCCAAGGATTTCGTTGCTCGCCCAACTCAATCCCGGGTACGTTATTCTTGAATTTGTCATTCGATGGATCTTGCAAGAGCCCTCGAATTCACAGACCAACCCTTTTGCGTCTCTCATACTCGGTCCGTGTTGGAGTTTGATCATGGAATCGGACCATTCCCACATGCCGAAACCTAAGTTTTTAATGGGGGGAAAAGATTGGAAACTCACTTCTAGAGTGCTTCTCTTTCTCGCTGTCCTCTGGCGAACGAAATTTGCAGCTCAAATTCAAGTGTGAACATGCATTCCGAACAAACTCCTAAATGGATAGAGTTGTTGGGATAAAATCCTGATTTATGTTTATATCGACCGTTTCCTATATCAATCATGAAGGTTTCCATTAAGCTCCTTTTTTCACCATTTTCTTTGTTATTCTAAGATTTTATTGTCGTAACACGATAAAAAAGCTTAAAACCCCGTGGGTTGGAAGGGGGAAATCAAGATACCCGTGGGATTGGGAATGGATTACATAGACTTGTCCAGCACAGGAACTGGGAAAAAGATGAGGCACCTCTAATAACAATGAGGCGGGGTTGGGGATGCGACCCTCGCTCCCGTCCCGTCCCGCCTCGCCTCATCGTCATCCCTACTCCGGTCACCAAATATATATGGTCTTGGATTTTCAATCGAATTGGGTCAACCCATCATGAGCTTTTACAAGTTTATTGTACGTTTCCCCAACATCTCTTACTTGTACGTGATGTTGGCTATTATTATTGGTGAAATCCTTTCATTGATTGTGTTGTCACGCATGGCACTTGGATTTGCATGTCTGGTAATAAAAACAGAAAAAAGATGGCATGAAACAGCATTTTCTCTGAAGTGCAAAGGTACCGGTAGTGGGCGTCATGAAACACTAGTGTGATCAAATTTCTCAATCTAAAAATTTCTAGTTCGCGAAAGTAGGGCATTTTCTGATCCATAATAGGCTAATGGCAGCTCTAGCCTCACTTATTATATAGTAAATGAGAATCCAAGTTACAATTGATATGACTTAGGAGAGTCTATGTGAAGTGTGAGCACCATTTAGGCTTCGTTCGTTTCGCGAAAAATCTTTTCCGAGGAAACGTTTTCTGGATTTTCCGACATTCGTTTCACGGAAAATGAATTCCTAATATTTTCCATGAAAGAGAAAAAGTCTTCTAAATTGGGGGAAAATGTTTTCCACTTTCGAAAAGTGAAAAACATTTTCCTCACTTGATCTCTCTTATCTCACATCTCTATAAATCCTCACTTCCTCCTCCCCTTCATTCTTCTTCTTTTCTTTTTTTATTCGAATTACTTTTAAATTGTATTTTACTATTTTTATTTTAATTATTTTTAATTTCCTTTTCTTTTTTTTTTTTGTTTCCATCTTCTTCTTTCTTGGCTAGTCGGCGGTCGTCACCGGGTGAACCTCAAGCTCGTCGATCTCAAGCTCACGCTCGTCGATCTGGCAAGCCTCGAGCTTGACGCTCGCGCTCGCCAATCTGGTCAATGGAAAATATTTTCCTTACCGAACACTAGAAAATATTTTCCGAAACATTTTCAGGTTTTAGCCAAACACTAGAAAATATTGTCATTTTCTTAGAAAATGACTTATGGGAAAATATTTTCCGGAAATGGCCCATTTTCCGCGAAACGAACGGACCCTTAATGAGGAGTTGTTAGCATATGCCTATCAACCTGTTAAACCTCCTCAAGGTTTATCTTTAGTAATAGAATTCATAAGTTTTCACATAATAAAAAAATGGTTAATACCACAAAAAAGCCTAAACTATTTTAACTGTGATATAATTACCCTAAACATTTTCTTTTGTGTCACTAAAAACCCAAAACTTACTCATTGTGATACAAATGTAAAAAATCCTGAACTTATACCAGTGTGACAATATACCATGGATGGAACTATAATAGATGGTATATATGTCATACTTGTACAAATTTGGGTTTTTTTTGTAAAATAAAAAAAAAAATTGGGGTATTTATGTCTAAGTTAATAAGTTTAATGTTTTGGCGATACAAAATAATAATAATAATAATAATAATAATAATAATAATAATAATAATAATAATAATAATAATAATAATAATAATAATGATAATAATAATTGGAGGCATTTGTGTCATAATGGGCATAATTTAGGGTTTGTAGTGGTATTTGCCCTAAAAAAGATTGGCAATTTCATAAAACTTTAAGTAAATTGCCACAGCTAATGACATTCACATCTACCAACAATTGTTTTCATACTTACTCACACTTGTTGAAATTTATCAGTCCATATTTTTGGGCACTGAGTAATAAAATTATGCTTTCCAAGTTGAATATGCTACCGTCTTTTTCTAATATTAGAATTATAAAAAGAACGACGAGATGACTTCCTTGTATCTTAACATTATAAAACTGTTTTTAATAAGACACTTCATCAAAAACATTATACTTCTGCTCTGAAAGTGGATATTCTGTCCACGGGATACAGTTGCGAAAGTTGAATGGACTTTGGAGTGACGAGCAATAGGAGAACAATGACTGAAGACGATCCTTCGATTGTCCTTTCCTTTTTTTTAACTTTATTTTCTGGCCGAATGGCTGAAGACCTTTTCAACAAATGCAAAAGGCTAACACATCATTTTCAAAGAGGAGGAAAAATTGGCACCCAATCAGCAGCCTCTGGAGCTTCTGTAGAGCTCGCAATGTCTTACTTTTTCATGATCTAAGTCCGCTAGCCGTGGCTGAAGCGCTAAAATGAACTCTCGAGAACACGTAAGGGTAGTCCCATCGTTTCTCGTAAAATGAACGATTTGAAACATGTTTTCCTAAATATGACTGCTTGTATCGTATAGAAATTTTTTTTGGCAATAGCTTCTCCTTTGGACACCGTGATGAGCGGGCTCCGCAATCTACAACCATGAAAGCTTGAGCTGGCATCATCACTCTGCATAAATGTTGTAGCTGAATGGATGTTGAAATGGCCCAAGAATGGCCACCGAAAAGCGCATTGACCATCTAAAAAGAAAGTTATAGGACGTAATCATGAAAGATTAAGATCTTTCTTGCGTGCCCAACCTTTTACAACGGGCATCACATTGCTATGATTTCGCTGGAGCCTCTCCTGTCTTAGTGGCATCCATACAGAAAAACACTAGGGCTAAAAAGATAGGTTAAAACAAGTTTGCGAAAAAGTCATTGATTTGTATAGGTGAATGTCGAGTTCATGAAGTTTCTCTAGCTTCATGACCAGCTGTGATATAATCTTCATTACATGATGGTTTACTGCACGATACCACCATGATCAATCTGCTTTAATAAAACCAAAATTTTCCGTAAAGCTCTTTTGCTGATTGGCACATGAACGTGGCGAAGGATTGTTTTCTTACTCTCGTCAGATAGCAACAATACACCACAAAGAAATACTTCCTCTCCATCACTACGAGTGCATAATGCAAAGGTTGATTCAGTTGCTGTCCTATTGAGCTAATGTGTTCTTGGTTACGGTTGGACATCGTGAGGAAGTATCTTGTGGATTAATGAAACTGCTGAGATCAAAGCAAAGCAATCGCATCCCTTCTTTCCGTAAGATTTGATACAAGTTCTAAGAGGGAACTTGTATTTTTATTAAGCTTTAGTAATATCTCAATTTGATTGATCAGTTACACTATACGTAAACAACTTTGTACAACTAAGGGCCTGTCTTGGTAAAAAATATTGAAAATTTAATAACTGAATTTTAACTTTTCACAGACTTAAGTGCTGAAAATAGAAACAGAAAGCTGTTTGATAATAACTGAAAATTGGTCACAGCGAATATTATTAATTTCTAACCAAATATGGAACAAGGATCATTAGCAACAGGTTTTAACAATATGGCAAGGTTCTAATTACCATGAATCACTTCTTCCATTGAATAAATTAAGCACCTATCCCTTACCATATTAGACGAATTTCTAATTGAATCTTTTAAGCTGATACTAAGTAGGGTCATCAAACAAATTTTGTCTGATTAAGCACTGAATCTTAATCTGCAGTTCATACTTGGGATTATCAAATAGGCCCTAAAAGTACCGAGGCAGAGATCTTCCAAGCAAGTTGCTGCAATATTGCAGAACAGAGTAAGTCCTGATTTAATTAGCTTTCCTCAAATGGAAGCAGATTTTCCCAAAATCATGGGTCATATTATCATGGACATCATTTCATGTCCATATCTATATAGAGTATACTTCATCCACTACGGGCGTTCTTACTGGGTCCATCATCAGTTGGAAAGGTACAACTTTCACTGATGGTGTGACAGTAACCATTACATGAATTAATATACAAATTCTTAGCCAAAAAAGGCAAGAAAACTACAAGCTCACTCTCTATTTCAAGATGGGTATGATGAGAGCAAATTGGAGGGTATACAAGGAGAGTGCTTCCAAACCCTAGCGTGCAATTTCAGTATCTCAATCGCCTTCTCTTTGGTCTTCCTCCCACAGTCTACTTGCAGAACCAAACACAGCTTTGCTGCGACGCCCAACTGCAACATCTCTTGTGCCAGGCTTGTCGTTGCCGAGAACTTGGAGACAGAGAGCAGAATTCGGACCGCCCTCTCGCTAGCCACCTGCGAAACTCTAAGCATTCTCTTCGACACGACTGTGATGCCCGCCCCATGCCTTAGCAACTCCGACCTCCCTTCGGCACATTGGCACAGCATCTCCAACAACATCAATATTAACTCGCAGGTCCTACGGTCTGAACAACCGAGAAGTAGCTCTACCAATATGGAGACTGCCCCAGATTCGACGGCTTTGATCCTGTTTCTGCCCCAAGGGCATAGGTTAATCAGTAGCTTCAGCGTGGCCTTCGTGGCCTGCTGAGAGATCTGATCGTGAAGGACTTGGGCCACCTCGGTGAAGAATTCCTGCCTAAGCGTGATGATCTGCATCGGCTCAGCGACCTCGAACATCGACTTGAGCAGCAGCACAGCGTATGCCCTCGACTCGTAGGGCCCACACTGCATGATGCGTGTGAGTGATTCAATGAACTTACCGTCCTTAGCCACAAGGCTCTTGAGGCCCGGCTCAGAGAGCTGGAGGTGGTAAAGGATGCACAGTGCGTCGTCGCTTGGTGATTTGATGTCAAGCAGGGATCTGTCTTCCGATGCCGATGACTGATCTTGTGAGGTGGTGTTTATCACGGAGGCCAGGAACTCGATGGCCCCAGCAGCTTCCATGCACCGCTTGGCCGAAGTATTATGAGAAGCAATAGATCTCAGCCGCCTAAGACACTTCTGCTGGAGCTGAGGCTTGTTGGCATCTCGCAGGATCTCGGTGATCTGGGCTTTGCTGACGGGGGCCTTAGGGGTTGGGATTCGCTCGATGCCACGCGACGAGTTGAGGGTGCACCAAGATTGGATCAGACGGCGAAGGGTGTGGTTTGGGGTCAGGTCCATGTCGGAGATGGGCTGTTTTGTGACGGGGCACAAGCTGTTTTTGGATGTGGCCAGCCATGTCTCGATGCTCTCTCGGTCATAGGTTATTCCCGTCGAGACGGTGACCGGATCTCTCATGATCTCCAGTGAGATGGGACAGAGGAAGAATGGAGGAACTTCGACTTCATTGTTCTCCATTTGCTCACGGCGCGATGTGGCCGGATTGATATGCTGACGATGCGATCTTTATGCCGACTCCGAGTACGATCGAATTTGAGTACGATGCCTGTTGAGCTCTTGTGATGAGAGGAGATAAGATTGTGAATATGTTTGGTGTGGCTTGGTTATATATATCGAGGCGGAAGGCCAGGCACCTCAGAACGAAGAAAGTCAAAACAAAACACGGAAAGTTAGACGTAGAGAGAGAGAGAGAGAGAGAGAGAGAGAACTTTTCAACGGTATTGAAAGGCTCAAGAATGGCCAACTCTTAATTACCTGGTCGTGAGTGATTAAGAGGGCAAAGGGCAACAAAAGGGCGACGAGAGAGGAGAGAGGAAAGCACGAGCATGCTACCTCCTCCCTTTGACTTTCTCTCTCTAGAACTATTGCGTGTCTGTGCACCAAGTATTCTTTATCGTTTGACATGACATCATTTTGAGATGGCCAGTGATTGCCGACAAAATCAAGTGGAGACACCGTCGGATCTATGCATGTTCTAATTTTTTATGTTCCTTTTGATTTCCTTTAACTACTACTGCGGCCATCATCAGCGCCTTGATCCTTTCCCAGTTAATAATGGTTGGCTTCAGCATGGCGTTGCTCCTTCAACCCTTTTGAGTTTTGACCCAACGAAAGTCGAAAATGTCAACGCTGATCTGGTGAGCGTGGTTCGAGCATTCTGGGCAAAGGATCGATTCCAAAAACATCTGATACAGAGTATATGTGTCATGATTAGGAAGGGTTATAGCCATTTGGGAATACAGCCTCGTGATCAATAAAGTTCAACCCTAGCAAGATACGTTCCTTGTACAATTCCGATGTTTCTTTTAACGAACAATGTACAATTCAATGATCAAGACATCCAAATTCATAATTTTCCTGGATGTCTACTGATTTTCTTTCTCTTCCATCGCACAATAAATGACATTTTGATTGTCAATGTAAAATTGCATTTTAGAACTTCTTGCAGAAACATGTGGACGGATCTCTAATGATGACCCCGGCTGCACCTTTTTTACGAGCCTCCAATGTTCCAAATTGTATCATCAACACAAAAATCGTGTGATCTCCTTTCTCTTGTTAGAAGATTTTTCTATGGCAATTCCTAGGATCATGAGGTAAATACCTTACTATAAATTAATTGTTGTCTTGAGGAGGCAAGAGACTTGAATTTATTCGCCGTTCTTTGTGTGAGCCGAAATGTTCGGATCCGTATTCATTAATTAGGGAAGACGCTCGATAACATACATACATATATATTGCATACTTTTAGTGCATAATAGTGACTAACAATTTAAAACCAAAAACAAAATAAGGAAGCTGGAGACAACTCCGTTATTCTTTTAAATCTTAACCATACTCTGTATTTCCCTTAAATTGTACAAATAATTAATAAGTTATTGAAAACTTGTAAAAATTTAAACCGTTACACATAGGTCAAGCCCTAAAAAGGAGCACTCAAAGTAACCATACAAGGCAGTGAACATTTGAGGGTGTGGGGTTAGATTTTGACTTATGTGTTGATCGCTCAACAGGTTCTCTCTCTAATTGGTGCAGGATTTCAGATCTTACAAACTGTTGCACTTATGGAACCGATGTTTACACAAGTATTGGATTGTACTGTGCAACAATAATCCCTATTTCAACGTTTTGCTCAGTCAAGTCATGAGCCTCAATCATCCTAGAAGCCTTCTAGGAGCTAGACCTTGTTCGAGCCCTCTCATTGCAACGATCACCTTTGCCCTCATTAGATTAGATATGGGTCTAGTCCATCCAAGAACCACACATACATTTACTATGGAGGTCAAACTTTAATATCATCAATAACAATCTAGTTTAGTCTTCATGGGCCAAGCCCTCAAAAAGATTACTTCAAGTAACGCATGGGGGTGTGTGCGAAACTATATATCACTTAACAAAGACTCCCAACGCCGTAGGACTTGGGTTGTTGCATACTGATTTCAAAACATTTGCAAAAGAACTTATGTTTTGTCAATATGAAAATATCACGAAATGGAAAAAAGATCAAATGCGTTTATTTGTGTTGGATTTGAATACAATAAATGGTTCCTACTTCCTACCAAAACACCTAGCTATTCGATTTTCCAATCTTTTCATCTCAAAAAGGATAAAATAAATAAATAAATAAATAAATTATTTTCCCCTCACTAGCTACATTTGACTCATATTCCATTGGAGTTTTCACGTCGGTCCATTTTATTACATCACATGCTATAGATAACTTGGCCAACTGTTCACCCAACACATCATCTCCATGGTTGGCTATCATGGTCAACTCTTTTTTTTTTTCTCTTTTTGTGGCCATTATTTGGTCAACCCCGTAAGGTTCATGATGCAAACTTGAAATTCTAGCAACCACAATGAAGAGCCAGCTATTCTTTTATGAAAGTAATCGAGAAGTACAATGTACCTAGCTTTTATGAATTATGACTATCTTGCAAATGGCCATGTCGGTGTTGCCCTTGTACTTTTGAGGACCAAACAAATTCCACAAAGGCCCAGATTAAGAGAGAGAGTTGACCAAATTTAGGCTGTCTTCGTTTATTGCAGGTTACGTGCCGAAATAGGAAGCACTCGTCAAAGACGGCACTAAGAAATGTCACCTCCACATGTTCCTGATCCGAGATGAACGAGGGTGACGATGCTATTCTCTCCAATTTCAATATGCAATTTTGATTTGTGGGAATTAACTTATTCGGACTGTAGAAGCAAAAGGATTTAAACTCACCCCACAACATTCCATTAATGGAAGAGCCACCACCAATTGGTGGGGTGGTGACGACGGGGACACTATCGGGGTTGGCGTCGGCCATGAATACTCTCCCGTGCTAAATCCATGGGTACGTGCTAAGAAATCTTGTACAAGTACAAAGTAAATGTGAGAATATTATTAGTAGTATTGATTTTATGTTTTTTCTTTGCAAAACAAGACATGTTTGGTGTAAGAATATTATAAGCACAAGTGATTCGTTCTCTAAACTATATTATATATATTTATATAAAAGATAGATACAATATCATCGATTTATAGTTTAGGAGTAAGTCGTTGCAATACTTTATAGACTTTAATTTTTTTGCCATAAACATATATACCCCTTACCAGTTTTGGTGAAATCAATATTTTCCAAGATTTGGGACGTTTCTCGAGATATTCAGAATGAGTTTATCTAGGCCATAAATGATAACAATTTTGCTCCAACAATCTATTTATGTTCGAGAAATAGATTTTCTATTTTTATTCTCCAGACAAGTTTAGCAAAAATACGTGTTTGATAGTGACACAAAATTTTTGTTCCTCAAATAAAAATTCCTTTAATAACAACGCAAAATTTCTCCCTCTTGAATCATGGTAGCAAACCATGATGGTGGACGGTGAGCAGCAGCAGACCAGTAGCAAGAGCAAGCGACAAGAAGAGTTTTTATTTTTCATTTCTCTTTCAGAAATAAAGAATTTTTGGACTAAAAATTTGTTCAAGAAATAGAAAAAAGAAATTGCGTTACCAAACATATTTATGTTCCAAACATATTCTCGGGAACACAAAAAAATAGTTTTGGTCAAAAATAAAATGGTTATCATGCACTCCCCAAGAAGGGGTGTTCATGTAGTAGGTTTTAAAATAGGGCAAATACTGGATTGATCCTAAAGCCAATAGATTAAAAATTAGTTCACCGTCCATCAAGCAAAACTTTTAGGAAGAAACCGCGATGCATGAACATGAAACTCAGAAAGAGGTCAACGCCGCAAACCAGCTCAGCTTGGCCGCAGCCAGAGATGTCTTTGTCTACACCCGTGCATTATCTTTGTTTTCAATTGGAAATTCATTGATTAAATCAAGTCTCGAGCTCAACCAAAATTCAAACCCTCAGCTCACAAAGCCGCGTTTCACCAGCGTAGAACTTTGAACGTACGTCGACGGCTCGATCACCACCGAATACAATTCAATTAATGATCGATACATTCAGATATATCCTGCCCAAGTTGCAATCTGTGTGCCGTTTCCTATCTGCGCATTAATAATAGCAACCTGCGGTCCTTGGAAGGTGGAAGGGTTGTCTACTTCTTGAATTATTATGAAAATAATTGATGATTATAATCTGGATTTTAATTAGGTTTAGGGTCAGCGCTTGCACCGACCGCGACACAACTGTCCAAAGTACCATTTCAGCGGTCAAACGGGAAGTTGATGTTGTCTTTATTAAACCATTTTCGTGATCAGAAATGTCAGACTATCAATTTTTGCCAATTATTAAAGCATGGGGTCTCAATGTATTTTGAATAGATGGTCGGATGAGAGGAGACTTTGAACTTTCTCGAGGAGGGTTCCCCTTGCGAATTGGATGAGAAATTTATAAGGGATTTGCTTCTTTGCAACTTGCATGCATGGACCATTCCATCTCCTTCCTATTCATGAGATGTTTAACCTTTCTGACATTGAATACAAGACCTGCATACCGATGGTGTGTAACCTGGGGGCCAGTCCTAAAGCTCTTTTGGTTATGGACTGTCAATTATATTTCATCACCTGAAATGAAAGTACATAAACAAATGTATAGACACTTACAAAGGGATGAATTATAAGTCTGCAAGTAAGGTAATCAATGCACGGGCTCGGGCTAGATCGGTCCTTATGTCGGGGCTTATTTGTTGTCTAGGCTGCCCATAATGAAAAAAACTTTTAGATATAAAATTGCAAATTCGGACGAGGTATTGTAACTAAGGGTGAGTCTGGGAATGCTTTGCGTTTAGAACTTGCATTGGAGTGAGGGACCTTAAGTAACTTTCATTGAAAGCACCACTGGTCTCCGGTGCATTATGCAAACCCTAGCAAGGATCCGCTGGGTCGCATGACCCTTGACAATGCTTTCCCTAGGTCTAGTGACCCCGATGAAACAGATCTCATCTCGAAATCGATGATTTAAACCCTATTTTGGGTACTCAAATCACTAACCAAACTTAACGATTTGCTTGAAATCAACAAATTAGCTTAAAATTGCTTACCTAAAACCCTAACTTACGAACTCTATTTAAAATCCTACCCATTCAATTTGTGAATTTGATTTTGGGGTTAAACTCTTTCTATTTCTATTATTTGAGAAGAATGAGAGATATTATTCTTGTTTAAATATACACTGTATTGATTTGGTTCAATTGATAAGCTTATTGTACATGTCATTATCTTTAGCCAAGTTTGATGCCACATCAATTTCTTTTAGCTAGAAAAGTAAATGGTGGATAATTTTGTTCCACAAAAAAAAAAAAATGTTTGTACTTTTGTGGAGTCATTTTACAACATGGAATTGTTTGGGTCTTAAGGGTATAAATTACTGTTTTGGGGGGCTTCCAATAAATACTTTCGTTTCTAGGGTAAAAGTTAGTGCTTTTTATGGATTGTTTGAAAAGTACGGTTATCTTTGTCTTGGTCGCATGAGTTCATGCTTTTCTTTTTGGCATTTGGCCTCCCTTATTGTTTCAAACTGTGTCAAGACTTGGTGTCGATTTCATGAAGTGTTCTATCCGGTTGTTGTGGAACCATATTTACCCAATATTGTATGGTATGAGATACAATGATTGCCGTTATAGTAGGCTTTTAGTTTTTCAATATATCTAGTTGTGTTTTATAAAATAATCCATTTAGAAGCTTGCGGGATAAATAAGTTTTATATATTTCACCTATATGTTAAAAAGCAAAAGCTATTATAACTGCTTCAAGATCTTCTACCTTTTTAAGCTTCATACTCATTCTATGAAAGCTACCTCTTGAATCACAAAATGTTTACTCTCCTTACTTCAACACAACATTTCACCTACCACGTGCTCTCATGGTCATAAGCCAAGACCATATCATATAGTATAGAAGAAAATGTCAAATTAATTAGTAGAATGATAAATGTGAGGGACATAACCTTCACATCGTACTAAATGCGCAGCAACAATCGCATGATCCTCTATCATGGTTTGTGTCTGTGTTTGGTGCCGCAACCATCGAAACCATTAATTCATATGTACAAGGGTAATTGTGCAAATTATTGTATCGAATATCGAGATTTGTTGAGGTGAATAAAGGCACCGAATGAAGTAGAGGGTTATTGTCCAAAACTATCATCGAGGCGCAATGTGGATCCCATCAAATAAGGGTGACATGTTAGCGTTCAAATGTTATTATTATTTTATTTTATTTGGTGGAAAGCATTCAAATGTTATATGAAATTATAACAAATTGAGGTCATGTTCCAAAGAAAAGTCGTAAAGATTGGGCATATCCGTAAGAGTTTTTGACATGGAGCTGAATTTGCATCGTTTTACACATTGTCTAGACTAAATTCAATCAATAAAAATAAGATTCAATCGTCACATAAATTAATCGCAATAGTCCATTTTAATCCTTGGACTTGAATAATTTTTTCAATAAGGTCCTTGAATTTTTAATTTTGATCAAATTTTCAAATTTTATAACTTTTATAATCAAGTCCCTCTGATTCCAAAACCGAGTAATTAGAGTTGCATGTCCATTGGAGCCAGCAAGAGTTTGATGTGGGAAGAATTTTTGGCCACCATGGACTTCAAGTGAGTGGTTCTAAGGTGAATAGGTTCAAAACCTCTAAGTCAAAACCTATATTGTTTGGATTGGTTCCTAGATTTTGAAATCTAAAATCTATTCTATAGATTTTAAAGTTCAAACTACTTAAGATTGGAACAAAGTATCTTAGCAAAGAACTAGTAAAACCTTGAATGCCGATTTCATCTATAAGTCGGATAATTAACACTGAATCCTTGTTGTCATTTACTGAATAGATATTTTGAATTCATTCCCTATACGTCAATTGGGTCTTATGTGAAGTTTTAATTGATCCAACTTGTGCGCTCTTTGTGCTCGTTCCCCAAATCAATGCGACGTAATCAACCTTCCGAATTAATAGCAGTTATAGAAAAAGTCAAACTTCGGGGTCTCCTAATGTGCTTTAGCTAGGAACAATTGTTTAGTTAGAAACAATTGTAATCTCCATGATTTGCACGTTGTATTGAAAGATAAATGATTGCATGACAACATTTAATATATCATGAGATAACACTTTATTTTGGACCACAAAAAATCAAATCACAAATAATTATAAATTATTGTGGGACCCTCTTCTTCAAGAATTTGTTATTCATAACAGATTGTTATTCTCACAGTCTAAGAAGCGTCGACACTCTCCGGAAGTTTTGTGTCATGTCCGACACTCCGATACGTGTCTGACATACTCCGATATGTTCCGACACGCGATCAACGAGTGTCGAGAAATCCAACACGTGGTCAACTCTTCTCGACACTCTTCGACATGCGAGTCCTAAATTCCGACACGCGATTCAGACACACACGAGGTCAATTTTAAAAATTTTCAATACTTGAGCGACGATGGAACGCTCATCTTTTCGCCGGTGTCGCTCCGCCGCCCCCGTAAAGTGAAAGTTGTGATTTTTTTTTTTTTTTTTTTGCTTCTTCCCACCTCTCGCAGGCATTGCCTATGAGTTATCTCTTTTGGTCTATGTCATTAGCTTGTGAGTTATCTCTTACATTTTTCATGGGAATTTTGTTATTTCCTTTTCTTTTGGTCGTACTTCGAGAGTTCTTGTCCTAGATTTCATTTTTCTTGAACCTTGTTTTGCAGAGGAGCTCCAAGCCAGTCTATATCATGAACTTCGAGCTTTGTCTAAGACTATAAGAAATTTCACTAATTTTCGACAAGTGTAAGAAAACATGACATGTTCCTTCAAATTTACTCTTTTGTGTTTGCAATTTTTGATTTTTTATTCAATCTCTGTCAAATTAAAACAATGAATGATATTAACAAATTTTAAATTAATATTTTTAGTATAAATTAATTCTATGATCTTTTTATATTTTATTTTTGCATTTATATATAAAATATATATATATATATATATAATATAACGTGTCGGAACGTGTTGGAATTCTCCATTTTTTTAGAAATAACGTGTCGGCGTGTCGTGTCGTGTCGTGTCGCGTGTCCGTGTCGGTGCTACATAGCTCACAGTGCCCCTAAAAACTATTATTCTAATAAAACCCGTATCGAAATTGTTGTTAGCTCGTATAGAACCCAAGAGAGAGCATAACTTATTTAGGCTAAGTTCGTCATGACCTCTTCCATAATTCAAAAGTTGCAAATGGTCCAGTCCAACCTCGTAATTATCATTACATTTAATTGGTCCACATGAAAGCAAGATAAGAAAATCATTTGGGACAAAAGTGGTGAAGTTAGGAAAAATACGATGGTGCGCGCTTTCAATTTGTTCATTCCAAGAGGCGGGGTCACCAATGCGATATAACATTGGCTGCTTTGACTTCGATTTGAAAGATTTCGAAGTGGATGAAGGCGGCCCGTCTCGACATGTTTTTCATGTCCGTCAATATTAGACGGACTTGATCATTTGCGTGCATTATTGTTAAGAACAATAATGGGAATTCGCTCCATCTTTTGGCAAATGAGTTAATATAAAATGGTAGGTGTTTCCTCCAAAAGTGTTGACAAACCACCTTTTAAAATGTAAATCAATATAAAAATCGACAAAAGAAGCTAAAGGGTGCTTTGTTGATTCTTGACGAGAAATGCGGGTTGATGAGAAAATTGAAGGTATGAAAACTAAACACAGCCAGGGTTAATCATGCAAAAGGGTATTGGAGTGTAAAAATAACATGAAGATAAAATTGAACAACCTTTATCTATTGATTAATTGGTGGTCCTTTACTCAAAATTATAATCCTAATACTTATAAATTCTAGCAGCAATTAAAAATATTTATGCTAAAATATGTCTTAAGTTTGAGCCTGAAGTGAAAGTCTAAATATTCTGAATTGAAAATTATGTGGATGCTTGGAACTGCGCAATGAAGAATACGGCAATTTTCTTTTACGAGTTCCAAAGGCTATTGGATCTGAAGACTTTGACTTAGTCAAAGTGGGTGCAAGAAAGAAAAATAGAAAAAGGAAATAACAGGAACCAACTTTTAGTGGGACTTTGCCAAGGGGTTTATATTGTATAATATACACACACATGTAAAACAAGTCAAGAGTCTTTATGCGCTGCTGTTGATGTGCGAGGGCTGTGGGCAAATTCTTTACCTTCTACATGTCTTTAACTGAAGAAGAATACGAGTGTTGTAGCTGATTAAATTCTTAAGGTAAAAATTGTGTATAATTTTTTTCGTGAAATTAAGAGATTATTTAGTGAGGAATTGTAGGACTAAATTTTGCGCAAGTTATTAGGTGGAATTGGGGCTTGAGAAACAACGAAAATGTTTGAGTTACTCGAATGTGGTTGTAATCTCCGTTGCATCGCTGCATTTATAGTGGAATTCACTACTGTTTTTCCTTAAATGTAGATAACTATGATTGAACCATATAAATCTGGTGTTCGATTTATTTTCTTTATTCAGTCTATTTTATTATTGGATCACTTACTTTCTATAACAGTTGGAATCAAATCTACGCTTGCCTAGGTTGAAGTGAATCAATGGCAATGGAAGAAGGGAAAGTGAGAATCGACACATTTGATGGAGACGATTTTGGTTTTTGGAAGATGCAAATTGAGGATTATCTCTATTAGATGAAACTGCAATTGCTTCTGTCTTGGGAGAAAAGAGAAATGATGAAGCAAGCTAATCGGGAATTGTTGGATAGATAAGCTTTAGGTGTTATTTCGACTGACATTGGCTCATAACGTTATGTTTAACATTGTGAAAGAGAACACCATTGTGGGTTTGATGAAAGCTCTATAAAATATGTGCGAGAGGCCTTTTGTGATCAACAAGGTCTATTTGATAAGACGTTTGTTTAACTTGAAGATGAGCAAATGTGCATTAGCTGTAGATCACCTTAATGAATTTAATGTGATTGTTAATCAATTGAGTTTGGTTGAGATTGACTTTGAAGATAAGATACGTGCTTTGATTTTGTTATCTTTATTGTTTGATATTGAAATACTACTATTACTGCTATTAGTAATTCGTCTAGGTCAACAAATGGATGTTATGGGGTTCGAGATTTAATTCTAAGCAATGACATCATAGAAGAGAATCTGACGAATTTGTATTTGCTGCTTTAGTAGGTGAAAACATAGAAAGATTTAGTACATGTGTTAGTAGGAGTAATATAAACATGAACTTATGTAGTCAATCTAGGACTCATGGTGTTGTTTGTTGAGGCTATAGCAAGAAAGGGCATCTTAAAATGAATTGTCTAAAGCTGAAGAATGAGAAGAGTAAGGGAATTATAGTTAAGTCTATAGATGATGTTGCAATGTAAATATGGTAATTCAAATAGTGCTAATTATGTCTTATCAGTCATTGGTTATTCGTCGTTTAATAGATGGATTATGGATTCTGGTTGTTCGTTTCATTTTACACCAAAAAGATACCGGTTTACTACTTATCAATGCATGGATAAAAGTAAAGTGCAGTTGAGGAACAATGCTAAATGCGGCGTTATAGGTGTTGGTAATGTTAAAGTCAAAATGCATGATGGTGTCATTATGACACTGATTGGAGTAAGGCATGTTCCAAAGCTGAAGAAGAACCTGATTTCCTTGAGTGCCCTAGATTTGGCTAGGCATTATTATATTTAAGAATATAGAGTTATGAAAATTATCCACGTGCTTTGGTGATAATGAAAGGAATCAAACATAGTGACCTGTATGCACTTCAAGGTGAGACGATGACAAATTTCACCGTGGAGATGTTGGATGCATTTGTTTGAGAGTCTAAATTTTGACATATGTGTTTGGGGTGCATTGGCAAGAGAAGCTTGAAGGTTCTCAGTAAAAGAAATATCTTGGGTGATTATATTGTTAACAAACTACATATATGTAAGTGCTGTGATTTAGATCAAAAGCGGAAAGTGCAGTTTAGTATGTTTATTAAAAAAATCACGGAAATTGCAAAGTTAATTCACTTGAATGTTTGTAAAATGTCGTGGTTTCCTTCAATGAATAGTGCTAAATTTATACTAACAGTTATTGATAACTACTCGAGAAAGACGTGGATGTATGTGTTTAGGCACAAATTTGATGTTGTTCCAAGGATCAATTAGTTGAGAGTATGAGTGAGCACGGTTCCCGGGTAGAACCGAGAATCGAAGAACTAGAGGGTCCGGTTTGGTTCCCGATTCTAAAGAGACCGGTTCCGGTCCCCAGTTCCCTTTTCTTAGGAATCGGCGTTCTCGGTTCCGGTTCCGGTTCTTATGGAAATCGGAACCGAAACCAAAACCAGCAAAAAAAAAAAAAAAAAAACTCTAGCATGATTTCCCCCACATGATTTCCCTACCAATTCTTCCCCCTTCCTCTCTCTCTCTCCCTCTCTCTCTTCTCCCTTTTTCGTCCTCACGTCACTTCCTGCCCCCCCACTTTTTCTTTTCCTCTCTTTCTCTCTCTCTTCTCTTTCCCTCTCTCTCGGCCGAAACGCCACCCCTTTCTTCTTCTTCTTCTTCTTCTTCTTCTTCTTCTTCTTCTTCTTCTTCTTCTTCCTCTTGTTGGCTGTTGCTTCACCCACTACCACACCACCGCCCCATGCCCTACTTGCCACCACCTCTTGGCCACTGAGCCACCACCACCCACCATTCGTTCAACTTGCCGTCTCGCCGTTGAGCCTGACGAGTTGTCGCATCGTCCGCGCCGCCCCTCACCGCTGTGAGCCACCGCCGCCGTCCCCAAGACACCGTCACCACCTCTTGCCGCCGCTCGCTCGGTCGTCTAGGCCGTCGTTGCTCTGAACCATCACCACCACCGCATCCACCAAAATTGAGCTCTTCCCCCTTTGGCCGTGGGTTGAGTTGCGACCGCCGCCGTCTTCACCATGCCGTTTGTGCCGCAGTTGGTGCCGTGAGACTCGTGTCTTTGTCGCCGTCGTGCCGCCGTCGCCGTGTGCCACCGTCGCCGCGTGCTCGCCGTCGCCGCGTGCTCGCCGTTGCTAGACCTCCCTCGACACCGTTGTTGGACCCCTATCACCTATCGCTCGCCTCGCCGCTAGCCGCTAGCCATCGACGCCGCCTTTGGATGCCGCTCGTCCCCGGTGGAGGATGCTCGCTCGCCTTGCCGCCTCGACGCAGCTCGCCGCTCGCCTAGTCGCCCAATCAGCCTTAACTCCACACCCCTTCGCCTCCGCCTCCATCTCCACCTCTAGCTCAGCCGCACCCCCACTCTCTCTCTCTCCTTCCGCCTATCCGATCGGGGGCGACGCGGATGCCCTTGGAGACTCCGACGGGGGCCTACCGGCTGATCAACGACAAGACGGTAGGTTTTCCTTCGCATTTTTGCTCTTTTCAGTTTTCAAAATAGCACCGGATAAAGTACGTATTCTTGTTGTATCTCCTAATTAGATTACCAATACTCCCTGTTGGGACTGCCAAAGGGTAATGAAGAAAGGGCAAGAGTTAAGCACAAAGTTCATCTCAGATCAGCACGGAAGCTTCAAGAGTTATGTTTCAAAAATTGAGGAATATATATAAAGCTTGGGCAACATATTGGACAGTTGGTATGCTATTGATTTTGCTTCTTTAGATGCTAATAGGAAATATAAGAACGTTACTTCCTCTGGTATCTTTTTCCTCCACATTTTTGCTCAAGTGACAGATTGCTCCTTTGCCTAACTAAGATGAGCAACACCGATAGTTGCTCAACCTTCATTGTTATGCAACCGTAGTTATTATTATGAAACACATTAACCATAAGGAATCACCAAATTATACATTAGACAATGTTTTCTCTAGAAAACTATGAATTTAGTTGTCTATTCGGATGTAAACAATGGAGGGCCAACTATTGAATTATTTCGGCGTTCAGATATTCGCGCCCACTATGAAAATGAAACCAAAAAAAAAAAAACCTGTTGGAACCTGGAACCGACCCCGGAACTTGTGACAGGGTAGGTTCCAGGTTCTCGGTTCTGACGGATAGGTTTCAGGTTCCAAAAATTGAGGAACCTATACCCGAGGGTAGGTTCCAGGTTTCAGACGGAACTGAACCGGAACTAGGAACCGCTCACCCTTAGTTGAGAGCTTTGATCGAAAGGAAGACTAGTAAGATGATCAAGTAGGTATGGACTGATAGGAGCGTGAAGTTTTGCTCAAAATTGTTAGATGAATTCTACATGAAAGAAGGCATAATGAAACACCGCACTAGTGCTAATGAACCAAAATATGTTGCGGAATTGATGAGTTGAACATCACTAAAGATGGCCCATAAAATACTCTTTAATACTGGTATGGTTAGGAGATTCTTAATGGATGCACTTAGTACGGCAAGTTACTTGATGAATAGATCACCATTGACTGTGATTGGATGTTGGACTCTTGAAGAAGTGTGGTCAAGTAACATTGCTGATTATTCTATTATAAGAATATTTGGTTGTCCATTTTATGTTCGAGTTAGTGATGGTAAGCTCGATGAAATGGCAATAAAGTACATGTTCCTAGGTTATATACAAGGTAGGCGAAGCTATCGATTGTGTTGCTGAAAAATAAATTCACCTGTTATAAGTAGAGAAGTTACAATTGACAAGTTTCAAGTACTTCTAGTTTAGAGTGATTATAACAATGTTTATACAAATCTGAATAGTATTTAGCTTGAGGTGGAGTTGCAATTAGAAACTTCTAAGGTAGTGAGTACTAACGTGGTAATCGACAAAGATGGTGCTTGTAGCAAGATGGAGTTTGTAGAGCTAACGGTTGTTGTAACTACTGATATTGACAAGGCATGTATTCAATTTCTTGATATGGATGCAATAATGGTTTTACTTTATCTATGGTTAAGGAGGTTGTGTCAGAAAATCTTTGTGGAATAGTTAAAGGTAATGTGAAGTTGGTGTTTAGATGAGGCCCTCACTTATGGTGAGGTTCAAATGAGCCTTGGATTTGAAAAATATTTGTTACCTATATTTACCGATCAAAAGGACTCTGCAAAAATTACCTTAATCATGTCTTGCTTTGTCTTGTCTAATCAGAGTCATAGTCAAGGATATGGGCAACCTTTTGTGTCAACAATTAGACCTTACTACTATTTACTAATTGGGAAAACAAAGGGTAATAAAGATCAATGTACAGCATATGAAGAGGACAAGAACGTTCAAAAATTGCTATCTACTCAATTGATACTTGTGTAAGGATTCTTAAAAGTAAATAAGTAAATTTACATTGTGGATTTACCGTCCTTTCCATTTCCTTTCCTTCTTTCTTCTTTTGTCTTTGATGTATCAACTCTAACAGGATGATCGCCTTGCCAACAGACCAATTAACATGGCTCTGCCACAACGAACCAATCTATTGAGAATGAGAGAGAGAGAGAGGGCTGAGTGAGGGATAGAAATTGGCAACGCGCTGGGGGTGAAGACTTAGCGGGTGCAAGTGGGGGCAACGGCATGGTGGGCGGAGGCAGCGAGAAGACCCTTGCAAGTGGAGGGTAAATCTGTCAAATGGGTGGTTGGGTTGGCTCATAAAATGGTCCAACAAAATCGACCCATTAACTCATTTATCACCTATATATTAGTAATGTAAATTTATTGACGCATACCCGAACTGATTTATATTGTAAAACACTTCATATTTAATCAAATCTGGAAAAACTTGTTTCTTATATTTAAAAAAAAATTATATTGTTAATACACTTCCATACAATTACAAATTTTATGGATAAATTTTGTAATTTTTTTTAAAAGGCACCATTTATTTCACCAAAAATGCAGTACTCTAAAAATGATAATATTTTTAGACATTTGGTTGAAACTTGAAAATGAATTAGAAAATATTTTTCCCTTAGGATAGAAAATCCGATTTGATTTTTGTGCACTACTTTTAAGTATTTTTATTTTTTAAAAGAATTTTTTATTTTTATTTTTTTTTTTTTTTCTTTTTCCTCCTTCTTCTCCTAGTCACTTGCCATGGTCATGGCTAGCAATAGGCGAAATAAAGCCTCGGCGTTGGCCAATGAGGCTCGAGCTCACCCCAATTTGGCGAGCCGAGCCGAGCCGAGCCGAGCGAGCCTTGAGTAAGGCTCGGCCTTACTAGATCCTATGAGATTGAGCTTGCCCCGAACGCTGGCAAAGAAGCTTGAGCTTGCTTGAGGCCGGTGAGCTCAAGGCTTGCTAGATTGGGAGGCTAGAGTCTCACCATCGCCGAGGTCGACAAACTCAACCTTGCTAGTGTGATCGGCGACTTGGCGAGGGCTTCGCAGTCCTCGCCCATCGCCGATGAGTTCTTCGCAGCCCTCGTTTGATGGCTAGAGGAGGTTAGCTACAGGAATTCGTAAGGGACAAAAAGTAAAAGAAAGAAAGAAAAAAAGAAAAAAATATAAGAAAATAAAAATTATTAAAATAAAAAATTATAAAAACTGCTCAAAAGGATAATATCTCATTAATGGGTTGACTCAACTAATAAAATTTATAAGTTAAATTTATTGTAAATTGGTTTAAAGACAAACCCACTTACAGCCCATGTATCATTAGACTTACATACAATCCAAATCCATTAACAACTCATTTATTAAAACTTAACTAACTCATATACGACCCATCTCGTTGTAAATGGGTTCAAAATACACCTCTAGTTAAGGGTTGGGCGGCAGAGGGCTGAGAGATGGGGGGGACGGGGTGAGGGTACTTTTTTTGGGTTATATTTATTCGTAAGTTGTTTGTGAATACGTGAATGATCGCAACATGCCTTAGCAGCAGGGCATAAAATCTCATCCATTGTTTTTGTATATTGAAAAAAGTCCGAACACATAGAATGTACGACGTTACTTAATATATCAATTTTGCAAATAATTTTTAATAGATGTCACATTACTCTTTACCATTTCTTCTAGATTTAAGTGGGCTAGTAGCAACGCAAATGGCAATGACGAGCAAAAATACTTACATAAGGAGCACGGGATATGAAGGAAAAAAAACTTGCAATATGCTAGCTTAAAGAGAGAGTTATTGCAATTTTAAACTAACTTTTCGAAAATTTATCACATGTGTATTGAAAACATTGTACCAAGCATCAGTGCAGTGGAGAGAGAAACTCTGATTATTTTATAGTTAACTCTTCCATAATTTTTAAAGGCATCAGTTTATATCGTTCAATACAATGGTAAAAGGATTTTAGGGTGCTATACTGACCTGATCTATTCCACATGGCCTGAGTCTGCAAAAAGGAGTACCACGAGTGACCGCACTAATCGGTGACCATTTGGGGTTAGCATTAACTTATAATTAATTCAAGAAGGCATATTCCAACCGACATGGGACTTGAAACATTACAAACTCCCCACTTAAAAAGTTGACATCCTCTTCAATGTTAAACTCCTCTTATTTGATATTTGGTTTGTTCCACTTCTGCCTTCTCCACCATTCTAGATGTTTACCACAAGTCACACATTGTTTGAGCTCTTTTACTTATGCGATTACTCCCTACCCTCGTTAGATTAGGTCTAGGCCTAGTTTGTCACCGAACTATGTATCTACTTGAGAGGATCTTATTCACATACCATTTACGACGACCCAGCCCAATTCATATGGGCTAGTTTCAGAAAAAAGAAAAATATATATAGTTGAAGTAACCGCACAAAAGTTATGACTATTTGAGAATGGGTATTGACTTATGAGACTCAATAAAACATCTTTCAACCAACATAAGACTTGAATGTCATAGTTGCACTTTGAAACTAAGGAAAGAGTTTTGTTTGATGGTAAATTTCTATAAAAGTTGGTAAGTTTTAACCAATATGGACGAAAAATAGTAGCCCGTAAATTGTTGGTTTGTAATTATAAGTAAAAATACCCACCTTTTATAGAAGTTTACCGGCATTTATGATTTGTTTAAAAAACTACCAAGTTTTTTCAATAAATTACCGACTTTAATTTGCATGCCTTACAACTGTATATATTCGTCGACACATACGAAATTATCAACATTTGTATATTTACCAACTCTTCTACGATAGATTTACTAACTAATTTTCGGTCATCAATTTTCATTCAGTTCTCTTGCGGATTATTTGTTTTTTTGACAACTACTATATTGTCAATAAATTACCAAATCTCTTTTGCGGAACTTATCATAATTACTACCTTTTATTTTACTTTTTATAAATTTTCTCTGGTTATATTACAAACTAATTTTAGATTATCTTTATTACAATTGTTCAAATAAAAAACGCTTATGATCGTCTTCAAATCACCGACTTCTGTAACAGTTGCGAAGTCGTGCAAAACAGCATTGTTAGGATCTGGGTATTGTGGCCACATCGGATAGTTCTTTATGCTTGGCTTGCCGTAGCACTGGTGCGGCTCGTGGTATCCGTGAACAATCGATCCGATGCTCGAGGCTAGTTGTTGCCCTCTACTTGGACTGGCCCATCTGTTCAGCCATCGAGCTGATGCAACCCAACGGATCAGAAACTTCAGAAAGCATAATCGATCCTTTCGTTCAACGCCATCTTTTGTTCCTCCAAGTAGGAGAACATGTCGCGGAGCTCTACCATTTAAATATGGTCGAAGATCTTCCCTTGATCAAGATTGATTTGGTACAACAGGTGGTACATTTTCAAGATGGGTATGAGAGAGAAAATTGGAGGGTATACAAGGAGAGTGCTTCCAAACCCTGGCATGCAATTTCAGTATCTCAATTGCCTTTTCTTTGATCTTCCTCCCACAGTCCACTTGCAGAACCAAACACAGCTTTGTTGCAACGCCCAACTGCAACATCTCTTGCACAACGCTCGGTGTTGCCGAGAACTTGGAGACACAGAGCAGAATCCGGACTGCCCTCTCGCTAACCACCTGCGAAACCCTAAGTATCCTCTTCGAGACGACTGCGATGCCCACCCCATGCCTTAGCAACTCCGACCTCCCCTCGGCTTATTGGCACAACATCTCCAACAACATCAATATTAACTCGCAGGTCCTTCGGTCAGAACAATCAAGAAGCAGCTCTGCCAATACCGAGACTGCCCCGGATTCGACGGCTTTGATCCTATTTCTGCCCCCAAGGGCATACGTTAATCAGTAGCTTCAGCGTGGCCTTCGTGGCCTGCTGAGAGATCTGGTCGTGCAGGACTTGGGCCACCTCGGTGAAGAAGTCCTGCCCCAGCGTGACGATCTGAATTGGCTCGGCGACCTCGAACATCAACTTGAGCAGCAGCACAGCGTACGCCCTCGACTCGTAGGACCCACGCTGCATAATGCGTGTGAGTGATTCAGTGAACTCACCGTCCTTGGCCACAAGGCTCTTGAGGCCTGGCTCGGAGAGCTGGAGATGGTAGAGGATGAACAGTGCGTCATCAGTCGGTTTTTTATATCGAGCAGTGACTCGTCTTCCAATGCCGATAACTGAACTTGCGAGGTGGTGTTTATCACTGAGGCCAGGAACTCAACAGCGCCGGCAGCTTCCATGCAACGCTTGGCGGAAGTATTATAAAAAGCGATAGATCTGAGTCGCCTAAGACACTTCTGCTGGAGCTGAGGCTTCTCAGTATCTCGCAGGATCTTGGTGATCTGCGCTTTGCTGATGGGAGCCCTGGGGGTCGGGATTCGCTTGATGCCCTGCGACGAGTTGAGGGTGCACCAAGACTGGATCAGGCGGCGGAGGTGTGGTTTGGGGTAAGGTCCACGTCAGAGATGGGCTGTTTGGTGACGGGACACAAGCTGATTTGGAAGTATACAGCCATGTCTCGATGCTCTCTCGGTCATAGGTTATCCCAGTCGAGACAATGACCGGATCTCTCATGATCTCCAGTGAGATGGGGCAGAGGAAGTATGAAGGCACTTCCACTTCATTGTGCTCCATTTGCTTGCGGCACGATGCGGCCGGATTGATGAGCTGATGATGCAATCTCTATGTCGACTCCAAGTGCGACCGAATTTGAGTGCAATGACTGATGAGCTCTTGTGATGAGAGAGGAGATATGATTGTGAGTTTGTTTGGTGTGGCGTCGTTATATATATTAAAGATTAAAGTGGAAGGCCGGCAATTCAAAACAAAACACGGGAAGTTAAACGTAGAGAGAAGACTTTTTGACAGTATTTTTTTTTTTTGTCGGTTCTACTCTATTCCTACTCTAACTCTCACTCTCAGAATTTTGTCCTGCCTCTTTGCAGGTTACTTTTCGACGGTATTGAAAGGCTCAAGAATGGCCAACTCTTAATAACCTTGTCGTGAGTGATTAAGAGGGCAAAGAGCAACAAAAGGGCGACGAGAGAGAAGGGAGGGAGGAAAGCACGTGCATGCTACCTCCTCTCTATTGACTTTCTCTCTCTAGAACTATTGCATGGCTGTGCGCCACGTGTTCTTTATCGTTTGGCATGACATCTCCGTTCTGAGATAGTGACTGCCGACCAATTCAAGTGAAGACACCGTCGGATCTATGCATGTTCTCATTTTTTATGTTCCTTTCCATTCCCAACTTCAGTTAATAATAGTTGGCTTTAGCGTGGTGTTGCTTCTTCAAACCTTCTGAGTTTTGACCCAACAAAAGCCGAAAATGTCAACGCTGATCTGGTGAACATGGTTCGAATATTCTGGGTCAAAGGATCGACTCCAAAAACATTTGATATGGAGTAATTCTGTCATGACGAGCTCGGGTTATTGCGATTTGGGAATACAGCCTCGCGATTGATGAAGTCCAACCCAAGCAAGATATGTTCCTTGTACAATTCCGATGTTTTTTTTAGCCAACAATGTACAATTCAATGTCCAAGACCTGCAAATTCGAACTTTTCATAGTTGTCTACTGATTTTCTTTCTCTTCTGTCATCCGATTGACCTCATTTTGATTGTCAACGTAAAATCGCATATGAACCAGGCTGCAACTTTTTCTACGAGCCTACGATGTTCCAAACTGTATCATCTACACGAAAAAACATATAATCTCCTTGCTTCCGTTAGAAATTTATTTCTATAGCAACTCCTTTAATCATCAGGTAACTTGCTTCCGTTAGAAATTTATTTCTATAGCAACTCCTTTAATCATCAGGTAAATACCTAACTAGAGATTAATTGTTGACTTGAGGAGGCGAGAGACCTCAATTTATTGGCCGTTCATTGTCTGAAAACAAAAGTTGGGAGTAGGATTAATTAACTGGGGAAGATGCTTGATTAGATGCAAATGCATATTGCGCACTTTAGCTGCATACTGTTGACTGGCCAAAAAAAAAAAAACAAAAACAAAAACAAAAAGGAAAGCTGGAGACAACTCTTTTATCCTTCTAAATCTTAACCATACTTTGTATTTTAATTAAAATGTACAAATAACTAATAAGTTATTGAAAGCTTGTGAAAATCCCAACTGTTCCACATAGATCAAGTCTTAAAAAGGAGTATTCCAAGTAACCACACAAGATAGTGGCCATTTGGGGGTGTGGGGCCAGGTATTGAGTTATGTATTGATTGCTCAATAGATGCTCTCCCAAATTGATGTAGGATTTAAGATGTCACAAACACTCGCACTTATCGAACTAATGTTTATGCTAGTATTGACTTGTACTGTGCAACAATAATCCCCATATTTGATGTGTTGCCCAGCCAATTCATGCACCTTAGTCATCTTGGAAGCCTTCTAGGAGCTAGACCTTGTTCAAGCTTTCTCGCTGCAATGATCACCCTCGCCCATGCTAGATTAGATGCAGGCCTAGTCTATCT
Organism: Eucalyptus tenuipes; assembly: GCA_014182365.1. Classification (NCBI taxonomy): domain Eukaryota; kingdom Viridiplantae; phylum Streptophyta; class Magnoliopsida; order Myrtales; family Myrtaceae; genus Eucalyptus; species Eucalyptus tenuipes. The sequence goes on along the minus strand of CM024547.1, from coordinate 29,732,851 downwards.
AAGAACCGCACATACATTTACTAGTAAATGGAGGTTATGCTCTAATATCACCAGTAACAACCTAGTCCAGTTCACATGGCCAAGCCTTCAAAAGGACTGTTTCAATTAATACAAAAAGTGGTGAACACTTTGGGTATTTTTTTTTTTTTTTTTTGGGATGTTAACCTATATATCACTCAATAGAAACTCTCTCAATTTCGTGGGACTTGGGATGTCGCATACTGATTTTAAAACATTTGAAAAAGAACTTATGTTTTGTTAATATAAAAATATCAGGCTATAGAGAAGATCAAATGCGTTTATTTATGTTGGGATTTGAATAGAATATGTGCTTCCTACTTCCTACCAAAACACCTACCTATTAGCTAAGTCGATTTCCAATCTTTTTCTCTCGAAAAGACCAAAATGATCTTTTCCTCTCACTCGCTAAATTTGACCCATATTTCACTAGAGTTTTCACGTCGGTCCATTTTTTTACATCCCATGCTTTGGATAACTTGGCCAACTGTTCACCCATCACATTATTTTCATGGTTGGCTACAATGATGAACTCTTTATTTTACATTTTGTGGCCCTTATTTGGTCAACCCGGTAACCTTCATGTTCATGATGCAAACTTGAAATTTAAGCAAGCACAACGAAGAACCAGCCATTCTTTTATGAAAGTAATCGAGAAGTACAGTGTACCTTAGCTTTTTTGAATTATGACCATCTTGCACATGGCCATGTAGGTGTTGCCCTTATACTTTTTTTTTTTTTTTGGTCGAACATACTTGTTGCATTTAATATAAGGAAAGTTTACAACCTGAAGATAAGGCATCAGCATAAACTAGATCAAGCAAAACAAAAGGTGGAAATAGGATGCAGTTATGGGCTGACATCAAGTAATGGCCCGAGTCGGAGTTGCGGGCCTTCGTGGCCCAGTCGGCTACGAGGTTTGCTTCACGCTTGCAGTAAAGCAATTTTAGGTTAGAAAACCTGGAGAGCAAAGCAGTAGCTTTGTCGAACAAAGGTCGAAGAGTCCATGGCGGCTGTCGCGTTCGTTGCAATGTATCGACAAGGAGAAGACAATCAGATTCCACCTCCAGAGAAGCGTTGTGGAGTCTTTGCGTGAGCAGATGCTGAAGAGTGTATGTCAGTGCCGAAACCTCAGCTTCAAACGCAGATCGCGCTGGACTCGGCTGGAATACAGATCCGTTAGTCTCCCATTCGAATCTCTATTGATACAGGCAATGGAACCTTCGTCGCTACCAGGTTGATAACTTGCATCAATATTGCATTTGAGGGTACCCACTTCCGGAGGGCGCCAGAGGTGCGACGGGTACAGAGAGTGAGGAACAGGGCTCGATCGCGATGCAGCAGAGTGGAGCCGAGAAGAATTTGTTTGAGCCACCGCTGTAAACACTACAAAGGAAGCATCGGACAGCTGGTTCCGAAAATGAAGTTGTTCCGCATCCGCCATATCTACCAAAGGGTGTTAGCAATCAGGGAAAGACCGGGTGAGTGCTGCGGTAAATTTACTCTTTTTGTAATCCAGGAGTCTAAACGCTCAGTTGTGTTCTGTGGGGTTTGGATATTGATCTGGGGGTCGGTCTAGATGGCATGAGTCCATGTGCAGTTAAAGAATATATGCTCGATGGTTTCTGGGGCGTTCTGTTGACATAGAGAGCATATAGGATCTGTGAGAATATGTCGTTGAAACAAATTTGCTTTCGTCGCTAGGGCATTGTGACAGGCAGACCATAGGAAGGTCTTCAGTTTCGGTTCAGTGTTCATTGCCTAGATTTTATTCCATAATGCCTGCTGGTTCTGTTGAGATGTTGGGGCGCCATCGTTAGGTTGAGTGCTAAATGACTGCAAGAGGGTAAAATAATTGCTCTTGACAGTATATTGTCCATTGGCTGTGGAAGAGGTCTTATCGGAATAGTAAGAGCTTCTGCAGTGATCTGTTCTCCATAGAATCGTTGGAGCAGCATTTGGTTCCAATTGTGGTGGTTCTGATCAATTAGATCGGCCACCATGAGAGGTTCATCTCGTGAGTTAGGACCATGAAGAATACCCATAGGTAGCGACCGATCGCCCCTTATTCTGATGTTGTTGCCGTTATCAACTGACCAGTGCGTGTGCTGTAATATAGCATCCCTGCCCATAAGTAAGCTCTGCCAGCCCCAGATGGCCGAGAGCCTTTGACCATCGATAGGAAATCCGTTGAGTGGAAGTATAAGCCTTTAAAGAACGAACTCCATAATGATTGAGGCTGCTGTAACAGGCGCCAAGCCTGTTTCCCAAGCATCGCTCTATTGAAAACTATAAGATCTCAGAATCCCATTCCTCCAACAGCCTTTCTATTTTTCATAATGTCCCACTTTAGCCAATGGATACCACCTCTATTCTGGTAATCTCTCCACCAAAAGCGAGCAATTCACTGTTCAATAGCTTTACAAATAGAAAGAGGTAGCTTAAAGATAGACATGGCATAAGTAGGGATAGCCTGAATAACCGATTTGATAAGAATTTCTTTACCCCCCTTTGAAATAAATTTCTCTTTCCACCCTTCGAGTTTTGCATTGACTCTTGCTAAGATCCACGAAAACATCTCTTTCTTCGAACGGCCCCATGCTGAGGGTATGCCTAGATATCTGCCACAACTTTGTAAAATAGGAACCCTAAACTCCATAGACATATTTTCTTGAAGGGTAGTGGGACAGTGTTTGCTGAATAGGATACCTGATTTGTTGCGATTGAATTGCTGTCCTGTAGACACACAATATAAGTTTAGAATGTTGGCTAGATTTTGACATTCTTGTACACAACCATGGAGGAAGAATATCGCGTCATCAGCAAAAAAGAGATGAGATAGGGTAGGACACCATCTATTCAAATGGAGGCCTTTAAGATGTCCGATACTGACTGCTTGTGTAATAAGATTCGATAAAATATTAGCAAGTAGGATAAAAATATAAGGCGATAGAGGATCACCCTGGCGGAGACCACGAGAGGGATAGAAATAAGGCAACTGCTCCCCATTAAACTTAACGCTGTAGGTGATTGTGGTAATACACTGCATAATCCAACGGACCCATCGTTGATGGAAGCCCAATTTCAGTAGATAATCTTGAAGGAAATCCCATTCCACACGGTCATATGCCTTTGTCATATCCGTTTTGAGAGTTGCACTGAATTTGCACTGCCTCTTTCGCGATCTAAATTGATGAAGGACCTCTTGGACGATCAGAATATTATCCTGTATCTGTCGGCCTTTTACAAAAGCTGACTGCTCTTTAGAAATTAGAATATGCAACCACGGTTTGAGTCGGTTAGCAAGTACCTTAGAAATGACCTTGTATGCAAAATTGCATAGGCTGATCGGGCGATATTGTTCAAGCTACTCTGGTTGAGGGGTCTTAGGAATAAGCGTGATAATAGTGTGATTAATCCCATTAGGCAATACCCTCGACATTAAGAAATTCTAAACTAGATAAAAGAGGTCTTCTTTAACAATGTCCCAATGTGTTTGATAAAATAGGCCGTTTAAACCATCAGGCCCTGGTGCCTTGGTAGTACCCATTTGGAAGGTTGCTTGCCGAACCTCCTCCATTGTGACAGAAGCAATCAGTTGGTCATTAATTTCAGAGGTTACCAGTTGGCCGCATTGATCAAGTAAAGGGGCATAGTGCCGAAACCCCGCCGTTGTATATAACCGTGCAAAATAAGTGGTCGTCATGTCTTTAAGAGCATGTTGATCACGAATCCAATGCTGATCATCGGTGCGCAACATGGGAATTCGGTTGTGTTGCCTTCTCTGAATAGTTGAGGCATGGAAGAAACGTGTATTTTTGTCGCCCCACTTCAGCCATTGAATTCTAGATCTTAAAGCCCAGTATTGTTCTTCTTGTGTCCAAGTTCGACGGAGTTCCTCTTTGATTTTAGATGCCTCTACCCTGTCATAAGTAAGATTTGGCTGATTCATCAGATTCTGAAGCTGATTTTGAAGACTCAACACCTTTTCATGTCTATTGGAAAACTTTTTCCTACCCCATGCAGTTAAAGCTATTGTAACACGCCTAACGTTAGTAAGAAAATCCTTAGATGAATTCCAAGCCCACGAGATAACTTGATGGCATTCCTCATCCTCATTCCAGTAGCTCTCATAAAGAAATGGTTTCCTTGTCTTCTGATAAGATGCCGAAGTGTTGATTAGGAGAGGACTGTGGTCAGATCCCACGGCTGGAAACACATAAACCTCTGCACCAGGAAATAAAAGACGCCAGTCCATAGTACATACAACTCGATCCAATTTCTCCTTCACCAACTCCTCCCCCTGTCTGTTATTCATCCATGTAAACCAACATCCATTACTCTCTACCTCAGAAAACTCACAATCATTGAGGACAGCTCGAAAGGACAGCATTCTAGATTGATTAGCAGGGCGTTTACCTACCTTTTCCCAAGGGTAAAGAATTTCATTAAAGTCGCCAGCACATACCCAAGGTAAGCTGTTGTGCAAATGTATCTGTCATAGTTCATCCCACACTAGTTATCGCTGCTGAAAGTCAGTTGGCGCGTGCACAAAAGTAATACATATAAGTTGACCTCCCTGCCCTTCACGACCCTGAAGATAAAGTAGATGTGGACTAGAACTAAGGACCTGTAGAGGAACCGTGTCATTCCAGAACAGAGCTAAACCACCAGCAAAACCATTGGGATTTATACTATGGGAATTCGGGAACTTTAAGCTACGTTGAATAAGTTGTAGCCTAACTTCAGGTTGCTTTGTTTCCATAATAAACACAACAGCGGGCTTTTCTTTGACCGTCATGGCCTTAAGAGCTTGAATTGTCAGGGGATTGCCCAAGCCCTACAATTCCAACATAATAGCTTCATTTGTCTGTTGGTGGCTGTTTTGGGCCAGCCACCAACGCCCAAACATCAGCTTCATCTGCTAGGAGGACAGGGGTTTCCAGGAGATTTGAATCCATATGATCTGTTAAGACTAGGCTCCTTGTATAATAAGGGTTGTATCTTCGCTGTTTTTTGGCTGAACCCAAAGTAGGTGTCGGCCTGGTATTCTTCATCTTCTTTGGTACATATATCTCCCTTCGCTGTTTTTTGGCTGAACCCAAAGTAGGTGTCGGCCTGGTATTCTTCATCTTCTTTGGTACATATATCTCCATGGGATCAGGCTGAATTCCTTTCAACTTGTTGTCTGTAGGGATAATTGTTGTAGGGTCGGACTGAACTCCTTTCAACTTGTTGTCTGCAGGGATAAGTGTTGTAGGACCAAACAAATCCCACGTAGGCCAGATTAGAGACACGGTTGACCAAATTTAGGTTGTCCTCATTAACTGCTTACGTGCCGAAATAGGAAGCACTCGTCAAAGATGGCACTAAGAAATGTTACCTCCATATGTTCCTGATCCGAGATGAACGAGGATGACGATGCCATTCTCTCCAATTTCAATATGCAATTTTGATTTGTGGGAAGTAACTTATTCGGACCATTGAAGCAACAGGATTCAAACATAGCCCACAACATTCCACTAATGGAAGAGCCACCACCAATTGGTGGGATGGTGATGACGGCGAGGGTGAAACTGCCGGGGTTGGTCTCGACCGTGAATACTCTCACGTGATGAATGAAATGTGCAAGTGGAAAGTGATGCGGGAGCATTTCTTGATCATGTCAATTTTGTAAAAGAGTCGTCGATTTAGTGGTCAAGATGTCAATCTTGTTGTTATCGAGCAACTGTTCGCATTCCTTGAAGGTCATTAATTTAGTTACTTTGGAACTAGTAAAACTTGGAGAGCTACAACAAACTACATTTATTTCTCATATTTTAAAGTTCTATAAATGTCATTTAAGTTTCCAGAGTCTTATTATTATTATTTTTTGGACATAAACCAGAGTCTTATTTATTTTTGGCTGTTTTATACTAAAACTAGTTTTGTCTTTCCAATGAGTCTCAACAATTACTCATAATTGGAGGGTTGTCCCAAGCTCATCCATATGAGCATGCTATGATGAACACAAATGGAAGACTTAGTTAATTCATAAAATATTTGAGCATTTGGCTCGAGAATAAAAAAGTTTTCTTATTTTGTTCTTATCCCTTAGGTGGATTCTTACAAGTGACGGGTAATGCTCTTATCTCTTAGGTTGAATACCAACGGGTTGAATACCTACAGGTGACAAGACCTATCCATTTAAGTTTTCAGTTATGTTATCTCCTATTTCTCTACTCTCTCTTCAGTGTTACAAAATACAAACGAGAATATTATTAGTAGTTGCGATTTTATGCTTTTTCTTCGCAATATACGACATGTTTGGTGTAAGGAAATTATTATTAGCACAAGTAATTCGTTCTCTAAACTATCTTTTTTTTATTAAAAAGAAGATATATATAATATTATCAATATACAGTTTAGTAGTGAATCGTCGCAATACTTTACGAAGTTTAGTTTTTTGCCATAAACATATATCCTCTCGCCAGTTTTGGTGATTTGATGTTTTCCAAGTTTTGGGACGGTTTTCGAGATATTCAGAATGGGTTCATCTAGACTCAGTAAGTTCTAAAATAGGGCAAATACCGGATCAATCCTAGAATCGATAGAATAAATTTATTTCACCGTCCATCAAGCAAAACTATGAGGAAGAAAGCACGACGCATGAACATGAAACTCAGAAAGATGTCAACGCCGCAATCCGGCTCAGCTTGGCTGCAGCCCGTGACGTCTTTGTCTACACCCGAGCATTATCTTTGTTTTCAATTGGAAATTCATTGATTAAATCAAGTCTCGAGCTCAACCATAATTCAAACCATCAGCTCACGAAGCCGCGTTTCACCAGTGGAACTTTGAACGTACGTCGACGGCTCGATCACCGCTGAATACAGTTCAATAAATGATCGATACATTCACATATCTCCTGCCCAAGTTGCATTCTGTGTGCCGTTTCCTATCTGTGTATTACTAATAGCAAGCTGCGGTCCTTGGAAGGTGGAAGCGTGGTCTCCTTCTTCAATTACTATGAAAATAATTAATAATCATAATCTGGATTTTAATTAGGTTTAGGATCAGTTCTTGCACCGACCGCCACACAACTGCCCAAAGTACCATTTCAGCGGTCAAACTGGAAGTTGATATTGTCTTTTTAAAACCAATTTCGGGATCGGAAACGTCAGACTACCAATATTTTCGCCAATTATTAAAGCAAGGGTCTCAATTTAGACCAAAAAAAAAAAAGCATGGGTCTCAATGAATTTTGAATAGACTGTCAGATGAGAGAAGACTCTGCACTCTCTCGATGATGGTCCCTCTTGTGAATGGATAGGAAATTTATGAGGGTTTTGCTTCGTTGCAACTTGCATGCATGGACCCTTCCATCTCTTCCTATTCATGAGATGTTTAACCTTTCTGACATTGAATACAAGACCTACATACCGATGGTGTGTAACCTGTGGACCAGTCCTAAAGCTTTTTCATTGAGGATTGTCAATTATATTTCATCACCTGAATTGAAAGTACATAAACAAGTGCATAGACAATTACAAAGGGATGAGTTATAAGTCTGCAAGTAAGTTAATCAATGTGCGGACTTTAGCTAGATCGGTCCTTAGGGTTATTTGTTGTCTAGGCTACTCATAATGAAAAACTTCGAGGTATAAATTGCAGGGTGGAACAAGGCGTAATAATTAAGGCTGAGTTTTGGAATGTGTTGCCTTAAGAACTTGCATTGGAGCGACTGACCTTAAGGAAAAGAGCTTTTACTTAAAGCAGCACTAGCCACCAGGTGCATTGTACGATCCCTAGAGAAACTATGCTGGGTCGCACGACACTTTCCCTAGGTCTAGTGACCCAGGTGAGATAGATCTCGTCGAAATCGATGATTTAAAACCCTATTTTGGGTACTCAGAACACTAACCGGGCTTAACAATTGGCTTGAAATAAACAAATTAGCTCAAGATTAATTACCTAAAACCCTAACTTATGAACTCTATTAAAAATCCTAGCCATTCAATATGTGGATTCGAATTTGGGGTTAGACTCTTCCTCTCTCTATTACTAAGGAGAATGAGAGACATTATACTTGTTTGATGTATTGATTTTGTTTAGTTGATAAGTTTATTGTACATGTCATTCTCTTTAGCCAAATTTGATGTCACGTTGGTCTCTTTTAGCTGGAAAAGTTCATAGTGAATAATTTTGTTCCTTGGAAAAAAAAAAATGTATTCTTGTGGAGTCATTTTTCAACATGGGATAGTTTGGATCCTAGGTTACGTTTGACAGTTGGAATAAAATTTAGGATATGATAAAATGTATCATATTTTACATTTGGTACTTACTCAAGATAAGATAAAGTCAGATATAATGAAGATATAAACCGAATAAAATTATCCTAGAAAGTAGGTGGGATAGATGTGGATAAGATTTTTAATATCCATAATGGAATTTTTTTTTTTAGAATAACAAACTTCTTAATTTAACAAAATTGAAATTATATTTCAACATAAAAATATTTGAACTCTAACATAAAAAATTCAAACTAACAAAAAATAACAGTTTAGATATTTTAATTTAATCTTATTTAAATATTATAATATAACTTCAGTATAAAAATATAAATATATATTTTATTTATTACATATTTTAGGTGTTTTAGATATATTAGTGCAATTTACTATTTAATAAAATTTTATTAGGGAATGATGGAAGGGGAAAAAGAAATAAAAAGAAATTAATTAAAAAAAGAGAGGAAAATAAAAAATAAAATAAAATAAAAATAAAGTAGGCAAGAGTGTCATGAGAGATTTTTGCCATCTCCATTTGTAAATTTTTTTGTTCATTTATGCTAATATGCCATTTATATCGATAATGTATATGATAATTATTGTAACTGTCAAATTGTAGATGGGATATAATAAAATCTATGAATTTTATATTCTATCATATCAAATCATATCATAGTTAAAAATTTGGACAACCAAACGTAACCTAAGGGTATAAATTACTATTTTTTTGGGTTCCAATAAAAATTTAATTTATCGGGTAAAACTTGGTGTTTTTTATAGATTCTTTGAAAAGTACGGTTATCATTGTCTTGACTGCACAAGTGCATGCTTTGCTTTTTGCATTTGGCCTCCCTTACCGTGTCAAACTGCATCGAGACTTCGTGTCGATTTCATAAGTGTTCTATCCGGTTGTTGCTGAACCATATTTACCCAATATTGTATTATACTAGATACAATGATGGCCTTTACATTAAGCTTTTAGTTTTTCAATAAATCTAGTTGTGTTTTATAAAATAATTCATTTTAGAAGTTTGCGGGTAAATCACATTCATATATTTTACCTATATGTTAGAAAGCAAAAGCTATTATAACTGCTTCAACATCTTCTACCTTACTCATTCTATGAAAGTTACCTTTTGAATCACGAATTGTTTACTTTCCCTAGTTCAACACAACATTTTAACTACCACGTGATCTCATGTTCATAAGCCAAAACCATATCATATAGTGTAGAAGACAATGTCAAATTCATTATTTCAATGCTAAATGTGAGGGACATAACCTTCGCATTGCACTAAATGTGCAGCAATAGTCGCATGATCCTCTATCTCGGTTGTTGTCTTCTTGCACCCATCCGAACCGCTAATTCACATGTATAAGGGTAATTGTGCAAACTATTGTATCGAATATCGAGATTTGTTGAGGTGAATAAAGGCACCGAACGAAGTGGATGGTGATTGTTCAAAACAATTATAATTTTTATTTATTTTTTGAGATGCAATGTGGATCCCACCAAATCTGGTCGCCACGTTGGAATGCAAATGTTATTTATTTTATTTTTTTGGTCGAAAGTACTCAAATGTTGTTTAAAATTATAAAAAATTGAGGTTATATTCCAAAGAAAAGTAAAAAAGATTGGGCATGTCCGTAAAAGTTTTTGAATATGGAACTTAATTTGCATCGTTTTACACCTTGTCGAGAATAAATTCAATTAATAAAAATAAGATTCCATCGTCACTTAAATTAATAGCAATAGTTCATTTCCGTCGCTGGACTTGAATAATTTTTTGAATAAGGTCCTTGATTTTTTTTTTTTGATTGAATTTACAGACTCGTATAATTTTTCTAATTAAGTCCCTCTATTCCAAAACTGATTAATTGGAGCTGCATATCCATACGAGCCAGCAAAAGTTTGACATAGCAAAAAAAAATTGCCACCGTGGACTTGGAGTGAGTAGTTCTAAGGTGAGTAGGTTCCAACCTCGAATTTGGAATCTGCGATGTTGCAATTGGTTTTCATTTTTTGAACCTAAAACCTATCATGAAGATCCTAAAGTTCAAACATTTAAAAATGATAGGACATATCTTAACAAAGAACAAGTAAAATCCATGATCACCGATTTTATTGAAGGGGATAATTGAGACAATTACCAAAAAATAAATAAACCTATTGTAATTGTGCCAATTCCAAAAGCTTTTTATGGTCAATTTAATCATAAACAATTTGATTTATGCTAGTTTAATCTATCCAGCCAATTTTGCTTGACCGGTACCGACATGACACGCCGACGATGATGTGAACTTTTTAATAATATTTTTATAATTTTTTGAATTTTTATATATTTTCATTTTTTCATTTTTCTTCTTTAAATTTTTTTCCCATCAACTTAGGGCAGGCAAGGGTAGATGGCCGAAATCGCCGGATATACTAAATTGACACAGATACAAAAGGTTTAGAATTGAATTGGCACAACTACATATATATTTATAATTTTTTTGGTAATTTTTCTCAGGATAATTAACATCGAGTCCTTGTTGTCATTTGCTCATTAGATATTTTTATTTCATTCCCAATACATCAATTGGGTCTTATGTGAAATTTTAATTTATCCAAGGATTTGTGCCCTCTTTGTGCTCATTCCCCAAATCAATGCGACGTAATCATCTTTCCAAATCAAAAGCAAATAAAGAAAAGGTCAATCTTCGGGAACTCCTAATGTGCTTTACTTGGTAACAATTGTTTAGTCAGAACCAATGAAAACTTTCGTACAATTTGCATGATTTACACGTTGTATTGAAATTGTCGTTAGCTTATACAGTTTCCAAAAGAGAGCAGTTGAGCGCATAATTTAATTGGGGCTAAGTCCATTCATCATGACCTCTTCCGTAACTCAAAAGTCGCAAATGGGTGCAGTCCAACCTTGTAATTATCATTACGTTTAATTGGTCCATATAAAAGAAAGATAAGAAAATCATTTGGGTAAAAGTGGTAATAAATTTAGAAAAAGTACGACGGTGCGCACTTTCAATTTGTTTGTTCTAAGAAGCGGGGTCACCAATTCGACATAACAGTAGCTGCTTTGTCTTCGATTTCAGACATTTCGAAGTGGTAAAGGTGGCCCGTCACGACATGTTTTTCACGTTGGTCAATATTTCAGACGGGCTTGATCATTTGCGTGCATTATTGTTAAGGGAACAATAATGGGGATTCGCTTCTTCTTTTGGCAAATGAATAAATATACCACGAATAAGTGTTTTGTTGAAAAGTGTTGGGAAAACACCTTCCGAAATGTGGATCAATATGAACATTGACAAAATATAGAAATGGTGCTTTGCTTCGCGACCTTCCCTCTTGGTAAACAATCTAGAAGTTGGCTAATGGATTACTGGGCTTATACTTAATTCCAAATCTCCAAAGTCCTTACCAACTCGAGACTCTAGTTTAAGTTTTTAACATGCAAATCAATTTCATTTTAGAGTTACCACTAATCTATTTTTCGTAAGTCGATTAGAAATCCAAGTAAAGTGTGAGAGAATAATTTACTTCTACAAACTAGAGATTAAATGGATTCAGGGTAATTACGCTAGGTTACTCTAATACTCTTCGATGCATTTTCTTTTTTATTTTCAAAAATATTTTGACAAGCAAATTGGATTAACTTTAGACTTATCTACTAACATGTGAGATGGTAATGCAAGTGTATAAACAATGAAACTAACACTTAACAATCAAAGGCAATAAACAAATTTCTAGATGAGGGAGAGAAATTGAATACCTCGATGCAAGCGAAGCACATTAATTAATTTTCCAAACATCTGCAAAGTATTTATTAAAAAGAAATGCTATCTTAACCAAGCATGATTTCTATTAAGTAATTAACAACTCTAGTTAATTCACCTTTTTTATTTGATTTTTCTTTTCATATAAGGAAGCTAACTGTATGCAATTCTAACTTAAGTGAAACATGCAATTTATTCTAACATGTCATGCATTCTAAATCAAGTGACCCTAAACATGCAAACACTAAATGACATGGAATTGATGACAAGGCATAGATGATTTGGCATATGACATGGCAAGTAATATGGCATGATGTAGAAAGATGACATCGCATTGATGACACGGTAAATAATGATGCATGGATGATGCAACTAAATCTATATGACATGCACATATTTGTTTTTTAATGAAAATTTGTAAGTAAAATTTCATGGAAATAAATTATTTCGAACAAAGGTATACTATACAAACTAGGTAATATGAATTAAATCCTATTGTAATTGGGAAACCTATCCAAAGTCTCTAAATAATATCTAAGCATGCAATTTTATCTGAAAAATCTATCCTAATCTATTACTTGATGCGATATTATTGTGTTTTCAACATAGGAAGATTATCTACATCAAAGATAAGCAAGTATATCCAACCTAGCTTGAGATATTCATCATGATTTCAAAAAAGGATTATGCTAATTGAAAAAATAAATCTATCGTGAAATTAGCAATTATTGCAATCTTAATCATTAGAATATCCTAGAAAAAATCAAGATAATTAAAAAATGATCTGAAGTCTTGTAGATCAAATTTGTAACTATCATGATTTTTATCAATAAAATCCTAATGGATAATGCATATTCAATTAGATCATGACATGTTTAAAATAGGTAATAATACTCGCGAATCAAGTCGGATAAGCGTCTTACCGAATTTGAATGTGCAACTTCAAAATTGAGCCTGGCAGCTAGGGCTGCGCTGGTCAGTGATGCTGGCGTGGTGGTGCTTATTATGTAGCCAACAATGGTGGTACTCGACCAAGGATACCAGTGGTAACTCCTTAATTAGCTAGGACCTGCTCTCGATGGTGAGTTTTCTCACGGCCAATGACAACTCGCTGTATGGCTCGGTGATCATGGATGAGGTAGCAAAGCCGGCTTACCACCGATGAGGATTTCTTCAAACCTACAAGACAGAAACAACTGTAACAAGTGAAGTGGAATAGCGGCTTTGTAGTTGGCCGCGAGGTGGGCACGGATTGGTAGCGGGTGAGTCACGATGCAAGTCTGCAGGTGGCTCGGAAAAGCAGTAAGCAGCTTGCAAATCAGCAATGGGCGCGGGCTTGGAGTAGCATGGTCAATAGACGAGGGCTAGGAAAGCAGCAGATTGCCACGGGGGAACGGGGAGGTCAGCGTTGTCATTGGGCGAGAAGCACCAGATCGAAGGTAGCGTCGGTGCAGGGCTCGACTTCCGGTGGCAGTGGTGACGGCAGCATCACGAGGTACGGCAGGACCTCCTTGGGACAGAGCAGTAGTGTCTGCTAGAGCAGAGGAGTCTCGATTGGAGCAGGGATGGCAAAGCAACAACGTTGTCGAAGCACGACCAAGGGCTTAGCCAAGAGACTCCCTCCCTCCCTCTCTCTCTCTCTCTCTCTAGTGTGCTCTGATTTCTAATTGCCGACCCCCTTAATTGTAAGGCATTGATATGTTTATAAAGTAGTAATCCTAGGTTGAACCTCAAGGCTGCGTTTGACGGTTAAGATGAAATTCAAAGTTGGAAATAAGGAATATATAGACCAGATAAAATCATCCCCTATAAAGGAGGTGAGATAAATATGGATAAGATTTCGGAAAATTATTTTTCTCAAATAATAAACTTCTTAAATTAACAAATTTAAAATTATATTTCAATATAAATAATATTTAAATTCTAATAAAAGAAATTCAAAATAACAAATAAGTAACAATTTATTTTTTTAATTTAATCTTATTGTTATTTTTATAAAATCGAATTTAATTTTACCATATAATATAAATTAAATATATAAATATATTTTGGAACCGGTGAATTTTGGTTCGCAATTCTTTGTTCGAAAATCTTTTGGAACTGACCACTTAGACCAAACAGATTATTTATTTTTGTGAAATTTTAATTTTATTTCTTTAAAATATGTAAAGAAATCATTTAAACTCAAATATTAATGAAATGATGGTCCCTCGAGTCAACGCCTTTCTAAGTGCTGTTGTTCTATCAACATCGCAATTGATCGCAGCCAACAGACCAATGACGCATTGCCTCATTCCTCGCTATTTAAAGAGACAACTTGCTTGTTTGCCTCTTCTACTAGCTGATGTGATGCGGGACAAAACTCTCTACAGCTGTCACACGCTCACTCCCTCACCTGCAAGAGACAAGCCACTCCAAGAGTCCGACATTGAACAAATAGTAAGAGCGTAAGAGAGTTTGTGTATAAAAAGCCAAGTCCGGCAACTTTTTCAAGCATGCTTTTTTTGGCCTTTTGGCTAAGATCAAGCGTGTAGTGTGTGAAGTGTGGTTGATGCACACAAATGCTAAAATAATTTATTTTTTTTTTTACACGTGTATACATATGTTTCAAGCACATGCCATTAGTTCCATTAGATTATCTGAAAATCAAATCGGATCAATCAGTCCAATCCTGACCAATTCTAGTCTCCTTTGACCTCCCAAGAACCGATCACCCCTAACTATGCACAATTTAATTAATTTATTTTTCTCAGGGGTTTGATCCCTAACTTTCGACGCAATAAATTCCTAAATAGACTATCAAAATATAGGCGTCAACACTTTTGTTAGAGATATTTAGGATAATTTTAATAGTTTTATGTATCTCTCAAAATTGTGTGAATATCTCTCTTTCATTGTGCATATCTTCATTAATATATTATCTTATTTAGTCATTTTATAAAACTTATAAATAGGCTGATGTAATCTTCATAATGATATATCGAATTATATACAATTGCTCTCTTCCGCCTGTTATTCTTATCTCTCTACTCAGTATTAGAGTTAGTTGCCTATCCAAAGCTAATCTTGCTTCTTGTTGACATTGATTTCAACATTATTCATCTCATTCGATAGTCAATGTACTTTTGTCACAATCGAGTTCATTCCATGATGGTCGTGTTTCAATGCCAACAGTAATAGCCACATCACCTAATCAAGCCTTTCATAGAGTTGGCTTTTCTTTCAATACTAACCGCATCGCTTAGTTATTATTTTCCCAAGCAATTGTGTAGCCCGCTTGATACTATGATGCTATTCGTATAGGCCGTGTCGCTTCAATTATGGTTTTGCAAGCCAGCTACATCAGTCACTTCTTGTTTCCCCTTTAATTCTTGACGTTCAATGTTGTGTTTGAGAAGTCAACACCACACTCACTACCCTCAGACTAGCTAGATTCAGAAGTTTCGCCACGAATAGCCATGGGATACCACCTCATTTGCCATGTCTCAAATGTTGGATACTCTTCAAACTCAAGTTGACATCCTCAATGCACCTTAAGTTTGAGAGTAGCCGTCAAAGATATTTAGATTAATTGATAGTTTTCTATATCTCTCAAGATTGTGCAAATATTTTTCTTTGATTGTGCATATCTTAATTAATATGTTATCTTATATAGTCAGTTCATAGAGCCTATAAATAGATTGATTTAATCTTTATTATGATATATCAAAATATACAAACGGTTACCCAAAGGCCAACTACTCAATAATCATGGTCTCATCACTCGCCCACGACGACCATTCAGTCATTATCATTCGTTGGACTGGCCCTTCTGCCATCGAGCTGAAGCAGCCTGACAGATCAGAAACTTCCCAAGCATACTCGATCCTTTTGTTCAACGCCATCTTTTGTTTCTCCAAGTAGGAGAACATGTGGCGGAGCTCTACCATTTAAATATGGTCGAAGATCTTGCCTTGATCAAGATCGATTTGGTACAACAAGCGGTGCATTTCAAGCTGGGTATGAAGAGAGCAAATTGGAGGGTACACAAGGAGAGTGCTTCCAAACCCCGGCATGCAATTTTAGTATCTCAATCGCCTTTTCTTTGATCTTCCGCCCACAGTCCACTTGCAGAACCAAACACAGCTTTGCTGCGACGCCCAACTGCAACATCTCTTGCGCAACGCTCGCGGTTGCCGAGAACTTGGATACAGAGAGCAGAATTCGGACTGCCCTCTCGCTAGCCATCTGTGAAACCCTAAGTATCCTCTTTGACACAACCACAATGCCCGCCCCATGACTTAGCAACTCCGATCTCCCCTCGGCACATTGACACAGCATCTCCAACAACATCAACATTAACTCGCTGGTCCTCCGGTCAGAGCAATCAAAAAGCAGCTCAATCAATACCGAGACTGCCCCGGATTCTACAGCTTTGATCCTGTTTCGGCCCCAAGGGCATAGGTTTATCAGTAGCTTCAGTGTGGCCTTGGTGGCCTGGTGAGAGATCTGGTCGTGCAGGACTTGGACCGCCTCAGCAAAGAACTCCTGCCTCAGGGTGATGATCTGCATTGGCTCGGCCACCTCGAACATCGATTTGAGCAGCAGTACCGCATACGCCCTCGACTCATAAGGTCCATGCTGCATGATGCGTGTGAGTGATTCGGTGAACTCACTGTCCTTGGCCACAAGGCTCTTGAGGCCCAGTTCGGAGAGCTGGAGATGGTAGAGGATACACAGCGCGTCATCACTCGGGGTTTTGATGTCGCTCAGTGATCCATCTTCCAATGCCAATGACTGATTTTGTGAGGTTGTATTTATCACCGAGGCCAAGAACTCGACAGCGCCAGCGGCTTCCATGCAACGCTTGGCTGAAGTATTATGAGAAGCGATAGATCTCAGCCACCTAAGACACTTCTGCTGGAGTTGAGGCTTCTTGGCATCTCGCAGGATCTTGGCGATCTTGGCTTTGCTTATGGGAGACTTTGGGGTTGGAATCCGCTCGATGCCATGCGACGAGTTGAGGGTGCACCAAGATTGGATCAGGCGGCGGAGGTTGTGGTTCGGGGTCAGGTCCATGTCAGAGATTGGCCGTTTGGTGATGGGGCACAAGCTGTTCTTGGACGTGGACAGCCATGTCTCAATGCTCTCTCGATCATAGGTCATCCCCGTCGAGACTGTGACCGGATCTCTCATGATCTCCAGCGAGATGGGACAGAGGAAGAATGGAGGAACTTCCACTTCATTGTTGTCCATTTGCTGGCGGTGTGATGTGACCGGATTGATGAGCTGACGATGCAATCTTGATGCCAACTCCAAGTGCAATAGAATTTGAGTGCGATGATTGATGAACTCTTATGGTGAGAGAGGAGATAAGTGATAGCTGAGAAGATTCTGAATTTGTTTGGGGTGGCTTGGTTATATATATCCAGGTGGAAGGCCGGGCAATTCGAAACGAGAGTCAAAACAAAACCCGGGAAGTTAAACGGAGAGAGAGAGAGAGAGAGGACTTTTCATCGGTATTGAAAGGCTCAAGAATGGCCGACTCTCTCTCGTACTTAAGAGGGCAACGAGCAACACGAGGATGACGGGAGAGAAGGAAGGGAGGAAAGCACGAGCATGCTACCTCCTTCCTTTGACTTTCTCTCTCTTGAACTATTGCGTGTGCGCCACGTGTTCTTTATCGTTTGACATGCCATCATTCTGAGATAATAATAGTTGGATCTATGCGTGTTCCTATTTTTAATGTTTCTCTTGATTCCCTTTAACTACTACTGCGGCCATCATCAGCATCTCGATCCTTCTTCAGATAATAATAGTTGGCTGAGCATGGCGTTGCTCCTTCAACCCTTTTGAGTTTTGACCCAACAAAAGTTGAAAATGTCAACGCTGATCTGGTAAACGTGATTCGAATATTATCGACTCCGTTGACATTTAACATGGAGTAACTGAGTCATGAACAGCTACTGTTATTGCCATTTGGGAATACAGCCTCGTGATTGATAAAGTTCAATCCTAGCAAGGTACGTTCCTTGTACAATTCCGATGTTTCATTTAGCCAGCAATGTACAATTCAATGGTCAAGACATGCAAATTCGAACTTTTCCTTGATGTCTTCTGATTTTCTTTCTCTTCTGTCATGCAATGAATCTCATTTCTATTGTCAATGTAAAATCGCGTTTTACAACTTCTTGCGAAAAGTACGTGGGTGGACCTCTAACGTGAGCAGCGCTGCAGATTTTTCTATGAGCTTCCGATGTCCCTATTGTATCATCTACACAAAAATATGTGATCTTCTTGCTGTCATTAGAAAGTGACTTCTATGGCAACTCTTAGAATCATGAGGTAAATACCTACCTAGAGATTAATTGTTGACTTGAGGAGGCGAGAGACCTAAATTTATTCGTCGTTCTTTGTGTGAACAGAAAAGTTGGGAGCAGGATTAATTAATTAATTAGGAAAGACCCTCGATTAGATACATATGTATATTGCGCAATTCTAGTGCGTTATAGTGACTAACAATTTTAAAAAAAAAAAAAGTGAAAGAAAGCTGGAGATAACTCTTTTATCCTTTTAAACCTTAACCATACTTCATATTTCACTCAAAATGCACAAATAACTAATAAGTTATTGAAAGCTTGTAAATACTTAAACCGTTCCACAAGGGTCAAGCGCTAAAAAGAAATACTCCATGTAACCCTACAAGGTAATAACCATATGGGGGTGTGAGGCTAGGTGTTGACTTATGTATTGATCGCTCAGTAGGATCTCTTCCCTATCGATGTAGGATTTGAGACGTCACAAACTCTCGCACTAATGTAACCGATGTTCTTGTCAATATTGGCCCATACCTCGCAACAATAATCCCCATATTCGATGTGTGGCTTAGTCAATTCATACTCCTCTATGATCTTGGAAACCTTCCAAGAGTTATACCTTGTTTGAGCCCTCTCCCTGCAATAATCAGTTTCGCCCTCATTAGATCAGATATGAAGAACCATACATTCATTTACTAGTAGATGGAGGCCCATCTGTAATACCATCAATAACAATCTAGTCCAATCCACATGAGTTAAGCCTTTAAAAGGATTGCCCCGAATAACGTATAAGTTGGTGACCACTTGAGATCTGTGTGTTAACCTATAAATTACTCAACAGAGATTCTCCCAATGCTATAGGACTTGGGACTTCACATACTGATTTTAAAACATGTTTTGTTAATATAAAATATTAGGCTATAGAGAAAAGATCATACGCATTTTTATTTATGTTGGGATTTGAATATAATTTGAGGTTCCTACTTCCTACTGAAGCATCTAGCTATTAGCTAATTCGGCTTTCCAATCTTTTCCTCAAAAAAAAAAAAAAAAAACTTTTCCTCTCACTCGCTGCATTCGACCCATATTCCATTGAAGTTTTCACGTCGATCCATTTTATCACATTCCATGCTATGGATAACTCGGCCAACCGTTCACCCTACACATCATTTCTATGGTTGGCAATCATGGTCAACTCTTTTTTTTTTTTTTTCTTTTGTGCCAATTATTTGGTCAACCGCGAAAGGTTCATGATGCAAACTTGAAATTCTAGCAAGCACGATGGATAACCAGCCGCTTCTTTATGAAAGTAATCGAGAAGTACAATGTACCTTAGCTTTTATGGAGTAAGACCATATTGCACGTGGGCATGTCGGCGTTGCCCATGTTCTTGTGAGGATCGAACAATCCCGCATATGGCCAGATTAGGAGAGAGTGTTGACCAAATCTACGTTATCTTCGTTAATTGCCGGTTACGTGCCGAAATAGGAAGCACTTGTCTCGCACTAAGAAATGCCACCACCATGTAATCCTGATCCGAGATGAACAAGGACGACGATGCCATTCTTCCCAATTTCAATAGGCAATTTTGACTAGGGGCAAGTCACTTATTCAGAGCAAACTTAGGTCTTTAAAATACCCCCACTCTTGTCTATAGTTTATGGGGAAAAATACCAAAAAAGTCTTAAACCTATGACATTGGTACCAATTTAGTCATAGACTTTTTAAATTGACTAATTTAGTCTTAAACCTTTTCACATAAGTATCAATTCAGTCTTTCCAACCAATTTTGGCCAGTCGGCGCTGACGTGGACACCGGCCAACCGGCGAACATTGACGTAGCAATTTTTAAATATTTTTTTATTTTTTTGATTTGTTTTCCTTTTCTTCTTCTTCCTCTTGGCTTCTTCTCCTGCAGTGGTTGGCAAGCAGCCACCAAAGGCTTACTGGCTACTACAGGAGATGAAGCTAAGAGGAAGAAGAAGAAGAAGAAAAGGAAAAAAAAGAGGAAAAAAAGAAAAATTAATAAAATTTTGAAAAAAATAAAAAAAATTATTTGAAATTTTCCATGTCAACGTTCGCTGGTCGGCTGGTGTCCATATTAGTGCTAGCCAACCAAAATTATCTGGAAAGACTGAATTGATACAAATGCTATAAGTTTAGAACTTTTTTGGTATTTTTCCCATAGTTTATGTAAATATGAATTCTTGAAAAAAACAATTTTATTCAATATAAGTTTGCTTAGAGATATCAGGTTGAATTAATATTTATACTCCAATTCAATTCTAGCCTTAGAATTGGAATAAGTTTGGCAATGAATCACGAACTTCTCAATCTAGTATATGGAAAGCGCTCTTTGAATCGTCCACCCTACACCCACTCTCTCAGTAAGTGCTTCAACAGGAATAATATAAGAGTAGATTGATACAATAGACATGTATGGTAAAATGCCTGCCAACCTTATAAGTAAAACATGCTATTTTCTCTGAAACAATTTAGTCACGGGCATATGAATAGATTATACCATGTGGTCTCTTATCAAAAGTAATTCCGCTTGTTTTACTATTTTCATCTCAACTTCTTTAATCACATGTTATTATAGCGTGTCTATTTTTACTTATTTATGATGAAATCACGTGAAAAAAAATCATCGTATTCTCTCGACTCGTTATAGATAGTAAAATGTAGCGACATAACTCAAGGGCTAGATATAGATTTTCCAATAACATCACTTATGAATATCCATTTTCGTGGAATGTATAAAGCTCTTAGAGATATGCTCTTTTTTAGGTCACTTGAAAATGAAGCTATTTTATTTTCGAAAGTATAAGTACGTGACCGGAAAAAATTTCATTCAGGTATAGAATTTCAAGGTTGAATCTAGTAATTAAATATGGTGCTGTCATTGGGGGCGAGAATGATAACTATTTTATTTATGAACACAGTTTTTGACTATCTATTTCTGTTTTCTAAACGAGTTTTTGAGCAAAAATACGGGTTTCATGACGATATGAAATTTCTATTCTCAGAATAAAAATTTGTTTAATAACGACATAAACGCAATGATAATCATTTTGTTCAAGAAATCAATTTCTAGCCAGAAATAGATTTTTATATTTTTAATCCCTAGACGAGTTTTTGAGCAAAAATACGGATTTAATAATGACACAAAATTTTCCCTCCTAGGGTGCTATGGATGTCGACAGGCAATAAGAAAAGTTTTCTCATTTTTGTTCTAGAAATAGAAAAGTAGAAAAAGTTTACTTTTCATTTATGTTCCAAACTTATTTCTAGGATAAAATTTTGTCCAATAAAAAAAAAATTGAGTTACTAAATAGATTTTTTATTCCAAACTTGTTCCCGTGAACAAAAAAAAAAAAGAAAAATAGAGAAATATACGATTATCTTGCACACCCACAATTGCTCCATCTCGGGTGGGTGGCAGGGGGCAATGGAGAACGGTGGACTGCCAGTGGCGGAGGATGGCGGATAGCAGCTAGCGGGTGGGCGACCGGCTAGTAAGAAGAGCAAACGATGATAAGAGTTTTTATTTTTCATTTTTATTCCAAAAATGGAAAAGTATAAAAATTTTCCTTCTCATTTTTGTTTCAAACCTATTTTTGAACTAAAATTTTGATCCAAGATTAATAAAAAAAAAATGAAATTGCATTAGAAACAAAAAATTAGATCTGGCTATAAATAAATCTAAACTAAAGGGATTATTATTCCAAACCTATTTCAGAAATAGAAAAAAAAAATCTAGCCAAAAATAGAATAGTTATTATACACACCCTAACTAATCAATTAAGATCTCTTATCTTGAGAGAGAGAGTAAAGAAGCAAAAGGATTCAAACTCACCCCACAATGCACAGGCATTCCATTAATGAAAGAGCCACCGCCGCCGCCACCACCAATTGGTGGGTTGGTGATGACCGTGACGGTGACACTGCCATGTCGGCCATGAATACCCTCACGTGATAAAATCCACATGTACGTGGGCAGCCTTTTTTGACTAGGTTTTATGAACTGTCTATCCAACTGAGCTTTTCTGTATAGAATTATATCACCAGATATAAAACGTCGATGTAAGACATTTGTTTCGTGAGAAACGCTTGGTTTACAAATTTTATAAAAATAGCGAATTATGCAAAAAATAATAATAATAGTAGTAGTTGCGATTTTATGCTTTTTCTTTGCAAAACAAGGCATGTTAGGCGTAAGAATATTATAGCACAAGTAATTCGTCCTCTAACTTACTTTTTTCCTCTAAAAAAAAAAAAATAGATAGATAAAATATTACTTTTTTTGTTTTGTAGATTTAGAAATTCTATAAACTACATAGAACATATGTAAGAATATCAGTAGCGTAGGAGATTCGTCATCTCACCTCTCTTTGCTTGGATAAAGTAACATCGATTTATAGTATAGTAGTAAATCGTCGCTATACTTTCCGAACTTTAGTTTTTCCCCATAAACACATACTCTTTCCAATTTCGGTGAAATCGATATACTTTCCATGTTTTAGGCAGTTCTCAAGATGTGCTGGAATAAGTTCATTTAGAGCTAGTGTCCACATAATGGGTTGTAAAATAGAGCAAATACCAGATCCATCACAGAACCGATTGAATAAATCTTATTTCACCATCCATCAAGGAAAATTTTAGGAAGAAACCACGATGCATAAACATGCAACTCACAAAATGTCAACGCTGCAATCATCTTTCTCTTCAATTGGAAAATCATTGATCAAATCAAGTCTCAAGCTCGACCTCGATTCAAACCCTCGGCTAACAAAGCCGTATTTCACCAGCATAGAACCTTGAACGTACGTCGACGGCTTGATCGCCAGCGAATACAATTCAATGAATGATCGATTCATTCAGATATCTCCTGCCCAAGTTGCAATCTGTGTGTCGTTTCCTATGTCTGTATTAATGATAGCAACCTGCAGTTCTTGGAAGGTGGAAGCGTTGTCTTTATTTTTTTGGTCATAAGGTGAAAAGCGTTGTCTACTTCGATTTTGATTAGGTTTAGGGTCAGCCCTTGCACTAACCACCGCACAAGTGCCCAAAGTGGAACTTTCAGCGGCCAAACTGGAAGTCGATGTTGTCTTCGTTAAACCTTTTTCGACAATTATTAAAGCGTGGGTTCTAAATGGACATTTGAATAGGTTGTTAGATGAGAGGAGACTTTGAACTTTCTGGAGGATGGTTCCTCTTGCGAATTGGATTTGGAAATTTATCAGGGTTTTGCGTGATTACAGGTTACATGCATGGACATTCCATCTCCTCCTATTCCTGAGAAGTTTAGCCTTTCCGACATTGAATACGAGACCTACATACCGATTGTGAGGGGACCAGTCCTAAAGCTCTTTTGGTTTTGGACTGTCAATTATATTGCATCACCTAAAATGAAAGTGCAGAAACAAGTACATAGACAATTACAAAGGGATCAATTGTAAGTCTGCTAGTAAGGTAATCAATGGGCGGCCTCGGGCTCAGTCATTCCTTTGGGGCTTTTTTATTGTCTAGGCTACCCACAACGAACAACTATTAGGTATGAAATAATAGGATCTGATGAGATGCTATAACTAAGGGTGAGTTTGGGAATGCTTTGCTTGTACAACTTACAGAGCAAGGGACCTTAAGTAAAAGATCTCATTGAAAGCGCCACTAATTGCATTGTCCAATCCCTAGCAAGGATAAACTGGGTTGAACGTCCCTCGACGACGCTTTTCCTCGGTCTAGGGACCCAGGTGAGATAGATCTCACCTCAAGATCGATGATTTAAAAACCCTATTTTGGGAACTCACAGCACTAGCCGAACTTAACGATTTGCTTGAAATGAACAAATTAGCTCAAAATTGATTTCCTGAAACAATAACTTACAAACCCTATTTAAAATCCTAGCCATTCAATCTGTGAATTCAATTTGGTGTTGAAGTAATGCTCTTTTTATTATTTGAGAAGAATGAGAGAGGTCATTCTTGTTTAAATATACACGGCATTGATTTGGTTCAATTGATGAGTTTATTGTAATGTCATTATTTTCAGCCAAATCTAATGCCACATCAGTTTCTTTTAGCTGGAAAAGTTAACGGTGGATAATTTTGTTCCTCAAAATTATGTTTGTACTTTTGTGGAGTCATTTTGCAACATGAGATCGTTTGGGTCCTAAGGGTATATATTACTGTTTTTTTGGGGTTCCTAAAAATATTTTGTTTCTCGAGTAAAAGTTGGCGCTTTTAATAAATTGTGTGAAAAGTATGGTTATTTTTGTCTTGATCGCATGAGTTCATGCTTTTCTTCTTGCCATTTGGCCCCCCTTACCGAGTCAAACTGTCTCGAGACTTGGCGTCGAGTTCATGAACTGTTCTCTCTGGTTGTTGTTGAACCATATCTACTCAATATTGTTTGATACGAGATACAATGACAGCCGTTATAGTAAGCTTTCAGTTTTTCAATATCTATAGTTGTGTTTTATATAAAAATTCATTTTAGAAGCTCGTGGGCTGCTTCAACATCTTCCACCTTTTCAAACTTCCTACTTATTCTATGAGAGCTACCTTTCGAATCACGAAATGTTTACTTTCCCCAGTTCAACACAACATTTCAACTACCACGTGACCTCATGGTCATAAGCCAAAATCGTATCATATAGTGTAGAAGACAATGTCGAATTCATTATTTCAACGATAAATGTGAGGGACATAACCTTCACATCACACTAAATGTGCAGCAACAGTGCACAATCCTCTATCTGAGTTGGTGTCTTCATTTGGTGTCGCAACAATTCAAACCAGTAATCCATATGTTTAAAGGTAATTGTGCGAACAATTGTATCAAATATCGAGATTTGTTGAGGCACATAAAGGCACCAAACGAAGTGGAGGGTTATCGTCCAAAATAATTATCTTTTTATTTTTATTTTTTAAAGAAGTACAATGTGGATCCCATCAAATTAGGGTGCTACGTTACATTCAAATGCCATTTGAAATTATAACAAATTGAGGTCATATTCCAAATAAAATTCAAATAGTTTCGGCATATCCGTAAAAGTTTTTGAATTTGGACCTTAGTTTGCAACGTTTTACTCCTTGTCGAGAGTAAATGCAATTAATAAAAATAAGATTCCATCGCACATAAATTAATAGCAATAGTCCATTTTAGTACCTGAACTTGAATATCTTACTCAATGAGGACCTTGAATTTTTAATTTTGGACCAACTTTTTAAACTTGCAAAACTTTTTTAATCAATTCCCTCTGATTCCAAAATCGATTAATTGGAGCTGCGTATCTATTCGAGCCAGGAATATTTCGATGTGTGAAGAACTTTTTGGCCATCGTGGATTTGGAGTGAGCGGTTCTAAAGTGGCTAGGTTCTAGATCTCGAATTTAAAACTTATCCTGTCAAGACCAGTTCTTAGTTTTTGTAACCAA
Source organism: Eucalyptus tenuipes (assembly GCA_014182365.1). Taxonomy (NCBI): domain Eukaryota; kingdom Viridiplantae; phylum Streptophyta; class Magnoliopsida; order Myrtales; family Myrtaceae; genus Eucalyptus; species Eucalyptus tenuipes. The sequence continues at coordinate 29,707,046 of CM024547.1, read as the reverse complement.
AACCTATCACTTGAAATCCCAAAGTACAAACTACTTAAAACTGATACGACGTATCTTATCAAAGAACAAGTAAAACCGTGAACACTGATTTCACCTAAGTAGGATAATTAACATTGATGCTTGTTGTCATTATTTTGATTTCATTCCCTATACGTCAGTTGGGTCTCATGTGAAGTTTTAATTGATCCAAGGACTTGTCCCTCTTTGTGCTCATACCCCAAATTAATGTGACGTAAATCAATCAAAGAAAAAGTCAACATTAGGAGGCTTAGGGGCCTCCTAATGCGCTTTACTTAGTAACAATTGTTTAGTCAGAACCAATGAAAATTTTCGTAAAATTTGCATGATTTGCACATTGTACTGAAATTGTCGTTAGGTCATACAGTACCCAAAGGAGAGCAGTTGAGTGCGTAACTTAATTAGGCCTAAGTCCATTCATGATGACCTCTTCCATAATTCAAAAGTTACAAATGGGTCCGGTCCAACCTGGTAATTATCATTGCATTTAATTGGTCCATGTAAAAGCAAGAAAAGAAAATCATTTGGGACAAAAGTGGTACATTTAGGAAAACTACGATGGTGCCCACTTCAATTTGTTTGTTCTAAGAAGCGCGGTCACCAATCCGATATAACATTAGCTGCTTTGACTTCGATTTGAAACGTTTCGAAGTAAAATAAAGGCGGCCCGTCACCGCTCGTTTTTCATGTTCGTGAATATTTCAGACGTACTTGGTCATTTGCGTGCATTATTGTTCTTAACAATAATGAGAATTCGCTCTTTCTTTTGGCAAATCAGTAAATATACCACGAATAAGTTTTTGTCAAAAAGTGTCAAAAATACATCTTTGGAAGTGTTGATCAATATGAAAATCAACAAAAGATATAAATGGTGCTTTATATTGTGAACTTCCCTTTAGGCGAGCCACCTAAGGGTTAGTTAATAGGTAACTAAGCTTATAGCCTTGGGCTCTCTCAAGCTTTTACTAAATCACAACTTCGATTTGAGTTCTTAAAATGCAAATCAATTTTATTTTGGACTCGTCACTAATCTATTTTTTATGGGTTGATTAGAATCCCAAGTAAAGTCCGGGAGAATACTTTACTTATACAAACCAAAAATTAAATGGATTCAGAGACTTGAGTATGTTAGATTATTCTAATAACCTTCCGGTACATTTTCTCTTTTTATTTTCAAAAATATTTTGGCAAGCAGCTTGGATTAACTATAAACTTATCTATTAACATGTGAGGTGGTTTTGCAAATGCCCAACCAATGAAAATAACACTTAATAATCAAAAGCAATAAATAAATTGCTAAATTAGGGAGAGAAATTAAATACATTGATGCAAGCAAAGCACATTAATTAATTTCTAAACATTTGCAAAATATTTATTAAAAATTAATGCTATCCTAACCTAGCATGATTTCTTTTAGGTAATTAACAACTCTAATTAATTCACCTTTTTTATCTGAGTTTTCTTTCCATATAAGAAAGCTAACTATATGCAATTCTAACTTAAGTTAAATATGCAATTTATTCTATCATATCATGCATTCTAGATCAAATGATCCTAAACATGCAATCACTAAATGACATGAAATTGATGATATCGCATAAACGATGTGGCATATGACATGGCATTGATAGCACGGTAAATAATGATGCATGGATGATTCAACACATGTTTATTTTTTAATGAAAATTCGTAATTAAAAATTAATGGAATAAATTATCTAGAACAAAGGTAATACTATCCAAACTAGGAAATAATTTGAATTAAATTCTATTCCAATTTGGAAACCTATCCAAAATCTCTAAATAATATGTAAGAATGCAATTTTATCTAAAAAAATCTATCCTAATCTATTAGTAGATGCAATATTTATGAATTCTCAAGATAGGAAGATTATCTACATTGAAGATAAGCAGCATATCCAAGCCACCTTAGGATATTCATCAAGGTTTCAAACAAAAGATTATGATAATTGAAAATAATCTATCGTCTCATGGATAAATTAGCAATTATCACAATCCTAATCATCGTCAATATCCTAGAAAAAATCAATATATTTAAAAAATGATTGAAGGTCTTCTGGATCAAATTAGTAATTATCATGATTTTTAACAATAAAATCCTAAAGAATAATGCCTAAATCTCAAGAACATTCGAGTTAGATCATGACATATTTGAAATAAGTAATAATACTCACAAATCAAATCGAATAGACCTTTTACCTAAATTGAATGTGCAACTTACAAATCAAGGCTGGCAGCAAGGGCTCGCAAACAATGGTGGTCAGCATGCTGGCCTGGTGGTGCTTGTTGTGTAGCCGACTGTGGTGGTGCTCGGCCAAGGACACCGGCGGTGGCTTCTTGATTGGCTTGGACCTGCTCTCCCTGGTGAGTCTTCTCACGGCCAAGGACAGCTCGCTGTATAGCTTAGTGATCATGGACGAGACAGCTCGTCTAACCACCGTTGAGGATTTCTTCAAACCTACAAGATAGAAACAACTGCAACAAGTGAAGTGGAACAACCGCTTTAGGTGCGTTTAGTTTAGCATTTCCAATGGGCTTTCGGTCTTTAAAACCCCTTGGAGAAATGATGGACCGTTTGACAACTATTTTGGAGGATCTTTCACTTGAAAGTTAGCATTGGGATACCAATGCTAATAGAGACTAGTTTTGGACTTTCAGCATTTGCCAATTATTGAACTCATTTTTTTTTCCTTCCAAAGCTACCCTTACCAATTCTTCAAATTTTCGATTTTGTCACTCATTATTTTTTTCTATTAAAAAAGGACCAAATTTTTTCGAGCCAGTTCTAGTGCTAGTGACCGTCGGTCAAGGTTGCCGGAGGTCGAACAACCTTTGGCGAGGATCGCACGACCCTGGCGAGGGCCGCCGAAGGTCACACAATCTCACCTAACCCAAGCAGCGAGTGACCTAGGCGGCCGCCGCTTGGGTCTCGTGACCTAGGCGGCCGCCGCTTGGGTCTCGTGACCTAGGCGGCCGCCGCTTGGGTCTCGTGACCTCAAGCGGCCCTCACCTAGATCTCGGAACGGTCGCGTGATGGCGGCCATTAGTTGCACAACCCTCGTGAGACCCAAGCAAGGGCCGCTTGAGGCCATAAGACCCAAGCAAGACCCAAGCAATGGTTGCCTGGGTCACACACCGATTGGGTCAAGCGACGCTCGTCATGGGTTGCGTGATGTCGGGAACCTCCAACGGCCCTTGCCAGGGTCGCCCAACCCTCGTTGGAGGTCACCCAACGTTGAGCAACCTTGATCGATGGAGCCAGATTTGGCTCATCAACGTCCATAGCCTTTTGCCTGACAGGTAAAAGTTTTGGTCTTTTTTTTTTTTTAATTATATATATTTGATTTTTTTCAATTTTAAACAAATAAAAATAATGTATTTTTATCAAATGGCATTTATCTCAAGTTGCTTCTTAAAACGTAGTTTATCAAATGACCTTTGTATTTACCCAAATCCTTTTAAGCTAAATTGCTTTGTATTTACCCAATAAACTTTCAAAATGCCAAATCACATGCACCCATTCATCATTAGCCGCGAGTCGAGGATAGATCAGCCAGGCGAGTCGCAGTAAAAAGCTACAGGTAGCTTAGCAACAGCTTCCGAATCAGCAATAGGCACGGGCTCAGAGTAGCAGGGTCGGTCAACGATGACTGGGAATGCAACAGATCGTCACAGGAAAATAGGCAAGTTAGCATTGTTGTTGGGCAAGAACCAGCACAATGAAGGCAGCGTCAGCGCAGGGCTCAGCTTCCCGTGGCAGCGGGAACGGCAGCATCGCAAGGCATGACAAGACCTTTTTGGGACAGAGTAGCAACGTCGTGAAGCTTGGCTGGGGAAAGCAAAGGAGTCTCGCTTGGAGCAGGGATGGCGAAGCAACAACGTTGTCGAAGCAGAGGAGTCATCGGGGATCTCAACCGAGGGCTTCGCCAAGAGGCTCCTCTCTCTCTCTCTCTCTCTCTAGTGTGCTCTGATTTTTAATTGCCGACCCCCTTAATTGTAAGGCATTAATGTGTTTATATAGTGTTTATCCTAGATTTTAACCATAACTTTACAAGCTTAATATTTGCCTTATTAAAATAAAGGGGCTCTAATCACCTAAGGCTTTGACTGATTGAATTCTAATGGGCTGAAATTATTTTAATCAAAGCTCAAAAGGCCCCCCCCCCGGGTCAAATTTCGGCCAAGCCTTATGCATCAGCTGGCCGAATTTTAGCTCACTTTGTATATTTAATTAATGACAAGCTTGATCCTTTAAGAGCTTATTTTATTTAAGCTAAAAGCCTTTGACTTAATGGGCTAAACCCAATTCATTTAAAGTTCAGTAGTGTGTCCTTTTCCTGTGTGAATTTTGGCCATCTCGTCTCCAAGACTTGGCCGAATTTTCTCTCTTCATGGTCTAAATCCATTCAATTAAGCTCAAAATTATTTGTTGTCAATCTGATCAAATGCAATTAATGAAATATGCTCCTAACGACTATATGCAATTTAATTCATTTATTTTTGCTCAGAGTCGGGGTCAATCCCTAATTTACTATGCATTAAATTTCTAAATGAGTTATCAAAATTTAGATGTCAATACTTTTGTTAGAGATATTTAGGATAATTCTAATAGGTTTCTATATTTCTCAAGATTGAGTGAATATCTCTCTTTGATTGAGTGTATCTTCATTAATATGTTATTTTATTTAGTCATTTTATAAAGTCTATTAATAGGCTGATGTATTCATTATCAAGTGTAAAAAAAATACACAATTACTCTCTTCCGCATATCATTAACATTGCTCTACTTAGTATCAGAATCAGTAAGTGCACTTGGTGCACTCACACGTGGTGTACACCAAAGTGCCTATCTAGAGCTAAATTTGCTTCTTGTCAATGTTGATTTCAACATTATTCATCTCACCCGATAGCCAATGTACTTTTGTCATGGTTGAGTCCATTCCATGATGGTCGTGTTTTGATGCCAACCATGACGGCCACATCATTCAGTCAAACCTTTTCACGGAGCTAGCTTTTCTTTCGATATCAACTACATGGGCCGCATTGCTTAGTAACTATTTTCCCAAGCCAGTCGTATATGCTACTTGATGCTACAATGCCAATCTTATAGGCGATGTCATTTAGTTACTATTTCGCAAGCTAGTTGCATTGGTTGCTTGCTGTTTCCCTTTTGATTCTTGACCTTTTGTGTGTCGTTTTAGGAAGTCAAAATCACCACCAAACTCACTGCCCTCAGACCAGCTAGATCAAGAAGTTTCGCCACAAATAATAATCGGATGCCACCCATTTACCTGTCTCAACTATCGACACTAGTCAAACTCAAGTTGACATCTTCAATGCTCCTTGAGTTTGAGGGAGGCAATTAGAGATATTTGTGGCATGTTTGGTAACATTTCTATTTCTTTATTTTTTTTTTATTTTATGTTCCCCGGAATAAAAAACAAACAAAAATCTATTTGTGTACTCAATTAATTTTCTATTTCCCAGAATAGATCAATGGCCAGATAATATATTTGAAATGAAAACAAGAAGTTAAAAAACTCTACTATTTTGTTTCTAGGAACAAAAAGATAAACAATGTCATTTAAAAAGAAAAAAACAAGGTCATTTTGGAGAAACAAGCTCAGAGTAACCTAATGCTTGTCTTTACACAATCGACACAAGGTCCGGGTGAGATGCATATTTGAATTGGGTCTCTTGATCGATCCATTCCCCATTTATTAAAAAAATTAAAAATAAAATAATTGTAAATTTAGGAAAAGATTTAGAAATTATATTTTGAGTAGATTTTAGTGTTAATTCTATTTTAGAATTAAATTAACATAAAAAATGTGAAAGTCTTTTGACAAATTAAATTCAAGATTGAATAAGTTCTTAGGGTTTTACCATATGTATTTTTAAATACCATTTTCTTTTAGAGATGATGCTAGGTTGCGATAGCTTAGTGACTCGCTAAGACAAAATTGTCTTCTTCACAAGCAAAGTGTGGGTGTTATTGAGATAAATACTCTTCTTCACCACCATCATCTACAATTCTATTTTAATATGATGTGGTGGCGGGATGGACAATTGTTACTTTGAATGATTACCGATGATGGGTGAGTGTATGGGGGAGGATGTCGATGGGCAAATGCAAAATTAGGGATAGAATATGATCAGAATCAAGGCATATAGGATGTGCCAGTGGCCACAAATCAAGATTGGTATTGATGAAACTCACCATCAAGGTCTACAAAAATCACCAGCCAAGGATACAAGACTTTGGGATTAAAAAAGCTCACTACCAAGGCATGCAGGAAAACCACCAGCCAAGGAACCAAGAATAATCCACTCTTCAAAGATATTCACTATCACAGAGGAAAATCTCAAATATTCATTTATTCAAAATTTGCTATCTTACATTTGAGAATTCGCCTCATTATATAAAGGGAATATTACCTAGGAAATAGACTAAACATTGAAGATACGGAAACTACCCAACATTAATGACATAGAAACTAGAAAACACAATAAAGACCTAAGAACTAGGAAAAGCATTAAAACATTTAAGGACTTGAACTTTCACTCTTTTGAAAACTACAATACACTTATGACTTGCAAATGACACTTAACTAGACACATAGTAATTTCTCCTTGGGCATTCTTATAGACATCTTCAAAGATCATCAAACAACAAATGAAAATGTTTAGAACAACCTTTGTTTGCTAGATAGTCGATTAGTAGTCTCGAAATTGATAACAAGCTTGTAAGTTGATAGCGACAACCATGAAATTGACAACTCTCTTGCATAATTGATTTTTTCAACTTGAATCGATCGACAAAACCCAATGCTTCCACATCAAAATAGAAAAGTGGATAGTTGTGAACAAGTATCTTGCATTATCATTTGTCTTCTGTTCATAGTAATCGAATAAACATGTGCTACATGCATTTTCAATGTCATTTGCTTGAGGTTTGATGAGTTTGTGTAAATAAGTACACCAACTTTAGGATCGTTTCCAACCACCAACCATTTGGTCTTCTTCTTCTTATTCTATGCGCCCTTTTATTGTAATACAAAAATATACGGTCAACCTTATTATATTGTGAGTTATAAACTAATGGAACTCTCTATTGCCATTTTCAATCATCCATCTTTGACTAACTATTACGTTGAATTTTTTGATGCCATTTTAGAATATCTTGATCAGTTAAGTCTTTACAAAAGTCCAATTTTATTCAAATATGAATTGTTAAGATTCCACTAACATTTTAATAATTAAATGAAGAAAAATGGGAATAGAAATTGTTAGTCATATCAAATGTATTTCTATTCTTTTTTTATTCCGGGAGTAGAAATTACGTGCAATTACTAAACACGTTCTTCTACTCAAGAACTTATCTAGAGAATAGAAATTTTTAAATAAATAAATAAATAGAAATGGTTCTCAGAAAAAAAATGTTACCATACATATCCCTAGAATAATTATGATAGTTTTCTCTATCTCTCAAGATCGTGCAAATATTCTGTCTTTGATTGTGTGTAAGTTGATTAATTTGTTATCTTATTTAGTCATTTCATTAAGCCTATAAATAGACTAATGTAATCTAAATTATAATATAGCGAAATACACACAATTACTCTTTTCCACATATACTTTGTTGATTCTTGTACAAGAAACGCAAACTGACGAGAAAATTAAAGGTATGAAAGCTAGAGACAACCGTGACGAGTCATGTAAAAGGGTACTAGAATGTAAAGATAATAGGAAGATAAAATTGAATGACTAGTGTTCATTGTTTGATTAGCGGTCCTTTACTCGAATTATAATCCCAATACTTATAACTATTAGTAGTGATTAACAACATTAACAAAAAAAGCAAATATCACCCTACGTGACTCATAAAATTTAGCAACATATATTTATAAATGATTATCCAAAGACCTACTACTCAATAATCATGGTCTCATCACTAGCCCCACGACAACCATTTCTTCCACAAGTTATAGCACCTTCTCCGGACGGTCATAACAGCCCGTATTTCTCCGCCATTATCATTTGTTGGACTGGCCCTTCCGCCATTGAGCTAGGATCAGAAACTTCCCAAGCATGTTCGATCCTTTCGTTCAACGCCGTCTTTTGTTCCTCAAAGTAGGAGAACATGTCGCAGAGCTCTACCAACGAAATATGGTCGAAGATCTTGCCTCGATCAAGATCGATTTGTTACAACAATTGGGACATTTTCAAGAGGGGTATGAAGAGCGCAAATTGGAGGGTATACAGGGAGAGTGCTTCCAAACCCTGGCATGTAATTTCAGTATCTCAATCGCCTTTTCTTTGATCTTCCTCCCACAGTTCACTTGCAGAACCAAACACAGCTTCGCTGCGACGCCCAACTGCAACATCTCTTGCAAAACGCTCGCGGTTGCCGAGAACTTGGAGACAGAAAGCAGAATTCTGACTGCCCTCTCGCTAGCAACCTGCGAAACCCTAAGTATCCTCTTTGACACGACTGCGATGCCCGCCCCATGCCTTAGCAACTCCGATCTCCCCTCGGCGCATTGACACAGCATCTCCAACAACATCAACATTAACTCGCAGGTCTGCCGGTCAGAACAATCAAGAAGCAGCTCAATCAATACTGAGACTACCCCGGACTCAACGGCTTTGATCCTGTTTCGGCCCCAAGGGCATAGATTTATCAGTAGCTTCAGCGTGGCCTTGGTGGCCTGCCGAGATATCTGGTCGTGCAGGACTTGGACCACCTTGGCAAAAAACTCCTGCCTCAAGGTGATGATCTGCATCGGCTCGGCAACCTCAAACATCGACTTGAGCAGCAGCACTGCATATGCCTTCGACTCATAAGAGCCACACTGCATGATGCGTGTAAGCGATTCAATGAACTTACTGTCCTTGGCCACAAGGCTCTTAAGGCCCCGCTCAGAGAGCTGGAGATGGTAGAGGATCCACAGCGCGTCGTCACTTGGTGTTTTGACTTCGAGCAGTGACCCATCTTCCAAGGCCAACTAGTGATCTTGTGAGGTGGTGTTTATCACCGAGGCCAGGAACTCGACGGCACCGGCAGCTTCCATGCAACGCTTGACTGAAGTATGATGAGAAGCGATAGATCTCAGCCGCCTAAGACACTTCTGTTGGCGGTGAGGCTTCTCGGCATCTCGCAGGATCTCGGCGATCTGGGCTTTGCTGATGGGAGGCTTTGGGGTTGGGATCCGCTCAATGCCATGCGACGAGTTGAGGGTGCACCAAGATTGGATCAGGCGGCGGAGGGTGTGGTTAGGCGTCAGGTCCATGTCGGAGATTGGCTGTTTGGTGACGGGGCACAAGCTAATTTTGGAAGTGGACAGCCATGTCTCAATGCTGTCTCGGTCATAGGTTATCCCCGTCGAGACGGTGACTGGATCTCTCATGATCCCCAGTGAGATGGGATAGAGGAAGAATGGAGGCGCTTCCACTTCATTGTTTTCCATTCGCTCGCAGCGCGATGTGACTGGATCGATGAGCTGATGATGAAATCTCGATGCTGACTTTAAGTGCGATCGAATTCGGGGACGATGATTGACAAACTCTTGTGATGAGAGGGGATAAGCGATAGCCGAGAAGATTGTGAATTTGTTAGGAGTGGCTTGGTCATATATATATCAAGGTGGAAGGTCAGGCAATTCAAAACGAGGAAAGTCAAAATAAAACACAAATTAAAAGTTGAGAGAGAGAGAACTTTTCAACGGTATTGAAAGGCTTAAGAGCGAGAGAGAGAGAGAGAGAGGACTTTTCAACGGTATTGAAAGGCTCAAGAATGGCCATTCTTGACTTTCTCTCTCTAGAACTATTGCGTGGATGTGCGCCACGTGATCTTTATCGTTTGACATCGCATACTTCTGAGATAGCCAGTGTTTGCCGACAAAATCAAGTGGAGACACCGTCGGATGTGTGCAAAGTTCGTTCTTTGTTCTTCTTTTTATGTTCCTTTTTAACTACTATTGCGGCCATCAGCACCTCGATCCTTATTCAGTTAATAATGGTTTGCTTTAGCATGTTATTCTTCCTTCAACCCTTCTGAGTTTTGACCCAGCGAAAGTCGAAAATTTCAACGCTGATCTGGTGAATATGGTTCGAATATTCTGCGTTAAAGGATCGATTTAAAAAACAATTTGATATGAACTAACTTAGTCATGACCAGCTAGGGTTATTGCCATTTGGGATAACAGCCTCGTGATTGATTAAGTTCAACCCTATCAAGATACGTTCCTTGTAAAATTCCGATGTTTCTTTTAGCCAACAAGGCACCTTTCAATGTTCAAGATGTCTATTGATTTTGTTTCTCTTCCGTCGTACAATGAACCTCATTTCAATTGTCAAAGTAAAATCGCGTTTAACAACTTTCTAGAAGTATGTGGGCGGATCTCTAACACTGAACCGCGCTGCAGCTTGTTCTACGAGCCTCCGATGTTCCAAATTGCATCATCTACACGAAAAATATGCGATCGCCTTGCTCTCATTAGAAAGTGGTTTCTATGGCAACTCCTACAATCATGAGGTAAATACCTAACTGGAGATTAATTATTGACTTGAGAAAGCGAGAGACCTCTTTATTCACTGTTCTTTGTGTGAACAGAAAAATTGGGAGCAGGATTAATTAATTAATTAGGGAAGACCCTCGATTAGATACATATATATAATGCGCACTTATAGTGCATATTAGTGACTAACATTTAAAACAGAAAACAAAAACTGGAAGCAACTCTTTTATCCTTTTAAATCTTGACCATACTTCATTTTCCACGTAAAATGTACAAATGATTAATAAATTATCGAAAGCTTGTAAAAATCCCAGATCATTCCCTATAAGTCAAAATCCTAAAAAGGAGTAATCCAAATAACCACATAAGATAATAACCATTTGGGTATGTGGGGGTGAATGTCGACTTATGTACAATTGCTCAACAGAGTCTCTCTCCATTTGATGTAGGATTTGCGATATCACAAACTCTTGCACCTATAGAACCGATGTTCTCATTAGTATTGGACTGCACAGCGCAACAATAATCTCTATATTCAATGTGTGGCCTACTCAATTCATGCTCCTTGTCATCTTGGAAGCCTTGCAGGAGCTATATCTTGTTCGAGCCCTCTTGCTTAAATCTAATATAGGCCTAGTCTATCCAAGAATCGCACATGCATTTACTAGTAGCTAGAGGTCGTGCTTTGATATCATCACAAACAACCTAGTCCAATCCACATGAGCCAAGCCCTAAAAAATTTCTCCGAGTAACGTATAAGGTGGTGACCACTTGGGGTGTGTGTTAACCTATAAATCACTCAATAGACACTCTCCCAACACTATAGTACTTTCAGGCTTCACATGCTAATTTTAAAACATTTGAAAAAGAACTCATGTTTTGTTAATATGAAATATCGGGCTATAGATAAAAGATAAGACAGTGTTTATTTATGTTGGGATTTGAATAAAATATGGTTCCTTCTTCCTACGAAAACACCTAGCTATTTTTTATATTTTTTTTGGTAACACCTAGCTATTAGCTAATTCAATTTTCCAATCTCTAATCTTTTCCTCTCACTCACTGCATTCAACCCATATTCCAATGAAGTTTTAACGTCGGTCCATTTTATTACATCCCATGCTATGGATAACTTGGCCAGCTGTTCACCGTACACACCATTTCCATGGTTGGCTTTCATGGTCCACTCTTTTTTTTTCTATTTGTGGCCATTATTTGGTAAAATCCGTTAGGCTCATGATGCAAATTTGAAATTTTAGCAAGATTAATGAAGAACCGGCCATTATTTTTCTTGGACTGGTGAAGTTATAGGGTCATGCAAGTAATCGAGAAGTACAATGTACCTTAGCTTTTATGAACTATGACCACAGTGCACATGGTCATGTCGGTGTTGCCCTCGTTCTTGTGAGGACCAAACAATCGCACATATGGCCAGAGTAGGAGAGAGGGTTGACCGAATTTTGGTTGTCTTCGTGAATTACAGATTACGTGCCGATATAGAAAGCACTCGTCAAAGATACCACTAAGAAATGTCACCTCCACATAATCCTGATCCGAGATGAACGAGGATGACGATGCCATTCTTCCCAATTTCAATAAGGAATTTTGACTTGTGGGAAGTCATTTATTCGGAACATACCTAGGTAATTAGAATACCCCTACTCTCGTATATAGCTTATATACATATATATATATATATATAAATTCTTTTAAGAATTTATTCAACATAAATTGCCTAGAAAATTGAATTAATATATGTATACCGATTTGATGCTAGCACTTAGAATTGGAATAAGTTCAGCAATGGATCACAAACTTCTCAATTTAGTGAATGGAGAGCCCACTTTCAATCATCCACTCTGCCCCCACCACTTCGGTATATGCTTCAATAGGAATTACACAAGAGTAGATTGATACAATATAGACCTCTAGTAAAATGCCCACCCAACCCTACAAGAAAAACATGCTATCAATTTAGGATCATGTCATCTTTTGTCAAAAATAATTTCACTTGTTTAACTATTTTCATCTATGCTTCTTTAATCACATATTCCTATATAGTGTCTATTTTTACTAATATACACTGAAAACCCATTAAATAAATAAAAACAACATGATATTCTCTCAATTCGTTATAGATAATAAAGAGTAGCAACATAGCTGAATTGCTAGATACAAAGTTTCCCATAACATCATTGATGAATGTCCATTTTTGTGGCTTGTATGAAGCTCTAGAGACATGCTCTTTTTTAGGTCACTCGAAAATGAAGCAATTTTTTTTTTCCCCGAAAGTATAGTTATGTCAACGGACCCACTTGAATCTGATAATTAATTGAAGAAGCAAAAGGATTCAAATCTCTCATATTGACATCCCACCGCGACAAAAGGAAGAGAGAGAGACTGAAGAAGCAAAAGGATTCAAAGTCACCCCCACAACGGACAAAAATTCCATTAATGGAAGAGCCACAACCAGTGGGTGGGACGGTGATGACGGTTGGTGAGGGCCATGAATACTCTCACGTGCTAAATCCATCTGTGCGTAGGCGTCCCCTTTTGACCAGGTTTTATAAACTGCCGATCCCACTCAGTTTTTCTCCATGGCTACGTTGCTAGATACAAAATGCTGGCGTAAAAATAATTTATTTCATAAAAAAATGAATGATTTAAAATTTTCATAAACTACTTATGTTATCTTGTAAGTTTAATTTTTAAACAAATGTACAAGTAGATAGCAGGGTTTTGCTAGGGGAAAGTACAAAAGAAAAATCTAAATCTATTATATTGGTACAAATTCAATCATAAATATTTTAATTAGATCAATTTAATTTTAAATTTTTTTATATTAGTATCAATTCAGTCCATCCAGCCGATTTTGGCCAGCGACGCTGATGTGGATGCCACTCGGGCCAATGGTGTTATTGCAATTTTTAAATATTTTGTTTATTTTTGAATTTTTCATTAATGTTTTCTTTTTCTTTTTCCTTTCCTTTTTTTCTCTTCGTCTTCCTTAGGCTTCTTCTCCCGCAGTGACTGGCAAGGCTTCGGCAAGGTTCGTCGACCACTGGGTGAGGCCAACCTCACCATGGCCTCGCCAACCATGGGCAAGGCCACCTTCACTTGCAGCAAGGCTATGGCAAGACTAGCTTGCCCATGGCCCTAGGAGAGGTTGAGCAAGGGCCATGACCCTCACCAGAGCCTCACTGATCACTGCAGTAGAAGAAACCCAAGGAAGAAGAAGAGAAAAAAATGGATAAAAAAAAGGAACAAGAAAAAGAAAAAATCGAAAAAAAAATATTTGGAAAATTGCCATCTTGACGTTCAGTCACTAGATAGCATTCACATTAGTGCTAGTTGGCCAAAATTTACCAAATGGACTGATATAGTACCAATATGAAAAGGTTTAAGAATAAATTAGTTTAATTGAAAGGTTTTGGATTGAATTGGCACAAATACAATAGGTTTATGATTTATTTATTTTTTGTACTTTTCCTGCTTTGCTAAAATAACAGTCTTTGGGTTACTGTAAGAATATTAATTTATTGTGAGTCACAAATTCTTGAAAAATAGACCCCATAATGATTTTTAATTAGTTATTATTTGTTTTTTTTATGATACAAAAATGGACTGTTATTCTCACAATAAATTACATTATCACCCAACCATTTCTCGTAAGAATATCATTAGCAAAACAAGACATGTCTGGTGTAAGAAAATTATTAGCATGGATCACCTATTTTTTTTTTTTTAAAAAAAGATAGATAAAATATTATCGTTTTGTTTAAAAAATACAAATGATTTGAAATTCTATAAACTACATAGGATATCTCGTAAGAATATTATTAGCATAGGTCAATCGTTGATCTCACCTATCTTTTGGGAAGTAAATAGCATCAGTTTATAGTTCGATAGTAAATCGTTGTTTTACTTACGGACTTTAGTTTTTTCCCTCATAAACACATATTCTTGCCAATTCCGGTCAAATCGATATACTTTTCAAGTGTCGGGGTGGTTCTCGAGATGCGCTAGAATAAATTCATCTCCCACACGATAGGTTCTAAAATAGAGCAAGTATCAGATCAATCGCAGGACCGACTGAATAAAACATTTTGCACCGTCCATCAAGCAACCCTTTAGGTAGGAACCACGATGCATGAACATGAAACTCACGATATGTCACCACGGCAATCATCTTTATCTTCAATTGGAAATTCATTGATCAAATCAGGTCTCGAGCTCAACCTCCATTCAAACCCTCAGCTCTCAAAGCCAAGTTTCACCGGCGTAGAACCTTGAACGTACATCGAAGGCTCGATCCCCACCGAATACAATTCAATGAATGATCGACATATTCGGATATCTCCTGCCCAAGTTGCAACCTGTGTGCCTTTTCCTTTCTGTATATTAAGAATAGCAACCTGCGGTGCTTGGAAGATGGAAGCGTCTTCCACTTCTTCAATTACTATGAAAATAATTAATAATTCTAATGTTGATTTTGATTAGGTTTAGGGTCAGCCCTTGCACTGACCGCCACACAACTGCCCAAAGTACCATTTCAGCGGTCAAACCGGAGGTCGACGCTGTCTTTGTCAATCCTTCTTCCGGAAACGTCGGACTATCAATATTTTTCTTCAATTATTAAAGCATGGGGTCTCAATGTACTTTGAATAGGTTGTCAGATCAGAGGAGACTTTAACTTTCTCGAGGAGGGTTCGTCTTGCCATTTGATAAGAAATTTATGAGGGTTTTGCGTGATTGCAAGTTGCATGCATGGACCATTCCTTCTCCTTCCTATTCATGAGATGTATAATCTTCCTGAAATTGAATAGAAGACCTGAATACCGATGGCGTGCGACCTGGGGACTAGTCCTATAGCTCTTTTGGTCTTGGATTATCAACTATATTTCATCACCTAAAATGAATGTGTGCATATACAAGTTCCTGAAAAATTACAAAGGGATGAATTATAAGTCTGTAAGTAAGATTATCAATGGGTGGGCTCGAGCTAGGTCGGTCTTATGTCAGCCCTTATTTGTCGTCGAGGCTGCCCACAAATGTTAGAGCACTTTTCAGCCACCACCAGCCACCAGGCGCATCATGCAATCCCTAGCGACATTATAGTGGGGTCTCATGACCCTCAACGTTGCTTTCCTTGGTCTATTGACCCGGGCGAGACAAATCTCGCCTCAAAATTGATGATTTGAAACCCTAACTTGTGTACTCAAAACACTAATTGAACTTCACGATTTGCTCGAACTCAACAAATTAGCTCAAAATTGGTTACCCAAAACTGTAATTTACGAACATGATTTGGGCAAAATCCTGGCCATCCAGTCTGTGAATTCAATTTGGGGCTAAACTCTTTCTTTCTTTTTTAATTGAGGAGAATGAGCGTAATCCTACTAAATAATGTCATTTTTATTATAATATACACAGTATTAATTTGGTTCAGCTGACTAGTCTATTGTACATGTTATCATTGTTAGCCACACCCGATGCCACATCAACTATTTTAGTTAGAAAAGTTAACGGTGGATAATTTTGTTCCTCAAGAAAAATTTATGTATTTTTGTGGAGTCATTTTTCAAGAGAAAAAAACCAAAAAAATCATAGACCTAATGTATTAGATCCAATTCAGTCATAAACCTCTCAATTATGTCAATTTAATTTTAAATCATTTCACAAATTGTCAATTGAGTTCTTTTGGCCAACATTGGTTAGAAATTGCTTATGTGGATATCAGTCATCTTACGTAGCACGACCAACTAATGTGGACAATTTTTACAATTTATTAAAAAAATTGAATTTTTATTTCTTTTATTCTTTCTTTTCCATTCTTTTTGGCCAGCAACACTAGATGAGGGACAACGGCCCTTTCTAGTCACAGCCCTCACTTATGCGTAGGGGTGTGCAACCGGACCAGGTATACCCGGTGAAAGGGCTAGTAAGAGCACCTAGAGGGGGGTGAATAGGTGATCAAAGAAGTTTTCTCAAAACTTAACAAATTTATTTGTCGTTTAAGAACAATAGACTAAAGATGTAAAAGACAAGTAAACAGTTATATAAAGTTACGAATTGAAATAAAGAGATTAGGGAAAGAGAATCAAAACACAAGGTTTATAGTGGTTCGGCTTAGACCAAGCCTACGTCCACTCTCCCGCACTGACAGCCCACTGGCTAGATTCCACTAAGAACCAAAAGAGATTTTACAGTCTCACGTCCTTGATTTCACATGTAGAGACTCTACTACACTTCCTCAACGTCTCACAAGTATTCAATCTCTCTTTTGAGTACAACTCAAGCTCAACAATTGAAATAACGAGAAACTAGGTACTTCAGACTCTTCTCTCACACACCTCCTCAAATAACTTGAACGTCTTCCTTATATACTCCTCTATGCCTTTATAACCGTTGGCACCTTCCAAAGGAGTTCTTCCAATCTACCCGTTGGACGGAATCAATTAAGAAGATCTCGAGTTATTTAAGGAATGTGATGATAGCCCACCAATCCTGCTTGCCCATACAAACAGGATCTAGGTTTCCATAAGCAGAACCTTCCAAGTATACTTCGCTAATCAAAAGATCAAATTATCCGAATTGATAGGAATAATTGATCACAAGATGCTAACTCTAAGATCTTCTTCAACCGTACAAATCAAATCCTCAAAGAGATACTCGCATTTGAATAAGACTCCTTCAACAAATAAATCTTTTCTTTGTCGGTCTTGAACTATTAGTGAGGACAGACTTTAAATCTTAAGTCTGGAGGTCTTCAAACTTTGACGATAGAGTCTGCAAGTCTTCAGACTAGACTGATGGAAACGTTTTGTCAACTTCAAAAAACATAAGGAAGTTTTCTCCAACAATCTCCCCTTTTTTTATGGTGACAAAACTTTCCTGCAGATTTAGATACTTTTGATCTGCAAAACAACACTTAAGCAAACCAAGATATCTCATAAATGACAAGTAGATTAGAATAAGGATAA
Organism: Eucalyptus tenuipes; assembly: GCA_014182365.1. Taxonomy (NCBI): domain Eukaryota; kingdom Viridiplantae; phylum Streptophyta; class Magnoliopsida; order Myrtales; family Myrtaceae; genus Eucalyptus; species Eucalyptus tenuipes. The sequence goes on along the minus strand of CM024547.1, from coordinate 29,689,505 downwards.
TAGCGATTCTGCAACGACAGAAAATGTGTTAGTCCTGTGAAAACCAACCACTATCATAACCATAATCATTAACATAGCTTAAGTTACTGCAAGCATCAAAAGATCAAATAGATCAAATCATCGACCAGTCCAAATCACATCCAAATGAAAGATAAGTCCAAAAGTCAAAACCAATCAAAACAAAGTAATTCAAATATTCAAATCTGCAACCCTTCTCCCCCTTTTTGTCAACAGCAAAAATTGGAGAACAAATAAAAGAGATGTTTTTTTAAAAATGAAGTCTAAATCATGGTTGTTTTGGAAGGTGAACAAGCTCGAATTCTCCCATGGAATTGATTGTCTTCTCAAGCTTTGCAAAACTTTCCTTCAGTGACTGAAGCTCTTCACCCTTCACAGTAGACTGCACTTGATTCTTTAGGGCTATTAACTGATCGTGCAAAGACACTGAAGTAGCCATGAACGCATTCTTGAGATCCTGCATCTTATACCCCATAGCATATTGTTACTTCCTTACGTCCAATAAGATCTCTAGCAGTCTCGAAGAGTCTACTGTTTGCTCTGTTGCAACACTAGGACCAGCCGAGTCAAATCCAGGGGTTTTGAGAATGGATGGAATTTCAGCAGATTGTCCACCTTGACTGTGACTGGAGGCTTCTAGATAATGAGAGGCATATACATCCTCTGGATCCGCTGCAGAACGACTGATATCACTCATATGGATAGGTGAAGAAATACCATTCTGTCCAGCAGCTCCCCCTGTTTTGTTGCCTGCAGGTGGAGTAGATAAGATTTCTTCTTGATCAACTTCAGCATCAGAGTGATGTGCATCACCAGTTCCAGTTCTAGCCATCTCAGATGCACTGGACAAGGGAACAGCCAAAGTTGGCTCAAAAGAGTCTTCTTGACCCCTGTTTGTTTCTTCTTCTCCTTCTTGTCCTCTTTCATCTACTTCTTCTTCATCTCCTCTTCGTTCCTCGTCTTCTTCCTCTTCTCTTCCTTCTTCTTCCTCTTCTCTCTCTTTTGCTCTTTCTTCTGGTTCTTCTTGAAACTAACAAAACTCCTCAAATTTCGTAAGGCTAAAAGAGTCATTTCATCCTCATCCTCTTCATCCTGCAAAATGAGAATTCTTTTCTTCTTCACTGGAGCAGTCATGGGCTCCTTGCCTTTTCTCTTTGCTGCAACAAAGTCTTGCTTTGCTTTCAAGGGAGACTTTTCCTTCATACGCTCCAACACCTTATTCAGTTCTTTCAACCGCATCTTTGTGACCATTTTAAAATCAATCACCATTGGAGAAATGGATGTCAAACATAATGGTGCAGGGATGTGAATTTTAAAATGTCTAAACATATGCGAGATAAGAGCATAATAGGGAAGTTGTCCCTTATCCTTCACCACTGATCTGTACATATGAAACAAGATGGTGTGGGGCAAAGAGAATTTGTAGCCAGAGTTGATGGCATATATCAATTTTGCTTCAGACCGAGAGACATCAGTCTTGGATGTCGCCTTTGGACTAATGTAGTTGATTACGATCTTATGTAGCAAGATGTTAGAGGCATTCATCCTTGAGTAGGAAATCTTGCCTTCAGCAACTCGATCTTTCACTGATGACAGAGTAGCATGAGCAACAGACACACTAATTGGTTGGAAACTCGATCTTTCCACCATAATTATGTCAGCCAATGTGTCCACATTAACCAAAAACTCTTTATCCTTCACTGTGAAAGAAAAAATGTTTGCATTTAAGAATGATAGGTACGAATAAAAGTATCTTTGTGAGTTCGGGATAGCGGTAGTAGATTCGAGAACAAAATTGCTCCAATTGCAATAGAGCGAACTTCTCACGTGGATTTCTTGTCCTTTGAATCAAGGAAATCAAAGTCGACAGTCCTAGGGTTCATGACACCTCTCTTCATTAGGTTCATATAAACCCTCTTGTGATTTTTCGATCTGAACAGACTCAAACCATCACTAACAGCATTTGCAGCAATTCCTGTTCTAGGCTGAAAATGAATAAACATGCGTTCGTCATCATCCAGTCCTTGTGGTTAATTTGTAATCCCAAAGCACGGGTCACTAGGGAAATTAGCAAACGCCTTTTCTGCCGATCCCTTTTCAGCAATACCCATTTTCTCCAAATCAAGCAAAAATAAAGTTTCATTCTTGTAGCCTCTTTCTCTTAGAAATTCATCAATTAAGGACATAGCGGTTCCTCTTTTCAAATAAGAATACAGCTTAAAAGCAACCTTAGGAGTTAACGTTCTTACAGGTTCAACTCCTTCCAAAATTTCGTTTTCTAGTTGAGCCGGTGGAGAAGACTGACGTTGTTGAGAAGGTTGTTGCTGACTTGGTCGTTGAGGTGAAGAGGAATCTTCTTCTTCGGTTAAGTCGAAATGAGTAGGACCCTCAGGCATTGATCTTGGTCCCCTGCTTGCAATCCTTGATGACTTTCTTGAAGACATTGTCTCTTTCAAGGGAGAAATTCACAGACTTGCTCGAAAAGTGAAAACTTTTTGGATTAAACAACAGGGAAAGTGAGAGCAAGTGGGAGTTTGGAATTCTAGGGTTTGAGAGTGAAAATGACGAGAACGAATTTCAACAGTATATAAAGCAAGTGAAGCAAGGTAAACGAAGCGACATAAAAGGAAAAAAAATAAAAATACCTTTTCGAAAAGGAATAACTGCCTTTTTGAAAATTAACAACTGCTAATAATTTCAATCAATTAGTGATTAATGAATAGTCGTACCTTTTCAAGTTTTTAATAAATTAAAATACCATTAACGAGAAGACTTACAAAGTCGTAACTCTTGATTTTCTGAGTCTGAACATCTTCAGACATTATCTCTGAGTCTGAGTTTCTTCAGACTTTAAAAGATATGATGTTCAGTCTGATACAAATAGATTCAAATAGGCTTTTCTCCAGAGGCTTTGTGAATATGTCTGCCAATTGATTCTTCGATTCAATGAATTGAATCATAATTTCTCCACTTTGAACATGGTCTCTAATAAAGTGATGTCGAATCTCTATATGCTTTGCTCTTGAATGAAGAATTGGATTCTTTGTAAGATTAATGGCGCTGGTGTTGTCACATTTGATCTCGATGCATGAATTTTCGATTCCAAAGTCTCTCGGTTGTTGTTTTATCCATAGTATTTGAGAACAGTAACTTCTAAGGGCCACATACTCTGCTTCTGCTGTTGAAAGAGATACAGTATTTTGCTTCTTTGAAAGCCATGATACTGTCCTATTACCAAGTAATTGACAAGTGCCGAAGGTACTCTTTCTATCAACTCTGCAACTTGCTAGATCTGCGTCTGAATATCCAAGGAGAGTAAAGTCTCCTTCTTTGGGGTACCACAGACCTATCTTTGAGGTAGTTGCAATGTATTTGATGATGCGTTTTGCACGATTTAGATGAGACTCTTTGGGATCAGATTGAAATCTAGCACAAATACAAACACTAAACAAAATGTCAGGTCTAGAGGCAGTAAGATAAAGAAATGAACCAATAATACTCCTATAGAGCTTCTAGTCAACTTTCTTTCCTCCTTCATCTTTGTCCAGCTTCGAAGAACTTGACATTGGTATATCAGTCTTCTTGCAATTTCCAATCCAAACTTTTTAACGAGTTCTTTTGCATATTTTTCTTGGTGAATAAAAATTCCTTCCTTCAATTGTTTCACTTGTAGTCCGAGAAAGAAAGATAGTTCACCCATCATGCTCATCTCAAATTCATCCTACATAAACTTAGAAAATTTCTTGCACGGGTTTTCGTTAGGTGATCCAAATATAATATCATCAACATATATTTGAACAAGTAAAAAAATTTTACCTTCCTTTTTAATAAATAAAGTAGTGTCCACTTTTCCCTTAACAAAGCCATTTTGAATTAAAAACTTACTAAGCCTGTCGTACCAAGCTCGAGGTGCTTGTTTTAATCCATATAGAGTTTTTTTCAATCTGAATACTGAGTGTGGTTTTCTTGGATCTTCAAAACCGGGAGGCTGTTCCACATAGACTTCTTCTTGAATAAATCCATTTAGGAATGCACTTTTGACGTCCATTTGGAATAACTTGAAATTTTTATAATAGGCAATAATATAATTGCTTCTAACCTTGCTACGGTGCGTAAGTCTCATCATAGTGTATTCCTTCTTCTTGTGTATATCCTTTGGCCACGAGTCTTGCTTTGTTCCTGACCACTTTTCCTTTTTCGTCCATCTTGTTCCTGAAAACCCATTTAGCTCCAATAATAGATTTACCTTTTGGTTTAGGAGTTAATTCCCAAACGTCTTTGATACTAAACTGTCTGAGCTCTTCTTGCATAGCTTCAATCCAACTTTCGTCTGTTAAAGTTTCTTCTATGCTTTTGGGTTCTACTTCAGAAATAAGTGCCACAGCGTTAGACTTTTCTTGCTTTTTGGATCTGGTATGAATTCCTTCATCAATGTCACCGATGATGAGTTCTTTGGGATGATTAGACTTGTGCTTCCAGTTGCTAGTTGGTCCAACAGAATGCTGAACTTCTGCTTCAGTTGATTCTTTGTCCATTTGATGTTGTTCTTCTGAAGTCTAAGCTGCTTCAAGGGAGATGGACTTTGTAGAGTCTGGAGCAGCTTCAGATTCTTTAGGTTGAGTCTGAATCAATTGATTTTGCAAAGAGTCTTGAAATTTGACATTCATAGATTCTTCCACAGACTGAGTCTTCTTATTGAATACTTTGTAGGCTTTGCTGGAAGTTGAATATCCAAGGAAGAGTCATTCGTTTGATTTTTCTTCAAATTTACCAATTCGCTCATTTGCATTTTTCACGACAAACATTTGCAACCAAATACATGAAAAAAAGAAACAATTGGCTTCTTTCCTTTGAATAACTTATAGGGAGTTTTCTCCAAAATAGGCCTTAAGAATACTCTGTTAATAATATAACATGCTGTTGAAACTGCTTTAGCCCAAAAATGAGAAGAAATATTACTTTCAATTAAAAGGGTTCTTGTCATTTCTTGCAAAGATCTATTCTTTCTTTCCACAACTCCGTTTTGTTCTGTAGTATATGGAGAGGAGTAAACATGCTGAAAACCAAATTCATCACTAAATTTGTCAAAGTCTTGATTTTCAAACTCACCTCCATGGTCCGTTCGTATGCTTAAAATCACATATCCTTTTTCATTCTGTATTTTCTTGGCAAACTTTGAAAAGTGAGAGAAGGTTTCGAGACTTACTTGCCAGAAAGTAAACTCAAGTAAATCGTGAATAATCATCCACTATTACTAGACAATATCTCTTTCCACCAATGTTTTGAGTTCGGGTTGGTCCAAAGAGATCCATGTGCAGGAGCTGCAATACACGATTAGTGGAAACTTGATTTATTGGTTTAAAAGAACTTCTAACCTGTTTTTCTAATACGCATGGTGTGCATAATTCGGATCTTTGATATTTCAGATTGGGTAATCCTCGAACAAGCTTCTTGGAGGAGATCTTGGCAATTTGTTTCATGTTAACATGACCAAGCCTTCTATGCCAAAGATTCGCTTCATCTTGAATTGATATAAGACATTGAGATCTTTCGGGTTTTATATCAAGAAGATAAATGTTCCCATGTCTTCGTCTAGTAAAAGACTGAGAAAGATCTTTACTGGTTCCCGAACATATTCCTTCCTAGAAGTTGATTTTGAATTCAGTGTCGCACAGTTGACTAATGCTGAGTAGATTGTAGTTTAGACCTTCCACCAAGGAGACATTGTTGATTGTAAGACTTCCAATATTTACTGTTCCACATCCAACAATTCTTCTTTTGCTATTTCCACCAAAAGAGACTTTTCCACTATTTGTTTGAACAAATTTTACAAAGCAATTTGAATCTCCTGTCATGTGTCTTGAGCAGCCACTATCCAAATACCATTTAACCTTTTTCTTGATAGTAACCTGCAATTAAAAAAGAAACTCAAGCTTTCTTTGGTACCCACATTTTCTTGGGTCCAATGGAGTTAGTGCAATACACAGTCTTTGCCCAATCCTTCTTAACAGGTCTCCAAACCATAGGACATTCTTTCTCAAAGTGTTTTGAGCCGTTGCACTTGGAACATTTAAGAGCACCTCGGCCAATAGGTTTTACAAAGACTTTTTGAAAATGATTTCTTTAAAGAGTTTTAGTAGGCCTTTGTTTGATTCTTTCCTTTACTTTTGGAAAATCAATTAAAGGAATAGTTTCTGGTGTCATGCCTAACCCAGATCTGTTGAAATAAGGTCTTTGTACCGAAAGAATCTTTTCCAATTTTTCAGATCCAATTGAAAACCTTTTTGATATACTTGAAATGTCTTCTTTCGGGAAGATATTTTCTTATGAAAGAGAATCTGCTTCTTCCTTTAAATCATTAAAACTTTTGTTTAGATTTGCAAACTTGTTTGCCCAAGAGATTTCCTGTTGCTTCAGTGCGGAATTTTCCCTTTTTAGCTCGGAAATCCTCTTAAGAGAGGTTTTGAGACTAAGACAAAGTTCATCAATGTATTTTGAGACTTTAGTAGGAATTTTTAAATTACTTACCTCGATTTCACTGTCTGAGTCTAAGTCTGTATCTGCCTCAGAGTCTGAGTCCGATTCTAATTTTGCCATTAAACAAATATTGGCATAATCATCATCACTTTCTTCGCATTCAGTATTACTCCAAATTTCTGCTTTAAGAGTCTTTCTGTACTTCTCAGTTTTTCTTTTCTTTTTCTTCAACAGAGGACAGTTTGGTCTCGATGTGTCCATTTTCTTGCATTCAAAGCAAATCACATCTTTATTGGATTCATCATCCTCGTTGATTTGTTTTGAAACTTTTGAGTGCTTTGTTTCTTCCAATTGAATCTTCTTCTCTTTTTGTTCAGTTTCCTGAACATTCTTATCATAAGCGCTAGCTCTTAATCATCCATATCTTCTTCAGAATCTATAACATCAGAATCATCGTTAGATTTTAAGGCAATAGACTTCTTACCTTTGAGATCTTCTTCCTCGTTGATTTGCTCTACTTCATAGGACTGAAGTGTGCCAACTAGTTCGTCTACGGAGAGCGGCATAATCCTTTGTATTTCCCTTATAGAGGTCTTTACATGATTCCAGTCTTTGGAGAGTCCACGCAGCAATTTGTTAACCTTCATAAGTCCTGAGATTGGTTGTCCCTAATACTCTAGGCCATTTACAGTTTCTGTAAAACGACTAAACATGTCAGTAATAGATTCTCCTGGCTTCATCTTGAAGGCTTCATACTATCTGAGTAGAATATTGATCCTTATTTCTTTCACTCGATCGGTTCCTTCATAGGTAATGTGTAGCCTATCCCAGACTTCTTTAGCTGTCTCACAAGAAGATATTCTGTTACACTTAGTAGGAGATAAAGCGCAATATAAAGAATAAATTGCTTTAGCATCAAGAGCTTGTCTCTTGGTTATTTCTTCTTGAGTCAACTCGCTAGCATCTGCAACTTCTTTTCCTCTTTCTGAGACTGATGCAACTTTAGGAATGATTCCTTTTTCTACCACATCCCATTCCAGAGGATCTTTCGATTTTAAGAATGCTTTCATCTTGTTTTTCCATATGCTGTATTCCTTTCCATCGAAGTAAGGTTCTTGTGTTGCTCTAGCCTTCAACCAAACCTGGAGCCAACATACTAGCCATAGATCTTTAACTTAGAAGTAAAAACACTTCAATTAAATGAGTACACAAGCTCTGATACCACTTGAAAGGGCTAGTAAGAGCACCTAGAGGGGGGGTGAATAGGTGATCAAAGAAGTTTTCTCAAAACTTAACAAATTTATTTGTCGTTTAAGAACAACAGACTAAAGACGTTAAAGACAGTAAACAGTTATATAGAGTTACGAATTGAAATAAAGAGATTAGGGAAAGAGAATCAAAACACAAGGTTTATAGTGTTTGGCTTAGACCTAGCCTACGTCCACTCTCCTGCACTGACAGCCCACTGGCTGGATTCCACTAAGAACCAAAAGAGATTTTGCAATCTCACGTCCTTGATTTCACAGTGTAGAGACTCTGCTACACTTTCTCAAGGTCGCACAAGTATTCAATCTCTCTTTTGAGTACAACTCAAGCTCAACAATTGAAATAACGAGAAACTAGGAACTTCAGACTTTGAAATTCTTCTCTCACACACCTCCTCGAATAACTTGAACGTCTTCCTTATATACTCCTCCATGCCTTTATAACCATTGGCACCTTCCAAAAGAGTTCTTCCAATCTATCCGTTGGACAAAATCAATTAAAAAGATCTCGAGTTATTTAAAGAATGTGATGATAGCCCACCAATCCTGCTCACCCATACAAATAAGATCTAGTTTTCCATAAGTAGAACCTTCCAAGTATACTTCACTAATCAAAAGATCAAATTATCCGAATTGATAGGAATAATTGATCACGAGATGCTAACTTCAGACGTAAGATCTTCTTCAACCGTACAAATCAAATCCTCAAAGAGATACTCGCATTTGAATAAGACTCCTTCAACAAATAAATCTTTTCTTTGTCGATCTTGAACTATCAGTGAAGGCAGCCTTTAAATCTTGAGTCCGGAGGTCTTCAGACTTTGACGATAGAGTCTGCAAGTCTTCGACTAGACTCGATGGAAACGTTTTGTCAACTTCAAAACAAATAAAGAAGTTTTCTCCAACACCCAGTTCCCGGACCGGCCCACCCGGAAAATAGGGTCGGGAACCGGTTCCCGTTGAAATCAGTCCGGGAACCGGTTCCCAAAATTCGGAACCGGTTTAAACCAGTCCGGGAATAGGTTCCGAGTGATTACCCACCCGGAAACCGATTCTTGGACCAGTTTTGGAATCGGTTCCCGAACCGGTTTTGTAAGTAGAGGTCCAAAGCCCATTTTTTTTCCCCGATTTTTATTCTTACTCCCGCAATCACACGACGTTTTTCCTCTTGGCTCTTTCAAACATGCACGGCACTCATCCTCCTTTGGCATTCCTCTTCCTCACTTGCTTCCCTCCCTCACCGGCTCCCTCTCGCACCGTCCGATGGACGGACGGCATTCGTCGCCGCCAAATTATTGTGTATCACATGAATTGACTCACCTCATTTCTCTTTTGTAGGAGGAGTTATGCTTTCATAAATGAGTAACTTCATGTAGTAGTTGTGGGAATAAGACTAATATTATACTCATGTTTGTTGCTAATTCTTTGTCTTATGATTTTATTTTTTATAATTAGCCTTGTGGATCCTTAATTTTCCATTTAGTCAAAAAGTTCATGTATTTCTTTATTGCAAGTGCTTAATGTTTCAATACAAATTAGGATAATTACGTTATTTTTTCGCATATTAATATTAAATTCGAAGTCGTATAGGATATCAGGAGATTGCAAAACAGGTTCCAGTGGAAACAGGATTGACCCTGGAACCGGATCGGAAAAACAGGGTGGGTCGGGTACAGGGTCCAATACAAACATGGTCGGGTATAAAGTCCAGAAAAGAGGAACCGGTTATAACAGGGTCGGGTATAGGGTCCAGGTCTAGACCCTACCCACCCTGGACCCGATCACCCTTACTTATGCCTACATCCGGCCCCTTGCCAATGAATGAAAGGAAAAAAAAAAAGAAAAGAATAAAAAGTTATAAAAAATTCAAAATATTATTGAAATATTATTTAGGATTGTCAGCATCTATGTAAGGATTTTTTGCCAAAATTAGTTGAATGGACTCAATTGATCAAATGTGAAAAAAAAAATGTAAAACTAAATTGGCCAAATTAAAAGGTTTATGATTGAATTGACACAATTACAATTAATTTAGAACTTCTTTTTTTGTACTTTCGCCTTTTTTCAACATGGCATTGTCACGGTCCTAAGGGTATAAATTACTGTTTTTGGGGGATCCAAAAGATATTCTCGTTTCTAAAGTAAAAGTTAGTGCTTTTTTATGAAATGTTTGAAAATTACAGATAGTTTTTTTCCTGATTCCACAAGTTCATGTTTTTCTATTGGTATTTGGCCTACCTCATTGTGTCGAAATGTGTCCAAACTTGGTGCCAATTTCATAAAGTGTTCTATCTAGCTGTTGTTAAACAATATATACCCAACATTGTATGATATGAGATACAATGGCTGTCGTTATATCAGGCCTTTAATTTGTCAATACATCTAGTTGTGTTTTATAAAATGATTACTTTAGAAGCTTGCAGGATAAATAACTTTTATATATATCATCTATATGTTAGAAAGCAAAAGCTATTATAGCTGCTTCAACTGCATCTACTTTTTCATCTTCCTTCTCATTCTATTAAAGCTACCCGGAATTACTTTCCCTAGTTCAACACAACTCGGCTACCACGTGCCCTCACGGTCATAAGCCAGAACCCCAATTTATTGTAGAAGACAGTGTCAAACTCATTATCAATGATAAATGAGAGCAATAAACCTTCGCATCGCACCAAATGTACAAGAATAATTAGGTAATCATCTAGTCTCGTCCGTGTCTTCATTTGGTGCCTCATACATTTAAACCATTAATCTATTTGTATAAGGGTAATTGTGCAATTTATAGCTATTGTATCATATATCGAGATATGTTAAGGTGAAGAAAGGCACTGAACAAAGTGAAGGAACAAACATAATTTTTTTCCGAGGTGCAATGTGGATCCCACCAAATTAGGGAGCCACGTTAGCATTCAATTCATCAAATTATAACAAACTGATATCATATTCGAAAGAAAATTCAAAAAGATTAGGCATATCCGTAAATTTTTTTGAACTTGGAGCTTAATTTGCGTCGTTTTATACCTTACCGAGAATAGATTCAACTATCGATCTTCACATAAATTAAAAGCAATAGTCCATTTTATCCCTGGACTTTAATTTTTTTTTTTTCAAGTAAGTCCTTGAATTTTTAATTTTTTTGATCAAGATTGAGTCCCTCCGATCTCAAATCCAATTAATTGGAGTTGCATGCTCATTTGAGCCAGCAATTTGCTATTTCCAAGGTAAGTAGGTTCTAAACTTGAAACCTAGAACCTAGTTTGTTAAAAACCGATGTCCTATTTTTAGAATCCGGAAACTACACCGTAGACCCAAATTGGCCCTGTCGGTCCAATTCCAAGGTCTCCCAAGAACTGACCAATTCTTTTTTTTTTTTTTTCATTATTTTATTCCTTAAAATGACAAAATTTATTAAAACACCTGTTATTTGCAACTGAGACAATTAGTAATTATAAGAAAATAGTAGAACAACAAAAGGGCAAGAAGTTTGGCACAACACATACAAAATATGGAGCAATTGGTAAAGGTCCAACTCATACTTTAGGTAGGCAAAATAAAAGTCAAAGTAACAACAAAATTTCCCATCTACCAAAATCAACAACCCATAAATGACAAACGAGTAAAATAAAATAAATAATAAAAAGTTCAGAACACGTAACTTAAAAACATAAAAGAGATTGCTCCAAATTCTTGGTCCAATTCGGTTCCAAGGTCTACCTTGAACCAATGCTTACCCCTACCATGGACTATTTTTTAATGCATATACCCAAACTTTGAAAGATTGAAACCACAGCCAGATTTTGAGTATAATAAGACTTCTCAATATGAACATCGCAAAACAAGCATTCCACATCGGACTCTAGTTGGCTTCGTCAGATAGACACGTCAGCTTCAATTAATCGGATTTCTAGGACTTAGTAGACATTAAAAGTTCAAATACTTGAATGTTCAATAAATACATAAGTTCAAGGACCAAAAATGAAATCTCACCCAGATTAATTCAGATTTTTGAAATGCATTATGTCAAAATCGATGAAGATGTGATAGCAGATGAGGAGATCATCCAAGGAAGAAAGAATCTCTTAATGAATTTTGCAAACAAATAGCATAATCACTAACAGTCGTAATCAAGCGGGCAAGATGCCATTCCACTTGTGACTGTTTCAAGCAAATATATTTTTTTTTTGGTCTAAAACGATGCCTTTCATTCAAGTACGAGTGAAATTACAACCCAAGGAAAGGGCATCAATACATAGCAAATTCATTAACATTTGTGGAGATGAGGAAGCCCAATCAGGAGACAGGGTGCCGCGGCCATGGGCCTTGGCGGCCCAATCAGCTGCAGCGTTTGCTTCTCTTCTGCAATGCCTGATTCGCAGATGGGGAAAACAGACACTCAAAGCTTCAGCATCGGTGACCAACACTCGGCATTCCCACAACAGAGGACTTCGATCGTTGAAGATCTCCACAAGCTTTATACAATCAGACTCGATAATGAGGTGAGCATCATCTTGTCCTCGTTCTAGCAAATAAGCAAGAGTGGAGATGAGGGTTTGAATCTCACTTTGCAGCGGGGAAGACGCGCAAACTGTGCTGGTAAATCCGGCAATTAAAGTACCGGTGTGATCCATGCAAACGCATGTGATGGCTCCTGTATGATTCGTCGTGGGGAAAGCCCCATCTATATTGACCTTGATTCTGCCCCGATCCGGAGGAATCCATGCACGATTAGGGTTTAGAAGACCTTATCCTGCAGCTGTCGCTGGCTGCACCTTTCTACTGTTCAGCTTTGCATTGGCGAGAGCCAAATCTACCAGTTGTTCGGGATTGGGACGTTGATGCCGAAAAGTGAAGTGGTTCCGCACCTTCCATATCTGCCAAAGGATGGATGCGATGATCTCCATTGCAGGTAAGTCTGACTGATTTTCAAGTATATCCTCCAGCCACACATTCATTCGATGTCTTCTGAAAGCTGAGTGATCGATCTGTACACTAGAATGAGACCAGATGTACTTTGTCCATGAGCAAAATAAGAAGATATGTTCAGTGGTTTCAGGAGTGTGTGATGAACATAACTGACATTCCGGGTCTTGAATGATGTTTCGCTGAAATAGGTTATCCTTTGTAGAGAGAGCGTTATGACATAACGACCATATGAAAACTCGAATCTTTGGGGCCGTCTTTAATTTCTAGATTTGTTGCCATAGATGGGTCGAGGGCTTATATGAGGATGAGACAAGATTTCTATTCTTAGTGTGATCTGAGTATCTGAGATTGTGGTAGGCACTTTTAACTGAGTATATGCCTGTTTGTGTTCCTGTCCATATGATTTGATCGGTGATAGAAGTAGGGCTTAACAGAATGGCAATAATCTCCTCGACTATGTGGTAGTCAAAGCTGTTTCGTAGAAGAGGCATGATCCAGGTCTTCTCATCCTGAATTATAAAACTAGCAACCTGTTTTGGCTCTCCTCTAAGCGCGCTGGTCCGCTGATAATTCCTCTGGTGAGCCATTTATCCTCACGTATTTTTATCTTCTGCCCATCACCGACCGACCACTGTAGCTTATTAAGGATAGCATCTCTACCTAATAGTAAACTCTGCCATCCCCAAGAAGAATTAGTGCCTTTTCTTGCATGCCATAAATTACCAGAATGGAAATAAAGTCCCTTAAAAACTCTACACCATAAGGATGAGGGGTTTTGGAAAAGCCTCCAAGCTTGCTTTCCCAAAAGGGCTTTGTTAAAAGTTAGTAAATCTCGAAAGCCAAGCCCCCCTTCAATCTTCCGTTCTTTGAGGAGATCCCATGCCCTCCAATGTATGACGGATCTAGTACTGCTGTTTTGCCACCAAAACTTTGCTATTCTTCGTTCAATAGACTGACATATAGAAACAAGAATTTTGAATATGGACATGGTGTATTGCGGGAGTGCTTGCACTACCGTTTTTAATAGGATTTCCTTTCCTCCTTTAGATATGAGCTGCTCTTTCGACCCTTCTAGCTTCGCATTCACTCGACCCAAAATCCAAGCAAACATGTCTTTTTTGGAAACACCCCAGTCAGATGGAATACCCAAATACTTCCCTACCTTTTCAATCACAGGAACTCTTAATTCTGCAGCCAAATTTTGTTTCAAAATAAAGGGGCAATCACTACTACAGAAGAGTCCGGACTTGTTTCTGTTCACAGCTTGGCCCGTTGCAACACAATACTGGTTTAAAATATTTGCTAGATTCTGGCATTCTAGGGTTCGACCATCCAAAAAGAATATAGCATCATCCACAAAGAATAAATGGGAAAGTTTAGGGCACCACCTATTGAGTTTAATTCCTTTGAGAGTTCCGAATTCGACAGCTTGCTGAATGAGAGTAGATAAGACGTTAGCTAAAAGGATGAACAAATATGGAGAGAGTGGATCTCCCTGTCTTAACCCCCTTGTAGGACGAAAGTATGGCAATGGTTCACCATTTAACTTGACGCTGAGGGTTGCCGTGGTAACGCATTGCATCACCCACCCTACCCATTGATCATGAAACCCTAACTTTTTAAGATAGGCCTCTAGAAAATCCCACTCAACTCGAGCATAAGCTTTCTGCATATCCAATTTTAATACTGCCTGAAATTTTTTTCTTTCTTTTTTTGACTCTTAGTAGGTGGAGAACCTCCTGCACAACATGAATATTATCTTGTATTTGTCTACCTGTGACAAAAGCACTCTGTTCTGTTGAAATCAATCCAAGTAGCCACACCTTTAGTCGGTTTGCCAGCACTTTTGAAATGATTTTATATATAAAATTGCAGAGACTAATGGGTCGATATTGTTCTAACCTTTCGGGATGCGGAACCTTTAGGATAAGAGTGATGAGAGTTCTATTAAAACCAGGGGGCAGCACTCCTGATCTGAAAAAGTCTTGCACCGATGTAAAGATGTCATCTTGTATAATATCCCAGTGGTTCTGATAGAATAGCCCATTGAAGCCATCGGGTCCCGGGGCTTTAGTAGCCCCTAATTGGAAAGCCGCTTGCTTGATTTCCTCCCTAGAGACCATTGCTGTTAAACCTGTGTTCATGTCTGCTGTAACTACTTGGGAACATTGTGTGAGAACAGGGCCATAGTTTTGGTAGCCAGTCGAGCAATATAGATTTTGAAAGTATGTATGCGTCATATTTTTTAGCTGATTTGAGTCGCGTATCCAGCCAAGATGTTCATCCTTTAACATGCTGATTCGGTTGCGTTGTCTGCATTGTATTGTCGTCGCATGAAAGAACTTAGTATTCTTGTCCCCCCACCTTAACCATCGGATCCTCGATCTCATAACCCAATATTTTTCCTCATGTTGCCATATATTTTGAATATCATCTTTCAGACCATCTACAAGTGCCTTATCGTAGTCATGACCGGGCTAATTAATGTGATGCTGGATCTGTTGTTATAACAGGTGGAGTTGTTGCTGTCCATTGCAGAAATGTGATTTACTCCATCTAGCGAGTGCGAAGGAAGTCGCTCAAAGCTTGCAGGATAGAGAGGGAACTGGCATCGATGAGGAATCCCAAGTATCTCTGATGACCGATCGACAGGCCTTGTCAAAAAGCTTCAAAAGTGAAAGATTTCTTCCGTCTTGGAGGGCTGGATTTGGTAATTAAAAGAAGAGGACTATGATCTGAGCCCAAAGCACGAAAAACAAAGGCTTTCGCTTCCGGGTAAGTTAATCTCCAATCCATTGTGCACAGTGCCCTATCAAGTCTTTCCTTAACCACTTTGTCGCCATCTCTGTTATTCACCCATGTATAAGAACAACCCTTGCTTTTTATATCCATAAGCATACAGTCATTTAAAAATTCTCTAAAGGAATGTAACCTATACGGCTCTGTTGTCTTTTTGCCCGCCTTTTCCCAATGATATAGTATCTCATTATAATCACCGAGACACACCCATGGTAGGGTATTTGAGGAGCTAAGTTGTCTTAAGTCTGCCCATACTTGCTGTCGTTGTTGATATATCGCTGGCGCATGAAGACAGGTAAGTCTCATTGTATTATCACTCTGAGTATCAGTACAAATCATATCAATGAAGTGTTTAGTGTGATGCTCTACGGTTAAAGATACCTTATCATTCCAAAAAACCACCAACCCTCTAGCTAAACCTAAAGGACTCACCACAAAGTAGCTAGAAAAGTGCAGCTTCCTCCTAAGATTCTGGATCACCATGTCTTGATTTTTCGTTTCCATCAAAAAAAACAACATCGGGCCTTTCATTGGCCACTAGGACCTTTAATGCTTGAATTGTCAGGGGGTTGCCCAGCCCTTGACAATTCCAACTGATGATCCTCATTTGTCATTTGGTGACTGTTTTAGGCAAGCCACCATGGCCCATTTTCCAACCCCTTCAGCTGCAAAGATAGGGGTCTCCGTAAGATGTGATTCATCGAGCATTTCGTTGCCATTAGAACACGTCCCATAAGGATTATATCTCTTGGCTTTCTTGAGAGGACTCGCTTTTGAGATCATTCGTGGACTTTTTAGCTTCTTGTGGTTTGAGGAACCTTCGACTGCATTGCTGATTAAGGTTAACCGGTTCATCAGGGGTGACTGTTTAGGGTCAAGGCTTTTGGGATGCCCATCCAGTGAGGAAACCTGCAATGTAGGTTTTGGAGTGCTATGAAGGTGTTGTTCCGTGCTGGTCTCCACAATGGCCGGTTGCTAGTTAGTACTCTGAGGTGCTGCTGTGAGTAAGAGAGGTGTCTGCTGTGGTGTTTATGGTATGATCTCTTTGACTTCATCTTGATTGGGGTGCTGCTCATAAAAAGCTAACCAAAGAGGCTGTGTTCCCTGACTTCTACCCTCAGCCATTGACCATAAATCAGTTTGTCTTTTCCATCCATTTTTGTGTCATCAAAAGGAATGTCTTTACAGTACATTGCGTAATGGCCTAGGATGCCGCATGAATAACAATAATGTGATAGGCGTTCATATCTAAAGTCAATCCATAAGTTCTTCCCCTCCAATCTGATAAGTTTGCCAGATTTCAGCGGTTCTATTAGATTAAGTTCCACCCATGCCCTCCCTGATCTAAATGTAGAACCTTCTTTGGTCTCAATTTTCACCTCCTGCACCTTGCCAAGATGTCTAACAGCTTTAGTGATCATGCTCTCGGTACATCTTTCAAGGGAAGCCCGAAAACTTGCACCCAGAACGCGCAAGTTGTGAAGTTGTAGCAATGCAAAGGTGTATTTGGCACTCAAGGTTTCACAATAACCAGATGGTTTGCAAACAACCAAGGGCCGTTATCTAAGATTCGCTGCCTTTCCCCTTCGAATTGAATTTAAATACATAGAGTCCCGCCTCGCGTTTAGAAATTTCTACTTGATCATTGCGCCATGTACGTTTTAAAGTATTCTGAAAAGCTTGAAAGTTGATAGAGGGGTTGGACAGAATTTTACCCACTAATGTTAATTTGCATTCTTGCAGCTTCTCCGTTGGGACTTCTTCGTCCCAGACTTCCACCTCTTGTTCAGACCAGAGTCATCCAAGTCTATTACATAGCGCGGCAAGACGGGCATCTTCTTGTTGTTGAGATTGTGCCATCATCAAACCTGCCGTTGAAAGGTGGGTCAAGTCCACATGCAGAGCACCGATGAAGATGGCGCCAAGTAGAGTTTCAGTCAGGGGCCACCCAAATACACTTGAGGAGAAAGATTGGAGCTCGATGATTAGAGATCGTGAAATTGAGGGAAAAACACCCTGGTCGATGAAGGTGGCGATGGGTGATGGAGACTTCAAAGGTGAGATGGAGAGCTCGGTTGGGTAAAGTCCATACCGAAATTGGCTGAAGCTTATGGGTAAAGTGATGGCTGGAAGGAGACGGATGAAATTAGGGTGGGAATTGAGGGTTTAGGAGAAACAGAAACTACCCGAGGGTAGAGAGAAACTCTACATTTCGAGAGAAAAAGTCCACAATTTTTCTGTTTCAAGCAAATGTTTATTCCCCTCTTTCTGTCTCATATGAAAGTTTGGTAAAATGATGTAATCATAAGCCATGCGAAAGATGTAGGAAGATGGAATGATTCAAACTTGAATCATGGTGTATACATAAATGGGCCAAAGGAATTGAAAGAACCAATGGAAAAGGAAAAGAAGTGGAAGAAATCAAATGAACGATCATGCCGTTAGTCATGTATCACGACAATGACATTACGAACGACTACCTGATCCTAAAGTTTGAATCACTTAAAAACAATACATTGTATCTTAACATAAGACAAACAACGATTCATCTAAGTACGATGGTTAACATTGAATCCTTTTTGTCATTTGCTGATTAAATATTTTATTTTCATTCCCTATACATATGAGAAGTTATAATTGATCCAAAAACTCGTGCCCTCTTTGTGCTCATTCCCCAAATTAATTGCGACGTAATCAACCTTCCAAACAAAAAGAAATTAAAGAAAAAGTCAACCTTCGAGGCCTCCTAATGCGATTTACTTGGTAATAATTGTTTATTAAAAACCAAGTAATATTCACGTAAAATTTGCATAATTTGCACGTGGTGCATTGAAATTGTCCTTAGCTGATACAGTATCCAAAAGATTGAGTGCATAACTATTTCTTTCATCATAGAATCAAATCGAAAGCCGACGGTACATGACCTCTTTAAACTAGCAATCATCTTTACGTGTGATTGGTCCATATAAAAGCAAGATTAGAAAATCATTTTGGAAAAAAGTGTTAAATTTTTGAAAAGTATGAGGGGAAAGTACTACAAAAGTTACATATATTACATTAGTGTTAATTCAGCTATAAACATTTTAATTAGATCAATTTAGTCATAAACCTATTATAATTATACCAATTCAATCCTTCTTGGCAAATCACTAATGTAGATATTATTTAATAATTTATTTTTTACATATTTTTTTCTTCTTTTAATATTTTTTTTTGTTTTTCTTTCTTCTTTTTTTCCTTTAGTTTGGCTAGCAACCCTTGCCCAGAGCTGGCAGGGTTGTGAAGGCTTTAGGCGAGGGCCTTTGCACCCACACTTACGGTGGGCATGGCCAACACAGCCTCGCCAGACAATCAAAATGTTTGTTATCATTAAAACCTAAATGACCATCGGTATAGTTTGTCTAGTTTATTTTCTTAAAGTGTCAAATGGACTTTGGTGTGGACTTTGGATGTGTGAAAGACAACTATGGCCAATAGTTCTCCATTTAGGCTCCCACATCTAGATATAGTCCGAAAGAGATCGGATGAGTGAAGAAATGCCTCTAAAAACTCCCAAATCTAGGTTTATAGAGAAGAGCTCAAGATGTAGGAGCTGAGAAATTTCAAAGCTTAAAATAGTCGTATAACAGCTTCCAACACAAGATGAAGTAACGGTATTCCTCCTCGACCCTATCAGACTTCTTGGTCTGTAGATTTGAAACGGTAGATCGATTCCTAATGATTGAAGCGGAAATATGCCCAATAAGCAAAGAAGAGCATCAGCAGTGTGTAAAAATATAGATGAAAATAACAAAATACTCCTAGATTAGATTAGAAGAGAAAATCTCAACTCAGGTCTTAATTGCAAAATCCTACAAATTTTATAGACAACCATGAATTTTTATTTCATGAACGGTAATTTTCCATAGGGACATAACTAGTGATAATATCTTCAACGTGGCACTAATTTCATGCCGGTTACTTTCATTTTTTTTTTTTATTATTAAAACTCTAAACTTGTTGGTGAATCACGGACACCTTGTTCGGTTAAATTTTCTGAAATCGAAACCAATTGCATGGTTAAATCTCACTAGGATTGCAATTTCTTGTTAGCCAAACTACTATATATGAACATTAATGTCAATTTTAGATGATAGCATGTCAATTGAACTAGGTCTTGCATGTTTAGGTAATGGTTTTTAGACATAAGCCTTAAATCAATATTTGATGACATTATTTGTCTAGCCGAAACCTATAAGAGTGAATTTGATGTTCATTTGAGTGTTAATCAGTCCTAGATTTGATGTATGCTACATGAACAATGATTAGGAGGAAGTAGACTTGATTTTTGTTGATCTCTTAAAATTCTTTTACTCAATTGGATAATGTCGATGTTCAATTGAATCTTGTTTGATTTTTCTATATAAATTGGGCTATAATTAGGGAAAATGACCTTAATGAAAGCTGTAATAAACATTGTAAGCTTTAATTAGTAATTAAAGCTAATCAATTAAGGAGTTTGTTAAGTTATTCAATTGGATTAAAACCTAATTGGTCAAAAGGTGGGGGCGATAGAGAAGTTGCCATTTTGGTCAGCTTATTGAGTTCGTGATTTTCAAGGCTAATTAGCCTAATTTGATGCTCGATTGACATTGCTTGTGATTGGATTAATGATTGTTTGCCCTCAATTTAGATAATCAATGCATGATCCTTCAGAAGGTAGTATAGAAAACAAGGATCAGAGCTTAACTACATGCTTTGTGACTAAGCCCACTATGTGATTGCATTGTTGGATAATGGAATTGATTGTCGAAGACCAGCGGCCGGAGGCTTGGAAGGGGCAGTCTAAGGTGGTGCATAGTCTTAGGTCAATTAGCTGAGCTTAGAATCGATTATGCTAGTCTAGTTAATAAACATGGGAACTCTGTTCAAAAAAAAAAAAAACATGGGAACTAAGAATTAAATGTGACATCCCCAAAACATCACGACTATTGTAGTTATTTAATTCTTTCCACTTTTTAAGTATGTGGAAGCGTTTTTAGACCAATAATAACCTTGGACATAAGAAACTCAAAAAACGCACACGAATATAGAAAACCAGGCAGTTTCATTTCTTTCTTATTTATATACTGTTGGCGACCTAGGTCGGCTACACTGGGATAAAAATGCTCCTACTCCAGGCTATATCAAAGTCCATTAATTATACCACTTTGACCACGATGCCATTTAACTACACAGTCGCCTACATGTCCAAGTCCCACTGCCTAGTCTCTCCAAAAATGCCATCCTCGTCTTTCAAGCCCTCGTCCTACTTGACCCCGCTGTCTCTATCATCGTCACCGTTTGAGAGTGAGAGTGGTCCCACCAAATGCTTGTCGATTTGGGCAGAGATGACAATGAACTCAATCAGCACCAGCCCGATGGTAGGCAAGCATCTATCATTAGGATCACAATGATCTGAATGAAGGTGACCACAAGGAATCGGGGTTAGTCAACTTTGTTTGGTGCCACATGAAATCAATCAGGGCACTATAGAGGGCAATGGAGGACACAGGCAGTAGAGGCATATCTACTGTCTGAAAAATGATAATCCACCACAAGTGAGCATAACACCAAGCAAGCAAACTACTACCCAACCTACACTGCATATGTCAATAATGGCACATGTGATGGAGTTTAGATGTAAAATATAGAAATCGCTTTAAAATCAACTTGCTTGAGAACTTTTTCAAAATCAGGATAGCGAGTGAAAAACATTTCCTCTGAAATAGTAAAGCTCAAGTGAAATCTAAATTTGCTAACAATCATAGTTGCTATGAATTAATTGGCAGAATCTTTCGAGGAACCCCATTATCCCCCAGGCATCTTGTACCCATCTGGCATAGCGAGAACAATTGGGGGAACCATGTTACACCTCCTAGGCATCTAGAGCCTCCAAGGATTCCTACTACCGCCGGGGCATCGTCGTCCCAAGAACCAATGGCATTCTCAAATCACACACTCATCCCATAGTACAACAAGTCCATAATTTAATTTAAGCATGCCATCCACTAAGTTAATGTACATGAATAGTTTAGTGTCTACCATCAACTATGCTTTATAAACCATAGAAATAATACAAACATTTAGTTCGGCAATACTAGCCAAAATGACGGTTTACAAAAGGGAGTTTAGCCAAAATCAGCAAAAAAAGGACAGCATGCCTACTTATAGAAATCAAGGGCATTTGTCAAGTAAATCAATTCGAAAAATTATGAAACTTTAATACAACGTGGACAAGATCCAAGGAACATTTTTCATGCAAAACTCAAAACCCAATTCAGTTTGTACAGGACCCAATAATTTTATGTAATTTGGGTCAAAAGATTGCAAATTTTTATGATAAAATAGAACAGATATTGGACGTTTTGAAAGCCTAAGTTAGTTCCAAAAATCCTACGAAAATTACACGTTATAGTTTAAGATGTGCTCTAAAATTTTCATGAAGGACACTAGTCCAAATAATTTATCAAAAATTCCGTAGAAAATGGAAACCGAGTAAAGGTTTGGTAATGGGTTATGAAAATAGATTCGGACCCGCATAGTTATTGAAATATATTTTGTATGTACGAAGTCCAAAAAAATATGAAATTAAAGTATGTCATAAAAAAAGGCATAACGCACAACTTTTGTGTAGAAAGTCTCTCCAAATTTGTACCAGAAAAGCTTACGCAAAATTAGTAAAATCCTACCAACACGTCCCGAAAAATGGTCGTAACCTCAGATTCGTCCATGACTCATGTCAATGAAGTTCAAAGCAGCTCACATTTCAACTTCCAGAAATCCCACAACATATCCATAGGCTCGCGAAACTAGAACTTCAACAACACTTGCAATGCACACTTTTCGAAATCGTTGACGGACACAACTAAGCACGAAATCAACCAAGATGACCAAAACTCTAGGAAATCAACCTTAACGTGTGGAAATTAACCTATGTAGCATAAACAGGAAGTAGTTCACTTGCTTCTAGTCCAAAGCACGTGTTGATGCAGTTTGGGTGAGGGTCTCAGAAGCTCAGTTGCGGCCGGTTGCTCGTCAATCTGTGACAAGTTGATGGGGCGGCTTAAGGATGGTGAGGCAGCGTCAACGTATGGCTAGATGGGACACATCGCCAGCAATCGAACAACGTGAGGTCACGACAAAATGAAGAGAATGGAGAAGGAATGAGTATGTGAAGTTTGGATGGAGATGAAAGTTGGGAGAAGTTGTTGGTGAAATGAAGAAGATGATGAAGTCATCAGCTAAGAAGGAGGAAGTAAACGCTGGTTTTATATTCCTCTTCCACTGCCTATTGCATGCACCTAATCAGGGTTAAGATGCTACCTTTGAGATTAACGTGTGTAATCCATGGCGAAGCCAGCATGGAGAAGAGACGTGGCTAAAACCTAGCTGAATTTAATCTTTCACCACCTTTGAATTTCCTTGGTCAAAGGTCTTCAATCGTGGCTACCCCATGAAAGACAGATAGGGGCAGACATGGTTTGCTTGGGGTAAATTTCATTTACCTTTTTGACAATTCAATGAACGCATTTAGCCTAGGATGGCCACATCACTTAGTCTTGTGGCCTTACAAGGAGAAGCCGGTGTGGTGTTAAAATATGTCTCGAGTTTGAGCCTATGAATGAAATTTTCATTCAAAAAAAATTAAAGGAAAAATAGAAAGCTGAATATTTGTGGACGTGCACAAGATTTCCTATTTGGCATTGGAGTTCCAAAGTGAATATTTGGACCATAAGTTGTAGTTTTAATAAGTCGAATAAAAGTCCAGGATTTGTATATTAAGGAAATCAGATTCCGTATGTATTGTTCATTCAAGATTACAGAAAAATAGGAAAGTCCAAGTTGGACTTGTTGACCGAAGGGTCCAAGTTTCCTATTCCAAGTTGAAGTTGGCTGCGCCATGCATATATTATCATATATATTTGTTCTTTTTTTGGCCGCAAGAGCATGCAGTTGCTAGAGCGTTGTTGATGTAAGCGTTGAAGTTGTTGAAAGAGCAACGTGGTCTTCGCATCATGGTGAACGTGAAGATCTCTTGAAGCACCATTTCTAAGCGAGTGCTTGGCGTGGGTTTCTTCGTTGATTTTTCATTTGTGCAATTACATTCGAGAAGTAGTGTTTGTAGCCGATTAAATCTTGAGGTAAGATTTGCGTGTAATTCCTTCATGAGATTGAGAGATTAATTCTTGAGGAATTTCGAGGCTAAACACTGCGTGCATTATTGGGTGTAATTAGAGTTTGGAAAATACCGAGAGTGTTTAAGTGACTCGAGTGTGTAATCTCCGTTGTATCGCTTGATCTATAGTGAATTGGTCACTACTCTCCCCATGGACGTAGGTCTCTAGGACCGAACCACGTAAATCCGGTGTCTCATTTATTTTCTTGTTCTGTTGTTTTATTGTTCAATCGCTTGCTTTCCGCAACATGTGGTTTGGGACAAGTGATGTGGCATAGCGAAATGAAGCAGTGAGGCAGCAGTGATTCATTGGTCGGGGCGTTGCTGCAATGGCAGTCTGGTGGTGACATGGGGTTGAGTTGGTGTCACCACGATGCGATGGCATTGTGAGTGAGGCTGACATGGCCCGGTGATGATGGGGATGAGCTGAAAGGCTTGCCCTTGTGATAGTACAGTAAGACATGGTAACTATGGCAATACACGGTGACGTGTTGAGCTCAATGACGCAACATGGACCCTTAAGCATTCAAGACTCGCTATTCTATCGAGCAAAAATTTGGATGTTAAAAATCTTCCCCTCTTAAGGAATTTCGTCCTCAAAATTGAACGTCCCCTACATTCCATTGAAAAGGTAAGGATATCGTTGTCTCATTTCCTCCTCGTTTTCTCACATCACTTCTTCCGTGTTGTGGTGTCACCACAAGAGTTTGATGAGTGAAATCACTTTCGTTTGAAGGACTTGTTCTTTTCAGTCCAATATTTTTCGTTGGTTCTTCCACATACTTCACCTTCTCATCCATTTCGTTGGTCTCAATCCAATATGTGAGTAAGGTCAGGCTGATATTTCCTCAACATCAATACGTAGAAGACATCATGCAAATTTGATAGCTTGGGAGGTAATGTCAATCAATAGGCCAAATCCCCTATCCTTTTGAGGATTTTGAAGGGTCCAATGAATCTCGGGCTCAACTTGTCCTTCTTTCAAAATCTTGATACGCTCTTCATTAGTGATACTTTAAAGAATACATGATCTCCCATGTTAAATTCCAAGGGTCTTATGCGCCTATTTGCATGACTTTTTGTCGACTTTGGGCTGTCTTAAGTCAACTCCAAATTATCCCTACCACATCCAAGGTAACTTGTATCAATTTTGACCCTGTTAGCTTTCTCTCGCTCACCTTGTCTAACATACAAGAGTTCTATATAAGTCCTTCCATACATTACCTCAAATGGTGTCATCCCTATGCTCTACTAGAAACTATTATTATATGCAAATTCTATTAGATGTAGTTTCTCATCCCAATTACCATTGAATCACGCAAGCTCTTAACATGCCTTCCAGTACTTGGATTACTCTTTTTGATTATCTATCTGTCTACAGATGAAAGGCAATGCTAAACTAGATTTTGGTCCCTAATGCAGCTTAGAGACTCCGCCAAAAATTTGATGTAAACCTTGAGCCTCGGTCTAAATACACTATTAGTTGCAAGAATTGAACATGTCTGTAAATCAGTATACAATCTCTTATCCTATTTAAGTACCTTAAAACCTTCTTGGCAATAAACTAGTGATCTCGTCCTAGATTTGACCGATATCTGCCTAAAAAACCTGTCGCAAAGACGATATTTAGTCTAGTGCAAATTTGAGCACTGACATTATACTTTCAAGTGCAGTGCACTGACACAAGGTACACTATTTAACTAGATTTTCTCAATATCTAAATAAGGACAATGTAATGGATTTGGTCCATCACCCTTAACGACAGGAGCAATTCCTGGCTTGGATGTATATTGAATATTTCCAAAATACAATCAGCAAATGTCCTCTGAGATAAATCTAATAAAATATAGCGAGAACAATCCTTACGGACCTCAGTATAAAGGATAAAAGATGCCTCAAGGTCACTACTTGTAAGCGAAATATCATGATATCATGTTCATAGAGTATGAGAAAAATAAATTTCCTCCCACTAACCTTGCAGTATATTAAATTACTTTGTTCCCAATTGAACAAAATAATAACACTATGAAACTTTAATAATATTTTCTAGAAACTTGCTTAAGACCATGAATAAAAAATTTAAGTCTACACACAAGTTTACTTGAATCATCTACTACAAAATTCTCCAATAGCACTATCTAGATTTTGTATCTATTTGGCGTAACTCCATATCAAAAATAAACTATTAATGCCATGTTCATTTTGAAAGAATCTTTAAAAATACTATAAAGAAATAATTATTTCTTCACTATTAACTATCCACCCATCTTTCAGAGTGAAAACCATAACTACCGATTTAGCTTTAAACTCCATAATCTTTTTTTGAACTCCTTT
Organism: Eucalyptus tenuipes; assembly: GCA_014182365.1. Lineage (NCBI taxonomy): Eukaryota > Viridiplantae > Streptophyta > Magnoliopsida > Myrtales > Myrtaceae > Eucalyptus > Eucalyptus tenuipes. Next base: position 29,663,492 of record CM024547.1, on the reverse strand, counting down.
TAGTTTTGTATGCCTATTTGCAACTAATGAACTTGTGATCTTTAGGCAAGTCAGTAAGTTTCCAAACACTATGTTGTTTCATAGATTGCATATCACTTTTATGGCATCTAATCACATACTTGATTGAGGATAAGAAAACAACATTTATATATAAGTCGCTAAATCAACCATGTAGTGATTATTGCAGCCATGCTCTCATAGATAGACTATATAGTATGATGGTATAACTGATCGTCTTTCCCTAGCAAATCTCCTGAATAAAGCTACAACCACTTCATTATGCACTTGAGAGATTTGAGAAATTTCATTATAAACTATATAAAAAATAGTACATTGAACCTCAGCAAGTTTAGTCCATGGTACAAGGGATTCCACAATTATCTGTATAAGCAAAGACAAAGACACAAGTAACCTCCATCATACTATTATCTTTAATAGTCTGAGAGCAACTATCCTCTATAATTATGTCGATATCTAGAAACTTTACTATATGTGATTCCATAATTCTTGTACCTTCTTTAGGGTCATAAAATCAATACCCCTTTGAATAATCTGAGTAAGATACAAAATAATTCCGAGTGAATCTAAATTCCAACGCACTTAATATTGGATTAGATAACCTCACTTCTGCATGACACCTCTAAATTTTAATATGATTTAAGTTAAAATTTACGTCTAGTCCATAACTCGAAAGAAGTTTAGGAAACAACTTTGGTAAGAAACACATTTCTGTATGTGAAAAGAGTTGCTTTCAAAATATCAACTCACAGAAGACCGGATAAATTAGTCTTACTAATCGTACTCATCACCATGTTCATTATAGTGCAATTATGCCTTTCGGCCAAATTTTTTGTCGAGATTTTCAGGCATAGTAATTAAGTTACCACCCCAGAATTTACCAAGTATTTGATAAATAACCCTTTAAGCTATTCCGCATTGTCATATTTGCCAAAATACTCACGGCCACTATTAAGCCTAAAAACCTTTAAGACTAATTCTAACCAATTTATTCTTTATCTCGGTCATTTTACTTCCACAATAATCTATAGAAGTCTTTAGATAACTATTAAGAGTAGACAGAATATCAACATTGTCAACTTTTTTACTTTTTCTTTAGACATGTGTGAGATTATTCCTTAGACAGAAAACTTTTGGAAACAACTTTTTCAACCTTATATGAGACGCATATATTATTAGGACTTAAACACAATCTTTGCAGATGTGTCCTAATTTCGGTATTGGACAAGACATAATTTCAAGCCACTAAGGCTTCCATCATTTGCCTAGCAGTGCAGCCCGCAAACAAACCACTTTTCAAGTGTTCCTAAATGGAACGCTTCATAGACAATAAGCAAATTCTATTGCTCTTTTCCCAAGCAGCAAATCATATGTCCATAACTTAAAATTTGTAGTAAAAACCTCAATAACAGTAGAGTTATTAATTACAGAAAATGTGATTGAAAAACAAGCAATATATATAATTAGCATCATATGACCACTGTGTAACTTGACGTACAAGTACACATCCGAAGAGTTACATGCAAAATCATATAATCACCTTTGGGCAAAATATATGACATGCAATTGTACACTCCCCACATGATAGCGATTATGAGAATATTCTAACCTTCGTGAATTCATCACCTTTGGGCATATGGACCACTAGGATTAGTCACTCCTCCACCACACCATCATGTATCCCTCCATGAACTAATACACAATCACCTCCTTTGGGAGTATGACCACGCATTAGACCAGGAGACATCCCAATCAATATACGAGATCAAAATTTCTCAAACCCAATCAAGTGTCACAACTCAATTGAATCCTTCAAACTCTCTCATAATAGGGATATAAACTTTACTTCTCACATACACCATATACATGTGATTTTAACTTTAGTAACAGGGGCAGTAAATCACCAAAATCACATATCATGCTAATTACACTGCTTTAGTCAACCAGGAAAATCACAAATCATAGCAACACAAAAAACTTCTCATAACATAGAAGAAAGCGTCTCTTGTGCACCCAGATTACAGATTACCATAACAACATAAAGAAGAAAGCTGATCTAGAGGATCTATCACAAGTTAACATCAATAGCAATACAGGGTACCCAACAGCTGATCCACTATCACTCATGAACAAAACATGACTCCAAGGCCAACAGTTGATTTATTAGCCAATTTTAAGTAACAAATTATCATTGCATCAGCCAATAGCCTATAAATTGAGTCAAACCATATAACCAAATATCTTAACTATAACAGTAGATACTATTGCTTTGCGTAAATGTTGTCATACTTCTTAACCATAAAAAAAATGTTCAACTTGATAGACATTAACAAGTGACCAGATGAATCTAGGTATGATATACAATAACTTAACTGACATGCATTACCCACATTCAGCAAATGTGTTAATTAGTACAATCAGTTTGGTCACAAATTTGAGACGTCCATCATTCAAAGGTTACCAGCGTGTAAAGGAGTATGCTTGAGCAACAAAAGTTTCATAACTTTTACTATTTCTCATCACCTCAATACATAGTTCAATTACTATCCCATAATGATTATATCTCATTAAGCCAGCTTCAATTCACAATAAAATTTGATTTTTATTAATGAATTATACTTTTATAATGTTTATGTGATAACATACCAGTAACCCAACACTTGTATTTCCAAAATTACAGAAAAATACAAGAAAAATACGCCAAAATACACTTAAAATACACGTATTTAGGGTTTCGTATGTATTTTCACATCCATAAAATCATCAAACATGTAAAATAAATACACCACAATATAGAATGGCCATAAGAATACAATGCCGCCAGCCACGTGCCAATTAGAGCCTCCACGCGCCCGCACGTGACGCATGAGTGCGCGGCCCATGGAGCTCATGCGCGGGCGTAAAAGGCCGGTCAAAACCGATCCGCCCGGTAGCGGTCCGACCGACCCGGCTCGACCACCCCGTCGACCGCCCGGCCTAACCGGGCTGATGGTCCGATCCACCGTTGATCGGGTTGGGTCGGGTCAACGGGTCGGGTCAACGGTCATTAGGTCATGTCAATGGGTCAAGTCAAGTCAACGGTCAATGGGTTCGATCGGGTCCGATTGCTGACGTCAGCCTCCGCGCGTGCATTACACGCTCGAGCCGGCCCCCCGCGTGGGAGAGCATGAGGGCGCGTGGAGCGCGTCTCCGACACCCGGCGGAGCGTGGCCGCGCGTGGGGGCGTGTGAGGCCTCCCCCGGCGATGCGCCGCCGACAGATCTGCTCGTCTCGACGAGCCCAGTCCAAATTCCTGATTTAATTTTATTTTTATTCAACAAAAAATCACGAAAATCTCAAATTATGGCAAAATTCTATGCATTCGAGTTCTAGGGTTATGGTTACTCTAATACCACATGTTGGATGCAAATTGCGCAATCCCAAGATCTCCATAACTAGAACAAGAACATGCATAATTGAGTGGAAAGATTAATGCATCTGTTTTGGGATCCATCGTTCTTGAAGCGGAAGCGGAAAATCGATGTTCCATGCGCAAATCCTTCTCCTCTATTGCCCTCCGTATCACTAGCTCAATTAGATGGCCCCCTCACCTTTTAGCGTTAGGTTAACGCTCCTTATGTGAGGATACATGTGAGAATTAAGGTTAGAGGAGAGACTTGAGCACTATTTATATAGTTTCCAACCAGGCCCTCTCATTACGGGCCAAGCTCAACTCGGCCCACACTAGTCATCCCCATATTAGATTAATTAAGAAACCTTCTATCTCACCTTAGACCAACTCCGTAAAATAGTAAATTACAATATCAATTAATGTAGTCCACATTAGGAAAACTCTTACAGTCCATGGTGAAGCCAGCATGAAGAAGAGAAACATGGCCGAAACCTAGCTGACTTTAATCTTTCACCGCCTTTGAATTTCCTTGGTCAAAGGTCTTCATCGAGGCTACCCCATGAAAAGGCAGATCGAGGCAAACATGGTTTACTTGGGGTAAATTTCATTTACCCCTTTAACAATTCAATGAATGCATTTAACCTAGGATGGCCACATCACTTAGTCTTGTGGCCTTACAAGGAGAAGCCGACTGTGGTTTGGGGACAGGTGAAGTGGCATGGCAGAATGAGGTGGTGACGCGGTAGTGATTCGCTAGTTGAGGTGTTGCTACGATGGTGGTCCGATGGTGAAGGAAAGTTGAGTTGGCATCGTTGGAATGCAATAGTGTCGCAAGTGAGGCTGAGGCAGCTTGGTGATGACAGGGATGAGCTAAAGGGGCTGTCCTTGTGATAGTGTAATGAGACACGATAGCTGGAGCAAGACACAGTGACGTGTTCAGTTGGTGAGCTCAATTACGCGACATGAACCGTTAAACATTCGAGACTCGCTATTTTGTCGAGCGAAAATTTGAATGTCACAGTAAATAATTTAGCATTTGGTTAATAGTAAATGAATAAAAACCAATTTAGACTTAGGATCATTCTTTTAATAAATAATTAGCTTATTCTAGAATAGTACTATCATCTCTTATAAAATGAGTAGAATTTAAGCTCACCTTAATTTAGGATTAGGATAAGCCTCTAGCATTAAACTTCTGGGGGTTAATTTCTCAAGGCTTATAAAAAAAGCAATGCAACATTTTTTGCTTGATTTGATATGGAGTCAAGCTTACAAGGGTTCATGTTGAGGCTCAAAATAAGGCCATGCAATATTTTTGGCCCGACAGGTATAGAGTTTTCATTTCCGCACGTTTACTTCAACCTTTCAATGATTGTTGCTTAATTCCCACAATTTGAATGTATTATTTGTTCCTTCTCTTTCTAGAATGGTTAGGAAAAGTTTATGATCATAATAAATCCTTAAAGAAAATACGCATAGTGACATCAAGGGGCCTTGAGGGTTCATAATTGGTAATAAAAGAATGTGTGATCATTTAGATGAACAATCCCTTCAAGTTAGAGGTACCGAAAGGATGCCAATTAGGTAATTAGCGTAATCAAGTCTCCTAGTAGTCATATGCATTTTAGTGGAGAGGCCAAGTGGCATAGTAGAGAAAAGGGTTCAATCTTCCGAGTTCCATCTTTCCTTTTACTTTTCACTCAAGAAAAGGGGAAGCTCTCATTCCAAGCGACATGTCAAATTATGAAAGTTAATTCAAACTCGTAAATGGGACATCCTTATTACAAGAAGCACGCAGTCACTTCAACATGACACAAGAAAACCAAATCAGATGTTTGAGTCATGGCGACAAGCATGGACCTAAGAAACTGAATCAGCCATTGGCAACCAACATTTTGATTCTGCTAGTCTGAGCTAACATCTGGCACCATGACCTTCGAACAGAGCCTTCATTGGTTTACAATAAGCTTTACCTGATTCATTCGATCAATTACCTGCTGCCATCTCAAGTCATGACTCTATGAGTTGCTTCAGGACTAATTTCACAATGGAGAGAGCATCGACAGTGACCGCCACCTTCACTGTCAGTTTGTTGGACCATTCTGTGTGTTTACACCAAACCTATATAACGATGTTTTGGTATAGCTGAGTAGTTAGAACAAGCATACTCAAGAGAAGGAACCTCTACAAGCATAACATATGAGGACAATTCAATCTCCTATAGTTTAATTTAGAGGCACTACCTCATTAATACTTCTATTCTTTGTTTAACAGCAACAATAGAAGAAAAAAACATTCTGTCTCTTTGAAGGGTACTTGTGATGCAAATCTGGTTAGTCAATAATAAAGGCAACAAGAAGAAGCATAAGGCTATGACCAGAACCAAAACACTACCAAATTCGACAAATGGTGATGCCGTTTCCGTTTGTTGCACCTTCTCCAAATTGAAACTTATAGGAATTAACTCTCTGACTACAGAGTTTATGCAAACTTTCGAATCCAGAAATGTGCCTTTCACAATATATTACATCCTGAACTTTATATGAGGTTCAAATAATATCAAGCAGCCTTGATTCATGACATTATGCCCACCATCAACGGTCGGCATCATATAAGATTATGTTAAACTAGTAGAACATTTGACCTGAAGGGTCCCAATAATTGAGTCGTGGGATTCTACCTACCTTTCCTATCTGTTATATAGTATAGTGAGCCCTCTTGTGATACCAGTTGATTGCACTCTTACCATACCTTCAGTGAAAGCTACAAGTGAAGGGCCAATAACTGCAAGTATTGCTGTTGGATCATGGAGGTAAGCACCAGCATCAAGATAATAAAAACCATGTCCTGAATCAGATGTTCCAGTAAGCATACCATTGGTGAAGTATGCTTCACAATGATAGGAAAAGTGTACTTCCAAGATTCTGGAGAGAGACTAAGCAAATCTTCCACTTGAGTTAACCAACTGATCTCTATCTGCACCTGTAGAGTCTCAGAAAAGTTCAGATAAAAAACCTGGCAATACAAATCTTATTATCATTTATATAAATAAATATGTAATTGACAATATAAGGATTATTACACAATTTAAATCTTCTATTAAATGCAAAAAGCTTATGGCTGTTGACTTGCCTGACTTTTGGTGTCACTACTGATTAGGCAGAAAATACTTCAAACAGTACAAAGCTGAATATTTGTAATTTGTTGCACTTAATTAATGAAAAAAAGCTGCTTCATAACACATAGCATATTCTTTCGCCAAGAAAAAGAAAAGGTCATAAGTAAGCGACGAAAGTAAACTTACAAAACTATGCTGGCCTTTAAGTAAAATTTACCCTTCGGTCAAGTCATCAGAAGAAAACAGCATAGGTTTCTCCAAAATATGCAGATAGGTAGCTTTATTTATAACTAGAATGACTAAAGAATCAGTAGAAAATCACTAGCATTATCTATGCATTCTTGATGCTAATCTCTCGTTAAGTCCATCAAAACATGAGCACTATTAGCATCTTTGACTGGGTTACATTTGTTCCTCCAGCCAGAATATTAGCTCCACTAGGAAATACAATGTCTGCAGCATCTGGGTCGCTAAAAATCTGGTCAGCCTGTCAAAGATATACAAGAATGAGAAGGACAGTTGAAGGTCTGGACCTAAGCCATTCAAATAACTTTAGGTTTGAATGGTAAGTCTAGCCACCCCCAAGCAGTAAAAAAGACGGAAGTTATTTCAGATAGAACCAGGTATGTCCAACCCAACTTGCACCACCAATATGATGCAACAATTAGCAAAGAAAATTAGGCCACGCAAACTTCTCATCCATGGTTAATTAGAAGGAAAAGAGTGTTTAAGCAAACTTCTAGTAGCTGCTTAGGTTTTACATGGCAAATTTTAGATATTCGTCTCTTGGAAGAAAAAGAGATTTACAACTAACATTGGCTTCAACTACTGGATTCACATTGCCATTCACAGAAATAGCTCCACGAAGAAGCACGATCTCCAATCTTTCTGGAAAAGGTTGGATTTTGGAGAAGAGCCTGGATTACACATCCATTTTACAACATACGAATAAGCCCCTCCAAAACAAGTATGGTACATTTTTTATTACCAAGTTAAACAAGCAGGACAACGATGAAGAAGCTGACCAGTGCAATATTTGTGAGTAGGCCCAATGCAACCACAGCAACTTCCCCTGGATAAAGGTTTGCTTGCTCAATGAGAAAAGTGGCCGCTGACTGTCCCTTTGGTTATCCTTTTGATGGTGGGAAGTTCTGATCGCCAAGTCCATCAGCGCCATGGACAAAAACCGCAATTCGAAGCTTTGTACCTTTCTTAAGGAGAAACAATGATGAAATCAAACAACTAGTGATGTTTCTTTAGAACAAACAATTGGGTTTTAAGTTGTTTAGAAGAGTGCATGAGAATCAGCTCACATTCAGAACGCCATCACAATTTATCAAACTTAAGTATGAGAATCAGCTCACATTCAACCGCAAATGCATCTCAACCACTCATCATTTTGGTACAAAGTACACCCCAAGTGTCAAAACTTAGTACGGAGGGACACTTAAGTACCAAAAGTTTGGAAAGTGATACTTAAATGCCAAAATCAAAACAAAATGGATCACTTAAGTACCACTCCGGCCAAAATGTTGACGTGGCGATTTTCCGGCAAAGGAAGTGCAAAACAACGCCGTTTTCCACGGCGACGTGGCTAAACAATACAAAAACGACGTCGTTTTGATGCGACGTTGTAAAAAAATAATATAAAAATTAATTAAATCAAATTTAAAACTAAACTTACTTAAAACATTTAAAAATTTAAAAAAATAAAAAATAAAAATTTTAAAATTTTAAAAAAATAAAAAAACGTTTAAAAATAAAATAAAATAAAAATATTAAATAACTATTTAAAAAACTAAAAATTTAAAAATATATATTAAATAAACTAAAAATTAAAAAAAACTTATTTAAAATATTAAAAAAATATTAAAAACTAAAATTTAAAAAGAAAAACTAAAATTTAAAAAAACTAAAATTTAAAAAAAACTAAAATTATTTAAAACATTTAAAAATAAAATAAAAATATTAAAAAACTAATTAAAAAACTAAAAATTAAAAAATTAAAAATAAAAGAAAATTTTGGGGGGTGGCTTCCGACAGCAACGAGGAGGCGGCGGTGGCAAGGGCTCGGCCCTTAGCTGCTTGCCCCTTTTTTTGATATTATTATTTTATTTTTAAATTTTTTTCAATAAGTTTAGTTTTTAAATGTTTTAAATTTTTAGTTTTTTAAATATTTTTTAAATTTTTTAGTTTTTTTTAATTTTAGTTTTTTAATATTTTTAAAAAATAATTTTTTATTTATAGTTTTTTAATATTTTTATTTTATTTTTAAATGTTTTGAATAATTTTAGTTTTAAATTTAATTTTATTAATTTTTATATTAATTTTTTTAACACATCAACACCAAAACAGTGTCATTTTTGCATTGTCTAGTTACGTCAACGTGCAAAACGACGTCATTTTGCACTTCTTTCGCCGGAAAATTGCCATGTCGGCATTTTGGCTAGGACTTTGGCCGAGTGGCGGTTAAGTGTCTCTCCGTGCCAAGTTTTGACACTTGGGGTGTACTTTGTCCCATCATTTTGTCTAAGTGACAAGTCACGATTTTAAGACCCTAAATTGAGTCTAAGTGATCAATATTATCCCCTGGACCCTATATCTATCTTACGAAAGCGTGCAATTAGGAAAGTGCATACGGTAATTGTCACTTGGGACCCTTCAGTCACAGGGATGTCGGTCCGTCCTGCAACCTCCAGCTGCACCACCAAACGAAAAAATGTACACAAGAGAGTGAAGCCAAAACGTTTAACCCCCAGAAAATTCATGTTCCTTCAAGATCAATTCTTCATCCAACACCACAAAAGCTCAACGTGAGTATATGAAATCCCGAAAACCTCCCGCAGTAAACTGTCACACGCTACCAAGTGAACATACCAAATGCAAGGCATTTCGGGTGGCGGGAGTCGTGTAGAGGTTGGTGGTGAGCCCAATCACCTCCACCTCCGGCCACCGCAACGCGATTAAAATCGCCATAGCGTCGTCTGAATGCGCCAAACCGATTCATGACGGTGAGAACCGAGACATACCCACGATGTAAAATCGGGCAATTCGATGAAAAAATAGAAGTTTTTTGGGGGATTAAAAGTTACATACCAATACCGGGGTCGGGATCGATGATGATCTTCTTCTTCTTCGTGGCCATGTCTTTCAGGGAAGGAGGTTCCCACGATGAACCGGACTTCACCCAATCCACGTGCAAAACGGGAAAACCCTTCTAATCTCTTAAGGAAACATAATTTAAGATCATGTTTATAGTGAAGTCATTAAGAATTTTCATGAACCAAAGATAAAAATGGACGAGCACATATATGGGAGAGAAAAGCTAGACAAGAGAGGGATATTATGATAATATATACAACTATTCCCGTAACATAAAATGGTAAAATAACTACATTATACTTATCATTGGAGTATGAATAAGGATTAATATCACTAAAAACCCAAACTGATACATCAATGATAAATTTACCATAAACTAATTTTTTATCATCAAAAACGCCAATGATACATTTTAATAAATTTACTACCAAAAACTCTAATATTATACATTTATGACAAATTTAGCCTCCGTCAGTTTCCATTAAATTAGACTAATAACATGAAAAAACATGAACTAGTAACAATAAAATCCTAAATTGGTGCACAAGTTAATTGCCACATGTCATTTAACTTAGTAATTCAATGATAAAATTTGATGGAAACTAAGCTAAAGTAAATTTATCATAGATGTATTAGTTTGGAGTTACGAATTAACTTTGAATAAATGTATTCTAAGTATACCTTTTTGAGGTTTTTCGTGATATTAACCTTATAAGTAATATCAAAGAAATGATTTATGGAAAATCATAGATTAAATTATTCTACAACAATCTTAGTAGGGAGATATAGAGATGAAAGGATACCAAAACTTATATATATTATTCATCCTCATTAAAGTGCAAACCATGGCTCTCGTAGGGTTTCCTGTTTTGAGATTCATTAATGATTGTTAGTTGATGTCAGAGTTTGAGGAATAGGCCAAGAAAGTGAGAACGACTTTGTAATTTCGATATATTCAATTTATGTTTTTATATTGTACAAGTTCCTATTTATAGTACAATGAATGTCCAACTGAGAAAAAATATAAAGGAAGATATATTAAATCAAATCCAATCACGAATTGATCAATCTATCAATTATAATCGCTTGCATGAATTAAAGAGAAATTATCTATAACTCGAGATTTACTTATGGGAAAAGGGACACATGATTGTTTAGCAAAAGGACAAATTTTGCATTGAGAATGCGGAAAAGAAGCACTATGGCCCAAACATTAATAGGAAATGATAACTTTATCATTGGTAGCAACATTACATAATGATTTTTTATTCATGGAAAAATGCGATAAATCAAAAATTTTGGGAAAACTGATCCAAAAATATAGTCTTTGCAAAAGACTACCCAAACTCATTAGTTTGCCAATCGAAAGGGCCTGAAAGAGACAAGTGTCAGAATTAAAGAAAATATTATAGGAATTGTCCTCATAGGCCTTTGATACTAAGATAAGATTGAATTGAAACTGAGGAACATAAAGGACATTTCCAAAGGTAATAGAAGGACTAAGATTTACCGTCCATCGCTAGGAATAGGGACTTGAAATGTGAGTAGCTTTCATTCAATATTAGTAATAAAAAAAAAAAATGAGTTGCTTTCTCCTTTTCTCGTATCGCTCCATATTGTCAAAGCGTTCCATTGAGCCCCTCGAGCTGCTCTTCAGCTGCCTCAAGTTCATTCCATAGGGTTGAGAGTTGATTGAAGCATGTTACCATGGACCGATTTCCTTGTTTCAACTCCTATACGACTTTGGTAAGGCAAAAGATTTTGGCCTAGTCAAGCTTTCCTTACATCTCATGGATGTTATCTCAAATCATCTTAAAGTCTTTAGTCAGTGGAAGCGCCATGGCCACCTCGGGATCCAAGCAATTACCGATTCATGTTCGCACGAGCTGGTTGAATCTTCGCCAGTGTCACCATGAGCATTCATCGGATAAAGAAGGCACGGTTCCATGGAGGAACTCATTTTTATCTTTCATGACCATCGCTTGTTAGATATCTCAAGCCCAGGTACTATAGTTTTCGAGTCCACTGAGCTATAAGGAGATGAGTCTTATTTCGAGGTCATCGCCCAACGACATATATAGTGGGTCACCGAGCTTCGGCCAGCTACTGCTAGCTGGGATGGCATATGGTAGGAAGCCTTGCCATAGGTCGAGTAGGGATTTGCTCACTAATCCTATGACGTGGGCTCAGGTCTTGGGCCTGGACCCACCCAGCCCATCCTAGTGTTAAAGGGTGTTTGTCCTCCTTCAAAGTGCTAGGCTCCAAGGTTTAGGAGTCCTTCTCCAGGTGTGCAGTACAAAGCCCAAGGTTGACTTGGTCCAACTACCCATAGGCCATGAAATGGGAACCACTGGAGTGGTGGCCATTGGATCGAGCTAGAAACATTTGTTGGAGCAAGGGCTAGATCTGAAGTGATTTTGAGTCATGGATCGCACATCTTCAGCCGGATCAACCTAACTTGGATTTTGCGGTGAGTTCAGGTTCTCCTCTCCTGAAGTATTTCCTTCAGTATTCTTCACCATGATAGGAGTAGAGTTAAATTTTTGCTATACGATGATTTGATTTGCAAGCTTTGAGTTGTAATAGCAAAATAGAAGGAAGTAGAGGCAATTTGCGGACTTTGCGGAAGCTAGGGTGTCATAGTTTGAGGAATGGGCCAAGAAAGTGAGAACGACTTGTAATTTTCATAAATTCAGTTATTTGTTTTTGCATTGTACAAGCTCCTATTTACAGTACAATGGATACCTAAGTGAGGAAAAAAATAAAGGAAGATATATTAAATCAAATCCAATCACTAATTGATAAAATCTATCATTTATAATCGCCTGCAATCTCGGATTGATATCAATCACAAACTTTGGTCTGATCCTTGCATATCTCCAACAGTTGAACTCTAAGAATTGTGTCACAAAATTTTGATGTAACCCTTATGAGCAATTGCTAGCGAAAATCGCTAAGGTGGTGGTCCACATAAGACGTCTTTTCAAGTAAAGTTACTCACATCAGCATATTATGTAGGACGGATGGCGATGACCGAACGCCACATCTATAATATTCGACAATAATTGGCCGAAAGAATTACATTGGAATTTTATAAAATAAAAAAAATTGACTACATTGACAAAATTGTGAAGTTCTATCCTGAACTAGCATCCGTGTAATAGAATTACTGATTGATTTGGTAAATATCCCACTAAAGATGTAACTATATGCCTCAGATCGATGGGTAGTTGAATTTTCTTCTTGAACACATCAAGCATACCAAAGAAAACACGAATTAGATTAAGTAGTAATATAGAGAGGGAAGATACAGAGGGAAGATAACATACTGTATTAGTATCATCTATCAAATCAAACACTTGTTGTGCAAACTCATTGCAATAGTGATGTCCATCATCTTATTACATCCAGAATTTATCAAAATTAGCCAGCAATAAGAGAAATTAACAGATGCAATAAGTTAAACGCAATGGAGTTTGGTTAGGGCCGTCAAATGGGTGGGTCGGATCTAGTTTGAGTCGAGTCGAAAATGGTCTGACCCATATTGACCATTTTGACTCGTTTTGACCCATTATCATGCAATGTAAATTTAATGACTCAAACTTGATCCAACCCATATTACCGAAACACATTAATATTCAACTCAATTTAGGTTTATCAATTCCACCCATTTAATTCACTTTAAGCTTTTCACATAAGTGTTACTTGAATAAAAACTTCACATCAAATTTAAAAATAAAATAAACAAGAAAATTAGTAAATAAAATAAAAATGTGAAACACCTTTAAATTGAAATACTTTTGAAGAATTCTTAACAAGAAAAAGTTTGATAAGCTCATAATAAACATGAAAATAATATTTGCTTATATGTGAAAAACCATTTTTTTCTATCGCATGATGCAATACAAAAAAATGGTATTGCTAAAACACTTTCATGCAATAAATATTTTAATGGACATTTTTTATAATTTAAAAAAAAACCGAATTTGTCATTATTTTATTTTTATTTTTATTTTTAAAAGATATAATTTTTAATTTTTTTTTTTTTTTTTTCTTTATCTTCATCTTCGACTGGCTGCCAACCATGATGACGATCAACGACTAGCCATAAGTGAGCTCGAGCTCCCTTGACGCTAACAAGTTCGAGCCTCACCACTCGTCAGCGAGGTCTCAGCCTCACTAGATCGAAAAGATTGAGCTTGCCTAATGCCAGCGAGCTTGAGGCTCGCCAGATCAACAAGGCTTGAGCATCACTAGTCATCGGCAAGACCGAGCTCCCCAACACTAGGAAGATCGAGCTCATCGAGTCTCGCCAAATATTAGTGAGGCCTCTACCTCACTAGATCGAGGAGCTCGAACCTCACTTGGCCAATCGCCAACCGTCGCCGTGCCAACCACCAACTAAGGAAGGAGGAAGAAGAAAGGAAAAAAAAATGAAATATAAAAAATAATTATAATTTCAATTTTTATAAAAAAATATATATTTTTATAAAGTTAAAGACATAATAGAGAATGTGAGCCTTGAGTTGGAAATAGATTCTAAGTCCAACCCATTTAAGATCCGTTTATTTTAAGTTTTCATTTTTTAAACCAATTTAACTAGTCTCTTCAAAATGTAAGTAATTCATATATGACTCATTTATGATTTAAATTAGTCATATATAGGTCTAAGACCCATTTTGACACCTCTAATTTTGTACATAGCCTAGAGTACTTGAAAAACGTACTCACGACAATTCTAGAGCTAATCATAATCATTGACATCAATTCATGTGGACCAACATGTCAACACAAGAAGCGAAGATTGGCAGCAATTACCTTGAGCAAGGTGACTGCGCACAGCTTAGGTCAAGTGTCTAGAGGCTCCCAAGCAAGCCTAGGTTCGTCGGGATCTCACCAAAGAGGAAATTCAGGTTGACGATGAGGAACTCGGGTTCTTGAGTTGGTACAACATCTGTCATAACGCCACGAATATATGACCTTGGACAACAAATTCAATCAAAATCTGATGCAACCCAATAGATCAACAATGGATGAATTGGTCGTGCTGGGTCACGACCCATTCTCTCACTCATATTTTTAGGACGTATATATAGGTTGTTTAAACATTTACAAGGTCACTTGTGTTCAATCAGATTAAGTGTACATTTGGTTTAGCTTTCCCAATAGGTTTTCGGCCTTGAAACCCCCTTGGGGAAATGTTAGGATGTTTAACAAGCTTTCTTCATGTTCTTTTGGCCAAATACTAGTGTTAGAAAAGCTAAAAGCTCATTGCTAGTCCTAATGCTAGTAACAATTAGCAATGAGCTTTCAGCATTTGACCAAATGTTGAAATTATTTTTTTTTTTCCAAAACTACCATCATCAGTTCGTTAGTTTTCCGATTTTACCCTACTGTGTAACCGTTCATCTTTTCCGCATGATGGTGGCTGGCGAAGGGCCAACAACCTCCGCTAGAGGTCACACAACCTCGGGTGAAAGCTACCTAGGTCTCGCGACCTCTAGCAACCTCAAGCAACCCTCGTCAAGGGTTGCGTGACCCTTGTGACACCCAAGTGAGGGTGGCCTAAGTTCGCAAGACCTAGGCGATGGTTGCTTGGGTCGTGCGACCTTAAGCAGCCATAGCTTAGGTCTCACACAACCCTCGCCGAGGGTTGCCCGAGGTCATGCAATCTCAGGCGGCCATTGCCTAGGTCACGAGACCCTCATTGGAGGTCACCCGAGATAAGGGTTTAAGTTCTTTTGTTAATAAAAGAATAAAAAGTATAGCCAAAACTCAATGGAAAAGGTTATTTGTCAAACACTCATTGAATCAAAAGTCTATTCGTAAAGAGTTTTTACCAAACACAATTTGCATACCCTCAAAAGGTTTTGGCTTTCACATTTGCATTATACCCAAATTCCATTTGTAAAGCTGAACCAAATGTACCCTAAGTCTTGATGAGCTTCTAGAAAACTCATTTTCAACCCATTTAAAATAAAAGGTTAATAAAAAACTTTCCGATCGATTCAAGCTATCTCTTTTTATGTAACAACCCCAACTCCATCTCTAGGGTCTCAAGAGTCAAGAGTTTTTTTGCGACGTCCCAGGCTCATCATCGTCCCAATTCTTTTTATCTTATTATCATGCAAATGCAGAAACATGAATAAACAACTCCCCGGACAAACAATAGCTAGAAGACTAGAACATATATCAAACAAAACACATTAATTTATATTAAAATAGTACTTTTACAAGCCATTTTTCTACCAACCATCTTTTCTTTTTACATCACACTAAAGTTTCCACATAGGCTAGGGGAATTTCCTATCTATTCTAGCATACTACATCTCCCAAAATTGACGTGGGACTTCAATGCTTACAAGATTGAAAGATGAGGAAGTGAGTCTTGGGAACTCAGTAAGTAAAATTCCTAACTCTCTACTAAAAAGCATCTCATCATCAAAGCTTAGCAAGAACAACACTTGAAAATAGTGCCGATGGTAGATCAATATCAAACTTATTACTACATCTCAATAGATATAGATATTCATAGCAACATGCTTCAATGCATACTTACCTTCGGCTTAACAATGAATACATCAACATATCATGCTTATGCATAATCGACACTTTTATAAATTCATTTAGCATCGTCCTGACTTGACCAAGCCCTCCCAACTCGATCAAGGTTTCCAGCTTCTTGCTGGGCTTTCTAGCTCGACCAAGGCATCTCGACTTGACCAAGGCTTTACGAGGCTAGCTTCCCGAGGATTCCAAGTTCAAGATCCAGGCATCCTATCTCAACCAAGGCATCTCGACTCAACCGAGGCATCTCGTTCAATAAATGAGGCCTTGCTACCAATGTTGTGTGGTGGCAAGTGCTTTTTCCTCTTTAAGTGCACACATATGTGCATCATACATATTCTTATGATCCTTGAACCAATCACTTAGAGCCGATCAAACCTTGCTTGAACCAAATAAGGATCCTTGCACCAAACAAGGCTCGGAGACAGCACGCCTCAATGCCGATCCAGGACCTTAAGGCATGTGTACACCTCGCTATAGTGAAGATCCTAAGCTCAACGGACCTTGTCCTCAACCCGACATGAACATATTTCATGCCATGAATAACCCTTGGTTTATGGCTTGATTCAATGCCAAGTTCAAAGTCCCCACACCAATTGAGACTTAGAATCGGCACGCTTTCATACCTCGCCAAGACCTCATGGGCTTGGGCAATCCCCGTGCCTATCAAGACTTGGAACCGGCACGTCTTAATGCCGTTCCAAGATCTCATGGCATTGGGCAATCTCCGCATCAAACGAGACTTGGAATCGGCATGTTTTAATGCCGATCCAATGCCTTGTGGCCTTGGATGACCTTGCCTCATGGCCTTAGGCGACTTTGCCTCATGTTGAACTCAACTCAAACGAACCTCAACTTCATTCCGAGCATGAACAACTCAAGCACATATTCAAACACAATCATGAGCATACTATACAAAAATCCAACATCCTATCCATGGCTTAACGGGTGAGTACCTAACTAGACTTGATAATGGAGACTACCGCCCTAGAGAAGAAATAGTGATTTATTTACCTTGGCAAATCTCAAGAATTAGCTTGGATAGCTTGATGGGTTGGTGGTGCGAGGCCGAGGAAAGGAAAAGGAGGAGAAGAGTAGGCGTGAATGGCAAGAGAGCTTAAAGTGATGGAAATGAATGGGAGGCTCCTCCTATTTATAGGCCTCCACATCCTCAATTATTGGTACAAACTCATGATTAGGCCTAAGATACGAGTTGGCCTATTTAGCCTCCTTAGATGGCGCCTATAATTATTTGTATTTATTTATGATTGATCCAATTACTTATCCTCTAAGGCTCTTTTAGGCTCATTATTGGCTAAGGTGCCGGGACACATAAAACCTCGTGATGCCTAATGTCCTCTCCTAATTGATTGGCTCTTGCCTTATTCTCCAAAGCTATACTTTAGGCTCATCATAACCTAGGATTCTAGAGGATACCTAAGCTTATGATTCACCAATTTCTTCTCTAAGGCAAATCTCAAGCCATCATTACCAAATCTTTGAGTGGAGACCTAGGCTTATGAGATGGAGATCTAATGCCATAGTGTCATTATTTGAGGGCTTAATTGTCTTCTTTTTATAAGGCCACATGAGCACTTACCTCATTATTAAGGGACAATTATCATGGATAGGTGGCATCCTAAAAGATGAGCTAGCATCAAGGCCATAGGCTAGCCATTATTTGCCCATGGTGTCATATTTCTATTGGAACATTTGGCCTAGATTCTTTGCTTAATCTCCAAGGTGAATCCTTGATAATCATGGCCAAATCTAGAAAGATCTAAATGGAATGGTGAGTCACTCTCCTTGTGAAGAAGTTAAGGTGTTCTAGAGAATTATATTTTGTCCATTTCTAAGCAACATGGTAATCATGGAGAAATAAGCCATTGAAAATGCAACCGGGACCGAACAAGGGCTTTTTGGTACATCCATTAACAACTATCCCAACACACCCAAGGTTCGTGGCTAAGCCTCCCTCGGTGTGATTGTCATAGGCAAAATCATCTTCCTTGGCTAGATTGGTGGCCTAGGGCGCGGCTCAACGATCGGCCCCTAGATCGACTCCGGTCGGTCAGATCGGATCCTAGATCAATCGTAGGCTACATCAACCTGACTCCCTATTGTCATGTCACTATTCGAGATTGGTCAATTCGTGCCCAATACACGGTCATATCGAGTAGAATCATGGTTGTCCACAATCGATGCATGATCAAACGGAATCAGTCACAATCGGCACATGACCATTTGGACCGATCCATGATCATCAACTAATCCATGATGGTGTGACCATTCCTCCATCAACCCTGAAGGTCGGGTTATCGTCCATTGAAGGAACTGCTCGGGTCCATGATCATGGTCATGGGATTGGTTCACAACCGTTCCCTTGATCAATCCATGATCATTATATGGCCAAATCTAGAACAATCTATGACCTATCCCTACTACTAGCACACCAAATTCACAACCATTTCTTGTAGGTCAAAAATCGAGATGTTACACTTTCTAGCATGCATGACACGCAAGCATGATCGCTACTAAATTCACTAGGAGATGTATTGGGTTGCACCAGATTTCGATTGAGCCCATAATCTTGGACCATAGTACAAGAAAAATTGACGGATGGTGTAAAAAGCTATGAGTCTTCTTTCTATTGATGAATTCCAATGTCTTTGTTCTTTCTTTTCTTCCACCTTCCGTTCGTCTTGGACAGATATCTTCGATTGTTGCCGCTTTAACTTGCGCTCATCTCCCTTCAGCAAGTGCTTATGCTCCCAAAATTACTCATTGCAATCTTAGCGATGTTTTTTATAGGTTAATGTCATAAAAAAAACTTCAAGTTATACTCACAATAACATAAATACCTTGAAATTTTTTATTTATATCATGAAAAACTCTAAACTTACTCATTATGATACACATACCCCAAACTTTTATTTGTGTCATAAAAAACCTCAAACTTATACCAATGTGACAAATACAAATTGGATAAAACTAAAATAAATTATATACGTGTGTTTTTTCGTAACACAAAAAAAAAGTTGAGGATACTAGTGTCATAGTGAGGAAGTTTAGAATTTTAATAATGCAAAAAAGAAATGATCATAGTTTGGAATTTATTTATTTTTTTGTGGTATTCGCGCTTTTCATAGTTCTTTTCCTCCAGATTTGATTTCTAGTGGGTTTTTGTTAGGTTTTGATTGATACGAGTTCTGGGCCTCATTCACTCCTCTGTTCCAATTCTCTCTGTGACCCTCTCATTTTGCTTGTGCAAACAGCGCCCCATCGAACAGTACTTCCTCTCATTTTGAATAATATATTTCAAAATAACAACCATTGAAGCAGAATTTATGTAAGAAGTTTTGGAGACAACGTTGGGCAAATAAATGTATGAATATGAGATATCAAATCACAAAATTTAATGAGAAATGCTCTTTTGTTGTATTTGGTATAAAATGCAAGTAGAAACAATGGAGTAAAATGGTATAGAATAGAACTCAAAAAAAAAAAAAAAAAAGGGAATGAATGAGGGGCATAATCAATTTCTACTATGAAATTTATTAAATAATTGGAGACAATTATGAACATGCGCCTTACTCTGATCAACACCCCTTCCCCCTCTCTCTCTCTCTCTCTCTCTCTCTCTCTCTCTCAAAATGATTTTCCAGTGAATGAACAGTCGGTCGGGCTCTTCTGTGTGAAATATAGATTATTACTTAAGGATAAGAAGTCATTTATATCCTTTCTTTTTCACTTTCCCTTTCTGTAAATAGCTTTATGTCATCAAAAAAATGTAGGGATTTCTAACAACACACCCACAATTTTTTTATTAAGGATTTTTTTTGTGTGTTCAGTTTTCTCTTCCTACATGACATAATAATGAAGACAGTTCTGACAAAATGAATCTGCTATTTTTTAATATTCTTTCCATAAATTTAAGTGAAATATCTATGTCATCATTATTGTTAAAGGCTATAATAATATACTTGAAACTGGTAAAGAAAAACCAATGGACGCGCATGATAAGAGTAATAGTTCTTAAAATAAATAAGATAAAAGGTGAAAATCAGTCATTTATGAATTTGCTCTAAAAAACGTTACAAGACTTTTGAGGGTAATTTGGGGTGCATTTAGTAACGTTTCTATTTTCGGAAATAGTTTCTTTTCATAAACACTTTTTTTCTATTTATGTTCCTGAGAACATATTTTAAAACATTTGGTAACTATATAAAATTTCCATTTCTGGAATAAAAATACGTTTGGTATGACCCCAAATATTTTTGTGACTTAAAATTTTTTTTGATTTATTAATAATTTTATTGCATTTTTTTTTTTCTTTTTTCTTTTTCTTGTCCTCCCTCTTAGCCGGCCGCCAACCTTGGCCATGGCCAGCCAACAAGCGACCAGCTGGCTTATAGGCGACCAGCCAAACAAGGGTCGGCAAGGTCGCTGACCTCAAGAGAGCCTCGTTGTGGCTTAGCGAGGCTCGGCCTCCCCAAATTTGGTGAGGCTGAGCCTCGCCCGACCACCAACGAGGCTCGACCTCACCCGGCTATTGCAAGGTTGGGCTCGCCCACCCAAGCAACGCCAACCTTGCGATGGTCAAGCGAGGCTCAAGGGGCCCTCGCCGATGGCCAATGAGCTAGGGCAACCTAGTCAGGGGTTGATGAGGCTCAAGGAGGTCGCTAGACCTCATTCGGTCGATTGGTTGCCGGCCAACGTCGAGGCCGGCAACAAGCTGGGGGAAGAAGAGAGGAAGAAAAAGGAAGAAAATAAGAGGAAGAAAAGAAAGAAAATAAGAGAAAGAAAAACTTGTTTCTTGTTTTTTGAATTCTTCCCAAGAACAAGAAACGATTTTATTTTTATTTCTTGTTTCTATTTCAAATATATTCCTGGGAACAAACTATTCCCGAGAGCAAAAAAATTACGAAACGCGTTTATATTTTATTTATGTTCTAGGGAACAAAAGAACAAAAAACAAAAACACATGTACCGCAAAGCATATTTTAGACAAAATAAGAGTGGAAATAGCCCCAGCCTTTTAGAGTTACTACTCTTTATTGCAATTTTTATATTAAATGGAGCACATTGCAATTTTTGGCCTAATACTTTTAAAAACTCTAAGGCTGCGTTTGGCATTCAGGAAAAAATTTGGGGTAGGATATGATAAATCATATCCTACATTTGGTGCTCGCTCAGGACAGGGATAAAGTCGGACATAAGGAAGATATAGACATGATAAAATTATCCCATGAGGGAGGTGGGATAAAGGTGGATAGGATTTCTAATGTTCATAATAGGAAAGTTATTTTTCTCAAATAACAAACTTATTAAATTAACAAAATTGAAATTATATTTCAATATAAATAATATTTGAATTCTAATTTAAGAAATTTAAAATTTAAAATTTAAAATTTTATTTCTAATTAATCTTATTTTAATTTATATATTCAACTTTAATTCTATCTTATAATAAACATTCAATCTATAAATTAAATATTTATATTTATTATATATTTTAGGTATTTTTGTATTTTAAGTATGTTAGTATATTTTTTTTTTTTTTGGTCAGTAAGTATGTTAGTATAGTTTACTATTTGATAAAATTTTATTAAAGAATGATGAAAGGGGAAAAAAAGAAATAATAAATAATATAATAAAAAAAGGAAAAATAAATTAAAAATAAATTAAAGAATATTGTTACGAGAGATTTTCACTATCTCCGTTTATGAACATTTAGGTTCATTTATAATGATATGCTGTTTATATCAAAAAAAAAAAAATGTACATGATATGATGTGAATATATCTGACTTTAATATTGCGATTCACCAAACGATGGATATGATATAAAAAAATCCTAGGATTCCATATCATATCCTATCCAATCCTATCCTGATTAGAAATCTGGACAACCAAACATAGCCTAACTTTAGTCTTTGTCTCAAAAAACCTCAAATTTTAGATTTAGTTCCAATTCTACCAACATTTTTCTCTCCAATTAAAAACCCTCAACTTTTGGTCATGTCCCAATTTGACCATTCGGTTCCAATTTTATCCTAAAATTTTTAGGTCCTTATGAAAAACCCTCAACTTTAGATCTTGTTCCTATTTTATCCTAAAATTTTAATACTCATAAAACCATAAATTTTTACTTGAGTCACAAATCTACCCCCATTAACATTATGTCCAAAATTTCTCATTAACACCGAGAGATGGAAAACACTCAAGCACGAGTTGTTCGAGTATCATGAGCGTGAGCTCTCCGACCATGAGAGATGGAACATTCCCAAGCACAAGAGATTGATGAATACAAAATCACCAAAGGCAATTTTGATGGAGGCTTAATGAAAGCATAGTAAAAGTTTGTGATCTTTTAAGAGTCCAAAAAAAAAAAATAGAGTGAAATTGAAATTGGACCTAAAGTTAAGATCTTTTTTATAATTGATACTAAATCTAAAGCTGAGGTTTTTTATGAGATAAAAAAAGTTTAGGGTAGAAATGAAACAAGACCTAAAGTTAGAGGTTTTTATAAGACAAAAGGTAGAATTGGGACAAGAATTAAAATTCAATAAGAATTAGCAACTTTTTTAATGTTTTGGTTCTTCAGTTCATTTTAGCATAAAAAATTTTAAATGAATTTTGGTAAGTAATTTTTGTAATGTACCTGTACAATAAGCTAACATTTATTAACAATTTCACAAAATTTTCTCCAGTCTCCATTTTCTGAATAGGAGATAAAGCTACATAAATAATATAAGCCTTTCTTTTTCCGAATCTTTCCATAAATTAGAAACTTAGTGGTTGAATGTGTGCAAATTGGTTTTCTTTTTCTTTTTCTTTCTGATAATTATGGTTAATTATTTTTAAAAGGATAAAGTTTGTAAAAAATATTAAACATTTGATAAATAAGTCTCGAAGATAGGTAAAAGTGACTAAGACAAGGAGGACGATGACCCTGCATCCGTTAGGCATAATGTGGCAATGGAAATTCATTGGGAAACAGTTTTGGAAGAAATTTATTTTGGAATTACTTTTCCATAGATAATTAAATTGGAAATTAAAAGTCGAAAACGAAGACAAAAGTCCTATGTAAACAAAACGATGATGTAAGAGAATCCACTCCACTTGGTTAGGACACGAAGTAATGGTAATGGGTGGTTGCGTTTTGTTCTTATTGACTTTCTTTTTGGTAACATAACGCAGTGATGGCAACGTGTACATTGATGATTGATAAAGACAAACCATTGAACACTATACAAATTGAGCTGATATTGATAGGACATTCAGATTCTCAGACGATATCTTCTGGGCGTACTTCAATAAGAAATATGTTATCCTCTCAATGAGAAAGAAGATGCTTCCTCTTTGTTCAGTCTCTAGCGATGAGTTTTTCTAATAACTGGATGTTGTTTATCTTCGTGTCTATTCTGCTGGGATAGAAGAGGTTATCAACAGATCATCTGAATATTTGTCCAGGCACCTCAATCTACTAATTTATAAATATGTCAATGTGGAAAATTGAATGGACCTACGTGGAGCCCATAGGACAACACGTGACTATCATTTAAATTGCTTTATAAATCACCGGGCATTTTCAATGCCACGCAAGGCTAAAAAAGATGAGTGATCTTTATGATAATCTTTCATTGAATAGGCAAAGCGGGTTGGGGGCGGGGGGTGGGCAAAATTCAGTTTGCTCGACAATCAATCACCGAATCCACGGATTGGCGCAGCTGATTGGCACGTTGGGGATGCGTAGCTTATTGCTCGAGATTTACTATGTACAAACTACTCTGAATTAACGCACTGACAAAGGTCAAGGCTTGCACATAATTGGTTCGTGGGACTTATATGGGGTTCTATGGATTTTCAACTAATCAAGTTTTCACGCCGTTAATGAAAGACCAAATAAACACGCGCATTGAAAGTTTAAATGCTTAATTGAATAGAAGAAGTTTCAAGTACGAAATTGCAAATAAGGCGAAAGGACACACTCTTCCATAGCACTATTCTTCATTTCCTTAGTTTTGTGCAAGCGAGGGTAGTAATAATTAGGTTTAATGCTAGACCTCCCAGACACTGGGGAACCAATCATCAGGCCTATATTTGTCCATAGGTCTAGTTGATAATTCATTCACAGTGGAAACGTAGTTATCAAAAAGAGACAATTACCATGGAATTGCAACTTTTAGTCTACGATTGTATAACAAAAGGGAGATTCATTCTTAGTCCTTTTATTTAGTTTTAGTAACAAAATAGCACACACATTGTGCTAAATTTTAACTACTTTCGTCGTTTTTGTCATGCGAAATCCTATGGATATGCGTACGAGTTCGTCCAAAAGATTGGCAAACCTCTTTAGATTAATTCTAGCGTATGCAATCCAATCCTCCTTTTCAGTTTATGGCACGGGTGGTTTATTTTAACTTTCTTTATTCTAAAGGGACCACAAATCCGCAAGATTGATTATGCTTTTAAGTTTGAAAGACATAGAAATACATAGTGGCAGGCTAAAAGTGCAAAGTTTATGTAGAGATTTGTACGCATGGTGAAGGGCGCGTGAGTAGGATCTGGCATGTTCCTTTCCTCATCCCAATCTCTATCCTTCCTTTCGTTTTTCTTTTTCCCATCCCTAATTTTTATAGCTTTTAATTTTTTTGGATTAATACCACAAAAAATCCTAAATCTGTACACCTATTATAAATTTATTCCAAACTAATTTTTGAATCACCAAAAATCCCAAATTGTTACATATGTGATAAATTGACCCCAAACTGGTACTCGCCTGGGACATTACCTTTGGTTGGATTTTGTCAAATTTTATCATGAAATTGTTAAGCAAGATAACACATGGCAATAACTTAACTAACATGACAAGTTCATGTCGAAATCCATACACACGAAAACATTTACCTTCAATTAGTTTCCATCAAATTTTATTGTGAAATTGTTAAGCTAAATGACACATTGTAATAACTCAATTGAAGTGACAAGTTCATGTAGATCCATAAGCTAGGTCATCTTCCAACAAACTTTGTTAATAGAGCTGAAAGTTGAGGGGCTTCTCTTCATAACATTCTAATTGAAATTGAACATCCTAATTTGGTGATTTGGATGAGTTAGCATAACAATCCCAGAAAAAATAAAAAATCAAAGACAAGAAAATTAGATAAAAGTGTGCTCAAACGAATTCCGATGCCTAATCACAAAGACAAAGGTGACGATGAAGGAGTGTGCTCGATGAAGAGAAGATGAAAAAGGATTAGAATGCTCTAGGGGGAGGGGGGGGGGGAGAACATGTCCTATTTGTTTTTAAATTAATGCTAATCGAAGAAACAATTAGAGAGAATTATAAATTCCATGCGAACTTGTCACGTCAATTGAATTATTGTCATGCGTCATTTAACAAAGTAAATTCATAGTAAAATTTGATGAAAACTAATGAAGGTAAATGGGTCGCATGTGTACTAGTTCGGATTCATAATCCAAAATTAGTTTGTGAGAAATTTGTTATATATGTGCCAGCTTAGGTTTTTTCGTTGTATTAATCTTTTTCTTTTTATTATTTAGGGGAACCATTTTGGAAGACTAATGATAAAAGCAGATGTAAAATGAGTAATATGCTTCAATCGCACAAAATTCATAATTTAGAGATGAAAATTTTGGTTTTTAAAGTCTACGGACTAAATTACAGATCCCTGTATCCAGATAAAGTATATAGAATCTATACTCGCAAAGTTAGGTTTCTTGGGATGTTGCCAATGTGATGCCCAGCTTGAATCCACTTATCCCTAGAACTTCCAAATTTTATGTGCACATAAGGATCAAAAAACTGGATAAGGTTGGGTTGAATTAACGTATCTGGAAAAGTTGTAGTACCAAAGCGTTGAGTATCTCTCTCTGTTGCTTTTTCTCCTTCACCAGTTCCACGGTGGGAGGAAGACCATTAGAGATAGGCATGCCGCAAGTTGCCTTGAAAGTGGCTTATAATTTGGGTAAAAAGGGTCCGAGGAAAGACAGAAAACAAAATGAAACAGATCCAGATTACCATTCTGATATCAGTTTTAGATTCCAACCCACTTCTATTCAAAAGGGAACACTCAAATACCTAGGCCAAGGGTCTTGTTTCGGCGTTATTTCACATCACGTCTAAAAACTGGGAATAAGTTAGCCCCAAAAAATGATGAAAGATGTTGCGAAAGGGCGAGCGATCGAAAATAATATAGACAGAAGAAGAAAATAAATCGGACACCGAATTTACGTGGTTCGGTCGTAAAGACTTATGTCCACGGGGAGAGCAGCAGCAAATTTCACTATAAATCAAGCGATACAAGGAGATTACACACTCAAGTCACTCAAACACTCTCTCGGTGTTTCCCAAGCCCCAATTACACCCAACAACGCACGCAGTGTTTAGCCCCGAAATTCCTCAAGAAATAATCTCTCAATCTCACGAAGGAATTACACACAAATCTTACCACAAGATTTAAATTGGCTACAAACACTAATCTTTCTTGGATGTAATTCACGGACAAGAACGACAAAGAAAAATCCCTCCCAAGCATTCAACGATGAGACAGCGTTTCAAGACCAATTCTTCATGATCAACCCTCTTCCATCCATGGCCACAAGTCTATATATATATAAGTGAGACCTTTATTCTTTTGCCAACTTCTTATAGGATTCTGTTTCCTATCTTGAACGATTTTATCCAAAACATATCTCTGTATATTTTAAACAAAATCTAAATCCAAGTGAAACTTGGACTTTCCTATTTTAGTGGCCAAATTCTCCAACACAGATTCAAACTTGGGAAGTTGATCTTCGCATCTTCTTTGCTCAATTTCGAACGTCCGCAACATATCCAATTCGGAATATTCAGAATTTCACATTGGACTCAAACTCGAGACATATTTTAACAATCTCCACCTTGGCTCGACGTTTGAGCCAAGTTGCAATCGCTTCGCAAAAATTCAAACTCTGATGCTACTCTCCCATTGCCCCTGATGGGCTCAACCGCCACAGATATTATCCAAGTCCAAGCTTCGCTTGAACTTCGCCATAACCGAGAATCTCACCGAATAATTTCCACATTTATTTCAAGGATTTTCCGACACAACTTCCTTAACCGCAAATAAAGCAAAACCTTGTTACATCCATATCTGTCAGGAGATCGAAAACGTACCTTGTCAATATCAGCAGTTACAACAACCATTGGCTCTATAGGCTCCACCGCAAAACCAACCATAATTTTTTATTTCAGTTTTTTTGTAACACGCCACAAACACTTACCGAAGACTTGAAAAGGGCAACTCACCTTGTGCATAGCCATGGAATATGCACCTTGCCCTCCAATCGAGCTTACCATCACTCACTCGAAAATGGGCAACCAAACATTCTAATAATAAAATAACCAGCAATGAGACCACACTTCAGTCCGCCATTCAATAGCGGTTGATGGGGAAGGCTAAGCAC
Source organism: Eucalyptus tenuipes (assembly GCA_014182365.1). Taxonomy (NCBI): domain Eukaryota; kingdom Viridiplantae; phylum Streptophyta; class Magnoliopsida; order Myrtales; family Myrtaceae; genus Eucalyptus; species Eucalyptus tenuipes. The sequence goes on along the minus strand of CM024547.1, from coordinate 29,635,822 downwards.
ATCGGTTAGGATTCTCCTAGCAATACCAGCACTAGAGATCATTTTATGGGGGTCAGTAATGTGGGCTCATCAATTCTGCAAATTGTTGTGATTTACTAACACTAGTGTGGTGTTTCACTATGCCCTCTTTCATGCAGAAATTTGCAAGCGAGTAGAACTCCATGCATCGGTCCGCACATGCTTGATCGACTTAGCCACCGTCTCAATCAAAGCTCTCAACCGCGTGATCCCGACACCAGCATCAAACTTGCACATTGGCACAAACACCCAGGTCTTCCTCATGCAATAGACTCTCGAACATATGCATCCAACGTCTCTGGGTTGAAACCTATCGCTGTCTCACCTTGAATTTTATACAAGCCTCCACACTTGATTCCTTTCATTATCACCATGGCACCTCGAACAACCTTCAGAATTCCACCTTCTAAAGAATACCTGCAACCAGTTGGATCTAAGGCACCCAAGGAAATTAAGTTCTTTTTCAATTCTGGAATGCGTCTTACTCCAAGTCAATGTCCTCACAATGCCATCATGCATTCTAATTTTAACCAAAGTGAGCTAATAAGTGATAAACCAGGCTAGTGTCGAGTGGCGATAAATCTTTCGATTTTGGCAAATTAAATACTAAGCAATTCCTTCTAAAAGGACAAAGAAGATAGAAGAGAACCAATGCTAGAGAAGGATGCCATGAAAGGTGCATTTTTAACCCAGACGCCGTGAGGACTCCTCACAAAAAATTTTCCAACCGAACCCTAAAATTATAACTATTGATGTCAAATTAAAAGACATTCAAAAACCTAAATTATTAAATAACAATGTGAAATTACTTGAATTCCTCACTAAAGTGCTGATAATTTAATGTTATTGAAACTAAAATTCTTCCCATCAAATATGCCGGTTTATTTTAAGATTTTGCTATATAAAAAAAGGGCGAGCGATCCAACAATAATATATAGAAGAAGAAAAAAATTATAAATACATGGTTTTATATATAGTTCAGAGTCAGCAAAGGTATTGCGATACAAGGAGATTACACACTCAAGTCACTTAAACACTCTCGGTGTTTCCCAACAATTACACCCAACAACGCTCGGTGTTTAGCCCCGAAATTCTTCAAGAAATAATCTCTTAATCTCACGAATGAATTACACGCAAATCTTATCACAAGATTTAAATCGGCTTCAAACACTAATCTTTCTTGGATGTAATTCACGGACAAGAACGACAAAGAAAAATCCCTCCCAAGCACTCGGACCGACCAATTCTTCATGATCAACCCTCTTCCATCCACGGCCACAAGTCCATATATATATAAGTGAGACCTTTATTCTTTTGTCAACTTCTCATAGGATTATGTTTCCTATCTTAAACGATTTTATCCAAAACATATCTCTGTATATTTTAAACAAAATCCAAATCCAAGCGAAAGTTGGACTTTCCTATTTTAGCAGCCAAATTCTCCAATGCAAATTCAAACTTGGGAAGTTGATCTTCGATCTTCTTTGGTTGAACGTCCGCAACATATCCAATTCAGAATATTCGAAATTTCACATTGGACTCAAACTCAAGACATCCACTTATCCCTACTCGAACTTCCTAATTTTATGTGCACATAAGGATCAAAAAACTGGATAAGGTTGGGTTGAATTAACGTATCTGCCAAAGTTGTAGTACCAAAGCGTTGAGTATCTCTCTCTCTTGCTTTTTCTCCTTCACCAGTTCCACAGTGGGAGGAAGACCATTTGAGATAGGCATGCCGCAAATTGCCTTGAAAGTGGCTTATAATTTGGGTAAAAAGGGTCCGAGGAAAGACAGAAAACAAAATGAAACAGATCCAGATTACCATTCTGATGTCAGTTTTTGATTCCAACCCACTTATATTCAAAAGGGAACACTCAAATGCCTAGGCCAAGGGTCTTGTTTCGGCGTTATTTCACATCACGTCTAAAAACTGGGAATAAGTTAGCCCCAAAAAACGATGAAAGATACGAACAGAAACTATTGGGAGCGTGGGAGAATATTTTCATCGAGTCAGATCCTACTCACTAGTGACTTCTGACTTTGATCCCTCGTCCAGCTGGATGACAGTGTCAGATATTCAAAAAGCAAATAAGTATTAAGCATAAAAAGTAAAAGAAGGAAAAAGATAAGGAGAACGATAGGAATCAGAGGAATCACACTGGGTTTTAAACAAATCCCGAAAGCAGGATGGATTTCAGCGATCTCTGGATCGGACTCATGTGCTTTACTTGCACCATTTTGTATTTCTTTTGGAGATAATGTTAAATAATTTAAGAAGCATCTTATGGAGGCCAAATGAGGATGACGAACTACTCTAGGGAAGACGATACAGTTGAAAGAGCATCCAAAGAAGACTTATGAAAGATGTTGAAAGATGTAAGAACCTAGGCATAATGATGGAATATCTTACATGTCACAAAAGCTAAGGAGAAGTTAAGGATTATCGAGAAACGCCTTCAGTTGTGGATAGTTGAATTGGATATAAGTCGAATATCCTTTGCAATAATCATTTGTGAACCAGGGTAGAGATGACGACGTGATTGGGCCAACACATCACGACCTTAGCAACCTACAACGGTCTCCGGGAAGTTGCTGCACCAATTTTATGTATTACCCAATTTAAAAATTCTCTCTCTTCTAGCATATTCCTTTTTCGCCTTTTCCCACGTCACCCCATTGTCACCGTGACACGATCCATTTAAAAAAACCGGCCGTCGGCACTCTTTGTCCTTCGCGGGGGATATTCTTTATTCTTTTCCTTATTATGTTTTTGTGTCAGGAATTCTGATTCTCGACATGAGGCCCTTCATATAGAATATATATACCTTCGCAAAATTAATTAAATCTTTTCGAGGGTCGTTCGAAAGTACTTAGCCGCCAGTCACTTTGTTTATAAATAAGAGAGTAATTCTAGGACAACGTGAGACTGGGTCTTAACCTAGTACATACTTGCGTGATTAAACAATTATTTAGAGATCCACCAGCCCATATCGAGTCAGGACTCCGATTAAAACTATTATATATTGAAGTGTTTAATGCGATCACGTTATCTTCACCTTCCCAATTTTTCCCCCACATTCTGTAAACTTGGGGAAGACAAAGACAGACAGAAAATCTGGTTCGGTGAAAAGTGGTATTTCTCAAGATAATGGTTGCAGGGGCAATCATGGTGTCGTAGTTGCAACAGATATAAGGACCCCAATCTCCGTTCATTAGGGCATCGGCAAAACTCTCTTATTTTTCCTAAGCATAAATAGGGGCGGGGAAGAGCGAGTAAGGTGACTACCCATTCGGATGTATCATTATACGAGTCTCACACCTATCACAATACGCGCAACTCAAGCAAGGATGAACCTCAGCTACTCAGCAGTCAGCACCACTGAAGTAGGCAAACCTGTCACTGCGACATCATGGGGCACTAGAAGTCTACTAGCCATAAAGCCACAAGACTATTTACATTTAAATTATGTCAATTTAATTCTGAACTTTTCGACAACTTGCCAATTTAGTTATAAACAAATCAATTGTACCAATTTAGTCATAAAAGTTTTGACGATTTATTAATCATATCCTAAAGATATTGACGATTTGTCTATTTAGTCATTCTTACTAATTTTGACTGAAAATCGCCGATGTGGTGGTTTAGTCAGCATCAACTGTCTTACGTGATATAACTTGCAATAATGTAAATAATTTTTTTATTTTTTTATTTTTCCCTCCGTTGGTCTCAATCAAGGGCTGTCCTCGCCAAATTGAGCAAGGACAACTCTTACTTAGGCAAGGGTGGCTAACAACTGCCCAAGCAAGTGCAACCCTCGCCAAGCATTGGCATGAGCATCCTTCACTTGAGGCAAACAAGGGCGGCCCTTGCCTAAAGTCGGCGATCTATGCTAGCCATTGACAAGGCTTAGGGATGGCCACCAAAGGAAAAAAGAGAAATAAAAAAGAAAAGAAAAAAAATCATAAAATTTGAAAAACTTGCACAAATTGTCCACCAACGTTGACTAGATTATCATGTTAATAATTTCCAGCGAAAATTGATCGGAACAATTAAATTGACAAATTGTTAAAATATTTAGGACTAAATTAATAAATTATTAAAATGTTTAAAATTTAATTGGCAAGTTGTCAAAATGGTTATAACTAAATTGACATGATTAAAGGTTTAGAACTAAATTAACTATCATACAACATGATAAGAACTTTTTGGATAATTTTCCTCATTTGATGCAAAAGAGGTAATTTTGACTTGGATAAATTTTAATAACATTTTCATATTTTTTTTCATTCTTATTAAATTTTTATTTCTTTTCTTTTCTTTCCTTTTTTTCTCTAACCCCAGGTTGGCAAGATCGCTTGGTGACCCTCTCCAGCCATGAGCAAGGGCAGCAACGCCCTCACTTGTGGCCAACGAGGGTAGCAATGCTCTCACCCAGACCAAGCGAGGGTCGACTGGCAACCTCGCTGACCCGGGTTAGAAAAAAAAAAAAAAAAAAGAAAATGAAAAAAAAATTAATAAAATATTAAAATTGTATTTAAAATTGTCCAAGTTAGTGCTAGTTGTGTTCGTAAGATGGCTAACATCCACTTCAATAATTTTCAGTTAAACTTGACTGGATAGACTCAATTGACAATTGAAAAGGTTTTGACTTGGAAAAAGTGTAATAAGTTAAAGATTTTTTGGGCAATTTTCCTTATATGGATCACAATAATACACTGTGGGCACTGTGATCCTCCATGGATCACGGTGCGCCATTGGTAGAGCAAGGTGATCCGTGTTAATCATCCTCCAGCGTAGTGCTGATGTGACACTCCGCGATTCACTAATTTAAGTATGGCCCACGGAATTTTCGATAAGCATATTTTTGGTAAAATCGAATTCTCGCCATTTTAGCGGCAACCGAAAGCTTGTAATGTCTAGTGCCTCAAAATATGCTCAGAGCAGGCTTTTTTATGTTGCAGTTGTTTAAACCGGGTAGAGCTTCCTTGTGAGTTGTGACGACTTTGCCAACCGAACTCCGATTGGTCGTGGACAGCCTTAATCGTGAAGTGTACTTGGTCTACATTGAGCTTGGCCGACTCGCAATATTAATTCGGTTTGTTCTCATTTTAATCACTTAATTTATCATTCAGTTTCCAATTTTGTCGAGGCAGAACTTTGTGTCGTGCTCCCGTTTTGTCCTCACTAACCTTCAGTCTCGTGATGTCTTACTCATTTTAAACTTGATGGGTGTGATTATTGATGATTGAGGAAGCTTGTAACTTTATCAATCCATGCCATCTAATTGGGGGAATTACAAACTCTTGATATCATTTAGTGGTCAAGATTTTAAAGATAGGATACACAAGGACCCGAACGTCGAATTTCGGCAAATTTGGTACAAGGCACTTGACAAATCCTAGCCAACCGGATTATATGATGTACATCATTATCAGTCAAACCTTGAGTCAATTTTGATCAAATCGTAAAAAATTAGATGAAAAGATGTGTCTATGCAGTCAGAGAGAGGGTCTAAAACTCGCTCGAGTTTGAGCTTCTCTTCAAGGGAGAATTACCAAAAAAGTCTTAAACCTATTGCAATTGTGTCAATTCAGTCCTAAACTTTTTTTTTGGCCAATTTAGTCCTAAACATTTTACAATTGGGCCAATTCAGTCCATCCGGCCAAAATTGGCCAGCCGGCGCCGACATGGACACCGGCTGGGGACAGCTGGCCGGCGAACAACTTTTTAAATTTTTTTTAATTTTTTTAATTTTTTAATTTTTTAATTTTTTTAATTTTTTTAATTTTTTTAATTTTTTTAATTTTTTTAATTTTTAAATTTTTAAATTTTTTTCCACCTTCTTCCTCGGCCGGCTCCGCCGGCCGGCCGCAGGCGAGGGCCAACGAGGCCACCGGCAAAGGCGAGCCTCGCCCGGCAACGGCGAGGCCACCGTCGCCCGGCCAAGGCGAGGCTCGACCTCGCCCGGCCATGGCGAGGTCGAGCCTCGCTAGATCTGCCGCCGTCGCCCCCGCGGCCACTAGCAAGGCTACCATCGCCGAGATCCGGCGAGACTCGACCTTGCCATGGCTAGGTGAGGAGGCTCGCCTTCGCCGGTGGCCGACGAGCGACCTTGCCTAGGCCAAAGCAAGAAGAAGGTGTGGGAAAAAAAGAAAAAAAATTCAAAAAAAATAAAAAATTCAAAAAAAAAAATCAAATATATATATATATATATATAAAGATCGTTTGCTGGTTGGCCGGCGTCCACGTCAGCGCCGGCCGGCCAATTTTTGAATGGACTGAATTGGCACAATTGTAAAAGGTTTAGGACTAAATTGGCCAAAAAAAAAGTTTAGGACTAAATTGGCACAATTGCAATAGGTTTAGGACTTTTTTGGTAATTCTCCCATCTCTTCAAGCTAGTCGAATCGCTTTGCAATTGGAATGTGTCCTTGTGCATGTGAGAGTGGAGCTTTTCAGGAAGAATGTAAGGTCGCAACAGCAAACAGAATTAGGCCGGGACTTCCTCCTGGTTTATTCTACACGTAATTTGCTATGATGGTTCCTTCTACATTTGTTTAATATTATTTTGCCTAATAAACTTTTTACTGTATATAGCCCACAAATTCTGTCATTCTGGCAAGTTGGCCTCAATGCCATTCTCTCTACAGATTCTTCTTAGGAAGACCAAAATTCCATACGAGGGGACAAACCCTAGAGCGTCATCATTCCACTAGCTGAGCCCAACAGAAGAAAGAAGACTTGGAGATATAAAAATTGGCCAATTGTATCAGAAAAAATGGACCTTTTGACGGTTTCTTCAGTAGTTTCCTTCTTCTGAAAAAGACCGAATTCTCGGGTTAATTCTATGTCCCGATAGCTCCACCGCTGAGGCAACTTCCTCGCTCTTGAACTGTGGGATCCAGTGCAATTCCATCAGCGTTTGAGTGATGGATCCTCTACGTGGAGCCATCATTGTAAAGAAGGGTAAAGAAAAAGAAGGTGTCGATGTGATGTGATGCAGCCGGTACTCAAGATCAGCTCATTCAACCAAGAAAATCGGCTCGCATTCAAAATCGACAGCACTAGGATTGAAAGGTCCCTCATCAATGAGACCTCATCTTTAACTTTGTCATAAAGATTTTATCATTTTCCATGCATTGAGGCTTGCATCAAGACACTTAGGGATGGTCACAAGCGTTGGAAATATTGTACATTTAATAGGTCATAGTTTCTATATACATAAATGATTACTAGTTTCTAGGTTTGAATCTAGTCTTTTCTTGTTTTCACTATAAGAAGTCATTGAACCTTTGTATATGGGTGACCGAATTTGATTAGAAAATTTGCTTAATGCAATTATCTTGAACCTTGAAAAATTCAAACCCCTTTAAAACCTAGAAGAGTTTTCACTCTATCCTTAAAGAGTCGAGGCTTTTAAAGTCTGCATGTTTGAAGAGTTGCAGCCATCAATCTCGAAGAATTAATGTCATTTCAACTTCCTTGGAGGCCTAGAAGAACAACTATTGAAGTTTCTAATCTTTTCTTCATTTTATCCATTTCCGTGTTGTCCACTTCCATCAAAATTCAACAACACTACAGCGGTTATCTGAGAAAACCCAAAACATGAAAGTTATAGATTTTTGAGTCCCCATTCTTTTGGCTTTGAAATCAGGTCATTCTGATCTGAATCGATAAACTTATGCCCATTTTCCCGAGCTTACACAGAACAGAAATTTTTGATCCATTTTGTAACTAAGCTTCCATACATGTTAGTCACTCTCTGAGAAGAAAAGGAATCTAGAAGATAACCTGTATATGAGAGAATTCTGTATTCTGTAGTTGCTGAACAATCAATCGCAATACATCAGTTGAACATTTCTCTTCATCTTTCTTCTTGTTCAACATTACAAAGCTTTACTAGATGAAGACGAACAAAAATACAGAGAAAGAAGACTTGAGAAGAACAGAGAAAACTAAGAGAACAGAAAGGTTCGAGTTTTCAGAAAATGTATCTCACTTCGTTCATCGGTTTTCTTCAATCCCTTTATACTAAAGCTTAACTACTTAGGCTTTCTTTCAAAACAGATTTAACAACTTTAGTAACAGAATGATTAATCTTGGCACACGTGCAGCTCCTTCGGCGGCTTGATCAACTTCACGGGGATTGCCGGCTCGGCTTTTCTACGGATCACCAGCTCGGCTTTTGTTTCTTCGACTTCTTTATAGCTTGCCAGCTCATCTTTCAGCTTCACTTCGATCTTGCTCGCTTTGGTTTATTCAGCTACCTTGTTCAGCTGTAGTTTGCTCGGCTCCTCCGCTTCTATCGGCTTCTTTGTTCTCGTGTTTGTTTTGTCTCTTTAACATCCCCCTCAAATTGGGAATGGGAGAGCCTGATTCCCAATTTGACTCACAGATGAGTATGTGCTAGTCTTGACAAGGGTTTTGTAAAGATATCAGCAAGTTGGCAATGACTCGGAATATATCGTACATGTAATGACCCAGAAGATACCTTTTCTCGAACAAAATGAAAATCTACCTCAATATGTTTTGTTCGAGCATGTAAGACAGGATTAACAGTGAGTGAGATAGCTAATTTATTGTCACAGTATAGATGAATAGGAGGAGTAAGAGAACAACCTATGTCTCGTAAGACAAAGCTGATCCAAGTGAGATGGCGAAGTGGTTGATGCAAGAGCACGATACTCGGCCTACGTAGAGGATCTACTAACCGTTGTTTGTTTCTTTGCTGCCCGGGAGATAAGATTGGAGCCAAGATATGTGCAAAATCCAGTTGTTGATCTTGGTTTCAGCACATCCAGCCCAGTCTGCATCCGAGAAGCCATAGAGATGCATAGTGCTTTTTGAATGAATGAATAAGCCGAATTTGATTGTACCTTTAACATATCTCAGTACCCTTTTCAATCTATGGAGATCTGCGATGGTAGGTTTCTGCATTTTCTGGCAGAGTAGATTTGTGGCATAGGCAATGTCTGGTCGAGTTAATGTGAGGTATTGGAGACCACCAACTAGGCTTCTATACTCAGCAGGATTGGACAAAGCTATAGAATCATTGATCAAAATAGTTGGTCTTAATGAAAGAGGAGTTGAAATTGGTTTAGACTCGAGCATATGGGCTCGGGTGAGAAGATCAATAGCATATTTAGCTTGGCAAAGGAACAAATGTTCAGGAGTACGCTTAACTTCAATGCCAAGGAAATAGTGTAGTGAACCAAGATCCTTCATATGAGCGAAGACTTAGAGAAGTAATGAGACTAGAGAGTATTTGAGATGAGCTTCCAGTTAGAATAATATCATCAACATACAGTAGTAAGAGGATTGTTTCTGTACCAGTATGTAGGATGAATAATGAGGGATCAGTTGAGCTACAAAAGAATCCATATTCTAGTAAGAAACTGCTGAACTTATCAAACCAAGCTCGAGGAGCTTGTCGAAGTCCATAGAGGGATTTTCTGAGGAGACAAACATGATGAGGTTTCTGTGATTCTTTAAAACCTGGTGGTTGTTCCATATAAACTGTTTCACTCAAGTTACCATGTAAGAAAGCATTTTTAACATCTAGCTGATGAATTGGCCTTGTTTCATCATTGCTCGAGAGAATTATTCGAATTGTAGCATGCTTCACTACGAGGACTAAAGGTTTCAATGAAATCAAGACCTTCTTCTTGATGGAAACCTTTAGCTACAAGTCGAGCTTTCAGTCTATCTAAACTCCCATCAGGTGCAAGCTTTGTTTTAAACACCCATTTGCAGCCAATTACATTCATTTGATCAGTTCGAGGGACTAACTCCCAGGTTTTATTTTGATACAAAGCATCCATTTCTTCTTGCATTGCTTGACACCATCCTCTGTGTGCTAATGCAGACTTTACTGACTTTGGTTCAACAGGAACCTGATATTCAACCAGACATGCATATTTGGGATTTGCTTTAACAATCCCAGATCTTAGTCTAGTCTGCATAGGATGAGTAGAAAATGTACCTTGTGTATTTCCTGATACAGAACTAATTTGTGCTTGTTCTGTATTAACATGTAATGTCAAGTCAGATTCTTGACTGGTAGACACTTGTTCTTCAATATTTGGAGATACCTGAGATGTTTCAACATTACTGAACGCATTATCAGGAGTGATTTGTAGCTCAGCATCAGATACTGTGTTCATTTGTGGTATAACTGTAGGATTGATTATGCCGATCCCATTGTCTTGCATTTCTGGAATTATTTGACTTGATCCAAGATTCTCGCAAAGATGCAATCGATTTATTGGCTTGTGGATCGAATGTCTTTGTAGTATTGGATATAGGAGATACCAATCCTCTTATCCATTGCTTGTATAGTTCGGATCCCCGTTGATACTCAGCGGTAGTTCTTTGAGTAAAAGGAAATACTTTTTCATCAAAAACTACATGTCTACTAATATAGACATGTCCATTAGTGGGCAAAAGACACTGTAGCCTTTATGTTTCTCACTGTATCCAAGAAATATACATGTGAGAGATCTTGGATCAAATTTATGCTTTGTATAGGGTCTGAGACATGGATAACAAGCTGATCCAAACACTCGTAGATGAGCATAATTTGGTTTCTATTTATACAGCATATAGTGAGGTGAGTTCATATGCAGTTTTGTTGTAGGAAGCAAATTGATTACATAGACTGCTGTCATGAAGGCATCTACCCAGTATTTTAATGGTACTCTTGCATGATACAGCATTGCTATGCCCAATTCAACCACATGTCGATGCTTTCTTTCAGAAACACCATTTTGCTCTGGTGTATAAGGACAAGAAATGTCTACGCTTTAATGCCACACTTGTTGTAGATGATTCTGAAATTTGATGCTAGTGAACTCTCCTCCTCCATCACTCTGAAACACTTTGATCTTGTGACCAAGCTGATTCTCTACTAGTCTTTGAAACATAACAAACACATCATACACTTCTGACTTCTGTCTCATTGGTTATATCCAACTATATCGAGAAAAATCATCCACAAAAATGACATAGTAATGAAATTTCTGAACAGATGGAATTGGTGATGGTCCCCATACATCACAATGTATCTTTTCTAGGGGAACATTAGAGATATAGTCCGAAAGTGGAAAGGACAAAGCCGAGCTCTTAGCAATTTGTTTGCTACACATACTTGTAGCTTTCGAATTATATTGGATCAGATGTTGACTTTGCAGAATCTTCACTGTTTTTAAACTGGTATGAGCAAGTCTTGGATGCCAGACATCTTCTCCTACTTCATGTTGAGTCTAAGTGAAGAAAGCTTCTGTGGCTCTAGATTCCACTCGATACAACCCCTTGATTTTCCTTCCTAGCTTCACTATTGTATGATTGTAATTGTCCTTCATATACACCCCATGTTTGTCAAATATAAAAGAACAAGGATAGTCATCTGTTAATTTCGAAACAGAAAGGAGATTCTTCTTGATTTCAGGAACTATTAAAACATCATTTAGTGGTAATGTGCTAGTTGTTGTATTTAATGTTCCATTACCAATACATGAGATTGATAAACAGGACCCATCTCCTATCATAACTGTATCATTACCACTATATGTAGCATAGTTTCGAATCATACCAGGTTCTGCAGTAATGTGTGATGTAGCCCCTGTGTCTGGATACCATTCTGAACCATACGGTTCTTCAATATGCATGGCTGCTAATGCAGTTGGTATTTGATCTGCTTGATATGAATTATCAAAGCGATACCAACATCTAAGTGCTGTATGACCTGGTCTTTTACAGATTTGACATTCCAGAGGACCATTATTCAATGGCTTTGTATCCGTACGTGCTTATCACCATTTGAGCCTTGTGGTGGATAAGATCTAACACCTTGATATCTCGAGAAGAGTTAGTGTATGGTCTAAACCCTTGTCCATAGTTGGACCAGTTATCCTTATTGACCTGATCTTGCTTTGTTAGGTTCAGAGTATTCATTATGCTCTGTTGATTCCTTCCTGTTCCAGTAAAATTATTTCCACGATCTCTTCTATTAATGAACTGTCCTCTGCCAGAGTTGTATCCCCCTTGAATACCTTCTCCTTGACTTCTGGAATTAAACCTCTACGGACCTGTTCCAGTCTTTCTTTGTCCATAATATGCCGAGTTAGTATTGTATTGGTTCACGAGGATATGTTTGTAGTCTAGTTTCAAATCTCTCAAGTTGGGAGATAACCTCATCATACTCTGGCTGGGGTTTGAGACAGTACATGGTTGTTCTAAAAGTTTCATATTCAGAACCTAACCCTTCAAGTATGCCAAACATCCTGGTTATATCATCAACAGGCTTTCCAATCGCATTCAATTGATCACAGATGGTTTTAAACTCTCGAAGATATTCACTCAATGGTCTATCTCTTTTTCTACAAGCCTGTAATTTTCCTCTTAACTCAAATTCTTTCGCTACAGACTTCTGAGTAAACCGATTTATAAGAGTCTGCCACACCTCGAATGAAGTTTCTAAGCCAATTATCAAACTTAGAATATTCTCTGATACTGCACCACTTATCCATGATGAGATTAGCTGATCAGTTTTTATCCAATCCAGGTGATCAAGATTCATCACTTCCCCAATCTCAGTTTGCATCATTTGAGCAGGTGGTAATGTTTCACCATTAATAAAGCGAATTAGATCTTGACTTTTCAGAAACCTGCTAAATTGCACTTGCCATAATAGAAAATTCTCTTCATTCAACTTGATTGTAACAAAGTTGGCTATATTCACATGAATAGGAAAAGGATACTTCTGCAATCTGGTTGCCATCCTATATCTTCAGAAAACTTTGAAGATACGAAGAAACAATCAAGTAAACTTCGAAGATCAGCTTACTAAGAATCAACAAGATCTTCGTATTGTCTTGCTCATGTGATCTTCATACAAACTTTCAGTGATACAGTCATTAGATCTAGAACTCCCAGGAATGCTCTGATACCATGAGAAGAAAAGGAATCTAGAAGATAACCTGTATATGAGAGAATTATGTATTCTCGTAGTTGCTGAACAATCAATCGCAATACATCGTTGAACATTTCTCTTCATCTTTCTTCTTGTTCAACATTACAAAGCTTTACTAGATGAAGACGAACAAAAATACAGAGAAAGAAGACTTGAGAAGAACGAGAGAAAACTAAGAGAACGAAAGGTTCGAGTTTTCAGAAAATGTATCTCACTTCGTTCATCGGTTTTCTTCAATCCCTTTATACTAAAGCTTAACTACTTAGGCTTTCTTTCAAAACAGATTTAACAACTTTAGTAACAGAATGATTAATCTTGGCACACGTGCAGCTCCTTCAGCAGCTTGATCAACTTCACGAGGATTGCCAGCTCAGCTTTTCTACGGATCACCAGCTCGGCTTTTGTTTCTTCGACTTCTTTATAGCTTGCCAGCTCATCTTTCAGCTTCACTTCGATCTTGCTCGCTTTGGTTTATTCAGCTGCCTTGTTCAGCTGTAGTTTGCTCAGCTCCTCTGCTTCTATCAGCTTCTTTGTTCTGTGTTTGTTTTGTCTCTTTAACACTCTCCCAGTCCTATTATTTGAGTAGCTCACCTTGGGCTATGCCCATTTTCCCGAGCTTGTGCACAATAGAAATTTTTGCTCAATTTTGTAACTAAATTTCCGTACATGTAAGTCACTCACCCGGTCCTATTGTTTGAGTAGCCAAACTTGGGCTACATCACAATGCCAGCATCGCAAAGTCGAGTAGGATTACTTTGAAGGAAACAATACTCTCCTCACCAATCCAAATGATCCGTAAAATCATGGGAAATACATCATACATGATAGGTTCTATTAGATGTGTACTTAGTATCAAGGGATATGTTGTAAATACATTATTGACCCGGTTTCTAACGGCACAAGTCTCTTTTAAAAAAAGTCGCACACTGAAGAATTCTAATCCCGGAATTTCCTCTCATCTTTCTTTAAAAAACTGCTTTTCTATGATTTTACACATTCGAGGAAAACAGTTTTTCTAGTGTTTAGTATAGGAATCTAGACGTTTTTCAGGTTCAGATCATAGAAAAACAGTCGTTGACATGGTATAATAACATAGGTCGGGTACCCACATTCAACCACTGTGTTTTATGCTCATAGTCTCTAAATGTTCATTTGATAAGAATGTATATATATCATGATATTTCGAAAGAAAGGTCCAGTTTATTTGAAGACATATCATTATGGATACAATTGTATATCGGTGTCCAAACAATTTAAAACTTTTGGAACAAAATGGTAGTATTATTTATAGATATTGAAAAAGGATACTTCATGATGATGGACTTCGCGTTTCATTATCATTATGCATATGCGTTCCCGATTAACATCCACGATGGAGCGTCAAATCAACAGAAAACGAATGGTAGATGGGTTAGGCTGCTTCTTAGTGTGTATGATGACAAGAATACATTAAGTGATAATGACACATGATATAACCAACCAATTGATTTCAAGATGCATACACATGGCACCAAGTGGAACAGGATTTTTAACACGACAAGCAATGATAATGATTAGTTAGACCACATCATCAATGTCACGTAATATATCTGTCACACGAAACAAGCTTTCATGGGAATTTACTCTAATAACTTGTAATGATATACTATCTGTGACATCCAGATTTTTGGGTTCTGATTTCAATTAGATGATTTGGGCATTTCATCGACGTAACTATAGTGTTATTCTCTGAGTTGGCCACTCACGAGATAACTAGACTAGCTGGGTAAGCTATTAAGGACTTTAAGGCAAATAGACTTGAGAATTCGACCATGAATCGACTTCTCGACTGTGCTCATCTTTAGAGATCATTACGGCACAGTTAAAAATCGAATTAAGATCAGAGATAGGTCGGTTCGACTGAGATGAATGACCGAACGTGGGTGACTCCACTAAATTGGAAAATTCTCATCGACCGGCACTAATTTGATTTTACTATCGTTTTGGTACCCTGTGTCTATATTTGAATCCTCAAGATTTTCACGACAATCGAGAATCGCCAATGGGTCGAGTCGGTTCATCGTGGCTCGAAGAAAATCGACCACGGGTCATTTGTCCTAAAAAGTTCTGAAAACTACCCGGTAGCCTAGGTCACGCTAAAAACGCATCGGAGTGAAATTAACCGTCAATCCGAGTCCGATTCCGTAAATTGAAGATTCTGTCATGTCACAATAAATTCTAGGAGTGTTAACTCAGTCTCAGGAAGATTTTTTCGACAACCGACACTTTTTGGGAAAAGTCGTCGGCGGACCGTTTTATGCGATTGAAGCCGGGAAATTATTTTGATGACAACATTGAGGAGCATGAGGGATTCTTGGATAAGGAAAATTGTCAATTTGATAATTGAGACATCAATTGATTTTTATTAAAGCCATTTGAGGTGGAATCAAGAGAGGATTGAATCCATTTGAGGAAGATTGAGCCAAAATTCGTAACCCCCTCATGCCTAGCCAAAGTGGACTACTTCAAAGGTTATGAGGAGTGTGTGTGTGGTTAAATGTGAAAAGGATTCTACTTGGTTGAGGTTCTTGAAGAGGATATTTTTGTGGAAAAATTGGTCAAGTGGAGCCCTCCATCTCTCACTTCTCTTATCTCTTCTTCCTCTCTCCATTTCATGAACCCAATCTCCCTCTCCCCTCACCATTCTCGACCAGCACAGCAGAGGAAGAAGCTGCCCACCGTTTAGCCATCGCACGCCGAGCGGCCACCGTCCCCGCCGTCGCCGATCGCCCTTCCTCGTGCGCGCGTGCCGCCGTGCTTGGCCGCGCCCTCTCCGCCTTCAGCCATGCCATCCAGCTGCTGTCCTTGATCTGTGGGAGCCTTGCCGTGGCTGGTTTTGAGTGTTTCCTTGCCGGTAAAGACCCGCCACGGCCCGGTTTGGCCTATTTCCTCCTCACCGGTCAATTCCCGTGCTTAACCGGGTTGTTTGCTTCAATTTCCAGCAAGATCAGAACAGAAACAGAGAGGGTTTCGCAGCGGCTTCTAGGTCCGTTTTGAGGTGGTGTCGGACCTCGGAAGTTGGCCCGCCTTTGGAGTTTATTGTTCCCCGCGCCGTTCCCGTCGTTTTGGTCCGATCGGCTCGTTAATCAAGTGAGTTTTGCTCACTAATGCCTTCTTAGTTTGCTAATTATACTTAAAGGTTGATTAGTATTAATTAAGTGTAATTAGGTGGTTAGATTAGAATGGATTAGTGATTATTAGTTAATTGCATTGCATATTAGTTAGGTGGTTAGTGTACTTAGATAGAGAATTGCCTATAGAATTTATTGGATGTTTCTTGGGATTTTTCCCGACCCTTATCGGGTGTTAATTAAGCAATTCGGGCCTAAGTGGAATTTTTAGGAATTAAATATTAATTTTCGAAATTAATTATTTAATTATTTATTTTTCCGGAAATTCAACCGGGATGGCCAGGTGACCGGGATTTTATGCTGATGATCGTGGCGCAGTCCGTTTATTTAATTGAGCTTTATATTGTGCTAAATTGAATTTCTTGTATTTACTTATTTATTTTTCGAAATTATTTATCTAATTATTTATTTTTCGGAAATTCAACCGGGATGGCCGGTGATCGGAATTTCGTGCTGATTGTCGTGGTGCAGTCCGTTTATTTATTCAAACTCCACAGTGTGCTTAATTAAATTGATTGTGCAATTTAAGGAATTATTCCTTAGTTGATTGAAATTGAGTGAAATTGCATGACTGATTGGTAGGTGGCCGAGTATGGCTATTTAGCATTTATAATGCCTTGATGAGCTGTAAAGTGGAGAGAGTCGTGAGAGTGAACTGAGAACTCTATTGGCTAAGACCAATCAGGTATGATGTAAGTGGACAAACGTGGTTCGGTGATTAAGGATATCACTGGTGAAAACGGCGCCTTAAAGAACGCACGTTGCTGCCCATTACATATGTCACGTTGGCGAAAACGGCGCCAGAGAGAAAGAATGTACGTGACTTATAGACATACGTGGTTCGGTGATTAAGGATATCACTGGCGAAAACGGCGCCTTAAAGAACGCACGAGTACTGTCTATCCCTTGCTTCATTATGGACATACGTGGTTCGGTGATGGAGGGTATCACTGGCGAAAACGGCGCCTTAAAGAACGCACGAGTGCTGTCCATTGCATACATCACCTTGGCGAGAACGGCGCCCTAGAAATGATACGTGATTCGGTGATTGGGACATCACTGGCGAAAACGGCGCCTTAAAGAATGCACGTGATCGGTGATGGTATGGCGTTGGCGAAAAAGATGCCCGAGAGTGTACATGTGATTGATGTCCGGGAATGACCTAGAGTTGGTCTGTTTGATAGGTAATCGACTAGGTCGATTAATCATTGTTTTGATATGATGTTGTGAATTGATTGATTGAATGGAAATGACCGTGAGTGGTCTTGTTGGGTGTAATCGACTATGTCGATTTGATCGATGCTTCGATCGGTGATGTGATTGCTTGGATCCCTATTTGATATGTGCTAATATGCGGGTGGAATCTCGAGGCCAAGGTAAGCCCTCGACTCATGTTGTGCATAGGCAACCCTAAGGTGTATTAGTTTACTAATCGGGTCTTAGGGGGTAGAACTTATTTGAGACATAGTCTCATCCCGGTTTGGGGACAACATTTCGGGACCATGATGAAGAACCCGAGAAAGAATTCGAAGAGGAGTATCCGGAGGAGAACTACGAGGATGCTCCAGTAGGACCCCGATGAGAATTGAGTCGCCAATCCTATCGATGATTTTGGCTGTAGAATCTATTTGAGTAGAAACCAACCTTTTAGCATGACTTGTATTTGTAAATAAGGGTGTTGGTTTTAAGGTTAAATTTTCTAGTCCTACTTGTATATCCCATTGCTTTATTGCCTGGGGATTTTTATAAGCGCTTCCGCATGTGCTATCAAAAATGAAAGGGTCGGCGATATGTAGTCCTGGGATATCGCATTTTAAAATCGACCAAAGTTGAAGGATGGTCACGAGACCGAGGGTCGGGGCGTGACACTATCTCCAAGCCATTACTTTTGTGCCACATGTCTACTAGAAAAAAGCACTCTTTCTTGGGGAGTTGTAACTGGCCAATTGAAAGTGAGATGCATATATTCATAGTACCAAGTGAAACAAGAGTTATAACACGCAAGTAAATATGATTAGCTAGTTAGACCACATCATCAATGCCATGTAATTTGTCCGTCACATAAAATACTTTTTTTTGGAACATTACTCTAATAACTTGTGATCATGTACTATCTTCACCGTATTTGCTCTCCCAATTGTCAAATGATGTCATTATTGTCGCAACCTTCCCATAGGTAAACCAGCAAAGGAAAGCTAATGGATTACTAAGTCAAAGACTTAGCACCAACTCTTCCAAGCTCATAACAATCGCAACTTCGAATTTTGATTTTATCAATTTCACACACACACACACACACACACACATATAGGAAGTTGATCACGTTAAATAAATCGAACACCCTTTTGATACATTTTCTCTTTGTTTCAAAAATAATTTGTATGCAATCTTGGCCAATTTTAACCTTAAGCCACTAACATGTGATATATGATCACACAAGTGCGGAGCAAGAATTTAACACTCAATATATCACAACAATGAACAAATTGCTAGAAATAGGGCAAAAACCTCAATGCATTAAGCATAGCATAACTTCCTTATGATAATATCTCAAGTGTTTTGCAAGATGTTAAATAAACAATATATGCATGACCTAAACATGATTTCTAAATGCCACAACATTAAACTCCTTTTTCTTTTTTCTTTTGGTTTTTCTTCTTTAAAAAAAAAAAACTATATGCTTGTGGCATGAACTTAAACGCAATTTATATGTAAACTAATCCTAATATCAAGAACTAATTTTAGATAAAATTAAATTTATATGAGCCTAAGCATATATCACTTAATGACATGGATTTGTTAACGTAGATATGATGACATGGACCTAAAGTATATAGGACTAAGTGACATGTAATGAATGACATCGAAATTATGAAACTAGCTCTACATAAGGTATGCATGTTTTATTTTTTGTGATTTTTTTTCAAGCTTAATTGGGAAACTCTATAATGACCTAAATAATTTTTATTAAACCGTAGTCTAAATTAGATAATTTCCTAATTACTACATGGTTACTAAGATATGTAAAAGTAATTTAGGAAACTTAGTGCAATCTATTATAAATGCCAGTGCAATTTTTTTTTTTTTTGTATTTTTTATAAAATAATATTTTTAAACTAATTGATATGCAATATGTGACATCCTGATTTTCCATTTCTATTTTTAATAAAATGAGATGGGCATTTCATCTTCACGCATATAGTTATTTTCCCTGAGTCGGCCACTCATGTGAAAACTAGTCTATCAGATGAAGCCGTTAAGAGATTCTAATGCATCAAACTCGAGAATTTGATCAGGAAACGACCTTTCGACCGAGCTAATCTGCAAGAGTCATTACGGCACAGTTAAAAATTAATTAGAGACCGGAGATAGGTCGACTCGACAGAGGCATGTGATCAAGATAGCACAATTCTTGTTGATCGGCACTAGACTAGCTTTTCCGTCGTTTGAGCACCCTGCGTCCGTATTTGAAACCTTGAGATTACCACGACAACCGAGAGTCGCCAATGTGTCAAAGATGAACATTGTGGCTTGAAAAAGATCAACCACGGGTCGAATGCACGAAAATTTCTAAAAGCTACCCGGTAGATTAGGACGCGCTAATATCGTGCCAAAGTGAAATTAACCGTGAAATTGAAAGCGAATTCAGAAATTGGAAGTCCTGGTGTGACACAAATCATTTTAGGAACATTGACTCATTTTCGGAAGATTTTTCATGCAAACCGAGTATTTCAGCAAAATAATCAAAGTATGGTTAATTTGGTTCGGAAAATTGGTAGGCCCGCTTTTGGTCGTACTTTTGAGATCTAAAATGGTTCTATGGTCAAGTAATTATGTGAATTGAAGTGTGGTGATATTGGATTAATTTTATGGACTTCAATTTGGCTCAATTGGAAGTGAATTGAATGGAATTGAAGAATGTGATGTACAAAGTTCAAAAATTTGTATGCCACGGTAGAGGAAGCAATTGGACCCATTGGAAGATTGTTGTGGAAGATTTGAGTTAGTAGAGTGTGACATCACCTGATGTCATGGTTGGGGCCAAAGTGAATGGGGTGTTGACAAGTGGCAAGAGCCCATTGGCTCTCAAAAAGTGGGGATTTCACTTCACCTATCAACATTATCTTCTACCTTAGGGCTTCTTGGACTTGAGGAGAGAGAAAGGAGCGGAACTAGCTGCTCGACTGCCCCTTTCACCCTCTCGACGCAACCGCACGTCGCCGTCATCGTCGCTGCCGTCCGCGCACGTCGCCGGTGCCGCTCCTCCTTCGCCCGCTCGTCGGCTCGCGCTCTCGCTCCGCCTCCACCCGAGCCTCCAGCACCATCGCCCTTCGTCGCCCGCCTCTGCTGCCGTTGCCAAGGCCACCGAGAGACCACGAGCCAATGCCGGTCACCACCCAAGCTGCCGTCGCCCATTTCGTCGATCCCACGCCCAATCGGTGACCGGAGCACCTCCGACCGAGCTTGGACAGCCACCGGAGTTCCAGCTAGATCCGGAACTTCAAGGCCCATTTCGAGTGCCTTCCGGTCTTCTTTTGGTGCCACCCCGAGGAGGTTTTCCGACCGCCTCACCGTTGTCTTCACCAGAGACTCATTGGAAAGCGATTAGGTGAGTTTAGCTCACTAAACCTTAATTAGAGGGTTAATGATCCTTTAGGTGTGCTTATTTTAAGTTAAGTAAGCTTAAGTGGTTAGTTTAGTTTATTTAAGTGTGGATTAGATTAAGGGGTGTGATTAGTTTAGTGTATGTTTAATTAAGGCTAAATTGATGTTTATGTTAGTGTAATGGTGATTTAGCTTTAATTAATTATTTTTGAATAAATAAATATTTCGAAATTATTTAATAAGTTAATAATATATTTTTATTCGAAATTATTAAAATATTATTATTTAATTAATTTTCGGAATAAATTTAATTATTTAATAAATTCCGAAAATTATTTCGAGACCTTATTTTCTCATAATTTCATGCTGATCGCTGCTGTATATTCAAATTTTGAATGTGATGAGTGGATATTGCAAATTGAGTGTTGATTGTGAAAAATATGGATTTTATTCAAAAAATCCCAAGTGTCGAGTTTTGATACCAAAATTGGATTTTAAGGATTATATTAAATAGTAGGGTTTGAAAAAGTGAGATATTGGTTTTCTGGTTCGAAATTAACGTGCCCCCACACACATGAATAATTTCTTGAATATTTCTAATATGAAGAAAAATGGTCGAGATCACTATTTTAAGAGGAAGCATTAAGTGAAATGCAAAGTGTCCCTGGTCGAATATGAAATTGTTGTGTGATAATTAAGAGAAAGTTGTCCTGAGCTGTTGAGTCGAACTTGCCCCTATATGGGATGCCCCTTACAACGGATGCGGGTCGTAGTAGATTCTGGGCCCATGCTCCTTCGGTAACGCCGTCGACGTAGTGACGAAGCCATGCTCCAAAGTGGGGAGACAATGCCTGGCCATGTGCCAGTAGATAGCCGAACTGTGAGTAGGCTATGTTCATGTGCGGTGATAAATGAAAATTGAAACGTGTGCTGAGTGTGATTATCGATTATATGAAGTGATTGCGTTCCAATTGTTTAAGTTCTTATAACTACCTGTGATTGAGTGATTTGAACTGTACTAACCTGCAGGAAGGAAGTAAGGCGAGGTAAGTCTTCTGTGTAGTGTGGCTAGGCCACCCTTGGGTGTATTTTCTTTCTAATAGAGGTTTAAAGGGGGTGAACTTGCTGAGACAATAATTTAAGGACCGTAGATGGCGGAACCCCCGGAGCGTTATGGTATTGCCATGCATATTATGGAGCAGAAGCATAGTTTTCCCGATCCTGATAGTCATTGGATCTATGAGCTTGTCAGGACCACGGTCTGGGTCTAGGAGGCCTTGTTTGTCAAGATGCCTCATAGATATAGGGCGTGGTTCCGCTTTGAGGCCAATGGTTTCAAGGTTGGTCCTCTTAGTGGTTTTGAAATTCCACCTACTATGATGGAAGCCATTCTAGGTGAGGGTGTAGTTGACCCTTCCGATGGTAGGGTGGAGGACCCATTGTCTCCGAAGGCTGTTCAGTCAGAAGTGGGATCGGCGAACGAGCAGACTAGTGGTCATAGGATTGTTCCTTCTTTTTGGTGGACCGATCTTTTTGTAAACTGACCCTTTTTGGTATATATGTAAACTCTAGAGTGAATATCTATGAAAACATGTTTGTTTATGAATGAGTTGGTTTCCTGCTTTCCTATCTCGTGAGTTTTTGTCGGGGGTTTTATAATACGTTCCGCATGCGCAATAAAAAAAAAATGAATGGGGTCGGCAACACTACCTAGGAATGTCGCATTTGCATGACCATGGCGGTTGTTCGCGTGCTCGGGGTCTCGGGGCATGACACAATATGTAAGCCCATTTAATTAAGTATTCACCACACCCAAAATAGGAAACAAAGGCAATCGGGGATTAGATCTTAGGTCCTAAAGATCAAAACCACAGTTATATGTGCAACTTGAAAGAGGAAAATTTCTATTTATGATACACCTAAAATTTTCACCAAATCAATTTAGAATCTTATTACTCATAAAGTAGGCAATTGAATATTGAAATTGAAAATCGTTTTAAGGAAATTAGTTAAATTGAGACCTCAACTTCGAACAGTAACCGGCTAGGGGTATCCATGACGGCAGCCGGAAAATCTATGACAAGGCCAAGAATGGCGATAGGCACCAGGCAACCAAGCTTGCTCCCTATCTAGCGATGCATGACCGCAACCTTCCCTTGCTGACGCTGCAGTTGACAACACAGCCTAGGAAGATTAAAGATTTGAGTCTGGGAGCAAGCCCAAGCCTCAAATCTCGACTCACTTTCGAATCAAGGTCAATCCAAGGACAATAGCTTGGATCGGCCCGAACTAAGGTCGAGAATGGTCAGCAGAGGGCGCAGGTGGCCTGTGCAACGTCGACGGTTGCTATCGACCCCAAGGCTAACCATTGCATAAGCGAGTAGACCCAAAGCGACTTTGAGGTCACACCATGTTTGAAGGTGGGTTGTGGAGTTGCCGGCGAAGTTGGGAGCGGGGGCAAGGCATAGCAAACTAGGGAGAAAAAGGGAGGAGAGAAAAGGGACAACAGGAAATGGAAAGGAGGGCTGGGATTTCTCTTTTGGTGTGTTGGATCACCATGTGAGGCGAAAGTGGCTATAGGGGGTGAGCACTTAGGAATGATGTGTAATTATTGATATGTTCTAGCAGTATAATGAGCGATACTGTAATGTTATCCTCGATTACATTTTCCACGGAGCAAATTAAATAGCCCTTCCTTGCGTATCACATGAACACTATGTTTGGTAGATGAGATTAGAAAGAAACAAAAAAGGGCACTTGGTTATAATGTTGTCTTGACACTGGCAAGAGAAGTGGATGCAAAATAACGTATTGCGACTATTTATGTCCTTTTTCATGATAATTCATAATACAATAAGGGTACAAGTGGAAGAAAAGAAAATATTTTTTTTGATGAAACACTAATCCTTCCAATTCTCTTCATATTCGAATGGATTTGAGAGGATTTAAAATACTTAATATAACAGGACAAATACAGCGGGAGTGTCATAACTTTTTTTTGCTCACTTAAGTGGCACAACTTTGAAAAATCAATCACTTAAGTATCATCAGTGATTTGCCTCGTTGGAAAATCCGATACACACTAATCATTCTATGTGGCATTGCTGACGCCGACATGGATTTTTTTTTTGTAATTTCTTTGCTTATTTAAGAATGAAAAATCAATTACTTAATGCCACAAAATTGAAAAATCAATTACTTTTTGCCTCATCAAAAAATCTACCGCTAGCCTTACCCAAATTTGCTTGAGCGCCTTCGCGACCCCGTCGACCACAAGTGAGGCAGCCTCACCC
The DNA here is from genome assembly GCA_014182365.1 of Eucalyptus tenuipes. Taxonomy (NCBI): domain Eukaryota; kingdom Viridiplantae; phylum Streptophyta; class Magnoliopsida; order Myrtales; family Myrtaceae; genus Eucalyptus; species Eucalyptus tenuipes. The sequence goes on along the minus strand of CM024547.1, from coordinate 29,611,762 downwards.
GGATCTAGCCAGGGCCTTTGCGCCCTCAACTACAGCCGACGTACAAAAAACAAAAACAAAACAAAAACAAAAACAAAGAAAAAAAGGAAATATAAAATAAAAATAAAAATTCAACAAAATAATTTAAAAATCTATTTTTTTAAAAGAGGCCAAAAATCCACGTGAGACAATATTCAGATGATTGATTTTACTCCAATATGCTTAAGTGAGCAAAAAAAAAATTATAGTACTCAAGTGAGCACTGTACAAAAATTATGGCATCCCCACTATACCCTGATACAATTAAAAACACAAAGTCTCTCCAAACCTTTCATTATCATTTCTTCTTATTCTTTTGCATTTTGTCTCTTTCCCTCTATTCAAACAAGGCAACACCTTTAAATATCGTTTCTTTTCCCTCTCATTCCCCTCTAGAAACACTGTGTATGCGTTAAGTCTAATAGACAGGTTATCAAATGAGCTTAATTTTGTTATGTGTTAAATTCTTAATCTCTGTTTCTTAACTAGGTTTTCATATAGCCCCTAATCTCCTAATAAAGAGAAAATTGATGTTTCCCAGGTGTGAATAGTTCCCTTGTAGTTTACTAACATGATCAAAGGCACTAATGGAATTTTGAGATACCATGGTTTCCGAGTTACAGAGTCCAAAAGATTTCCAAACTCAATTTGACTTTTTCCATTGACAAACTCAAATTGGGTTTTGACTTTTATAGGATTCCACACGCTTTCGTCAAAACACTTCTATATAGCTCTCTTTTTTTGGCATGTCATGTGTTTATTTCCAAATCGCATCTTGTATTTCAAATCTAGGGTTCAATTTACGCGTGGGAATAATGCTTAACGAATACTCCATTCACCCGCCATGTACGTTATCAAGATATAAATTAACATCCTCATTTATTTAAGATATTTGTACGTTTTGTGGGAAAAGCAGAAAGGACGTTTTGAGGGGTCAAACAAGCACAAAACTTGAGGCATAAAATAACACTGTTTGTGCACGATAGTGGGCAAGCTATATATCTCTTTTGATTACTAAAATTTTGGTGGGCTATTTGTTCGGGGCTAATAAAATATTAGGTCAGATCTAGGTAAAAGCCTAGTCAGCCACTCTGAAAGGCCTTTGTCAAAGAAAATCTTTGTCCTTCCAAACAACAAAGCACGACGCACCAAGCGAAATATTCTCGAGATGATGGGCGAACTATGCCTCCTTATAAATCCATGGCCTCCGATCCCCATTTTCCACACATCTCTCTCTCTCTCTCTCTCTCTCTCTCTCTCTCTCTCGTGCAACAAAAGCAAATTGAGTTCATTTTCCTTGAGCCATTATCAGCGATGGACATTGACGCCATAGCTCAGGAGAGACGACCGAGGCCGCAAGCTCAAGGGTTGATTTGGCTCCGTACATGCCTTGTGAAGTGTAAGGACAAGGCGGTCGACCTCGGAAGGAGCATCAGGAAGCTCGGACAAGACGACCCGAGAAGAGTGATCCACTCGCTCAAAGTGGGGTTGGCTCTCACGCTTGTCTCCCTCATATACTACGTGAGGCCCTTCTACGACAGCTATGGGATTTCTGGAATGTGGGCTGTGCTCACAGTCACTGTCGTCTTCGAATTCACCGTCGGTAAGCCTCGTGCAATCAAATATGTCTCATTATAAACAAAGGGGGAAAAATGAAAACATTCCTCCATTACTAGTGAAGCATCAGCTTTGCACTAGCACTATTAGTTGCGCAACACATGCACAACCATGTCAAAACTGCGACTAATGGATCCTGTGTGCGTCGTGCACAATTGACTAATATAGACTTTAAAATGATAGTGGATGTCACGAGAATTTTTCCACATAATCCCAAATTGAAATTACTTTTTTGTTTGGCAGGTGCCACCCTGAGCAAAGGTTTGAATAGAGGCTTTGCAACATTCTCAGCTGGTGCTCTAGGTGTTGGGGCACAACATTTAGCATGTCTTTTCCGAGAGCAAGGGGAGCCCATTGTCCTTGGGGTCCTCGTTTTCCTACTAGGTACCCCCCATATTCCTATGGGCATTACTAGCGATGCCTCATACTCTTTACATTGACATTTATTTCTAATGATGTGGCGAAACCACATTGGACGTTGAAATAAACGAGAAAAAAACAAATTAATGGACTCGTTTTTAAACATGTTACCTGATACAATATTGTCCGATCACTTAAAAAATTAAACTGAGTAAATAGTCTTAGAGCATCTAGGGTTTCTCTGATTTTGTCACTAATGGGGCACGATAAATTCCCTCACCCACGTTACAGTAAGATTTAAGTTGTAACAGAGCAAAAGCGGACCATATTATTATTTAGCTAGAGAATGAAGTTGAGATTGTGTTAGCCTTGATATCTTACATTGGTGAAATTATCGATAATTTCAGCTGGGGCAGCTACATTCACCAGATTCTTTCCCCGGATAAAGGCGAGGTACGACTATGGCGTCCTGATATTCATCCTCACATTCAGCATGGTGACCGTCTCGGGCTATCGAGTGGAGAAGCTGCTCGAGCAAGCTCATGAGAGGCTCTCGACCATCATAATAGGAGGAGCAACCTGCATAATCGTGTCCATTTTCCTTTGCCCGGTCTGGGCCGGCGAAGATCTTCACAAGCTCATTATCCTGCACCTGGAAAAGCTCGCCATTTTCCTTGAAGGTAATTCGAAAGCTTAAGATACTATCCTGAAGAGATCGACAGTATACATCAAACACGTAGTGAATTCAACAAATATTGAGATTGAGAGTGAAATACCTGTCACTGTCTGGCAGGATTTGGAAGTGAATATTTCCAATCGGTGAATGAAGATAAACCTGTGATCTCCACAGAGGAGAAGACATTCCTTCTGGGGTATAAGAGCATTCTTACATCCAAGAACATGGAAGAATCATTGGTGAGATTCTCTCTGTCGCTGTCAACTTTACCTTTGAGTTTGCTAGTGCCATGCAGCATCGGCACACTGCGTCAACATGTACCTTCTGGTAATAAAAAATGTGTCTTTTTACACCTGATACGATGAATCGACACGTGATTGCTTCTTTCCTACTTTTTCTATTTGTTTATAAGAAGGACAATGGTTGTGTGAATTTGCAGGCGAATTTTGCAAGATGGGAACCACGACATGGGCGCTTCCAGTTCCGCCACCCATGGAAGCAGTATTTGAAGATCGGAGCACTCGTCCGTCAATGTGCTTACCGAATTGAAGCTCTCAATGGCTACCTCAACTCTGACCTCCAAGTAACAATTCGTATTATGCTTGATAATAGTTTTGATTTGCATGCCATTGTCGCATGAGTCCTTATTGTCATGCATGGAAAAGCGACATTTTTTCATTCCAGCTTTATTGCATGATCACGCGTTAGGTGGAAAGAAAAAATTAATTACAACTTGCTGCATTAACTCCAGAGAGAACGATATTTCGAAAGATCATTTAGATTTTTCAAAAATGGAAGTTTTCTCAATATAAAACATGTACTGAGAATAAATATAAAAAAAAATGGAAGTTTTCTTAATATAAAACATGTACTGAGAATAATAAAAACGATAGGAACATGTTCTCTTCTATGCATTTAGTGGACTCCATTAACTTATGCAAGTTCTTCCCAGTCAACGACTCACGACAAATATGCAAATGTGCAATGCAGGCGCCTCCGGCATTTAAGAAGAGAATTCAGGAACCATGCTTGAAGATAACTTCGGAATCAAGCAAGGCGTTGACGATGCTTGCCTCGGTCATTAAACTCATGACTGACCCTTCCCTGGCAAGTCTCCACCTGCACAACTCCGAAATTGCCGTCGATAACCTCAAGATTCTGCTTAAAACCACGTCGTTGGAGGACACAGAACTGCTTTCGATTGTCCCTGCCGCTACCGTTGCTTCCATATTGATTCAAGTGGTGAAATGTGTCGAGGAAATCTACCAAGCCGTCAACGAGCTTTCCCACTCAGCGAATTTCAAGAGCGCGGTGAAACCAAAGGTGTCGCCAGAGAAACCACAAGCGCAATTGCTAACACATCAAGGGGTTGTGAAACCCGTCGTCGATATTGGTGGCAACAAGGGCGATGTCGTAGTCACAGTGCTTGATGATAAAATTCCAGAAAATGAAAATAATTCTCGGGCTAATTATCCTGACCAACCCTTGTAAATATTGATCGTCGCTAACATGTGAACTGTGCCTCGATTATGGAAGTCATGTAAATGTCACGTCGTCGAAGAATGAACTCCAAAATCTCAGCCTGAAGAGGCGAGATGATAATGGGGGGACAAATTTGTAATGAAACCTTCCATTTTACTGCATCTCCATTATCTTGTCGTTGGTGTCGCGAAAACATTGATGTATTCCGTATGTGCGTTTCACATATCATGTGGATCTCAGCTCATGCAAAAAGGAAAAATCAATTATATTGGTCAATTCGTCAAAGTTCTTTGGCCAAAAAAAAAAAATCTTGAAAAGTCATTGATATAACATTCGTTAAATGGAGAGAAAACAACCGCCACTTTAAATTTTCTCTTCAAAAAAATTTCCACTCAAATTTTTATTCCCGTCGTTATCCCACATTTCCTAAAGAAAACGTGAGAGTATAAGCACTACGCCTTCGGCGATTGTGACTATCATTCATTGAATCTTCCGACTACCATGTAAACCAAACCTTATGCCATATAATAATAATGATAATAACAACGACGACGACATAGATTCCTTACAGTAGCGTACAATTACCTTAATATGATCAAAGTACTCCTACTTTTAGAGGGGTTTACCTAGAAAATCTAAACCTAAATCAAATTTCTCTCTCTTTCTCTCTTCCTCCCCTCTACCTCCACTGCCACCGCCACAGCATAAATCAGTCACCATTACTTGGAGGTTGCCCGGCCTCAGGATGCCCTCCGATTTGGGTCGCCCAAGGTCGACGACCTCCGATCTAAGGTCGTGCGAGTAACAGTAAGCTGTGGTCAACAAGTCAAAAGGCAAAAGCGAAAGAAAAAAGCCTGGACTAGTCAAAGCAAGGAACGAGCGGCTGAAATAAAAGGAAAGAAAAGGAGAGCATGCAGAAAGTAAAGAAGAAGAAAAGAAAGAAAGAGAAAGAAGAAATGAAGGGGAAAGGAGTACATGCCATTGGGGGCCTCACCAAAGCCGAATTTAATTGGATTTAAAACGCTTCATAAGAATTTAAGCCCTTTGTTTGTCTAATCAGTCGTGAGAGTTATGGCGTAAGAAAGTTTGTTGTGTGGGTGGCCCGCATGTCATCGGAGTGGTTGGGGAAAAGTGTTAAAAAAAGTCTTAAACCTTTTGTATTTGTGTCAATTTAATCCTAAACATTTTTTATGTTATACCAATTCAGTCATTTCTGACTAATTTTGGCCGAATTTTGCTGACTAGACACCGACCGGCTGATGTGGCCTGATCGGCGCTGACGTGGACAACTTTTAATAATATTTTAATAATTTTTATTTCTTTTTCTTTTTCTTTTTTCTTTTTTTCTTTTTTTCTTTTTTTTTCCTTCTCCTCCTCTTTCCTCCAGTCAGTCGCCGGACCTCGGCGACCGGCCGAGGCAACAGCCAGCAAGATTGAGGGCGGCCACTAGCGAGGTGGGCGCGAGGCTCGCCCTCGTCCAATCCGGCAAGGGTCCGGCCTCGCCCATGGCCGGCGAGGATGAGCCTCGCCGGCCATGGGCGAGCCTTGCCACCCAGTGCGAGGCCGCCCTCGCAGCCACTAGCAAGGTGGCCAACGAGGTCGACCTCAACCTCGCCGGCCGTCGCCTCTGGTTCGACGACCGGCTAGAGGAAGGAGGAGGAGAAGGAAAAAATAAAAATAAAAATAAAAATAAAATTTAAAAATATTAAAATATTATTAAAAGTTGTCCACATCGGCGCCGATCAGGTCACGTAAGCCGACTAGCGTCCAATCAACAAAATCCGGCCAAAATTAGTCGAAATGACTGAATTGGCACAACGTAAAAGGTTTAGGATTTAATTGGCATCAAAAAAAGGTTTAGGACTAAATTGGCACAAATGCAAAAGGTTTAGGATTTTTTTAACACTTTTCTTGGAGTGGTTGTTATACGCGTTAGTGGTTTTTTGAAAATGTTAGCCGGTCTTGAGGTCTTTTGTTGACTTGTAATGAGCATTTTGACTATGAAATAGTGTAGTTTGGTCAAGCCATCAGTTAAAGTAGAGTTTTATTTGGTTTTGACGTCGATTCTCATTTAATTGATAGGATTACGACATCGTCAACTCGTAAAACTACTTTGTTTGGTTTTGGGCACTATCAGGTAAGTGATGTTGATCTCTTCTTAGGTTTTGTAAAACTTATTATATGTTGAACTAAGAAGAGCATATTTGTTTAAAATGGTGTTTACTATTTTTTTGTTTATTATGAGATAGTTTGATATATTTCCTTGAAAGTGATGTATACTACTTTGTGAATCTGATTTTTTAGACAACTTCTAAAAAGATTTGGGAAATACTTTATGAAAAAATATTCTAACCAATGATCTAAGTTGTGAAAGATTATGCGTTTTGAGATTGGTCAATGCAATGAACCAACACATTTGGTGAAATTAATCAATTGACTTGACCATTAATGTTTGATTATGGTGGGGATTAAATGGGTATTTCTTATCTCTGTGTGTGTGTTTCAGGTTTTTCGGTTTGTGATAAACAAAATGAGAGCATTCACATTATCTTCAAGGCATTTTGATAGAGAGATTTTTAATTATGACCTTAGTTAGTTGTATATTTCTGAGCTGTATATGACTACGATGAGTTTGTTGAGTTTAGTTGTTAGTTAGAAATGTACATATTTTTTTATGGATTATAGAAAATCTAATGTTGTAACCAACCTACTAGTTTATCATATGTATATGTATATGTAATGAAGATATATATTTTGATAACATATTGTTGGTTTCTGTTTGAGGCAGTGTCTTTCGGGTAAAAATGCCGTTGTATCTTCTACCATTCTTGTTGGTTTCAAGGTGCGACAATGCGATTTTAATTGTGAGGGCAAAAACAAAGGGACGGCAATCAAGGGGTGGAGGATAACATAGGTCCCATTCAAGTTGAGTCAGGGAGAGAAGGGCAGAATTAGGAAAGAATAAAAGAAAAGGACAAAAGGACATACCATGTTCCACAATAGATGAAGATATTTTAAAATTCAAGAATAAAGCTCTTTGCCTTCAAAGTAACATGTTTGCTTGAGCTTTGCTAACATAATGGTATTTTGGCTACTATGAAAATAACAGTTTATTGTGAGTCACAAATTTTTAAAAGAATAAACCCCACAATAATTTATAATTATTTGTTCGTTAATTTTTTGTGATTCAAAATCTCCAATTCTTCTCACAATAAATTAAAAATTGTCATCAAATCATTTTTCGGTTTACTTTTATACATTAGCAATATAACTATTGTACAAGATCAGTCTCTCTCCCTCTCCAAATTCTTCTAATCATAAAGGATAATCATCCTTAAACATCTGTCCATACTTTAAAAAAGTACAATTTTCTACTTCATTAAAATTAAAAGTATGATCTAGAGAATAATTTGTATCTCGTGTTGAATCCCTAAACTCAATCGTCATCCTCAAAACTTGGCATCAAATTACTAAAACCCTATTGAGTGTATGACACAATATTATATTAAAATTAATATAATATCCATTGAGTCAGATGGAAAACAATAAAACCACATGCCTCCTTTCTGCTTTACCTTCTAATAACCCACTTATTGTACTTTGAAGTCAAGCTCAAAACTCAAAATAAAAGTATGGCAGCGCACAATCCAAAACGAATTTGAGTTTGTCGTACGAGTTTTGACCCTTGAGGGTTTTCTTTTTCTTTTTTCTTTTTTTCTTGAGTAATAGTCTTGACTACCTTCCCCATGTGTGCCATAACCAGTTAGATACGGGGACCTTTCTGAAGATACAAGAACCGAAAAGGGCGACGAAAACGGGCAACTTAAAGGCGGACATGCAGTGGATTTGAACATCATGCTGGTAACATTTCAAATGTATCTTGCATCATATTTCATTATCTTTAGTTCATATTGATTGACTGTGCTACAAGGGTATCAGAACAAGTTCGCTACTCCAAAAAGGATGAAAGAGTTGAAAAGTAAAGACGGCTTAATCCCATAGTTCATCAGATCATTAGGTTGTACATGATAAATTGCTAGTCAAACCGACAACACCATCAATCGAGATGAACATTTCCTTCTACAATTCGTTTTGACTTGTTGATATCAGCATGATGACAGCTGGGAACAACTTTTTAAGGGTAATATAAATTGTTGGTCTCTAAACTTCGTTTAGTTTTTTTTTTTTTTTGGTAAAAATGAACTTTTTTTAGTTGTTCAATGTCATTTCTAAATTTTCCATTTATACAATTTAGTCGTGAAATTTCAAAGATCGAATCAATTTGATCCCTTTGTTAAATAAAACAACATGTTGAATGTCTTTTTTTTTCCTTGACATGGACTACTAACTTAACGATAACTAGTCAAGATAAAATGCTACGGACCATCACATCGTGTTTTCCGAATTGCTCGCACTCCCTCTCCATTTCTCGCTGCCTCCCTAGCCCGTGCGAGGTGCCCTCTTGCACTTCGGCCTCCATCGCAATCAAGATCTCGTCAAGCTCAAGGTCGGCTTCGGGATCACAGCGATTGCAAGGCAATCTCTGAGCCTTCCAATCTGGAGGCTGCGTTCAACCTCGAAATTTGGAAGCTTAATCCCTCTAGAATAGAATGCTTTGATGGAGCTAGCAGTATCATCTAGAAGGAAGAATAGGTGATTTTGAAAATACTTGACTATTTAATGCAGAAATAAAAACAATCAAAATAAGTATTGTCAGACTCAAGAAATCTGAATTCGATTTTCACCATAACACAAAAGTCAAAGTCTAAATAGAATGCTTTGATGGGGCTAGCAGTATCATCTAGAAGGAAGAATAGGTGATTTTGAAAATACTTGACTATTTAATGCAGAAATAAAAACAATCAAAATAAGTATTGTCAGACTCAAGAAATCTGAATTCGATTTTCACCATAACACAAAAGTCAAAGTCTAAATAGAATGCTTTGATGGGGCTAGCAGTATCATCTAGAAGGAAGAATAGGTGATTTTGAAAATACTTGACTATTTAATGCAGAAATAAAAACAATCAAAATAAGTATTGTCAGACTCAAGAAATCTGAATTCGATTTTCACCATAACACAAAAGTCAAAGTCTAATTATTGACAGTGATGTGATGATATATATTGGTGTACAAAAGTCTATCAGAAATAGCAAACAACAAATTAGAGATAGAGAAAATTGCACACAAAAGTTATAATGGGTCGGCTTTAGTAAGTCTATATCCACTTTCCCACACTTGAGTAATAGTCTTCAAGTAAATAATAGGTCAATCACTCTTTTCATTACCCCTCAAGGATTACAATTTGTAACTCACAAAGACAAGTATAAAAGATCGAAGTTTTCTCGGAGTTTGAAATTTTTTACTCTAGATCTCTTTGTACTCTTCTACACTTCGGTCTCCCTTTATACTCCTCTACTTCTAATCTATCCATTGGACAGTCTCCAGAGAATCATTCTCTAATCAATCCGTTGGATGAAATCCGTAAAAAAGATTAAGCAACCATTGAGAGTTAAAATCTTGTTCCCCAATGATTTGGTCGCCCATACAATCAAATCTTCAATTTCTATAAGTAGAGTCCTTCAATTAAGGAAAGCAATGATGTCTTGCATAAAAGATTTCATAGCAAAACTATCCTTAAGATTGAAGATTTATCATTACTTTCTATATAGAAAATCCTAGCCAAATTACTAACTATGTTGGTGTGATCAATAGGGCTTGCGTCCGAATATATATATAAGATTTCAGATTTTGATGTCGTCCAGCTGTAGTAGACTCAGAAGATATTTCACGATTTTGATGATCTCCACATGCAAGCTTTGCCAATATCCATGTTGTTGCAGGATGATATCCAAGACGTAATTATCTTCAGACACAATATCTGAACAAACATTAGATAGAGTTTGAATAACTTCAAGATATAGGCTTCTCTTCATTATCGCGACGTTCAAACAGCAATATATTGATCTGAATAAACTTCTTTTCATCAGTATTTCCTGTAGATTCAAGATAAATCAAGGAAGGTTTTGTGAACTCTGAAATCTAATAGTAGGTTTTCCCACCTGAGAGAGAGAGAGAGAGAGAGAGAGCTAGAGGGGGGAGACGAGAGGGTGGAAAGAGCGAGAGATGAGAGAGCAGGCCATAGAGGGGAGGGGCCACATCGTCGGCAGCAACTTGGTGGCAGCTCTCGCGTTGGTCGTCGCCTATTGGTTGGTCGAACAAGGGGCTGCATGACAACATTTCTCTTTCTCAAAATTTCTGTTTTTTTGTTCTCCGGAACAAAAAAAGAACATAAACCCGTTTGGTAACGCCAAGTTATTTTTTATTCCCCCGGAATAGAAAAGTTAGCCAGGGAATAGAAACAAAAAAAACAAAAAAATTGTTTCTTGTCCTGGGAACAATTTCTAGAAATAAGCAAATTTTCTTTTTATTTTTGTTTTATTTCTTTCTCTTGCCGCAGCCACCTCCAACCGCCGGAGCCACCACCCCGCCGCCCCCCGCCGCCGCCGCCACCGATCGCCGGTCGCCGGTCGTCGGCAAGCCGCCACCGCCGGTCCGCCGTCGCCGGCCACGGCCCGCCGCCGCCGGTCGCCGCGCCACCGTGGCCGCCGCCCACCCGCGCCGCCCACCACCCTTTGCCCCGCACGTCCGCCGGCCGCCCCCTCCCGCGGCCGGCGGAAGGCATTCGATGGGCTGGGCGGCTCGGCCGAGGCGGCAGCGGGCGGGGCGGTCGGCCGAGGCGGCAGCGGCGGCGGCGGCCGGCCGAGGCGGCAGCGGCGGCCGAGGCGGCAGCGGCGGCGGCGGCGGCGGCCGGCGGCGGCGCAATCGGCGGCGGCGGCGGCGGATGGCAATCAACGGCAGCCGGCGGCAATCCGTAGGTAAGAATAAAAAACGAATAAATACAAAAGAGAAATTGTTGCGTTACCAAACACATTTCTATTCCAAGAGTAGAAATTTTGTGTAGTTACCAAACGGGTTCTTTTACTCGAAATTGTTTTCCGGAATAGAAATAGAAAAGAATCGTTTTACGAAAAAAACTCTTCCCCAGCCAAGAAATTTTACCATGCGCACCCCAAGTGGCCAATCGACGATGGTCGTGGCTGTTGATTGGGTGAAGGGACTAGACGAGAGGGAACTAGGTTTTTTTCTGAGATATTTGGCATAAATTGCCATTTAGAAAGTATCGCCACATCGTCAATTTTTAATGGAAGCCCTATTTTACATCGGGTACATATGAGTCTACCGAGTTTTTTTCATAGGATGATTTGCATGCAACCTTGATATTAGTTAAGCTTGAGGCTCAAATATTCTTGACAAATAAAATATAAATTCAATTGTTAACTCACTTAGCTGGTGTACGTGGAACGTTAAGCCCATGATGCTGCCTCCCGATTGGCACTCTATCCACAGCCCCACATTAAACCGCATAGAGACAAACAGCAGCCTCGAAAAAGGAAGAGAAAATAACAGATAAAATTATAGGGAACTTTAGGTCATGGCACTTCAAGTTGTTTCGCATGATATTTCATTAATAATTCAATGGTGCTCCAAACGAATGGGCTAAACTAGATCCTAAGAAGTGCATCCATAGGTTTGATTTTGACAAAGTGTCTAAAGATACCAATGCCATTTGTTTGTCTTCGTTAACCTTAAACAAATATGTGCTTGCGAGGGTCCCATATGTAGAATATCTTATCCCAACTTGGATCCATATAAAATAGTTCCTTTTTGTACTTTGATTCCCCTAGTTTAGTGCGGTACCCATCAAAATATTACATCGCCTAACACGACAACATATGACCACAGAACTTTCAACAGTTCGAGCCTTTTTCCATGACTAAAAGCATGAAGAGGAACGACCGACGTCGATTGCCAGCGGTATAAGAAAAGGATATATAAGTATAATTAAAATGATAAATCAAACCCCACAAGAGATTGAGTAAGTATAGTATTTGATTTGAATGAAAAATAAATGTCGTGTTTAAATTACGACTTCTTCAACTCTATCTATCCCAAGTTACATCCATCACTTTATGAGTGAAGTTTTACCCAGTGTACCTGAACAGAGGTAGTTTTCATGCAAGGATTAGTTAAGTCAAAAGGTCACTATCAAAAAAAATAAAAATAAAGATCCAACCTCTTACGACATAAAAAAATTTTGCCGTAATAAATCCAGATTTGGTCGCTAAAACTCTTGGCGACTAAATGGAGCTGTCAAGAGAGGGGAATCGAAATTTTTCACTATATGCTGTCATGTTTCTTACTAATTCATGTTATTTTTAAGTCCTCAATATATTGCATATTCTTATATTATGATTTTATGAATATTGAAATCTTACGTCTACTATCTTCTTTTGATCAGATGATACATGTACACGATGGATTTGGATCCACGTTAAATAAAACTCCATGTAAACTCTAACTGAGAATTTGATTGATGCTAATGTTAATTCTGTTATAGTTTCATGCATATTGTTTTTCTTATAGAAATTCATGTCTGAATCTGACACCAACACTTAAAGAGTACAAATATGCGGGCATCATGCTAGTAGATACCCATAAAAAAAAAAAAAAAAAAAAAGGTTGCCGACATTTAACAACAACCACATCTAGAAAAGCATGTGGTAAGAGTGCGCACTCACTTGAATTACAAAAAAACATATATTAGGTTTAAAGAAAAATCATATTATATACATTATGTATGTCTCCCCCTCTCCCTTTTTCGAGATAAATGCTTTTCGCTTTCTTCCTTCCAATATAAAGCACGGCCCTAATTGGCTTTACGCTACATTTAAAATTAAAAAGATGGGGGTTTGGTGATTAACATTGCCCATCAACTCGTTATTCAAACATTAGCAAAAAAGAAGGAGCAACCAAACAAAATCAAATCAAGCTTCAGATATGGTACCATACAGAATCCCCTCATGTCATTTTATATATAATCATACATATATATATATATATGCGACTTGATCATTGATTTTTCTAGCATCTTGTATGCTTGCCGTTGATTACCCCTTTATTAACTGCTAAGAAAAATTTAATTCTCAATTAAGAGGATTGGTGACACAGAGGAAATATTTCGTATGATCAAAAACAATTATCATATACGTGGGATGCGAGAGACTGAAGTTGCAATAATAGTCCAAGTCCTATAATGCTATTCAATACTAAAGACCGGTCACACTTTGTCGCTAACTTATTACTACTTTTCGAGGTTTGGCACACAAGGATCGAGTTGTTTCACTACAGATGGTATCAAAATAGCGCTCCCTCCAGTAAATATATGGGTCAAAGGCGGACTGGGTCCCCAGCCAATCTAAAGAGGACTATGAAGGATTGTACAAGTGACAAGGTTTGGACAAGGTGCAGTTCCTAACAAACTTTCAAATAAGATAGATCCAATCATACATCAAATACGTGGAGTACCACTATTCAATGTGGATCGAACACTAATGACAACATTGTTGCTTTAAGTGGAGGTGGTTATGACACCCTAAGTGTCATTCATAAGAATAGGTCGTTCCTCAAATGGTGACCTTTGAGTACTCCTTCTAGGGGTTTCGCCCACATGGACCAAGTCAAGTGGTTACTCATAAGTTAACACTGCGTAGGATGGCCAGTGTAAACTATTGAGAAAGCTTTCTAATATGTTTTGAAGATTAACAAAACCTTCCATAAGTGTCTATTGAATTTGATGAAAGCATTTTCAGGTGATATTCTTGAAGAAACGATGTTCAAACTTTATCATCTCATCAAGAAGTCTATTAAAACTAAGAAAATATCGAATATATGAAGCGCAATGGCCAGTAATCTAGGTCGGATTTCTTTCCTTGAGGATGTTGATTGTCTTTCTATCCAGGAAGAATAAGTATCAACATAATCCTTTCTATGCAAGGATTCATAGTTCGATTGATGAGACAAGATATTCCTTTCATACGAAGAACTGAACTTATGGGAAACCCGGCTTTGGATGTATGGGCAATTGACGAGACAAGATATTCCTTTCAAACGAAGAACTGAACTTATGGAAACCCGGCTTTGGATGTATGGGCGACTGAATCAAAGGGAGATTCTGAGCTAGTGCATCAAATGGCTACCAAATCTTTTAAAGCATTCATGTTCAATAGGTTGATTGAAAGAATGATCCTCTGGATATTGTCCAACAATCAGTTTGGAAATAAAGGAGTATAAAAAGAGATATGGTGCTAAAGAGATAACGACATCGTGATTGTAAAATTCCAAAGTTCAAAAAGAGTTTCCATATTACACACTTGCCTTCGTGAGCGTATTGTAATTTTTTGGGAAAATGTCACAAATGGTCCTTGCACTTTTATCTAATGTTCAATTTCATCCCTAAGCTTTCGATTTGCTCAATTTGGTCCCTGAACTTTCATCTAATGTTCAATTTCATCCTTGAGCTTTCGATTTGCTCAATTTGGTCCCTGAACTTTCATTTAATGTTCCATCTAGTTCCTAACTATTTGAAAATTGACCAATTTCCCTTTTTTTTTAATACCAAACTGTTTTTTTAAATAAATTAAAATACCAAATTGGGCTTTTTTTGTTGAAAAAATACCACATTTATGCAAAGTAATAAAGGTCAATATTTACATTAAAAAAAATCAATTGATGGGCTTTTGTACATTATTCAAGTAATTTGCATATACAAAAAAGAAATCAAAATGTAAGATTCACCTTTGTTTATTATTACTGTCTCTTTTTCCATTTGTTGTTATTGGAAAGAAATATTGACCTTTATTACTTTGCATAAATGTGTTATTTTTTGACCAAAAAAAAACCCAATTTGGTTTTTTTTATTTATAAAAAAAACAGTTTGGTATTAAAAAAAAAAAAAGGAAATTGGTCAATTTTCAAATAGTTAGGGACTAAATGAAACATTAAATGAAAGTTCAGGGACCAAATTGAGCAAATCGAAAGCTTGAGGATGAAATTACATTAGATGAAAGTTAAGGGATTATTTGTGACATTTTCCCTAATTTTTTTAGAGGTGTGAACGGTGTCATAAATGTATGCTTTGGTGTAAGATAGCGAGTCCAATTGGCTTAGGCATAAGCAACACCAACTTTGGGTAGAAATGCTTGAATATAAGCAACACAACTTGACTGCTCTTATTTGTTCTCTGGTAAAATCCAACTAATAATCCATTAGCTTGAGAGAGTGAATGTAGGCTTGTAATGAGTCGAACCACTATAATTACTGTGTGCAAATTTCTCCATCCCTTTAACTCTCTATTGTTTTATATGATAGCATTTTGCACACAAGAGAATATGGTTACTCCATAGTTTTTCATCGGACTTTGTTTTTTTGTAACATTAAACTTCGTTGTTTTAAATTTCTTTTTTCATTAGACTTTGTTCTTTCACCTATTCACCCTCTTCTAAGTGATAAAGCTAGCCACAACATACACGTTAGTGATTGTCAGCTAAAATTGATTGAAATGACTATGTTGGCAAATCGTGAAAAATTTTATTATTTTATTGGTATAATTGAAAATTTTATGATTAAAGTGATCGCCATACATTATGTTTAGAATTTTTTGGACAACAATCCTGAAGAATACAAAAAGGCTTGTCAAAATTAGATTTTGTGGACTGTGACATGTACCGCAATAGCTTTTATTCTCATTGAGTTACATGATCTTTAAGTATAATGGATGGATCGCATTTACTTCTTTCTAGAGCCACCAAAATAGGTTGATAGGTCATTTTTGGCCCCTCGAAGCCTATCCCTCCAAGCAATCCACCCTAGAGAAAATGTTGATGCTACGTGTGAAGTAACATAATAATAATGCAATGGCAATCCAGATAGTTACAGAATGAAGAGAAAATAACAACGAAATAGATGTTTCTCTAGTGTATTTTGTATTATGAAATAGTTATTTCAAGACTATGTCTTTGTCTATCTCACTATAAAGAAGCGAACGATAGGCATCCCAGTACTCGTAATACCCTTCAACAATTTCAATCTATATAAGTAAAGGTTACCTAAGAAATTATCAAAAAAATACAAAACCTATACACTTGTGCCAATTCAATTCTAAACATTTTGATTGTATTAATTTAATTCTAAATATATTCATGTTTTGTCAGTTAAATTCATCTGGCCAGTTTAAACCCAAAATTCCTCACATGGACATTGGTGGTCTTATGTGGTACGGTCAATGCTAATATTGACTTTTTTATAATTTTTTTGATTTACTTTACAATTTCGTTGTTTTTTTCTTTTCTTTTATTTTTGTTTTAAACTAAGGGCCAGCCAAGGTCACTTGCCGACCCACACTGGCCGCAAGCAAGGGCTAGGATGCCTCCACCAACACTAGGGCAAGAGCTAGGACGCCCTCATTGGCTTTAGGCAAGGGCCGCACACCCTCACTAGATCTGGGCATTGCGGCCTAGCCTAGTCATGGCCCTTGCCGAGTCTAGGCAAGGTTGGGCAAGTGCTGCAATGCTGTCACCTGAGGCTAGCGAGGGCCGTAGCATCGTCACCTCGCCCAAATCTAGCAAGGGACTGTTGCAACCCCCTTGCCCGGTGCCCTTGACCTTGGCCGGCCTTGAATCCAAACAAAATGAGAGTAAAAAAAAAAGAAAAGAAAAAGGAAAAACAAAAAAATTATTAAAAATTATACATAAAAACTCCATCTTAGTACCGATCATGCCACGTAAAACCGTCAGCATCTACATCACTAAGTTGGCTGGATGGACGCAATTGATCAAATGTGGAAAATTTTGAAACTAAATTGACACAATTATAAAATATAGGATTGAATTTGCATAAATGCAATAAGATTAGGAATTTTTTTATAACCTTTCCAAAGGTTAGGTCAATTGGTAGAAACCACCTTCATTGAGGTGATACATTCCAGCTTTGATTTGATCATGTATGCTATTTATAAAGCCAAATTTGGATGTGGTGTCCTCCCCAGAAATATCTAATAAACTCTTGACATGTAACATTCTCTTAATGAGTAAGGATGTCGTAAAGTTGTAATCAGAAAAGCAAGATAGACGGAATTGTTCTTTTCTTTTTTTGTCGCCATGTGCACCATTATCACTGAAGATAGAGAGGAAACAGGAGAAAGTGATAGGGCAACACCTATAAACGTGGAAGAGAAAGCCATGGATGGAGCTTGCAGTTAAGTATGAACTAACAACATTAAAAAAGCTGCTCTGATTCTTTTATTAAGACGAATGCGGCACGCTTTATCTAGTTTTCTTGAACGCAAGACAGTAAAACGTAAATGATCGAAAGTATTAACATGAGCAATTCGCCAAAAATTGAACTCTCTCGCTTAAAGGCCTGTGGTCAGAGAGTGGGCTTAACATCAGCATTTCGGCCCGCCATGCTCCTTTACTCTTTTTTTGTGCATTTGACTTTGGGAGGATTTGCAGCTTCTAGACCTCTAACATTTTGATGGATTTGGAGTAACGGGCTGGTCAGTCTTAGACCTTTGCATCACGAAAAATGTAGAACAGTGAGACTCGAATCAGATTTTTATATAAAACGTACGAAACCCGTATAAGAATGCTTAGATGGTCATCATTTTCTCTCTCGCCTTTTTCTTTAAAAATCCATAGTAGATGGAAGCATAAACAGTTCGAAATTTGACTCGTATATCTATTTTGTGGGTGCCTGTGCATCTTTTATATCTTATTTTATTTAAAGATCGTTTTAATTTGTTAATTTTTTTTCTAATGGGGCGTTTCATCTTCCTTCTAGAAGATAATACGTTCCTCTTTTATGGGTTCTTGTTGGGTGTCCCCGAGTTCTAGCAGTCATTTCGTCTAAGTGGAACAATGGGGGAGCCCTTATTTTCTTTTGGAAATTGAAAAGTTAGACGCTCGGCCTATTGGCCTTGCACCTGGAAAGAGGCATCGAAGCCCATTTGGTAATGTAGCTGTAGTACGAAGTGTTGTGATTTGTGCGTTTGATAATATATTTTTTAAAATTAGAGAAGCGAAAAATTAGGCGGGGTAACTTTTTAAAAGCTAGAAGTTGCTGTAGCTATGGAGGTGTTGCAGCTGCAAGGTGATTGCTAAACATCTATAAAAATTAAAGCCCTAATATTGAAAATCGAAATTGTTGCGGAAAAACCGTAGCAAATAGATGTTTAGTTTGCCCTCTGCGGCCACTTTCTGTTCTTCTTAAAAAGACTATGGAAGAGCTAGAAGATTTTAAAGTTGGGGAAAGTATTTGTCATTGGCCTCAACAGTTTAAAGGTTGAAATGCAAGTTTGGGATAAATTTGAGTCTTTAAGACGTCGACCACCGTTTAAAGGCTCTTGGGAGACCTTTTTGTTTTAGTGCAATGACAATAGCAATGAAAAGGGCAAGATAGACGGTAATTTTGAGTGCTTCTTGTCTTCTTGAGAAAGACTTAATTATATCCTAAAACTATTTCATCTTAACTTTGGAATATAAAGCTAGGCGAGGGAAGAAAAACTTTTTTTTTTATTAAAAGGGACAGCACATGTAGGTACCGACACGCTAAAATAAAAAACGCATTCAAATTGAGCACCGGATTACCAGATTACTGCTGGAAGCCCCTGTCAGAAGTTTGCTTTCTAATGGTTAAACATATGTTTCGCACAGTGCCTAGAATCAGCACGCACAGTGCCTAGAATCAGCACTTCTAACCAATATCCCACTATCCCTAGTTCTAGACACTTTGTGACCGAAGAAAATTGGGGATTTCATTATTGAATTGCAAAGCATCACTTGATTCATTGAGGTACTTGTTAACTATTTTTTCCAGGTAATTATTATATATAAATTATTAAAAACTTCTTGTTTAATCATTGCGAATGCTTTTTGAAAGTAAGGAATATACCTAAGCAGGGTTAATTGAACCGAAGAGTCTTCTTTTTCGTTCTTCATTCTTGCTTTTCCTATGACCCACCACCTTCCTTGTTCAATCATTTGATAATATATCATTCGACTGCTCTTATGTTTCGATTGGTTACAAGTTCGAACTTCTTTCTTTTTCCTCTTTCCATATACTCAGTTGAGAAAATGGTTTCGAAGTGATGGCAAGCATAATAAACTCATATTCTAACATAATAGAATAATTTGTAATTTCAACTTTTAGAAAGTCTTTGTTTGAATTCAACCAATACTACGATCATAGTATTAACTCCCTTAAAAAGAGTTATCCACTCTTGCGTTAGATGGACAGAAAAAACGGGTATTTTTTGCCAGGTAAATATCCCATAAAATCTTCAGGAAAAAAAATTCTATAAAATATTATCCGTCTCTTCTATTTAATTTTAGAATTAATATCACAAAAAATTACAAACTAGTACATCGTGATAAATTTATTCCAAATTAATTTTTTATCACAAATATCCAAAATCAATATACTTGTAACAAATTGACCTCAAATTGGTTTTTCTTATTATAAAAAACTCAAAACTGATATATTTGTGATAAAGTCACCCTCTGTTAGTTCTTATTAAATTAAATTAATATCATGAAAAATCATAAACCGATACATTTCTGGCAAACGAAGAGTAAAACCTCTAAACTAATGTCATATGTCATCAAATTCAATAATTTAACTACAAAATTTAACGGAAACTAACAAAGAATAAATTCGTCACAGATTTATCGGTTTGAGATTTTTCGTGGCATTAACTCTTTACTTATTCTTCCGATTCCACCGATAAAATTTTATGGATCAGATCCTAATTTTACATAAAATAATTAGAAATTCGCTATGAATCTCACACTTTTGGATATGTCCCCTCCAACAATGACAACGATATGTTGATTCCTTTTCTTTTCTTTTTCTTTTTTTGGGGTACCCTGGAGTGTGGAGTGTGATTGTAATTAGGTGAGATAAGATCCTCTTTTTAAGGTAAGTAAAACTTATAAGTAATTTCTTTTTCCTTCTAGATTTGTATGAGCTCGCTTACAAGAAAGTCATCCCGTCGTTGTCATTTCCTGAAGTCCTAAGGTTTGATGTTCCAGATACGAGATTACTGACCAAAAGAACCAAGCTTTCATGCGGACTCTCTCCTGATCGTCGTCCCTCTCTTGGCCCGTCCATGCCCACCACCTTTGCACCCCTCAACGTAATTCAAAACGCATTCTTCTCCTCTCTCTCTCTCTCTCTCTCTCTCTCTCTACATTCGTGCATTTCCGTTGACCGTGTTGCGGGAAGGTCTCAGGGAGAGGGCACTACCGTCATTTCGAAACCCCTCTTCCCCCTCCCTTCACCTCTCTCTCTCTTCTCTCTCTCTGTATCTCCAGGCGATCCAGACGAGGAGGGATGGGGCTTCTCTCAAACAGGTTCGACCCTTTTCTCATTTTCATTGGGATTTCTTTCGTTTTCCAGCAAAATGCTCGCAAAAGGGCGGAAAAATTTTGGATGTTTGGGGTTTATTGGGATTCGTCAAAACTTGGGTCCCTCTATTTTTCCTGCGTTTTGTTGCTGGATTTTCCATGGATCCCGTTTGACGGTGTTTTCTTTTTTCTGTTCTTTTCCCATGGAACTTGAACTGTATGATCACAGAGTTGACAGGGCGAGCCTCAAACCAGGGGATCACATCTACTCTTGGAGGGCCGCTTATTTTTATGCCCATCACGGTTCTTGTCTCCTTCCTTCTGTTTTTATTGCCATTTGCATTTTTGTCCAAAAGAATTCTCTACTTTTTTGTGTGTTATCTTGGTTTCTGCTTAGTAGATGCATGTAAATCCTCTGTATGTTGAGGAATATGTGGTTTAAGAAAATTAACTCTGGTTTGAATGTTTTGTTCTTTTCCATCTTTGGTTTAGCTGCATTGTCCATGTGTGCCTCGAAAGGTTTGGGAACAGGTGGATAATTTTTTTCTTGATCGGGCCCAGCATAATGATGGATATGCTGCAGGCCTTCTCTATATACGGACCTTTTCACTAGAAATAATCTTTCTGGCCCTGCAGAAGGAGCGAGCCAAGCAAAGATCTTTAGTAGGATTATCGATGTTGTTGTCTTTTGCAGGATACATTTGTTTCCATGATTACTAAGTTAGTTCGGAAGTTCATCATAAATTAGATTGCATAGGTACTAGTATTGGAGAACAGGTATTTCTGTGGATTTTGCTAGTGATTTGGTGAAGGTCAGGATTAGCATTTCGTACTTTGAGGAATTGAACCAAACACTAGATGCTAAGCTATTGGTAAGAGGAAAACCAGGAGGATCAACTGTATTTTTCTTCCTTTTTCCTTGAAATTCTTCTGAATGTCACAATCACAATTTTCCTCTCGACTGGAAAAAAAGAAAAACACCTACCTTCCTAGATGCATAAGGTCGTCCTGCCTTGATAATGTATATTAACCAGAAAGGTTGAGTAGGAACCTTACATCCCCATGATTTGACAGGACAACTCTTTGGTTGTATTGTCCAATAAACCAGTGGATCTTTTCACTCGTTGAGGAAATAGGGGACTGGTGGTCTTCCACTTGCGAACGGCTCTACTGTTTGAATATCGTCTTCTTTGTAATTATGTTTGTGATGCCAGACCAGACTCTCACATCTTTCTGTGATGCATTTGGTGATACAAGCCAGGGATGCTTAACTGTCTTGTTTTCTTTGGATAAATGACCACATAGTTTTGTCTGATTCAATTACATTTAGCTCCAATTTTCTTCTCACTTCTTCTATTAAATCCTGGACAATGCGTGCTGTTCTATCACTTCAATTGTGATTGACACATACAATGTAAACCAGTATACAGAACTGGCATGCAAAGAATGTGGCAAAGCCATGCGGGCACTTAAAGAAATGAGCCCCTCAAAAAGAATCTCTCTCAATTTTTATGACATCTTTGTATGCCGATCTGTGTATCTATAGTATCTTGCTGCAATAATTATTCTTCTCAGAACACGGATGCTCTGGGCAAATGTAAAATTGCTGTAAACTTATTTCTATGGGGCATTGAATTTTCCTGCAATAACCTTCTGTCCCTTTTCTTGGGGGAACGTATCTCCATACTTTTGACAACAATATTGTTGGTCCTTTTTCTCAGAACGCGGATGCTCTGGGTAATTGTAAACTTGCTCTAGACTTGTTTCAATGGTGCATCGAATTTTCCCTGCGATAACCTTCTGTCCTTTTTCTTGAGTGAACGTATCTCCATACTTTGACAACAATATTGTTGGTCTAAATGCAGGTATTTATGTTGGGGATGATAAAGTCATCCATTTTACTCGAAGGGGAAGAGAAGTAGGAACAGGGACAGTTGTGGATTTCCTCTTGGTGAGCTCTGGGCCATCTCGATCCCTAGTACCTTGCGAAACATGTACTCCTCCTGAAGAGGGCCACGGTGTTGTCTCCTCCTGCCTAAACTGCTTCCTCTCCGGCGGGATCTTGTACCGGTTTGACTATTCAGTAACCCCAGCGTTATTCCTCGCAAAAGCCAGAGGAGGAACCTGCACTCTCGCAGATTCTGATCCCTCCAATGTGGTGGTTCACCGAGCAAATTACTTGCTTGAAAATGGATTTGGTTGCTACAATGTCTTCAAGAACAATTGCGAAGACTTTGCCATCTATTGCAAGACAGGGCTGCTGGTGTTGGACCAGGGAGCGATCGGGCAAGGCGGGCAGGCAGTGTCCATAGTTGGTGGGCCCCTTGCCGCTGTTTTATCTGCACCTCTCCGCCTTCTCACAACAAACATTTATGGAATGGCTGCTTCAGCAGTGGTAGTCTATTGTGCAAGTAGGTATGCTGCTGACATCGGGAGTGGCATGAGGAGAGATGTGGTGAAGATTTCTGCAGAGGATCTTACAAGGAGGCTCGCGATTGGCCTCCTTCAAGTGATTGAACCCCGAGCTTACCAGCACCTGTCTCTTAATACCTGTTTTATCATGCTGCTGATTTTGCAAGTCATTCTCCATTGTTTTATCATAAATAGGCAACCTGAATGCTGTGTGATTCTACCATCAAGTCTTAAGCAGCACGAGTCACTGTTCTGTGTTTTGCTGAATGTTTTGTCGATTCAGGTCACTGCTTTCCTTATCTGTATCTCCTTCTCAGTGCTGTGCTATGATGGGTTTGGAAGTCCTTTCTAAGCGATTGCCAATGGCTATTTGTATTGTTTTTAGGATATGTTGCATCAAAGCTTGAAATTTGAAACTGGAAGAGCAAGTTCCAAGTGCATCCGCCGTCGGTTTACATGCCTGCCACTGCATTTTGAATTCACCTGCCCTATCAAGTCATGAATCCCAATTCAATCTGAAGATATATTTAGTGCAAATTCATGTTACGTCTTCGCCTTGATGCTTGCACAAGGATCTTAACTTGATCGTTTAGCATATGTAATCTTCTTTGTTTCACCCAGTTCTTAAGTTGTTATAGTTGCAATGCCTTTGGATTCAGAAATTGCATGTGATGGTGATGTGATGCACTGCATCCATCTCTTAGTAATGAATCTGGAAATGTGTCATCAGTTTCGCACTTTCTTTTTCTCCTTTGATTTGCTACACAATTGGATGGGCACGGTGGGGTTTTCTTTGAATGTCCTCTTGAATGGCTAGTAGCTATTCCAAAGTAATTATTCAAGTACTAGTTTGAAGTGCTACTGCAAAGAGAGAAGGGAAGTGTCAACCTACGTGCTCCGGGGGCAACATACGAAGATAATTTCATTTTCCAGTAACGCGGCGAGGGCGACATCGATGATAACTCCATTTTCCAATTGCTGATATACATACTTACCAAAAAATCGCCAGATATATTGACCTTTGTTGTGCTGATCATCAAGACTCAGGATGGAAAAAGACATCAGAAGCCTAGTCTCTAATTCAAATAATTCCCACTTTTTCTAAAAAAGTTTGATTCCCATGGGGAAAAGTTTGATTTTTTAAAAGTTTTGAATTATAATTAACACTAATGGATTGCAAAATTGAGGTGATTCTAAAACCCAGCACATGACTAATTTCGCTCGAAGACCTTCCAACAAGATTGAATCTTACGGAACTCCCATATAAGACAATCAGCCGTTTATGCACAGCATTTTGGCTTAACGCTATAGTGACAAGGTCGTTGCGCACACTAGGCAGTGACAGACAATACCTAGTCTTTGTGTCATTTGCTGGAATTTTGATGATCCTATCGTTTTCCGCAATTCATGAAGGAATGAAGCGAGAAAAAACAAAGAATTGTCACTCAATTATAAGACTACTGGGGAGGATTTTCTCATTTGCGAAGATTGAGGTTGACATGAATTCAATACATAAATTATCAGAAATTGTTAATACAAAAACTATCGCCTTGGTCCAATGAACCAAGTATAGCGTCATAGGACGAACAAAATTGGAACTGCAGCAGCCGTGAGCATTATCATACAAGCAAAACTGCATTTACACAACCGTCGTTCTCAGGATTGTTCGTCACTTGGGCGTACTTCCCTGCAATTCCATTCACAGAAATCAGGTTAAGCAACATGAAAAGGACAGCCATTAAGCAAAACCATCACAAGGCAGATGAAATTACCCCAAACAACTTTCCCGGCTGGTGTAACAAGACCAAGTTCACTCACATTAACCTGATATTCATAGCAATTAAATTGTCAACAGACCATCAAATTTAATAAACAAGCTCAAGGGAAAAAAAGAGAGGTTTGGGGGCGGTGGAGGAATCCTACCTCAATGATGGTTCCTTTGGTCAGAACACCCAGAGATGTATACATTGCACCATTAGGGTTTTTCTTAACTCCAATTATCTCGAGATTGAAGGTACACTTCAATTCCGGATGCGTAACATGGGCTTTGTTGAAACGCAACCCTGAGGGACGGATGAACCTCTCATACTTCGGAGGTTTTCTGGTGAAACTAGGGCCAACAAATGTGGCTTTTGTGACCATCCTCTTCCATTGTTTGGCTGAAAATACGCCACCAACAACATGGATTGTTAAAGAAGTGCTGCCCCTTCTTAATAATAATGCACTACTAGCAAGTTCAGGTAGGGGAAAATTAATTCTCTAAATGATACACTCGACTAGGTCTCTTTTATCAGGTTCAACATTCATTTCCAATCAGATCGTGCCTCTCAACACTGTCTAGGCCACAATCTTAATCTACCAAGCCCAATCACCAACAAAGAAACTCACTTCTCAAATTGATAAGCATCCATCCCAGCTCAGTCAACAGTGATGCACAAATATTGGTTCGCTAAACTTATAATATCTTCCAAGTAACAAACATAAACAAACAAAAAAGCAGCCAAAGAGGTGGTCAGAGATACTCACTCTTCCTTTTTCCAGTTCTGAGCACTTTGAACATCTCATCTTCAGCAACAGGCCTAACCTGGAGGGGACAGCAATCAAATCACAATGCCATTGAGTAATTGTAAATCGACATACACTTTTAATGAATTAATCAACAAGCTATCCAAAATAGAAAAATGGGATCACTCTTGACTCTTTAATATTCGCATGAGACAGGAATAAGAGATATGGAACAAAGAATCACGAGAAAACAGTATAAAGAACAAACTCATGCCAACAATTCCTCAATTAGATGCAACCAAGAAGAAGATGAAATTACCTTGGGCAAAGGAACTTCCCACTTTCCAGCTTTCTCTTTCCGTTTTTGTTTTATGGTGTTGCTAAGCACCTAAATTTTCAGAATGTAAACATTATCAAATTAGAACAGAGCTGTCAAAATATCGAATCATACCATCCATATAAGATACGTACCTTAGCTCGTGTAGTAGTTTCACGATCAAGAAGATAAGCAGGAACTGCTCCTTCATGAACATCATCATCCACTTTGCGCCTACTTGAGGACTCTTCATGCATTGCCAACCTGATCCAACAAGCAGGAAATTATTAAAAATCGTATGGACATCATGTTATAAAATGATATGATCAATATATGGAATACAGATTCACAGAAGAAAGCACAGCATGACTACCAAAACAAATTCTAGAAAACTTAAGTTTGAACGCCATAAAACAATCTTAAGGTCACCATGAACATCTTAAAGAGCCACCTCATTTACTTGCAAGAAAATCTAGACATCAGACCATCTACTGATAGAACAGAGAGCAAAGCACCCTCCAACCTATTGTCCCATGCAACTCCTCGCCAATAGAACGACTAGGCAAACAATCAGACCGATAAAAAAAAAACATGACACCATCGAGGCGATGTGCAACAACGGGCACCGAAGCAATCAAAGCAACGCCATGTTTCAACCCACATCCAAGAATGCCCCATTTCCTCCCCCAGACAGAACTGATTAGGTACAAAAGGTGAGTTGAAAAACTAACCAACCCACTGAAACCTCACATCGCCATAGGATATCCAAAAAGAAACAATTCTTCCATCAATTAGAAGCAAAGCAGCATTAAAAGAAAATTAAAAAAAAAAAAAAAAAATTCTCACGTTTTCTTCATGAGAGCCTTCTCCGCATATCGCTTCTTCGCGAAGAGCTTACCCTTGATACCCAGAGCCTGCGTCGTTCAGAAACAGGGCATGAGATCATGCATATGCCAAAAAAAAAAAAAAAAAAAGCAGAAAGGGAGTTTAAGGGAAAACGAATGCGTACTTTCTGGGCCATGGCGGAGCGCTTGTGGACTTCACGAGCCTCCTTCTTGCGCTTGCGCTCGAAGTGGTCATGGCGGTAGCCATGGAGCTTCCTGTGTCGCTCGATGTAATCTCCTTGCGGCTACAAGCAACAACAGCACCAACACCGCCCCACGCGAATCGGGAACCGCGCGAAGATGGCGAATTCGATGAGAAATTCAAGAAGCCCGAGGGAGATCAAGAACACGAATCGCGGGGAGAATTCAGAGAGAGAAAAGCTTACCATGGCGGCGACTGGAGGAGGAAGACGGCGGTTCTGGTTCGGCCGGAAGAGAGTGCACGTAAACCCTAAATTGAAACTGAGGGGGAAAGAAAGGGAATTCTAATTTATTTGGGCTTTTGCCGGTTGTGAATCTGGGTTCGGCCCGCTTTAACTCACTGGGCTGGACTCTGAAGTCTCATTTAAAGAGGTAAAAAGAGGAAAATATAACCTCTACCCCGGGGCCAGCTTTGGATCCTTGGTTGTAACTTGTAGGGTTACCTCATCTAAGATAGGGATTGTTGCCAACCAACAAGGACCGCCAACGGTCATCCTCCAATGAGGTGGAGTTCTTATTTTAACGTCTCGGTATCTACATGCCCTGTTCCTCTGATCTCCCTTTATATCTTTTTTTTTTTTTTTGGTAACCCGAGACGGCCGTACAGCCAAACGCTGGCGACATAAACCCGGGGTGACTGTGGGGACCCACCTCCCACAGGCCGCAGGTAAGTCGCACAAGCGAATGCGGTGACTCGAACTCGCTCCCTTCCAAAAGAGGGATTGAGCGGAAGCCAACGCACCCACCAATGGGGTGGATCCCCCTTTATATCTTTGTCTTCCCTGGAAGAAAGGAATACCCTCTAATTGCTTTACATCCCGAAAGTCTCAAGGTTTGCATGGAACTTAAATGAAGTCTTTTAAAGACATGCTTAGGTCTATAGTTGAGTATATATATGTTAAACTATGACCCATATAAACATATAAATTTTAATAGAAAATCATATTTTAATTATCCAAATTGGCCCTCTGATGCTCAAGTTAGAAATTGGAGAAGGAAATGAAATGTATATAATTTAGATCAGAGTTAAATATTCTACGCTGGTTTGTCTGCTTCCAAATGAATATTTATAGGATTTTCTATTTTTACCTGTCAAGTTAACAGATAGTCATTAAGCTTTTACAAATATCGGTTTGTTATGACAAATGGCAATACATCGTGACAAGCATGATGTATGATGGCATGTGGTGGTCAAACCATTCAAAGGCCAATGGGTATTTGATCTTTCAAGCAATGGCTTCTCCGTTCATTCCTCCAGTAAAATGACTTATGAGTGGGGGGTCATGTCGACATGTTCCTCAATGGGTTGTCCTGCCTCAACTCAGCAACTGAGCCAATGGCCTTTTTCGGGTCAGCCGTCTCGTTGGCATACGATTAGATTATGTGGTGAGGTTACTATGGACGTGTATCCGAGATCTAACGATTTTGTCCACATGTCATTAATACTCGCCCCACTTTTAGTCTCAACAAGTGCAACACGTAAGATATGAAAATAGACGAGATCTATAATGTGGCAATCACATATCTTCAAATGGCCTCATTTCATTCATCCGTCTTCGCTTATTTAGAGCTGGTTTCTCTTTCCAAAACCAATGTTCTCCCATCTCCGAAAACTTTTACACACAAAACCTCTCTGGTTGAATTTGGTTCAGCATTCTCAAAAAGCTTTTAGTCCCCAAAACCCCTTGAAAAAATGTTAAAACAGTTTGACAACCTTTTTAAATAAACTTTCGGTCAAATGCTAACCTTGGAAAAGCTGAAAACCCAATATTTGTAGGGACTAGCATTAGGCTTTTAGTATTTGGTTAAATGCTGAAATTAATTTTTTCCTTTTAAAACTATTCTCACCAATTTTTCAAATTTTCGATTTTGTCCCTGATTAATTTTTTTTATTAAAAAAAGAATACAACCCTTTGCCCCGCGAAGAGTTTGGTTCAATTTCCAAAATATATATATAAACACACACATACAATATACCCAAATCCCATTATAAATTTTTTTTGACAAACACACATTCAACTCAAAATCCATTTATAAAGGGGTTTTAACTAAACGCAATTTGCATTTTCCCAAATAGTTTTGACTTTCAACATTTACATTACATCCAAAGTTCGTTTACAAAGCTAAACCAAACGCACCCTCTCTAAATTCCTCAAAGTCTCAATCTCTTAAAGTTCCAATTAAATTAATGACAGAATCGCACCTCCCTCCAATGGGGTGCTCTGCTCCGCCCCCTACAATATCCGAGGCCCAAAAACCATAGTAGAATCATTAGTAGCAAAAAGGAACACTTCTTTTCGAATCTATACAGCAAATACCATCACAACTACGGTCAAATTTCGTGAAAACCAGTAAGATTGGCGAAAATCGTAAAATTACAATACAATTAGGTGTGAGATGAAATCAAACTACAGATCCAACACTACAGCAACACGAAAGAAATCAACAAAACATAGAGAATCGAGAGAAACTTGCATTTGACCTTTGTATTCTCCTTCTTGGTGGAAAAATAGATTTCACCACCCGGATTGGCCCCACAATGCTTAAATCATAATGTAGAGGAGAGAAAATGTGTATAATTTAATCAAACTGGAAAATTCAAAACCTATTTCTCAGCTTCTAAATAACTATTTTGAGAGTTCTCTGTTTTCACTTGTCGGACTAGTGTCTAAAGATAATCATCGAGTCATGACAAGTATTGACTTGTTTATAACAAATCTCAATACATCGTAATAAGTGTGATATATTACGACTCATGGTGATCAAACCGTTCACAGAGCAAATAAGTATTTAAACTTTTATGGAGTGGCCTCGCCATTCACTCTTCCAAATATGGCATGACTCGGGAACCTCTTAAAGAATAACATATGCAATGACCCTTATTTAGCAAGCCACGGCTGAACTCAAACGAAGCTGGAGCATGCTTTATTAAGAATTAAAAAAAAAAAAAAAGTGGATCCAAAATAAGTCATCCACTCATTCTCAAGTAGTTCCAAAATAAAACATAATAGTTTCTAAACAAAGGCTATTTCAAAGAGGCTCCAAGGGATTAGTAATCCAATTGGGGGAGAGAATTTCTTTGATGGGCTGTGGCGATCCAGTCCATAAATGAATTAGCATCACAAGAGCAATAGGGGTGTAAGTAGAGATGTGCAAAGGAATCGGGACCCACCCGGCCCACCCAAAACCAGACCGGACTTGCCTAGAACCGACGGTTCTTAAGGGAATCGGTCGGGTTCCCAATTACAATTCATGAGAACCGGTTCGGTTCTCGATTCCATAGCAGATCCGTCCACCCGCCCACCCAAATTGAACGGGTTATATTATAATAATATATTAATTTTTAATATTAAAAAATTCAAAATTAGTAAATCTAAAATTTGTGGCTCACGTTACTCTCTCTTAGTTTTTTTAGTTGCTTTGACTTGAATAAAAGAGATGAGCTTGATTGGATTGTTATCTAGGTCAATCAAGTCAAACAAGCAATTGTCTAAATTTATTCGCCATGCTTTTGCTCTAGAGGGTACCAAAGCTTCTTATCTCTAAATCATAAACCTTCATCTTAGTTGAGAAAATGTAATTCAAGGCAAATCGTGAAAAAGATACGAGAATGACTTTTTTCTTGCGCATTCTCATTCCAATACTAGAGTGCCAAATTTGCCCACTAGTTCCTTACAACATTTTTAAGCGCATAGAATTTTTTTCTCATTATCTTGCCAATTTTGGTTTCCCTCATGTTGGTTGCACAAGTGTAGATTGGCAATATTTGGTTGATGTTTTGTGAGATCGGTTCCATGGATCCATCTGAGAATTGAACCATCGGAAGCTAGACGAGACTTGGCGGTCTAGTTTCCGAGTTGATCCATGCAACCAATAGGTGATTCTCAATTTTAATTTTTCGAAACCAATCCTTAGTAGGCGATTCCCGATTCTAGGGTGGAACTCGCCCACCCGGATCATGAAAGGGTAGAGGAAAAGGGAGAAGCGAGAGGTGGGTTTAATATAAATTTTGGGTGTCCATGAGGGCAAACAAGTCTTTTTAGGTCTTGGGAGATACAAAATATAAATTTTAAAATTTGCGAAGAGTTTTTTATATAGGTTATGCTTTCCTAAAATGTACAATTCGCATCTTCAGACAAACCCAAATTAGAAAGACCAATGTACCCTCAACCATACTAAACCCTTCTCTCACTCTCTCACACATATTTGATTTATTTTCCTTTCATTTCCATATTTCCTAATATTGCATTCAGTAGAAGAGTGGTACAACACATTTTCTCTCGGAGATTGAAGAGTTCTGAAGTGAGCTATAGGTACATAAGCCTCTAACTTGCTTCAATAGAATCATTACGTCCAAGTAATAATGGCTGAAAAAGTCAGTCGCTAGCATAAGGGTTATTAATCTGGAAACAGAGAACTTTGCTGTACATTTTTCTCCACGTTGGTCCTCATTAGGAAAACATGCACCTAGGATTTCTGACAAACAAAAAGAAAACTATTGGATTTTGATCCTCATCTTGAGCCATGGGTACAGCTTAGCCTTGGATCCGATAATTTCGCTACGTTTGTTCAGGATAGCAAGCAAGGTGATAAGCCCGAGAGAGATTGGCACTCTGGTCCTTCGTTGAAGACACTGGAGTGTCCATGTACGGACGATGAACAGGAGGTAACAACAATGCCGATCGTTTATCCATGGACAGCAAACGTCCGCACTCGCTGCGAGAGACAGAATGCTTGATGTTAGTCATTTGAAACAACAGAGAGGAGTAATGTATGGAAAGAAGGTGAATTATGCACCTGCAAACTTTTGTGAATAAAGTTTGATAGCTGCTGATCCAATGCTACAACATCATGGAAGAAGTCAAGAAAACATAGACATTTTAGACTGAAACAAAGATTGTCTAACAAACGATGAAAGACATGTAAGCCAAATAGCGCTTACCAAAAGAGATAATAGAGCAGTTTCAGCTTTGACTCCTACAAAATATTGTAGGGCCATGGTAGCATGATCCTGAAAAGAAAAACACTGCTAATAAACATTTGGAGAGACGGGTGCAAGCATCTAACAACAGGAAAATATTAAATCAAAAACAGCAGCCCTTACCGTGATATGCCTAAAAACATGGTGAACTGAATGACCTCGAGCATGAACATAGCTACCTCCCTGTTAAATATACATGAATAAATAACACAGTTATGGGTATTTATAGCCAATAGCTTCCAAGGAAACAAAAGTAACATCAGCTAAAAAGAAAGGCAAGGTACAAAAGATCAAAATATTTCAGCTAGAAACTTGTCCTCCAGACTGCAGTTAATAAGCCAGGCCCCTATTTTGAACAAAAGCTTAAGCCTCAAGCCCTCAACGCAGAATCAAACTTGTGTAAAATGTCTATGACGGGCTAAACAATGAAATGGAAATGAACAGTTTGTGTATTGCCTCATGACATCTTGAGCTATTAAAAAACTTTGGGAACTTAGATTTGAAAATTGTGGGACCGTTCTAGAAAGGTCATATATAGTTTACACAGTATATGACAGGCTGTAAAATCAATGAGTTAACCAATCAAGTATAAGCTCTGATATCAACACCAGGCACATACCCAAGAACCGAAATAACAAAATAATAAGATTTTGCAACCACCATACTAATGACGGATTGCCCCCTAAAGAATTTTGCAATTTTAGTTTCAACAAAATGGGAGAAAAGGAAGAGTTTTGGGGTATAAATTATTGTCTTTGCCATCTTTATCAGACATGCAAGTCACAGTTATTTTTTTAAGTGGCAGAGAAGAAAAAACCACATTTTCTTGTCTTGCGGCTGGTTAATGACATTGACACCACTGAAAAGAACAAATGATGGCGAAGCTAAAAACTAAGAAGGCATTAATTATGATAATGCTAGTCTGGTCACTAAGCAGGGTCAGATATAAGGTATAAGTGCTAATTGAAGCAACTAAATCATTAAATTGTTGAGACATTATGGGAAGGAGATAGGTTTTCAGTTCGTCTCATTCAAGAATGCTGGTTCTTGTTTCCACTCATAAGGCCTTCTCTCATCTTTTTGCAGATTTTTTGACTCCACTCCAGCCACTGTTGATTCTCACTTTTATACAATCGCTAAAACTGAAAGAAAATCACTCTTTGATCATTGGGACACACAGTTATTCCAATCTCACCCAGTGATTCCGCTCATAAGGCTGCTCTTTTGTTGCCACACGCTTCTGTTACCCAATGCAGAAAACTGCTTTTGTAAAGTTGCCAAAACTGGAACGACTCATTGATTCCCTCATCGCAACATAAGAAATTTCCCATTGACCCTCTTCTTGATGAAAAAAAAATTTCATTTGGCAATTTTCTGTTTGTAAAAACATGCAGACTTGGTTGTCAACACTAGTCACAACAGGGTTGAACTAATTCAAAGAATAAGTCAATGCAACAGAAAGTAACAATTTCTTTCACGATAATGATATCGAGTTTGTCCACTTCAACTCTACTCCATAGCCTCAGCAAACCATATACAATTATTGTGCTATGTAGAAAAACTTCACCATCAAGACATGTCAGCATTTTTTGGGACATTTGTGTTGCTGTATTAAGCAAAACAGTTACTATGCTAGACTACAAGCAAAACAACACTTGTAGCGCTGTCACCAGCAAGAGTAAAGTCAAGCAGCAATGAGAAATCTGCTTAACGAGTGTTAAACAAAAAAAGGAAAAGCATGCAATACCACCCATCTTTCACAAACGCACATGAAGGGAAAAAAAAAAAAAAAAAAAGAGTAGCGGCTTACTCAACTTATGCAATTTAAATGATGAAAACATCTCAAGAAGAATCTTAAGAGAAACAATAGAGGAAAAGCATGCCAGGGAAAACAGATTACCTCATCTGGAGAAAAGAAGGCCACTGCATCTGGGTCAACAGAACCCGCAGGATGCAATGATATTAAAGCTCTGAAGACCGAGGGAACCAGCAACTCAATCACGGCAACTTTGTCAGTATTAACACTTGCAGGTCCAACAGGAGACGGCCTTAGCCTATTTAAACTGTGAAAACTGTGTTCTTTCGATGCTTCTATAAGATTCTCATTTGCAGAAGATGGCAGGGAAGAAGCTCTTTTCAGCCAATCCAATCGACCATGTGTCAAAACTTTGACACTTGGCATCTCTTTCTCCATGTAAATAAGAACATCAGATAGTGTCTTGTAATTACTACGGTCATCCTCCTGACTTGCTGTTGATACTCGAGAACCACAATGCCTTTTGGGTTCTGATTCGAGACTTTGGCCATTAAGACCATCATCAAGATGAGGGAAAAATCGTCGCTTCTGATCAGTGAAAGCCTTGAGAGCTAACCTACAAAAATGTGGGAAGCATGGAATAGTTATGAAATAGGATAATCAGCGACAAAATAATCAGTCCAACTGGGATATAAATTCCCAAATGAAATTGCTGTGTTGGATGATTCTTGAGGAGTAAGTTCCTTTAGGCATCATATGTCAAGTTACTAAGCACCAAGGTTAGAGTTTCTTAATCATAACACTCAAGAAGGGAATCACAACACACCATAACATTATATAATTCTTAAACCCAACAAACTTCAGTCTGTTCTTGATAAGAAGATAATCATATTATGGACACTACTAGAAAAATGACTTCAAGAAGCAATGGTAAACCTTCTTATTTCAATTCAAGGAATAGAAAACTTATTTAATAGTAACAGATTATGGTCCTAATCAGATCTCACTGGGAGAAGAATCCTAACTCCATCAGGAATGTTATTCCCCTCTATGGTTCTTTATTCAAAAACTAGCCGTCACATTAATATTGCCACAGCTTGTCTGGTTAACAGCCTGCGTCAAATTATTAACAATGCGATGAAGAAAAGAAATATTGCATTACAGACTGTTATGTCGTCCATTTTGAACTCATGGTAATAATGAAAGTACATTCACACTAGATTGTTTATGGAATAGAACGCTTCAAAAAAACCATACTGTCATTACTTGGCCAGTTTTATTAATGAAAAATGATAGTTTCCTTTATATACTCAATCCTATTTGTTCCAGCTCTGCAATTTTTCAAAGAACTGTGGTTAATGTAATTATTATCATGCCATTCACTCACAGTTCAGATTAATTTAGTTGCCATTGTCAAATGATACTGCAGAGCATTGTTTCAATCTGCTGCAACTCCATTAGAGAGTTCTATACATCATTCTTCATTAAATCAACATTCTATGGGTCATCATGGCTGACCTTTTTTTCTGTATGAGCATTGACAATAGTAAACCATACAACAGTTCATTCGATTTCCCCCTTACTTTATTTCCAGTTATAGCATAAAGCTTGAAGAGAAGTTTCTACATATTATACTAGTAATCCTATTTTTTGGCATTAGGTCCATGTGATGTCACTTGTAAATGAAGAATTTAAGAAATCTCTCTAAACTAATTAACAATCAAGGAGTGGAAAGACTAGGGAGATGCAGATTAGCAGTGCTGATCAACTTGCAAAGAGATCGACGATATTGTGGCATTCCAAATTGCTAAAATCTTAGACTGAGTTTAACCAGACACTATAGCAAAATACTAGCAATATAGCTTCAAACATTTTCTGGGAACATATTGGCAAAAGACTGGGAAGTATATCTGCAAAAGACTAGGGACCCTATAGCAAAATACTAGGAAAAACCCAAGACAGCAATATAAGGAATCCTCATCAAGCTCCTAAAGGCAACAAGAAAAGAAAAGGGTAAACAAGGATATTCTCCAGGAAACAAAAGAGAACAGAGAACAATACCAGCATTTTTTCACAACTAAAACTGATGTCTATATTGTTCTACAGAGGAAACAGAACTCTATCACACTAAAAACAGAATCTGTCAAGCTTCATATAGAACTCCAAAAGTTTCGAAATATGTTCAGACTTCAAGCTAAGTCTTGTGAACTGAAAATTCAAATTCAAATTTGAGCGGAACGATCATACAACAAACTCACAACACCAGCAATTAAGCACATTTATCCAAATGGAATTGGATACATAGATACTTTGATGTTAATGTGCGCTATATAGTGCTAAATATCAGCAAATCCCCATAAGCAAGTTCACCATGTAAAATTCATAGCTGGACACCCTGTCTTAACAAATTTTCATAGTGAGCTTTTCAGTTCAACTAACGAGCTGTTGACAGACATTAGTTGATTGTGCGCTACTGGTGACTAAAAATTGTATAATTTTATCCTATTATGAATACAAGCTATGCCTCGCATCAGTCCGGCATGGACTCTATTAGTGCCTCACACCTTAGTCACTTAGAAACTACGTAAGAGAATAAATGTGGAATATCGGGATCGCAACCTGGTCCTGTCGACAGCAGATGCACCGGCTTGTCCAGCCAACTGCCGCTTCCAAGCATACGCGACAACGGCGCCGTCCGGGCAAACCAACGGCATGTGCAGACCCCACGAATTACTCCTCGATCGCAGAGACTCGTTTAAGACCCCCGACTCTTCCAACAGCTTCCCTAAACAAAAATTTGGAAAAGGCAAGGAGGAAAACAGACTTGAGAAGCATGTCACGCAAAATCTTTTAACACCGCCTACGAGAATCTAAGAGAAATTGCAGATTCCCAATCCACGCTATGCAGCACAGACGCCCTTGTCAAACTGAAGAGCGGATGCGATATCTGAAGTAGAAACCCTAATTCCGGGAAAGACGGAGGTCAAGATTCAGGTACCGATGGCGCGAAGATCCTGGAGGTGCTGACGCATGGATTCGTCCTCCTTGGTGAAGCACCGGTGGGGCTTGGTGCTCTGGTGCGGCTGCGCGGCCACGAAGAGCGCTTCCAGGATCCGGTCGGCGCCGAGCCTCACGTCGGCGATGAGGCGCGCCGCCTGCGACAGCCGATCCATCGCCAGGGCCACCTGCTTCGGCGGCGCCTCCGCCCGGGGCTCGCTCGCCGGCGGCGTGGTCGGGGCCGGAGCCGGAGCCGCCGGAGCCGGAGCCGGAGCCGGAGCCGGGTTGGGCGGCGACGCCACTTGGGCCGTCAGCTGCTGCTGCATATTTTCCGCGGGAGCACCGGCTTTCGCCGTTTCGGCCGGCCGGAGGAATCGCTCCCCGTCGAATCTGAGTTCAAACCGGCCGGTTTTCGGACAATTTTTTTCAACCTTTCACAAGGCGAATTTACATATATCCAGGGCGGGCGGGCGACAACTTACCTCTGACCTTCCAATTTTTAAGGTTTTTAGCAAAGGGTCATGTCCTATTTTTTTTTTTTTTTCGATTGATATCAAGATGGGGTCAATTGGTATTTCGGATATTTTATTAAGTGTTTTTTTATTGAAAATAGTTTATTTGTAATGTGGTTATTATGCATTACATTACAACAGTCGATTCAACAAAAATTGTTGATTTCATATAATTAATTACCTGATTAGTGTTTTTACGATGTTCCTGAATATAATTCTTTTAACATGTATGTGTTGTGAACTGTATTCTCCCGCTCTCTTGTTAGCTGAAGAGTGAAGTTTTGTAGCATTGGTGTAAACAGTAACTCATGCGGAGGATGATACAATTTGTTTATGAGAGTAATGTCAAGATATTTGTGCCAAAAGTTCTAGAACAATAATATTTTAGAGAATTTTTTAAAGCGAGATTGACCTTTCATGCACAAATTGGTTGATAACATATACTACTCTCTTGTGAGGTCATAGTAGGGGAAAACTAATTGTATCAAAGTATTCTATATGTCTCACCTAAGGATTTGATGCTCAAGCTAAACTAGACGTAATATGATCCAATATGAGAATTTGATTTATTATATTGTTTTTACAAACAATCTTTAGAAGGAAGGCTAGCATGGTGTTCTTGACTTTCTAGGTGTCGCAAGGGCTATTCCGTGACCAAGAAATTGTTGACCCTCGACAAATGGTGTTAAAGTGAGATCCATCAGTAGGTGGATGATTTGGGGAATACTTGCAATCTACCTAGCTCTATGAAGGGGAAGAGTGATTGCTAAGGCTAAGAGGGATTGAATAAGGTGCAACTCTCATCAAATTTCTAAGATGGCCATGGGGGAATAGGATTGAACCAGATTACTTACCGAAAAAGGGAAAACATTCTTGGATCATGGGTGAATCTCCAAAGGAGACTTGTTACTGTGTTTCTTACGAGGAAAGAAGCATCCATTGATATGTTGAAATCAAGAGAAGTCTAGTAGGTGAAAGAAAATGTTGCCAATGAAACGTAGTTAACCCGACATGCCACACTTGTCAAGGAGAGCACAAATGATCGGAGATTCGCCAACAACTTTGATTGGGGGAAGCTATCAACAAAGTGGAGTAGCTTGACCTATTGGGTCAGCTTTTGTCATTCGCCTAAGTCCAGAGGGAGCGATTGGTATTGATGGCTGTGGAATATAAGGAAGTGATGGAGTAGCTTTCAATAAGGGTGTTAATAATTGCGCGAGGGAGAATGTCACAAATCGACTTCTCCTATGCCCTTATGAGCTAAGTGGAGTTTTATAGCATTGGGGTGAAGAGTGATTGGCGTAGAATGGATGATAGAACTTATTTGTGAGAATGGTGGCAAAATATGTATAGTGGGAGTCTTATAGTAAAATGAATGTTATTTTAGGCTCTGTTCATTTCGTGGAAAATAATTTCCGGTAAAATATTTTTTGGATTTTCGGGGTTCATTTCACGAAAAATGAATTCCTTGGGAAAAATATTTTCCATGAAAGGAAAAAAGTTTTCTAAATTAAGGGAAAATATTTTCCACTTTTGAAAAGTGAAAAACATTTTCCTCATTTGATCTCTCTTATCTCATACCTCTACAAATCATCACTTCCTCCTCCCCTTTCTTTTTTTGTTCGAATTATTTTTAATTTCCTTTTGTTTTTTTTCTATTTCTATTTCTTTTCTATTTCTTTTCTTTGTTTCCCATCTTCTTCTTTCTTGGTTAGTTGTCGGCCGTTGCTAGGCGAACCTCGAGCTCGTCGATCTCAAGCTCGCGCTTGGCACTCTTGCTTATCATTTTCTTTACTTATTCTATCCTACAATTGTACATTGCTAAAGCAAATGACTCTACATGCTTTGCTTTTTTTTTTTTTCTTCTTTTGTTTATTAGAACACAAAAGACATAGGAGAAGAATATGTCACTCAATTGGAAGATTCTCATGAGATATGTAAATGCTTTGCTTATTTTCTCTTTTGTTTCTTTTTAAAATCCATACCAACATTTTTTAGAATAGATAAGCATTTGGCAACAATGAGGGAACAAAGATATGAAGTAAGTTTGCCTGGATTTAAAGGCAAGTTCATATTTGATGGATTTATAGGTCGGCAAGTGATGCATGCCTAAGTGGTGAAATCTTAGAAAATATTTTCCTTACCGAACACCGGAAAATATTTTCTAAAATATTTTTAGGTTTTAGTCGTATACCAAACAAATATTATCATTTTCCTGGAAAATGACTTTTGGGAAAAATTTTCCGGAAATGGCCAATTTTCCGCGAAATGAACGAACCCTTATATGATCTTTTAAGGCAGGAATTGACCTCCCATGAACAAACTGGTTTGGAGTTGGTGTCACTCTCTTAATAAGGTCATGACAGACCAAAAATCAATTATTGTAACAAAGTGTTATGTATGTCTTGCTCGATGGACTAAATGAACTAATTAAATTGGGCATAGTATGATCCGATGCGGGAATGTGATTCGCTATATTGTTCTTAGAAACAATCTTTAAAAGGAAGGTTGGCTTGGCATTCTTGACTCACTAGAAGCCGCATGGGATATCTTCAATTGTTGGCCTGTGACATATGCTTCTACAGAATGATCGCAATATTCATTCGAATATTGATGATTTCTTGGATTGCGATTTACAATTCTCGAGCTTCATGGGATACGGTCCTGCAATTAGTATTAGGTCTGGTTGTTTATATACGTGTGTATCGCACGTCGAGACTTGCTTGCCTTTATATTATCCCGAGAAAAGGGAAATTGTCCCTTAGGAGTTACTCACGAAACTACGCTGACGATAGGACATTTTTTCCTCAAAATTAGCAATATGTCCCTTCTATAAATAATCGGTATATCAACACTTTTTCGTTAAAAATTACAAAAAATAAAATAATCAGAATATGTTTCGTGCCATTATCATAAGAACGAAGGTTAAGGATGATCTCATCCATGAGAGGGTTCAATTTATAGGGTGCGTTTGTTCTAAAATAATAAATAATTTTGAAAATGCTTTCTTAAAAATGTTCAATTGCATCGTTTAAAATAATTGATCAATAAAAAATATTTTAATTATCAATAACCATTCACATCTAAATATTTTCATGAACAATGCAGATATATTTTTCTATCTTTTTCTTTGCAAAGAGTCGACTTGGATTTTAATTTTCTCCCAAATCTAGCCTGTTTCGACTATAATTTTTCTGATTAAATTTACATTCTTTACTACTCTCTCCAAAGAAATTGACGTTGGATCCGCTGAACTCGTCACGCATTTCAAAAAACAAATTTTTAAAAGCGCGCGCATGTTCGGTTGGCGCCGGAGCTATTTGAAGCACAAAAAACCAGAAAACCTAGGCGCGAGGATCTTTCTTGCACCGACGGAGCTCCGCAGGGCCAGAGCGCGCGATCGCGATGCAGCCCAAGATCAGTTCCTTCTTCTTCAACTCGCCGCCGCCGCCTCCTCCTCCTCCGCCTCCTCCGCCTCCGTCTCCGCTCCTCCAAGACGACGGCGGCGGCGACGACCTAGCGCTTTGGGAGAGGACCCAACACGCGTTCGTCGCGACGTACGAGCGGAGAGCTCCCAAGTGGGTCCGGTACGACTCGCCCCTCCGCCTTTGCCTTTTTGCTCTTTGCCTGGGTCTTCGTTCGAGGGACGGAAAAGAGATTCTGGGTCTTTCTGGAGACGTGAAATTGGGGGGGATTTCCGAACTAGGGTGGATCGCTCGATGAGATGGAGCTTGTCTTCTGTGGAGAATTCAGCTACGATTGATTGCATTCGACCCAATTTTAAGTACCCGTAGGGCTCATGTTTGTTGATTCTTTCTCGTTGATATTTGCTGCTCTTCTTTCGGGTATAGGTCTGAAATTCTCGAGGAATCGAGCAGCGGAGAAGCGGCGAAACTCGATTCCGTGGAACCTGGCCTAAACCCAGAATCAGTAGTGATTGGCGGTACGAAAGTGGTCAACAGAAACAAGAAAAGGAGCTATGCTCAGTTTCATCTGGAGTTGGGGCAGTCCGATTTTCTTCTCCGGACATGCTCTGAGTGCGGGATCAAGTACGCGCCTGGGGACGAAGGAGATGAGAAGGCTCACGCGGCATTTCACAAGAATTATACTAAAGGACTACAATTTAAGGTGAGCCAATTCGAAACCTTGGCTTGTCCCTTTCGCTTCGGCGGATGTACACTTATTGGTCTTGCTTCGTAATTGTTAACAGGGTTGGCGCAGTGAAAGGGCCGTGAGCACACCTTCCATTGAACGAGGGCGTATCGTTATGGTATTGGATAGTGACCCTCCTGCTCAAAGAAACAAGGTTTGTCTTTAAAATTTCTCTTTTTGATATTTAGGAGCTATTGCCTATTCCTGACTCGACGTATGTGTGAGTCCTTTTCCTAAAAGGAAAGCCTGCCAAGCAATTTGAGTTTCTTCATGACCAAAAAAAAAAAAAAAAAAAAACGAGAGCTAGCAGTTGAACCAGCATATGTTTTTGCTAGAATCAACATTCGTGAATCTTCATGCTCTAGAAATGCGGATGATGGTATTTGGAGATGGATCTGGTGCGTAGATTGTTTGCATAAATTGAAAGTTCATCTATGGAAACTTTGCTCTAATGCTTTTGTCTCTTTCGGTTATCCCTTCACGAGAGAGATTATGTCTAATGAAAAATACCCTTTTTGTGGTAGAACCGGAAACCACTGAGCATTTAGTTCTGCTATCTCCTATGTGGGAGTGCATCTGGCCTGGTATGTCGAGTTTGAGAGTAAAGGGGGAGGAGATTGATCAATGGTTTTAACAATTACTTCAGAATGGGAAAGCTGAATCGGAAAAGGAGTTCTCTAGGATCATTGCCATGTGTTGGTGCATTTGGAGTGGCAGAACTTAAGCTCTCTTTAAATAGTTAACCCCAGATCCAGGACTTATGCAGGCTCTTCAACAGGCTCTAGTTGAGTACATCAGCCTAAAAAAAGTGAAAGTGTATCAGAAAATGCTAAAACTGAATGAGAATAACCTACATGTGAAGTCATTGGAATAAATTGTGTTGATGGAGATGCTGCTGTTGGTATAATAGCTAGAGGTAGCTTTGATTTATTAAGAGGAGTGGGTAAAGCTGGTTCATGCTTCTGACACTGAAACTACATAAGCACTTTCTATTTGCTAAGGTATGCAATTAGCTAAAAATGCTGGCTGGAGGGGAGGGACTGTGGAAACTGACGCAGGAAAAGCTTTTTTGCAACCGGATTTGAACAAGTGATGGACCTGTGAGCCTGTTTTAGAGGAAATCAGAGAAGGACAAAAAATATATCCTGGTTTTAACTTTGCTGGTTAAAAGAGATGGAAATGACTGTTCCAATTGGGTAGCCAGTAGTACCAACAAGCAAATGTTTCCAAGTGATTGGATGAATTTAACCCCATTTGCTTTACAAGTTTTACTAGACAGAGACAGACATCTAGACCAAAACTCCTTCATTGTCTTGATCTTTCTTAAATGACACAAAGACGTTTATTTAGGCCATGAAAAAAATAAATCTTATTTGCTTTTGTGTTTGAAGGTACAAGAGGTTGTGAAGATGATGGAGGTGGAGCTTGGATCTGGATGGATTTACCATAGGCAGTGTAAGGTGATTCCAGCATAGGTTTTCTGTATTATCATTGTTGGAAGTTCTTGATATGATTTAATATATAAATTCTACCTACGCTACTATATTGACGTTTCAGATGAGAGGAAACGGATTTATTTTACTATTTTTTGGGGAAAATTTTGGATGTGGATGTTGACCTGTTTGTGAATGTTTCATTTGTTCATTTTTCCGTACCGAGCTTTTGACATGGTACAAATGCTATCCAAGCAAAGTTGTTCTGTTGTATGAATGCTCTTCCAGGGATAAAAAAGAATTTAAGCATTTCATATGCAGTTGTTGGCTGACACTTTGGCCTTTCTGAACTTCAATTACCTTCCAGTTTGCTTTCCATTTCTGAATTTTTATTGGATATCTCATTATGCTCGAAAAATGGGTTCAGCCTTTGTTTTGTGAAATGGGGCCTGGGAAGATTACTTCATGTTCATTTCGGTTATCTGGTTTGTAGGTATATCTATTTGTAGCTTCTCAGAGAATTGCTGGATGTTTAGTCACGGAACCCATAAAAGAGGCATTTCGAATCGTCTCCTTTGGAGAGAACAGAAGTGTAGAAGGCCCCGCCATTAAGGATACGAGAGTGAAGTCAGCTGCCCTTCAATTTGGGGATGTGGTCTTCCAAAGGGAAGCAGTAAAAAGAGGCACTTCCTTTAGGAAATGCAAGAAATTGAAGGGGAACCCACTAAATGGAGTGGTCTGCTGTGAAAAAGAAGCTGTATCGGCCATCTGCGGCATAAGAGCCATCTGGGTGACTCCCTCCAACAGAAGAAAGCATGTAGCCACTCGATTACTCGATGCTGCTAGGTATCGTCTGTCTTTATCTCCACATCCCTGGTATAAACCATTTGCTGCTAGACTCCATTGTTCTTGACATATATTATATGCTTCTATCTGTCGATGGCAGACTTGGGGA
The DNA here is from genome assembly GCA_014182365.1 of Eucalyptus tenuipes. Lineage (NCBI taxonomy): Eukaryota > Viridiplantae > Streptophyta > Magnoliopsida > Myrtales > Myrtaceae > Eucalyptus > Eucalyptus tenuipes. The sequence continues at coordinate 29,568,202 of CM024547.1, read as the reverse complement.
AGTTTGTCATTCCTCTGCCGTGGCAGTCAATGGCAAGATACTTTGACCTGAATCACATTCGATTCATAATTTGACGAATGTTGTTTATGTTCTGACGATGCAGGAGTAGTTTCTGCTCGGGTACTGTTCTGGAGCATTCTAAGTTGGCATTCTCTCAACCGACTTCCGCCGGCAAGGCATTGGCTTCCCATTACATGGGGACTGAATACTTTCTTGTTTACAAGGCCGACAGATCGGAACCCTGAGGCCGTCGTCTTCATAGTCGATGAATAGCATGTATGCATTTAAGTGTAACCATCTGAATCCGCAATAACATTCGGTCTGTACTTCTTTTACGGATCCCAGCTATTTAAACCCAGATGGTTCTCTTGAACCGAGGAGCAATGACTCTTCCTGATGGAGTCCAAAGTCATTTCCGGGTTTGTTCACGACCGAAAGAATCGTCCCGTGGCACTGAGCTTCGCGGAGCCGTCGTGGATATTTCTGGAAGCCTTCACCATCAAACTTTTAGTCTTTTCGTGTGTCGCTTTCTCTCTTTCTTTTCGTCCTTTTCTGGGATTAGCGTCGATTTGGAGCCCAGCCGAGGACGCTTTACTGTATTAGAAAGTTCGCCTACGTGGCCGAAAAAATTGACCCAAGAGCCAAGACCCGGTAAAAGCATATTAATTACAGCTAATTCCCGCATTTACTTTATTGAATGAACGCAATTAATATCTAAATGACCTCTCAACGAAGACTCAGCAAACGTAATGACCATGACCACCAAATAGAAATTTTCTCAAAATCCAAATCGTAGAATTTTAGCAGTCGAAAGTTCCAAAGTTATATATGTTTTATAATATGTATGTAAGGCTCTGTTCCTTAAAAAATAATCACTTTTATATTTTGAAACAATTAGTTTATAGAAAATATTTTTATTGTTATTGGCAATTCATGTCAAATTTATTTTGTGGACAATAAAAATATTTTTTTCATTGATCGATTTTTCAAAGTGATATAAGTGGTCATTTTTTGAAAAATATTCTTAATGATCAAAGCTCAAAGCACTAGCCAGTTTGATTTTCTATTCTATCGAAAGCCTTCTTTGAATTTCTCGTCACAATAAAATGATCTTACCGGTACTTCTCATTCTTACATTCGTGAAGATCTTAAATCAATGTCACGAGAGATTGATTTCAAATTTAATTAAAAAAAAAGAAGCCAAAAAAGCTAAAAAAGAAGTTTTTCGCCCCTTAACACTCAGGCCTATTCAAAAGCAGATTCTTCTTTTTGTCTTATATTTTTAATCTTCCGTAAGATTAAGAAAAATACAAACAATCAAAGATAGCTTGAATCACCAAAAAAAGCAAAAAAAAAAAAAAAAAAATTCGAGTGACGAAATAAAAAGATACTCTTTCCAGAAATCGAGAAAAAGAGAAGAAATCGCGAGGAAACTAGTCCCCGGATAAGGGGAATGACGTGGACTCGAGATGCGACAAAACCGCGGATCCCCTCCCCTCCCCCTCCTCCAAAAAAGAAAAACTTGCTCGCCAAGTCACCCCTCCAAAGCGAGGAAGAAGAAGACAAGAAGAAGCAAGGAAACCGAGCCGCGGAGCCGCGGCAACGCCCCTCCTTATTTACGCATCTGCCCTCGCCGCCTCCCCTCCTCCGCCTCTCTCCTCCCCCTCCTCCTCCTCCTCCGCGCCTGCGCATATATATATATACGCAGCTCGCTACCCTCGCTCTTCCCTGAATCTGATCACGCCCCGGGCACCATCGACCGCCGCCGGAGCGATGCAGAACGCACCCGCCGGCGCGCTCTTCCCGGCCTTCTTCTCCGACGGCGAGAGGGAGACCCTCCTGGGGACCGTCCTCGTCCAACCCTCCCTCCGCTTCCACGACCTCAAGCTCACCTTCGCCCGGCGGATCGGGGTGCCCCCCAACCATCTCGCGGTCTTCCTCGCCGACCGCGGCGGCGGCGACGACGACCCCACTCGCTCCTGGCCCGCGCGGGTCCCCGTCACCGACAAGTTCGACTTCGCCGCCGCCGCCCGCCTGGGGGCCGCCCGCTGCTGCTTCCTCGTCGTCCTCAGGCGGCCGAGGAGGGAGAGGAGGAAGGGCGGCGGCGGCGGCGGGGGCGGGACGAGCCGGCGAGGAGCCCGCCGGAGAACGCCATGCTCCTGAGGCGGGACCGCCCGGCGGAGAGTCCGGACCGGGGCCGAATCCCGGATTGGCCGGTCGGCGGGTTTCGCCCCGCGGCGGCGGAGCAGTACAGGGAGCTGGAGCTGCAGGCGGAGAGGGAGAGGTACTTGGCGATGAGCGCGGCGCTCGAGGAGCTGCAGCGGCCGCGGCGGCGGAGCGCGGGCCACGGCCGCGTCTGCGAGGAGTGCCAGGAGGAGAAGCGGTCGGGCAGCCCGTCGGCGTTCCACTGCTGCCCGAACGACCCGGTGGTCGAAGGCGGGTTCAGGACTCGGGCCAGCCCGATTGCCCGGCCCGCCAAGAGGCCCGGCGAGGGCCCGGACGAGGTAGCGTAGGGCGCTCTCTAGCGAATAGGAAGACTTGAGATTGACTGATTGAGTGCGGTTGAGCGTACGCAAGGAGTGTACGCCCGCCCGGCTTTTGATTAATAGGAAAAGTTACACAGTAAAAAATATATATGTGTGTATATTTTCTCAGAAGACTTTGGTCCTCAACGGAGGGAGTGATAAAAAAAATAGAAAATATCGAATACTATAAATTTCGTATCATTTACTTTTTCCCTTGTTTTTATTGGTTTCTATATGTTTTTTTGGCAATCTTTTTGGTACATCGATTACGAACTATCATTGTAAAATCATTAAATTGTTTTTTTTGGTAAAATTAAAAATATTAAATTGTTTTTACGTTGTAAATTTGAAATCAAATGTAAAATAATCCATAATGGTTAAAAACGTACGAAGACTTGTTGATTCAACATTATGATGATATGCATATTATTATTTTTCTAGTTAGAGATGATATGTATATTTCAAGAGAACCGAAAGCACATGAGAATCGTGGGTGCATTTGTAATGAATCGTATGATTTTCCTAATTGGTGGTTTTGTACTCATCACCTTCGAAATCTTAATTTTGTAATAAGATTCCAACGATTACTTATCCAAATATCAGTGAGAATATATCTTTTTATAATAAGATATCTTTTTTTCAAGAGGTTAATTTCTTTAAATTCACTACAATCCCATCAACTAGGCACCACCACAAAGGTAAACTTTCAACTTGTATTTGATCCGTAGGTTCATGGATAAGTACAATCCTTTCATACACATAAATATGTGATTTTTATGTAAGATAAAATGTAAAAATACAACACTTTTAAGCGAATCGTATGGTTCGGTTTGATTAATTTGATTCCCAATTTTCAATTCACTAAATTAGAATTTTGATTCCGGATAAATATCTTGATCTGATGACTATGCTCTTATCAATTTTGTATCGAAAATTGAGGTTCTTAAATAAGTTCTTTCAAGCCAAACTTTCTAAACAATGCTCTTATCTATTTTGTATTGAGAATGTAGGATCTTGAATAAGCGAGTCCTTTGAGTCAAAGTCTTCTTCCCCTGATCTAACATTAGAAATCATATGAATCACTTTTTTCGAATATGAATAGTGAAAATTGTGTTTTCCAAAATATAAATTACATTGGTTTATGTTTATGAAATAATTGAATTAATCATAGTCATCCAAACGGTATTTTGATATGAATTTTTTTCTTACCTTCGAAAACTAAAAAGATTGTTTTCATAATCATAACCGAACTGCTTGGTCCGAATTATTAGTAGCCTAGTGGTGCTATCTATCCAGATTAGATCCACCAAAATTAGGTAAGAAAGAACAAGTTCAAACCGTGACGAGCTGTGGCCAAGATGATCCGATTTTTGTTGAGAAATTTTGTTTTGTTCATAAAATAAATTACATATATAATGTTATTTAACTGTTTAAATCAAACATGATATCTCATTTCTGGCTTAATAGATAGCAAAATTCTCGAGAAAACCGAAATATTTAACTTAAAAAAAAATAGTGGAATGTTATACTTTGTTTTATCAAATATTTGCTAATTAAACATTCGCATTGAGTCATTTATTGGATATTTTAAAGGGAGAATTTAGGAAAAGAAGATGAAAAATCTCCATAAGTTGGAAAAGTCATGCATGAATTTTTTCGAATATATCTTTTATTAAAAAATTTATCTCATTCATATATTTTTTTAAAAATTTGTCTCATTCGATAAGGTATTGATTTTTTTTTTTTTGGGTCAAATAAGGCGTTGGTTTAGATGGTAAGAAAGTATTATACTCTTATTGGTCTTGGTGGATGACTGCACCCTCAAGTTTCCTGAGGATGTGACCAGTCAAGATGCATGAAAACTGATCCGAGTATGACCTCCCCGTTTATAAGGAGAAAAAAAAAAGTCTCATCGCCCATTTACTTTAATTTGGTTATAAAATTCTGCATATTATTAGTTTTATACATTTATTCCTTTTTAGAATTATTTTCATCAATCTCATCGTCTATTTTCACAATGTCATAATCTATTTGGCTAACATGATCGAGTAGGGGTGGGGGTCTCTCTCTTCTAGTCATGCGTAAAGTTAAAGCAAAATCAAACGGTTTGGTATTTTTGTAATAAAAGATTAAAATTCAATGGTCAGATTAAATTTGAAGCTGATTTTTTCATAGTAAATAGCATATGCATATACAAAAGATTTGAGGAAGAGCTTCAAAATGTTAGAAGAAGATATAATTTTGAATATTTAAATCAACATTTAAAAAAGAGTTTATATTATTATGGCACGAGAGTTATTTGTATTTAAATTTGCGAAATATATATATGTATATACTCGTGGCACTACCTTGCATCTATCTTTATTATTCTTAAATTCTAATCTTGTGGAGTATATCTAATTATGTGCTGCAAAGATATTGCATGTAAATATATTCGCAAAACCATGTATAGCCATAAAGGTCTATACTTATCTTGATTATTTTCAAATTCTAATCTCATGTAGCATCCCTAATTACATACTGGGAAGATTTACATATATATATATATATATTCATATAACCGTAAATTTTCATGCCAATATCTCTTTCTCTCTCTTCCATCCATTTGGCCATTTTTTAACTGCCAACTTGGAAGGGGGAGGTGGAGGGTTCGAATCCCCACCTTCTCAAGGGGGTTGGGGTGGGGACGAATTAAGTTTCAAGAGTGGGTTTCGACTCCCACGCCCTATAAAGAGGCAGCGCAAAAGTCTGAGAGTGAGAGTTAGCATAGGAGTAAAGTAGAACCGACAAAAAAAAAACTGCCAAAATTTTTTTGACAAAATATATATATATTGCCAAAATTTTTTATGAACCCAAAATTATTTGATGAGTGTTTAAGTGTTGCTTTTAATTTTTAGTTAAACGTTTCACCACAGTACAGTGAACAAAATCTATTTGAAATAAGTTATGGACTTAAATTCAGGTAAGTAAAGACCCCATCTAGAGAGTTTTCATACTCTAAGCTAGTTATATGGGCCCGCACTAGTGAATGCATTTTAAATATAATTATTTTCCTTTTTGTTACTATTGTTCATTAATTTTTAACATGTATAAATATCTCGGGTTGTTCTTCATCAAGTGTAGAAAATACCAAGTAAAAACATTTGTCAAATTGGATTCATCAGACTTAAAATGAACCGAAATAGACACATAATATAAAGAGAACTCTGGAGATTATTAGCTTGTTCACAATGTTGTTGTCATTTTCATTTTAGAGTACGTGGATTTTAGTGTCATGTTCTTTAGATGACATCTTAATTCAATCTCAATAACTATGCTAAAGCTCAAAGACAATCTCTCCTCATCCATTATCTAAAGTCCATCTGATATGTAAGATTAAAAGAAAAACCTCTTGAACTATAAACAAATAAACTAAAACTCACGAATTTCTCTCTTATTCGATTTTTTTTTTTAATAAATCAACTGCAAATTAAGGTCAAAACTCTGTCATGGGCCCTGCCACGGTGAAAATTATAGAGGCTTCCTTTTTTTTTTCCCCCCGAAAAAGGATTTGCTTAAGTGACATAATTGTTAGCCTAGTAGCTAAATTATTGGAGGCCATTGGACAAGTATAATGCCAAAACGGATTGCCATGGGGCAAGGACATGTAAACATATTTTCAATTGTCGATATATGTGTTTTATTGACATATGTCGATATTTTTGCATGTTATTTTCATTTGTGTTAGCCTTAACTTGTTGCGACCCTCCCGAAGCAGCCCTCTCACATTTGGGGGAAACCGGTTAAGAGATAATGTCGAAAATAGATCAACAGACCTTAATTAGTGTAGATTTTCCTAATCAGCTATCTCGCGCGACATTGGGGATGTTCGCTTAGATTGACTAACCTTTTATATGGGAGTCACTACTAGTTTATTGGAGTTGGCTAGGAACTAAATGAGATAGAGAAGGGTATGTCATTCGCTACGCAACTAAAGATCTAATTTATTCAACTGATGCCCTTTTAATATCTTAACTTGATTGATCATTAATAATGTATCACATGCGATCTATTATCAAATTATGAGTCCTAAAATTCTTGTCCACTAGGAGTCCATGCGATGCTTTTAGGTTGGTTGTGATTTTGTGAACTCGACTAAGCAAATGAAAACAACAAAGCTAAAGTAAGAAAGCAACGTAAAGAAATTGAAACAATTACAGCAACTTAGCAAGGGCAAAGTTGAAAGAGAAAATGTATTAGCATTTTGAAAATATTAAAGCCTAAAGCTCATCTTAGAGAGTTTCACGTTCTGGAAAAAGTTTCAATTTCGTAAGAGACATTGATCCGATAGACTTTTGATATGTCTTAGTTTGACAAGTGTACAAATAGATTTTTTATCCATAACTTTACTAATCGTCCAGTAATAAACTAATGAACCAAAACTCACGAACTTATCTCTTATTTGACTTTTTTTATTTGAAAATATCCAATTCTAAATTAAGTGGCTTTTAGAAAAACTTTAGTTTCTCTTTATATGTTTGCTAAATAAATTTTCCTCAAAGTATATAAACTAATTTAAAATCAGGAAAATAAAGCGAACTGAAATGTAAGCATGCGTGTTTCTAATATAAGTTTTTGTTCTTTTATTCTAGTGTATATATTTAGTGAATACTAAGTGAATCTTATTCAAGTACTAATTTAAGTCATCCTTCAAATTATCAGGATCTAATTTTAAATGGAATTGAAAAATAATACATTTAACACATTATTAACAGAAGCTATCTCTCAAAGTATGAGTATCATTCATGTATTAATGTATATTTCTAGTTTTGACCTAATCAAAACTAAATCAATAAATGAATATATTTGAAGATACTTTATTTTTATTTGATATTGTTCAAATTTAAAATCAATGAGATAAATCCAAAGAGATAAGTGTTTGGGAAGGATTATAGAAATTTATTTAAAGAAATTTTATCTTTATCTTTGTCAACGTTATTGATCTCATATATTTGAAGACGCTTTTCTTTACCCATTTTTACGTTCAAATTTAATTTTAACAAGCGATAGACGTGCATGGATGACAAATCACTAATAATTAGTTGAGTTTTTTAATGTTAATTGGTTGAATTTAGGCTGTGTGGCACATAACGAGTGGAGGTGCAGATCTGGCTTTTGTTGACGCCTGGATTTCAGTGGGCAAATTAAGCCGCACATTCTCGTGAAAAGATAAAAAAGAAGAAGTAAATGGCAGTGAAGGCAGTGAAGCAAAAAAAAAAAAAAAAAAAAACGAGAAGAAGAGAAATGAATAATGAACAGATAAAAATAAATAACAAAAGAAAGGCTTGGATTGGAAGCTTATCAGCTCGATCCGTTTTCGGTATCTCTCTCTCGCGCCGCAATGCAAGGAACGGAATTCGACAATATCGGTATTCCGCCACAGCCTCATCTCATATATTCAGACGAGAGAATTCGCTGGTTCCCTCTCCCTTTCCCCGCATCGCCCATCACTGAAACGGTGAAACCCTAGATAGCTCCTGTTCCTGCTCTCTCGTGGCATCTCCTCCATCCTCCGACCTGGAAGCACCGGTCATAGGCTATCCCGCTTCTCGTCCTCCACCGAGAGGACATCAACTTGGCAAATGCGTATCCGACCCGCCACGGCGCATGCCCGCTGCTCCAATCCCCGGCCAATATGCGTCATGTGCAGAATGGATGACGATTGGAAGTTTGAGCTATTGTGTTATGGTGTCTCCATGATTGCCATGGTGACCCTTGTGGTGTTAATATCGATTTCCTCCTACTTAATTTGCATCCTCGTCGGGCCTGAATACCCCAAAATGAAAGTCGCCGAGCTGACCATGTCTAATCTTGAGGTCACCGCATCGGCTGGGGTCATTTGGAATGCTGCCCTCTTGGTGGAGCAGCAAGAGGATTTCGGAAACTTATTCTTCCGCGAAGTGGAGTGCTTCGTCTACTATCATTGGGACACAACTCAACCCTTGGCGTTGGCGTCAGCGGAGCCGTTTGTGCTGCGATCTGTCGACAAGACCGTGATCAAGGTGAAGATAACGATGGAGAGGCCTGTGGAGGGAGTGCTGGAGAACATGAATATTGAGCAGAGGTCCGTAGGGACCGTGGCCGTCGGACTGGGCTTGAGGATGCAAGGCACATACGTGCTGGGATCGTGGTGGAAGAGGGAATATGGCCACATCGAAGCATACTGCGACAACGTGAAGGTTGCCTTTGCAAATTCTACGGGTGAAGGAAGATTGGTCACAGGCGACACTGGCGGTAGTCTTCCGTCATGTTCCTATAGCCGTGTTGATCCTGAGGACGCTTTTTTCCCGTAATGTTCCTTTAATTTTCATTAGTGATCAATGGTTTTTTTCACATCTACCTTATGTTAAATGAATGCATGGTGTCTATTTTGATTAATTTCAAATTCCAGTCTCGTGCATTATCCGTAATTAAGTGCTGGGAAGATATTAAATATATTCACAGAATCATATATAACAATAAAGTTTCATATTTTCGCTAATCTCCCTCTTTCATTCGGCCACTGTTTCACTCCCAATTTTTTTTGTGAACCACAAATATTTTTGATGAATGTTTGACAGTCAGTTTTAATTTTAAGTAAACGTTTTCATCACAGTAAAGTGTTCAAAATCCATTCGAAGTAAGTTGGGGACTAAAATTGAAGCTCATAAAGAGTACACTTAAAGAGTTATTTAAAACTTTAAACTAGTTACTTGAGCCCGCGCAGTGACTGCTTTTTTAAATATATTTATTCTCCTGTTTGCTATTATCATCAATAATTTTTAATCTATATAATATCTAAGGTTGTTCTTCGTTGAGCGTAGAAAATACAAAATAAAAACATTTCTCAAATTGGATTCACTAGACTTAAAATGAACTGAAATATTCATATGATATAAAGAAAAGTCTGAACATCATTAGCTTATTCACAAATTAGTTTTTGTTGTCATTTTAGAATATGTGGATTTTAGTGTTATATTTTAAAATGACATCTTAATTCAATCTCAATAACTAAGTTAAAACTCAAAGAGCATTTCTCCTCATTCGTTATTTAAATTCTATTCGACATATGGAATTAAAAGAAGAGCCTGTCGAACTATAAACTAATAAAATAAAACTCATAAATTTCTCTCTTATTCGATTTTTTTTAAATCAACTTCAAATAAAGTACAAAACTTTGTCATGCGCTCTCCCACGTACAACTCACAGAGACTTCTTTTTCCCTAAAAAGGATTTGCTTAAATGACATAAATGTGAGCCACGTCTCTAAATTATTGGAGATGTCTTGCCAGAGGACAAGCATCGGGCCAAAACAAATTGCCATTTGGCAAGTACATGTAAATATATTATCCATTGTCAATATATGTGTTTTGTTCATCTATATCGATTTTTTTGCTCGTTATTTTTTGTGTTGGCATTTGCTTGTTGCAACCCTCCTGAAGCAATCCTTGCATTCGGGGGAAATGGGTTAAAAGGTAATGTCGAAGGTGAGCCAATGGTCCTCAAGCAGCGCAAGGAAATTGAAACAATTGCAAAAACTTAGTGAGGGAAAAATTGGAAGAAAAAATGATTTAACATTTTGGAAATTAAAAGTCCAAAGCTCTTATGGATGTGTATTGGAAATGCAATTGCATCACCTCAGAACTCTCCAAAAAAATTGACAAACATAATTGCCTTCTAAGAGAGTTTCGCCTTCTTGAAAAAAGTTTCATTTTCCTAAGAAACATTAATCCGATAGACTTTCATCCGATAGACTTTCGATGCAAGTGTTCAAATAAATGGTGAAACCTCTATTTGTAGAGAGGAGGCGAGGCTGATTCAAGATTTTTTTATCCGTAATATTGTGCTTAAGTAAAAATCATATCTATTTCATATTTGACTTGATAAGCGTCGATTTAATTTGTGTAATTGAAAAATTGTCGAATGGTAAACTAATGAACCAAAATTTATGAACTTGTCACTTTTTTTTTTTAATCTAAAAATATCCCAATTCGAAATTAAGTGGTATTTCGAAAAATATTAGTTTCAGTTTTTTTTTGGCTAAACAAAGTTTCTTCAAAGTATATAATCTAATTTAAAATTAGGAAATAAATTAAATGAAAAATAAGCATGCCTGTTTCAAACTGAATTGAAAAATAATGCATTTATCATATTATTAACAGAAGCTATCTTTCAAAGTCTGCGTATCATGCATACATTATTATATATTTCTAGTTTTGACCTAATTAGACACTAAATGGATAAACTGATATATTTAAAGATACTTTATCTTTATTTGATATTTTCAAATCTAAAATCAACGGGATAAATCCAAAGATAAGCGTTGGGGACAAATTAAGCAACGCATTCTTGTAGTAGTAAAGAGAACAAAGAAAAGAGAAAACGAAAAATGAATAATAAACAGATAAAAATCAATAACAAAAGGAAGGGCTGGAAGCTTGTTAGATCGATCTGTTTTCGGTATCTCTCTCTCGCGCCGCAATGCAAGGAACGGAATTCGACAATATTGGTATTCCGCCGCAGCCTCATCTCATATATTCAGAAGAGAGAATTCGCCGGTTCCCTCTCTCCTTCCCCCCATCGCCCATCGCTTCTGTTCCTACTTTCTCATGGCATCTCCTCCTCCACCCTCCGACCTGAAAGCAGCGGTCATGGGCCATCCCGCTCCTCCTCAGCCTTTGCCGAGGGGACATCAGCCAGGTAAACATTCACCCGACCTGCCTTGGCCGCATGGCCCCCGGTCCATTCCCCGCCCACGATGCAGCAGATGCGGAACCGATTGGAAGTCCGAGCTATGGTGTATTGGTGTCGCGATGGCTGCTATGTCGATCTTTTTGATAGTAGTATGGAATTTAGCCTTCTTCATCTGCGTCCTTGCTGGGCCTGAATACCCCGCGGTGAAAGTTGCCGGGCTGACCGTGTCTAATCTCTCGGTCATGGCATCGGCCGGGGCTACTTGGGAAGCTGCCCTATTGGTGCAAAAACCGGAACACTTTGGGAACTTGTTCTTCCACAAAGTCCACTGCTTCGTCTACTATCAGGGGGACGCAGAGCAACCCTTGGCATTGGCGTTGGCAGAGCTGTTCGTGCTGCGGTCTACCGACAGGACTGTGATCAAGGCGGAGATAAGGATGGAGAGGCCGGCGAAGGCGGTGGTCGAGAACATGCACCGGGAGTGCAGGTCCGTGGGGACAGTGGCCGTAGGGTTGGAGTTGAGGATGCAGGGCACTTACGTGCTTGGATCGTGGTGGAAGAAGGGCTATGGCTTGATCGCAGCACGTTGCGATCACTTGAGAGTTGCTTTGACAAATTCTTGCGGCGAGGGAAGTTTGGTCACTGGAAATAACTTAGCTACCTTTCCGTCCGATAATCTGCCATCATGTTCCTATAATGGTGTTCACGAGGGGACACTTTTTTGAAATTGTTTTTATGATTATTCATGGTAAATTCGATTCAGCATTATGATATGTAACTTTTTTTTTTTGGCATTATGATATATAAGTTCTTTTTTTTATCCGATATGGTATGTATATTTCAGAGGACCAAAAACACGTGAGAATGGTGAATTTGCAATGAATCATAAGATTTTCGTAATGGATGGTTTCACACTCATCATCTTAAAGATCTTAATTTTGTAATTTGAATATCAAACATAAGATCCCAACGATTTCTTGCCCAAATATTGGTGAGGATATATCTTTTTACAATAAGAGATCTTTTTTCAACAGTGAATTTTTACAAATTCTCTACAATCGCGTCAATTGGGTAACACATAGGTAAACAATCCATCAAGCCCACGTCAAAGGTTTTTAAGCTTGTAATTGATCCGTAGGGTCATGGATAAGTACAATTCGTTCATACGCAAACTACGGGATTTTTACTTAAGTTAAAAAATATAAAAATACAACATTTTTATGCGAATTGTACTGATCGGTTCGATTCCCAATTCCTGATTCACTGAATTGGTGTTTTGATTCCATATAGATATTTCAACCCAATGACTATCCATTTATCGACTTCGTATTGAAATTGTAGGTTCTTAAGTAAGTTCTTTTAGCCTAACTTTCGAAACTATGCTGTTAACGACTTTGTATTGAGAATGTAGGCTCTTGAATAAAAGAGTCTTTTAAGCCAAACTCTCCTTCCCTTAATCTAGAGTCAGAAATCATAAGAATTGCTTTTTCAGAATATGAAAAGTAAAAAAATGTGTTTTCCAAAAATAAATTATAATGGTTTTTTTTTTAAATAATTGAATTTATCATAGTCATCTAAACGATTTTTCATATGAATGTTTTTCTTACTTTCAAAAATTTTAAAAAAATTGTTTTTGTAAAGGTAAACAAAGGGCCGATGATTGATCCGAAATTGTTAGTAGTTGCTAGCCATCCGGATTAAATCCACAAAAAAATTAATTAAAAAGGAACAAGTCAAAGACGAGCCAGGGCCAAGATGATCGGATTTTTATTGAGAAATTTTGTTTCGTTCATAAAATGAACTACGTCAATATTGTTATTTTACTATTTGGGTCAAACATGATATCTCATTTCTGATTTAATAGATAGCAAAATTCTCGAGCAAATCGATATATTTAACTTGAAAAAGGAAAACGGTGGGATGGAATCGATCAGCTATACTTTGTTTGATCAAATTTTTGCTAATTAAATATTTACGTCCATTTTATATATTAGATCTTGTCAAGGGGAATTTAGGAACAGAAGCTGAAAAAACTCCTTAAAAATAGGAAAAGTCATGCGTGAAATATTTTGAAGATATCTTTTATTACAGGTTCATCTCATTCATATATGTTCTTAAAAGTTTGATAACATAAGGCATTATTTTTTTTCTTGACCAAGGTGTTGGTTTAGATGATAAAAGAGCTTTATCCTATCTTATTGATTTCGGTGGATGAGTGCACCCTTAAGATCGCTCGGAATGTGACTAATTAAGATGCACGAAATTTGACCCAAACACTGCTTGACCGCTCATAAGAAAAAGAAAAAGAAAAGCCTCATCACTCATTGACTTTAAGTTTGATAATAAAATTTCACATGTCGAATTTATAAAGTCATTCCGTTTAGAATTATTTTCATCTATCTCATCATCTATTTGGCTAACATGATTGGGAAGGGCTAGGAATTCCTCGCTTTCTCTCTTGCCTACCTTCTTTTTTTTTTTTTTTTTTTTTTTTTTTTTTGATCTCCCTAGCTAATGCGTAAAAAATTAAACAAAAGGCGGTATTTTTGTAATATATTCAAAGATGCGATTAAATTCGAAACTGATTTTTACATAAACGCAGTTTATCCATATACAAAAGAGAGAAAACGCCATTAAAAATCTAAACTATATTCATTATGACACATTTACCCGGAACTATTTTCCATGACATCAAAAGCCCAAAACTATGTCTATTATGACATATTTATCCTAAACTTATTCTTACAACATCACAAAGCCAAAACTTATACTCATGTGACATATGAATGACGTTTTTTTTTTTTTATATTTGACTTAAGTTATGTGGGCGCCAAGTCAATATCGTTTTCTTTCTGTCATCTATGTGGATAAATTTCTAACTATGTCCATTGACGAAATTTTGACGAGGGTGAATGTGACATATGGACACAAGATTGGGATTTATGTTGTTACAAGAAACTGCTTAAGGTAAATATGTCGTAGTGAGTATAGTTTTGGATTTTTGGTGACTTTTTTTGTACAAAAAAATTGAGGAAGAGCTTATAAATGTTAGAGGATGATATAATTTGGACTATTTAATCAATACTCAAAAAAGAATTTAGATTATTATCGCATGAGAGCTATTTGTATATAAATTTGGGACATGTATAGATATAGTCGTGGCAATACCTTGCACTTATCTTGATTATTTTCAAATTCTAATCTCGTGCATTTATGTGCTGGGAAGATATTGCAGTGTAGATATATTCACAGAATCATAAATAATGGTAAAGTTCCATATATTTGCTAATCTCTCTCTCTCTCTCTCTCTCTCTTTCGGTCTAAATCTCTCTCTCTTATTCATTCGGCCACTTCTCACTCCTTTTTTTTTTTTTTTTTTTTTTCAAATATGAACAACAAAGTTGTTTGATGAATGTTCCAGCTGTTTTTAATGTTAAGTTAAACGTTTCACCACCATAAACAAAATCCATGGAAATAAGTTGTGGACTAAAACTCAAGTAAGTAATGACTATACTTAGAGAATTCTTTTAAACTTTTAAGCTAGTTCCTTGGGCCCGCTCTAGTGGAAGTATTTTAATATATTTTTCCCCTTTTTCTTATTATCGCCAATGATTTTTAGCATGTATAATATCTAAGTTGTTCCTCATCGAGTGTAGATAATACCAAGTAATTTTTTTTTGTCAAATTGAATTAATTAGACTTAAAATTAACCGAGATAGACATATAATGTAAAGAAAAGTTTGAATATTATTAGCTTATTCACAATTTCTTTTTATTTTCATTTTAGAGTATCTAGATTTCAGTGTCATATTTTTGAATCTCAACAACTATGTTAAAATTAAAAGAACATCTTTCGCCGTCCGTTATTTAAATTCTGTTTGACATGTAAAATTAAAAGAAAAATTTGTTGAACTATAAAGTAGTAATAAAACTCACGAATTGCTCTCTTATTCGATTTTTTAAAAATCGACTTCATAAGTATTAAAATCTGTCATGTGCCCTGCCACGTGGAAATCATATAGTTTTTTTTTTTTGGCAAACAGGATTTGCTTAAATGATATAATGTGAGTCACATCGCTAAATTATTGGAGGTGTCTTGCCTTAGGACAAGCATAGAGCCAAAGCGAATTGCCATATGGCAAGTACATCTAAACATAATATTGATTGTCGATACATATATTTTTGTTGACATATTCCGATATTTTTGCATGTTATTTTTGTCAGTGTTAGCATTAGCTTGTTGTGATCTTCCCAAAGCAATCCTCGCGCTCGGGGAAGTGGGTTAAGAGTTAATGTTGAAAGTGGATCAAAAGTTCTCAATTGACACAAGTACATGTAAACATAATCTTGATTGTCTATATATATTTGTTGACATATTGCGATATTTTTGCGTGTTATTTTTGTTAGTGTTAGCATTAGCTTGTTGTGATCCTCCCAAAGCAAACCTCGCACTTGGGGAAGCGGGTTAAGAGGTAATGTTGAAAGTGGATCAAAAGTTTTTAATTGACACAAGTTATTCCAAATCCTTAGTTCGCGCGATGTTGCGAAGATTCATCGAGATTAATTAACCTTTAAAAGTTTTATCTTATGTGAGAGTTGCCATTAGTTTATTGAGGTTAGCTATGAGACAAGTGAGACATGTCAGTATATTTAAATTCCTATGCAACTAAAGATTTTAGTATGAGGACTTCACTACACTAATTTATTCAATTAATGCCCTTTTGATACCTTAACTTGGTTGATTAGTAACTATGTGTCGCATGCGATCCATTATCAAATTATGAGTCCTAAGTTCTCGTCCACTAAGAGTCCATGTTGCATTTTTAGGTTGATTATGATCCTAAAGTGAATTCAACTAGGCAAATGGAAAAAGACAAATCATACTATGAAAGCAACGTAAAGAAATTGAAACAATCACAAGAACTTAGCAAGAGCAAAATTGGAAGCAAAAATGTGTTAGTATTTTAGAAATACTAAAGCTCAAAGCTTCCATGGATTTTCTTTGAAAATGTAATCATATCTTTTCAAAACTCTCCCAAAAAAAATAAAAATTGACAAGTGGCATTTGCAATTGCTTAAGGGCCTTGTCCAAACTTTATGACCTAAATCTTTCCGCGTTCCTGGAAAAATTTCATTTTCTTAAGAAACATCATACGACAGACTTTCCATAGGTCTTTGACAATTGTCCAAATAAATGGCAGAACCTCCTATTTATAAAGAGGAGATGTTCGGTCCGAAAAAAAAAAAAAAAAAAAAAAAAAAAGAGAAGGTGAGGCTGATTCAAGATTTTTTATCAATCATATTGTGCTCAAGTAAAAATAATATCTTTTTCTTATCTGACACTATAAGTGTCAGTTTAATTTGTGCAATCGATTAATTGTCGAATAGTAAACTAATGAACCAAAACTCATGAATTTATCTCTTATTTTTTAATCTAAAAATATTTCAATTCGCAATAAAGTGGCCGTTAGAAAAAACTTAGTTTCACTTTGGTTTCTTGCTAAATAATTTTTCTTTAAAGCATATAAGCTAATTTAAAATTAGGAAATAAAACTAAGTGAAATGGGAGCATGCGTGTTTCAAATTAAAGTTTTTGTTCTTTTATTGTAGTGTTTAAATTTAGTGAATACTAAGTAAATATTTTTCCTAAGTAAATCTTTTTCAAAGTAATAAATTAAGTTAATTTTGAAATTATCTTGAGCTAATCTATAAATTGAATTGAAAAATAATGCATCTATCCCATCATTAACAGAAGCTATATTTCATAGTAGGTGCATTGTTCATGTATTAATATATATTTTTCGTTTTGACATAAGTACAAACTAACTGGATAAACTAATATATTTAAAGATACTTTATTTTTATTTAATATTTTCAAGTTTGAAATCAATGAGATAAGTCCAAAGAGATAAGTGTTGGGGAAGATTATAGAAGTTTATTTGAAAATATTGTATCCTTAGTTTTATCAATGATGTTGATCGAGTACATTTAAAGATGCTTTTCTTTATCCATATTTAGATTTAAATTTAAATTTAATGAGTGATAGACGTGTAAGGATAACAAATCACTTAACTAATGATTATCGATTGAATTTAGGCCGTGTGGTGCACGAAGAGTATTGGAGCAGCTCTGGCTTTGTTTGACTCGTGAATTTTAGTTGACCAATCAAGCAATACATACTTGTAAATTCTTTTAAAAAAGAATTAACTAGTAGTAAAAAGAGCAGAAAATTGAAAAAAAACGAATAAAAAAAATATAAAGATAAGTAACGAATGACAAATAAAGAAACAATTGGTCTTGGTCCAACTCGTGCAGCCCACAAGAACAACCCGTTGATATTGACCCGCGGTCCATACCTCTCCATACTCTCTCACTCACAGCATCACAGCGACACAGCGTCCTCCAGAGTCAGTTTTTGGCATCCCCCTTCCTCTTTGCCGTGGCATCTCCTCCTCTGTCCGCCGACCCGAAAACAGCGGTCATGGGCTACCGAGCTCCTCATCCTCCGCCGAGGGGACATTGTCTGTCTGAAAACAAACCCGACTTTCCTCACAGTACCCACCCGCCTAAGCCGCAGGCCCCCCTTCCGATCCGCAGCCACGATGCAGATGCAGGATGTCCAACAGATGGATGTGCGATACATGTACTAGTTGTATGAGGATGACTGGCGTGTTTACCTCTTGCACAAGGGTAATTTTTTTCGGTCTTTTTTCTTAGCCTCCTTGTTAGGCTTGATTATCCAATGTTGAAAAGTTGCCGGGCTGAGTATTTCAATCTCACCGTCACTGGATGGACTGACGCTATTTGGAAAGCGGCCCTCTTGGTGAAAAAAGCAGGGTACCGATTATTGAGCACATGAGCTTTTGGGGAAAAAAAATTTAAGAGCTGGATTTTGTTGGTTTTTTGGGCGTAACAATCAATTGTGCAGAGTGTTTGAAAATTACATCATGAATATCTTTGTGAGATTGATAGATATTGTTTCATGAGAAATTTGTGAGGTCTAATCACCGTGTGAATTATTGGGTGTATTTTAGGATTGGAAAATACCAAAATTTTTTTAGAGTATGGTTGCAATTTCCGTTAGATCGATTGATCCAAAATTTTGTATTGCTTTTCTCGTGGAGTAAGTCACATTGACCAAACTATGCAAATCTAGTGTCCGGCTCATTTCCTTGTTCTCTTTATTATTGTGTTTGATTGTTTATTTTTCTTGACTCAAGTACAGATTTTGGTTTGAAATAAAACTAGGAATTGGACTATCATTTTTGATCTAAATCTATTATGCAAAGGATACGAAAACTTACCGTAGAATTGCAGTATTAAGAAACGCCCTCATGTATGTAGGAAAAGTGAAGTTTCAAATCTGGGCGCGATTCTTTCCTTTTTTTTTTTCCTTTCTTACTTATGAACGAATAAGATGAGCCCTAGACACCAAATGCTTCTAAAAGTGATGCCATTCGCTTATGGACAAAATTATAAAGCTTAAGATGCCTTTTCAAACGAATTGGCATAAAACTGACTGTACACGTTTGTCTGAATTGTGCGTTCATTCTGTCTCATCCTCAACACATTACTGTAGCATTACTAGATACCTTGGACTTCTCAAATTGATGCCACTTGCTTATGGACAAATTTAGAAAAGCTCAAGATCCCTTCTCCAACGTATTGACATAAAAGTTACTGCTATTATTTGTCTGAATTGTGTGTTCATTCTGTCTCATCCTCTAACACTATAATGTGGCATTATCTTAAAGCACAAGAAATACCCTACATATACAACCATCAACACAAAGATTAGATCACCAGAACTTACCGACTTTGATCTTTATACTTGGGCTATACTTTTGCCCGAGATGTCCAAATGCCCCTTTCCTCCTGCTTGTCCAATTTCGCAAACACTGCGTGGTCGTGGTGGTCAGCAAACAGTCAACTCAAATAAGTACTGCTCACACTCTCCATTTTTGCACTCGTCGGTTACTTTACCGGCACGTGGGCTCACACCAAGTCTGCGAGACAGAGCACGCGAGCACCACCGCTGCCACCGGGCCCCCGTTGGCTCCCTTAATTGGGAACCTTCCCTTTCTTGAGCTGATGCTCCACACCTACTTGAGCCGCCTTGCCCGGACCTACAGCTCAATCATGAAGCTTCGGTTAGGTAAGAAGATCGTCATTGTGGTAAGCTCCTCCACGATGGCCCGTGAAGTCCTTAAAGACCATGACATCATCTTCGCCAACCGTGACATGCGGGCGGCAACCCTAGCTGGGACCTGGGGGGCGCGATGGGGCTTTTACCCCGTATGGGCCACAGTGGAGAACCCTAAGAAAAGTAAAATATGGTCTCCAATCTACTTTTTCAATTTCTGGAACACAAGTAAAAATGAAAACTTTTCTTATTGCTTGCCTTTGTTAACTGTTGCTTGCTAGCCGCCGCTTGTCGATGTACGATTTCTACATTGATGATCTTAATTCAATTAATTAAGGATGTTTTATTTTCTGAAAGAGTGAAGCACAATGAATGAAAAAAAGCATGAGATGAAGATATTTAAGAAGGTATCAATCGAATGTCTGTTCGAAGAAGAGAAATTGTATGTCATTATCAAACTCGAATCTCTATTCAGAAATTCATTTAGGGAATAGAAATAGAAAAAATTATTTCTGGTCAGAAATTGTTTACAAAAATATAATTATTATCATTCGCGCTTCAAAAGACTGCAATAGGGATGATCTCCCTGCCCTAAAATTCGCTAGAGAATTGTTCACTTCATATATCATGATTTGATTATCCTATACTCCAATTTCATATAATGATGATTGTGCATGGATAGGACATGATAGCTGGAGGAACTGCGACGAGCTCCAATGTGGTCGAATTCGCCATGGCCAAGATGATCAAGAACCCCGAAGTGATGTCCAAAGCCCAACAAGAGCTTGAACAAGCAGTAGGCAGATACAACATAGTGAAAGAATCACACATTCGCCACCTCCCCTACTTAAAAGCAGTCATGAAGGAGGCTCAAAGGTTACATCCTGCCCTTCCACTCTTGATGCTTCATTGCCCTCGCGGGACCTGCATCATTGGGGGCTACACGGTCCCGAAGGGCTCTCTAGTCCTGATCAACGCGTGGGCCATCCATCAGGACCCTTCCGTCCTGGAAAACCCATCGAATTTCGACCCGGAGAGGTTTACGGGTGCGAACAACAAGTGGGACTTCAATGGGAATGAGTTGAATTACATACCGTTCGGGTGGAGCCGCAGGATTTGCCATGGGACAGCGATGGCAGAGACGATGGTGCTGTACTCTGTCGCCACGCTTGTGCACTCTTTCGATTGGAAACTGGAGGGTGGTGGGGCTGAGGTCCGGTTCGATGAGATACAGTGCTTCTTGTGTTACGGAGACCCGCAGTACTATCTGGCGTGGACGACGAGGGAGCCATTCTTGGTGGGGACGAAGGGCAGGGGCGAGATCTACTTGAGGATGGCGACAGGGGAGGCGGAGGGGCAGCCGGAGCCGATGGTGGTGGAAGACATCGGTCGGGACCGGCGTTCTGGGACGGTGAGCTTCGCGTTGGTTTTGGAGTTGAGGAGTACGTTTCGATACGGGTCGTGGGGGCGGAGGCACGCCCTGTTGAGGGTCTCCTGCGAGGATTTGGTGGCCAGCTTCGTTGGTGGTGAGTCTCGTGGGGCGTTGGCCGGTGATAAATCTAGAAGTTGCAAAATTTTATAGTGAGTAAAAAGAAAACGTTTGGCTTTATTGTTTGCTCTCTGTTTGTTTGTTTTTTTTTTTCTTTTTCATGAGCAAGCAATGTTTAATCTATTATCGTTATAATTATTATTATAAAGTAAGATATGACCTTTTGGTGTCTCTCCCTCTTGAATCTTAACTATTTTTCTATTAGAAAAAGCTTCCACTGAAGTTATTGATTTTCGTAACTACCGTCCATTATTTGAAAAATCAATATATCACGTGGAAGTTTTTACTTATATAATGACTACTGTGATGTGAACAATTTCTTGTTTTGCTCGGGTAAAATTTTCTAGGGAGGTCCTACCGATGTGGAAATCCACTATAGTTATTATAAGGAGGGAATAGCTTGCCAATAACAGATCACTCTTTGGTACGATTGATCCAACATGCATGTACTCGCTTTTGGATCTTGAAAAGCTTGATCCATGTATGAAATGAGTAATTTGTTTATATTTCTCCATAATTCAATATCGCGATAAAATATCTTTCACTGAATTATTTTTTTATTTTTATTAAAGGAGATAGGTTATGTAACAATTCCGGATAGAAAAAATCACATAGAAAAAAAATCGGTAAGTTTACTTCAAACGAAACTAAATATACACAAACAATGTTGATATTTAATCGACGACAAAACCTAATCACTTTAACTGGACCCAAATTTACATAAACTATATTGGAATTTAATTGATGACAAAGCCTGAGTGTAAAATACAATGTTGAAATTTAATCGATGACAATGCACCTAGGATATACAACAAAGATACACATCGGAATTCAATTGACGACGTGGATTTAGATACTACAATTAAGGGACATGTCGGAATTTAATTGCCAGCGCGAATCTAAAAGCTATAATTACAGTGCAGGAATTAAAAGATTATATGTTTGTTTGTTTGTGTGCAGGACATCCGGTAGTTGAGCACTAGTAGTTCAAGTGGCTATGATGTAACCACTTGAGAGTAGTTCTTCTATTGTTTTAGCTATGCTTTATATCTCCGAGAATCTCAATCCCATGTTATCATAATGTCATGATCTTATCTTCAGGTGGTTACTTATTTAAATCGGGTCTTGATTTTTCGCCTTTATCTCTTCTCTATTATCTACTAGACTCCATTATTCTTTCCACGAGTGGTTTCAAATTAAAATATTGCAACTATTTCTTGGCGCCCTTTAGACGTCTGGTCTTTGTTCGATATCTTAATTGGTAACTTATCATTCCTCCTTCATCAATATTCTTGTTGCTTTAACAATCATCAATTATATGTCATCATATATTATTATCTATAGCAGATCTATGATCATCAATGTGTATTAATATAGACCACTCTTTTAGATGTTGACAATGACTCATATATATAGTATCAATAACCATTGATCTTTTAGCCACGTGTTTACTTTTGTTGACAACCTGGTCAAATTTTGATACAAAAAGTTTGAAAAACCAAATTCATAAAATCTTACAATATTTTAATAAAATATCTTGAGATAAGTATATCATAAATCTTAAAATTTATTGAGGAAGTGCAATCAATTTCTAAAAATCTCAAACAATGTAATTAAGTCTATTAAAGATATATTAAGAATATTCTATGATTGATTGTTCGGTCCTGTAGGTTACTTATATCGTAATTATGAGCAATAGGATGCCATATGACCACATCGGTGACAATGCTTACAAAATTTCTCCATGATATGCACTTAAACGTGTTAAACACAATAGGTTGGACAATAAATGTGATGAAATAGTACATGGAGAGCAAATATGGAGAAACGGAGCAAAAAATGAATTTAGTGCACCGACAAATCTTAGGAACTGGTCACAAATCATCAAAAACCGATATGAAATTGATCAAACCGATCAGAAAAGCAATGGAACTGGTCCGACTGATCTGGTCTGAACCAGTCAATGATTCGATCTGATCCGGTCAACGACCAATGTTCCGATTTGATCCAATCAACGGTCCGATCAATGGTCAACAATCAAAGATGACGTGGCGCTTACTTGTAGAACGATGTCGGCATATCAGGGGTGACGTGGCTGATAATGTTAGCCGAGCGGAGAGCCGTGGCACGTGTCGCTGGTGAGGCACGTGGATGCTTCCAATGGCGCGTGTAGTCGTGTCTGGTGGTTTTTGGTCGCGAAACTTCACGGGCGGCGTCCGTGGATGATGATGAGTCATGAATTGTGTTCGTTTTTCGAAAAATTTGTTGAAAAGCGTCCAAGTCACGACGGAACAATGGCGGGTTTGTCGGGTCCGAGACGCGACGATGTATAGTGGCATGTGTGGCGGTGTTCGGCGATGGTTGGCGACAAAATTTCACTATTTCTCTCGTCTAAGGGTGACAAGTCTGATGATCATAACATTTTTTTTAATGAACAGTAGAAACTTAAAGTGGCTGATGCAGCCGGCATTGTGATAGCCACTTGTTAACAATGACTCTAATATCTAGTTGAGATTTGTTAATGAAAAGGTAAATCTAACTATATATAGGCTTTATATAATGACTATCTAAAGTAACAATTAAGAATAAATCAAGGAAAATATACAGAATCACATAGTAATTTAGAAAATCATAGAATATCATAAATATATCTCTAACAAAATCATAAAAAATTTTGGCAACTTAAAGCTTTGGTCTTGACGGGATTTGGCTACTAAAATAGGAAAGTTCAACTTTGACTTGGATTTGGATTTTGTTTGGCTCGAGAAGGTTGCAAAAGATGCAGCCGGCATTGTCTTGAAGCGACGTGAGCCACGCCGTTGATCATGAAGAATTGGTCTTAAGTGCAATTTTCTTTGACTCTAATATCAAGAAAGATTAGTGTTTGAGATTAAATCTTGTGGTAAGATGTAATTCCTTCATGAGAAGAGATTATTTCTTAAATCTAACGTTATTGGGTGTATAGTGTTTAGGCTTTATATAATGACTATCTAAAGTAACAATTAAGAATAAATCAAGGAAAATATACAGAATCACATATTTGTGGAAAATTTTAGAAAATCATGAAGAATATCATAAATAGTATCTGATTGGGATTTCTAACAAAATCATAAAACTGATTTGATATTCGGATTTTGTGCAATGTTTAATTTGAAGATGAGCGAAGGTGCGTCGGTTGCGAGATCATATCAATGAATTCAATGTGATTGTTAGTCAATTGAGTTCAGTTGAGATTGATTTTGAAGATGAGGTACGTGCTTTGATTACGCTATCCTCATTGCCTAATAGTTGGAATACTACATTGCTCTTACACGCTGTTAGTAATTCCTCCGGGTCAACAAGTTTGACGTTTGATGGGGTTCGAGATTTGATTCGAGCAAGGATATTCGTAGAAGAGAATCGGTGAACATATATCTCTTTGCTTTAGTAGGTGAAAATAGAGGAAGATCTAGAACACGTGTAGGTAGCGGTAGTACTAATATGAACAGCGTAGCGATCTAGGACCCGGTAATGTTGTCTGCTGGAGTTGTGGCAAGAGGGGGCATCTTAGAAGGGATTGTCTTAAGCTGAAGAATGAGAAGGGTAAGGGAATTATAGTTGATTCTATAGATAATGTTGCATTTGTAGGCGATAATGCCGATTATGTCTGTCTGTCACCAATGATTCATCGCTTGATGGATGGATTTTGGATTCTGGTTGTTCTTTTCATGCTACACCAAATAGAAACTGGTTTATCACTTATCAGTGCACGGGTAGTGGTAAAGTCCAGTTAGGGAACAACGCTGAGTGCGATGTTGTGGGTGTTGGTGATGTTAAAATCAGAATGCATGATGGTATTGTGAGGACATTGACTGGAGTAAGGCATGTTCCAAAGTTGAAAAAGAACTTAATTTCCTTGGGTGCCCTAGATTCAGCTGGTTGTAGGTATTCTTCAAACGGTGGAGTTCTGAAGGTTGTACGAGGTGCCTTGGTGATAATGAAAGGAATCAAGCACGGAGGCTTGTATAAACTTCAAGGTAAGACAGTGACAAATTTCGCTGC
The DNA here is from genome assembly GCA_014182365.1 of Eucalyptus tenuipes. Lineage (NCBI taxonomy): Eukaryota > Viridiplantae > Streptophyta > Magnoliopsida > Myrtales > Myrtaceae > Eucalyptus > Eucalyptus tenuipes. Next base: position 29,543,232 of record CM024547.1, on the reverse strand, counting down.
GGGGACGTCGGATGCATCTGTTCGAGAGTCTATTGACTGCTCGAGGAAGACCTGGGTGTTTGTGCCAATGCACAAGTTTGATGCTGGTGTCAGGATCTCGTGGTCGAGAGCTTTGATCTAGACGGAGACTGGTAAGTCGATCAAGCATGTGTAGACTGACAATAGCATGGAGTTCTGCTCGGAGCTGGCAAATAAATTCTGCATGAAAGAGGGCATAGTGAAACACCACACTAGTGCCAGTAAATCACAACAATTTGCAGAATTGATGAGCAGAACAATACTAGAGATGGCCTGGAAAATTATCTCTAGTTTGGTATTGCTAGGAGAATCCTAGCGATGTGCTTAGTACGATGAGCTGCTGGTGAATAGATCCCCATCAACTGCTATTGAATGGTGGACTCTGAAGAAGTGTGGTCGGTAACGTTCCTGGTTATTCTATTATTAGAATGTTTGATGTTATTTTCGAATGAGTGATGGTAAGCTCGATTGGAGGGCAAGGTGCATATTTCATGGCCATGCACAAGGTGAGCGGGGCGATCGGTTGTGGTACCCAGATATAAATTCGCCTGTTAACAGCAGAGAAGTTACCCTTGATGAGTCTCCGATACTTCTGGCTAGGAGTGTTTGTGGCAGTGTTAATACGGATCTGGACGGTGTTCAGCTTGAGGTGGAGTTGCGACCAAAAACTCCTGAGGTAGCATATACGAGTACCTGTAAAGTAATCAGCACGAGATGGTGCTCATAGCGAGGTGGAGCCTATAGAGCCAATTGTTGCTGTAACTGCTGATATTGACAAGGTACGTATTCGATCTCCTGACAGATTTGGATGCAATAATGGTTTTGCTTTATCTGTGGTTAAGGAGGTTGCGTCGGAATATCCTTGCGAAGCAATTAAAGGTGCATGTGGAGTTGGTATTCCGATGAGGTCCTCGGTTATGGCGAAGTTCAAGCGAGGCTTGGACTTGGATAATATCTGTGGTGGTTGAGCCCATCGGGGGCTATGGAAAGTAGCAGCAGAGTTTGAATTTTTGTGAAGCGATTGCAACTTGGCTCAAACGTCGAGCCAAGGTGGAGATTGTTAAAATATGTCTCGAGTTTGAGTTCAATGTGAAATTTCGAATATTCCGAATTGGATATGTTGCGGTTGTTCGAAATTGAGCAAAGAATATCCGAAGATCAACTTCCCAAAGTTTGAATTTGCGTTGGAGAATTTGGCTGCTAAAATAGGAAAGTTCAACTTTGACTTGGATTTGGATTTTGTTTAAAACATACAGAGATATGTTTTGGATAAAATCGTTTTAGATAGGAAACAGAATCCTATGAGAAGTTGGCAAAAGAATAAAGGTGTCACTTATATATAGACTTGTGGCCGTGGGTGGTAGATGTGGATTACAAATTGTCTTGAAGCGCCACGTGAGTGCTTGGTGTTCCGCCGTTGATCATGAAGAATTGGTCTTGAAGCGCCGTCTCGTCGTTGAGTGCTTGAGAGGGATTTTCTTTGTCGTTCTTGTACGTGAATTACATCCAAGAAAGATTAGTGTTTGTAGCCGATTAAATCTTGTGGTAAGATTTGCGTGTAATTCCTTCATGAGATTGAGAGATTATTTCTTGAGGAATTTCGGAGCTAAACACTGCATGCGTTATTGGGTGTAATTGGGGCTTGGGAAACACCGAGAGAGTGTTTGAGTGACTTGAGTGTGTAATCTCTTTGTATCGCTTGATCTATAGTGAAATTCGCTTGCTCTCCCCATGGACGTAGGTCTTTACGACTGAACCACGTAAATATGGTGTCCGATATATTTTCTTCTTCTGTCTATATTATTGTTCGATCGCTCGCCTTTTCGCAACAAAAAGGATGATGAGTCTTTTTAAAAATATTTTGAGGCCACGTTGGCAACAAATGGGAGCCATGTCAGAAAAAGAAAAAGAGCCAAGAATTCAAAAGAAATATAGAACTTGGAGGTTTTATAATAAGGGGGCGGTCGCCTTCGCTGTCAAGAGTTGTAAATCACCGCGTTGCACTGTGGTGGCGTGACTGGTCGCCACCATGGTGCAAGGGTTGGTTGGCCCTCATGTCGCGGTCGCTGACGGTCGCGCAGCGGATGAAGTACCTCGGCGCTGACCTCAAGCATGGCAACTTCACCGATGGAGACAAGCACCATCAAGCTCCACAAATTGCTTAACCACAGGTCCACAACTGTGCAACCCCTCCATCAATTTCAAATCTTTCCCTAATTTGTCTTTTTCTCCTTTGAAAATATATAGCACACACAGGTAGAGACTAAGTAAATTATAGTCTAAAGTCTACGATCCCAACTTAATTTCTAAACAAAACATGAGATAGTCCTTTAGGAGATTGCAAGTAGAATGTAGTATCCAAATAGTAAGCATATTAGTAGGTCAATTGTCTTCTTGAAAATATGATGTATTTCAAACCCAAGATAAGAGCTCAATAGTCTTTTGTTTTTTTCTTTTTTCGTAGTGCTGGTCAAGTGTTATTTGCTATATTCTTTTGATTAATTGGAAAATTTTACTTTAATGAGTTTCATGGTCTCTATTTGATTTTCCTTTTGTAATTTCTTGGAAAATCCTAATTTTGACAAGATTTATGGTTTCTATTTCTTGCCATCTGGATCGCTCTTTGGATTCTCTTGCAAACAACCTTCTTGCTCAAGCATAACGAGCCGGGGCACCACCACCAACAAGGAGCAGAGACCATAGAACCACCACGCGAGCCCCACCCACTATCGTGTAGTCCTCGTCCATCATCATGTCCGTGTTGGAAGAGTTATGAAAAAATTCATAAACTTATTACTATCATATCAATTTAGTTATAAATATTTTAATTGTGTCAATTGAGTCTTAAAATATTTCATATTTTGCTAAATAAGTCCATATGGCCAATTTTGATCAACAAATGCTGATGTGGGCATCGATAATTCTATGTGGCACGGCTGGCATTGACAATGATAGTTTTTAAATAACATTTTAATAATTTTTTTTTCATCTTCCTTTTCTTCTTCTTCTTTTTTTATTTACTTTTTCTTTTTTTTCCTTGGACTAAGGGCTAGCAAGGGTTAGCCTTTGGCACTGGGTGAGAGCATTGTGGCCCTTGCCAGCTTTGGGCAATGGCCACGACACCCTTTCCCAATGCTAGTGATGGTGTCTTGGCCCTATGTCTAGGAGAAAAAAAAAAAGAAAAAAATGAAGTAAAGAAAAGAAAAAAAGGAAACTATTCAAGATTAAAAAATTATTAAAATTTTATTTAAAATATCCACATCATCTTAAGTTGTGTCGTGTTAGGATAATCGACATTTACGTAAGTTATTTTTAACTAAACTCGGCCAAATAAATTAAATTAAAAATTATGAAAATGTTTAAAACTGGCATAATTAAAATGTTTAAGATTGAGTTGTAATAATTATTATATGTTTAAAATATTTTTGGTATTTTTCTTCGTAAGTGCTTTGTCCAGAACGGGTCTCAAGGGTTGTCGGCCGTTGCTTGGTCCCTGAGGGTTAAAGGCCATTACCGACAAACCTCCCTTTTGGGGGAGGCGACAGCATACTTTCAAAACCCTTCGCGGCGTTCACACCAGCGCACGAACCCATTGAAGATCTCCACGAAGAACCCACCACTTGATCTTGTTCGTATTCCTTTCACTTTATCTTTGGGTTTTTCTGTTTCCTTTTCCATGGTAGTGCCTTCTGGCCTCAACCTGCCCCAAAAAAATCTAAATCGGACAAGTCAACGTTTTTCATTAAATAAATTGAATGAAGTTAACCAAGGTACTCATTTCAACGAATTTGAATAAATTTTGGATGTCGATTAATTTTTTTTTTTTAAAAAAATTAGCATTCAATTGAACTTTTGTAAATGATTTATAAAGTTTTTGAGCAATTTTTTTTTTTGGTCGAGAGTTTTTATGCACTTATTCCACACGCTTTTGTATTTAACACGAGGAATGCATTTTTCCAAATAGTTTTATGAATATGTTGCACAGGTAAAAAGTAACACATATCTTTTTCAAACTAAAACGTTCGCAACTCTCTTCCAAATTTTCAAATCTGATACACATATTGCAACTTAATAAAGTAACCAAAAGCCCCCATTGACATTCTCAATCACATTTTCTCTTGTCATGCACTTGTTCTTATGTAACTGTTACCCTTTTCACGAGAAAAAAAATGGAATCATGGAATTCAATATCATAGCTTGGTTAAAGAACTGCTAGATGAAACATTGCCAGAAGCTCCTTCATCAATCTGTCAATTTAGAAGAAACTCGCAACTCTTGCAGTTGTATATTTTCCTCAATCTTTAATTGAATAAAATTTATTTTAATCACGCATTTGATTAATGAGTTACAAGTTATGAGCATCATCATATAAAAACTTAAACTAAATACAAATATGGATAATATCCTGGTTTGCAATCCACCAATTAAAAAACTTGTTGTCCATCCAAGCATGGATGAAACAAAGCATTGCCCAATCTAGTGGACCCACCTGCTAAAGCAAACCCTTTTTCTTTCTCTCTCTCTTTCAATAGAATACTTAGGCAAAGCTAAAAGTTATTCCATCTACGCTTAAAGCGATTCTTCCATGGTGCCTTAAGAATAGTGATTAATTTTTGTTGAAAAGTAATTCCTTTTGTTTCCTTTTCATACTGCACAAGCCGCCCATTTAAAGTTGGGGACCCTGTATTCATCTAACATTGTCCCAATTATTGTCAGACTTCCATCAAGCAAGAAAGACATAATTTCTAGATAGGAACTGCACCACCATGTTATACCGTACAATGTTATGCAGTATATTATCGATTGTACAACTAATTGATAAGTGTTAATGTAAGGGAAAAAATGTTAGAAAAGTCCTATACTTATTATATTTATGCCAATTTATTCCTAAACTTTTTATTGATGTCAATTTAATCATAAACCTTGTATTTAATGTAAATTCAGTTTTAAACATTTTGACTTAGTGTCAATTCAACCTTTCTGATTAATTTTGGCCGGATATTATTGACATGAATGCCGACCGACTTATGTGGCACGGTCGATGCTGACGTGGATAATTTTTAATAATATTTTTCAATTTTTCAATTTTTTAATTATTTTTTTCTTTGTTCTTTTTTTTTTTATCTTTATCTTTTTTTTTTTCTTCCTCTTTCTCTAGTTAGTCGCTGAGAGGAAAAAAAAAAAGAAAGAGAAAGAAAAGAAAAAAAATAAAAAAAGGAAAAAGAAAATAAAAATTTAAAATTTAAAATTTGAAAATTTGAAAATATTATTAAAAGTTAATTACACAGCGTCGATAGTGCCTTGTAAGTCGGCCAGTGTCTACGTTAGCAATTTCCACTCAAAATTAGCTAAAAAGATTAAATCGGCACAATATCAAAAAGTTTAGAATTGAATTGACACTAATAAAAGGTTTAAAACTACTATGGCATAAATGCAATAAATTTAAGACTTTTTTGATACTTTTCCCATTAATCTTAGATGACAGTTATGTATTTTGTACTTTGTACCTTAAAAATCACCAATGTTATCAAGTCATAGCACCTAATGTGTCACAAAACCTATAATGACTTGTCTAGAAATGCAAATAATATTACTATTGGATTACCAATGTATGATTTATTAATTAGAAAACTAAGGATATATTTGTTTTGGGGTAAATTTCATGAAAAAATAAATTACTTTCCAAAAATCCTTTTTCAGGAAAATGTTTTCTTCTTTTCTTGTTAAGGAATTTATTTTTCTAATTTAAAGATGCACATTTTTTTTACTGTGCATGGTTTTCATTTAAATGATCATTTTCAATAAATCAAACACGAGAAACTTTATAAAATTAATTTGCTGAAATTTCTTTCCTTCAAACAAACACATTCTAATTTCATTATTGTGTTCAAGTGTTTCAAATATCAAATTAGGATCGAGCTTTGCCATACTTTCCTAATCAACTGGCTAGAGATAACAAACGTCTTGTGCTCCACGACTTGTATCGGGAACTCGCGCTCTCTTTGCTCTCCAAGCCGAAGGCAAAGCTCTTGTTCCTTCTAATCCTAATTTGTAGAGTGAGAGATGGATAATTTCACTTTCTTTATAAAACTTTCCTTCCCAAACTTCTTGACCAATTCCTTCAAATACATCTCTTAATGTATAGCCCATTTTGTCCTTTGTTTGCTCTACTTGAAATCTGAGGAAGAAGTTTAGTTCATCCATCTTCATCTCGAAGTCACTCCACATAAATTTCGAGAAATTCTTGCACTTATTTCACGTTAGTGGAATAAAATATCTGTACCGACAGAGTTGTGTCTACTTTGTTTACTTTACCTTTTTCAAAACTTTTTTCAACCAAGAATCTTTGTAGTCTCACATATCAAACTCTAGAGGTTTGCATTAGACCGTATAAAACACAATTTTTCTCTTGAAATCTTCAAAATTTGGTAGTTGATTTGGATAGACTTTTTTTATTACTAACTCCATTTAAATCATATCCATTTGATATAATTCAAAATCATGATCACATGGATAGGCAAGTAATAGTCATATTACTTCTAGTTGTGCAACTAGTGCATATATTTTATCATAACTTGTACCTTCTTTTTAAGATTGCTTTTGTACAACAAGTCTGGCCTTTATGTCTTACAACATTACCTTCTTCCCTAAGCTTGTCTTGATGGACCTACATTGTGCGAATTAGAAGATGATCAAAAGGTCTCGAAACAACTTCCCAAACTTGATTTACTCTGAATCAATAAGATCCTCTTGCATTACTTTGATCCAAAATTTTATTAGATAAAGCTTCCTCCATAGACTTTAATTCTATTTCAGACAAGAAAAATGATGTGCTTTAGCTTCGAATGATTTGGAAACATCTCCAATAACTTGCTCATTCGAGAATGGCATTGAAAATCTCCAATCTGTTGGCATTGGATAGATTCAGTTATTGGCTCTTCCTCTAGTTTGTCATAGGAGTTTGATTTGTAGCAGCAATTGACTCTATACAAGCATTTGTATTGGTATGTTAAATTTCCTCTTCATCCGGTTCTCCTGTTAAAAATTCGTTAAACTTAATGTGAAATGATCCATTTAAATCTATATTCATACAAACTTTGTTGGTATGAAAACACACCACGTTAAGCGACAGGACAAAAACTAAAACCAACATCACCGGTTAGAGTAACCTAGTAATAAAACGTTGTACGAACTAAAACAACTGTATTTTGAAATCAGATCTGTTTTTAAGGTATTACATATATGCAAATCCCCCGGCCAATAAAAACAAAACAAAACAGATGCACACCCAATTATACATCTGCTGTCAGCCAAGATGCCTACAGGCCCACTGACACTCTTTCGAATTTTCTCCTCCACAGGATCCTCGGGCGCGAATCCCTAGAAGGTAACACTGTTTCCAACTTTCACACTTTACTCAAAAGCCATCGATAAATCCACTTTAGTTCTCACTTTGTATGATAGTCTTCCGATTCTTTGCACATTAACATGTCTGTCAGGCATTTTAAAACATGATATTCGCTGCGCATTTAAAGCGCTTGAACTAGTTTATCATCCATGTTATCTCTCTTAAAGCAGCCCACCTTGGGCAAAGGCAAAAAAAAGTAAAAGGAAGATTCAAGAAGCCTGCCACATATAGTACCCACTTCGGTTTACATCTTCTCTCAGTCCATTATTGAGTCCTTCGCTCTCCCTCTCTTCCTTGTGCAGATCTCCCCTCGCCACAGCCACCACCACAACCACCGCTGCCGCTGCCGCATCGCCACTCTCGATGAAATCCAAGGACTGCCCGAAGCACGATGGGGACGGCGGGAGCACCGTCCGGCGGCTGTGCGGCTGCCTCCTCGTCTTCAACTTCGTCCTGCTGCTCGTGATCCTGCTGGTGTGGGCCATCCTGAGGCCCCACAAGCCCCGGTTCGTCCTCCAGGACGTCACCGTCTACGCCTTCAACGCCTCCGTGCCCAACTTCCTGACCACCAACATCCACGTCACGATCTCGTCCCGCAACCCCAACCACCGGATCGGCGTCTACTACGACAAGCTCGACGTCTACGCCATCTACCGCAACCAGCAGATCACGCTCCGCTCCTCCATCCCTCCGTCTTACCAGGTGAACTGAGCTCTGTTACTCCCCTTGATCTGTCTGTCTTTCCTTTGTTTTTTTTTTTGGCCTCTTGTGAGGGATTTAGTAATCTAATATATGTCCACAAATAAAAAAATTTCGCTTAACAGTATTGATTAGTTGCAAAGTAAATACTTATGTTTTAGATTTCTTTGTTTTGGTATCACTTGAAATAATTAATTATGATAAAATATTTTTATTGTTGATGATAATATATATTATAAATATCTTTGAGGATGATATATTTTCAAGAGATATAATAAATCATTTTTGAAAAATATATTTTTAAAAATTATTTATTTTCTATCAAATAAACAAACCCATTTATAGGTATTTTCGGACCAGAAATTAATGGGCGTGATTTGTATTTCCCAGCATAAAATAATTTAACGAGGTGTTTGTGAAGATTGTGGTGAATTTGTTTTGTATAAATGTTTATTCAGATTATTAGTTCATAAAACAATAAACTTCATTGTACCCTTTTTGGCCACACACGTGTGTGTTCGTGTGTGAAATTTTTCCCAGGGACCTTAATATACCCGACATTAGACTATGCCAGTAGCGTAAAATGTTCTTGTTTATTTAATCGAATTTTGGATGCAATGAGATCAGGGGCACAAGGAGGTGGACGTGTGGTCGCCATTCATCTACGGGACGGAGGTGCCGGTGGCGCCATTCAACTCGATGACATTAACCCAAGAGCAGGCGGCCGGGACCATCTTCCTGATGGTCAAGATCGACGGACGGGTGAGGTGGAAAGTCGGGACCTTCACCTCCGGGCGCTACCACCTGTACGTCAAGTGCCCCGCCTACATAATATTCCCCAAGAGCACAGCCACGGCAGGGCAGGAGTCCGCCGCCTCCAGGGACGGCGCCGTCGTTAAGCTGCAGATGCTCCAAAAATGCAGCGTCGCCATATGATATGTGGCTCTCCTAGCCGTGTATGTAACGCTTCACTATGTGCTACATCTATGGACAGGGGTGAAACTGCCTGAATTGTACATTTTGTGAAGGAATAAGCTGGGAAATGACATGTTGGGCAAAGCTGAAACTGCGCAGGATGATATGGAGACAGAAAGAGCAGAAATAAGATGCTAGGTGAAGACAGTTGCAGCACATTATTCTATCAAGTTCTAGTTCCTTTGGCAGCCAGCTAGCGTGTATTTTTCGTTTAGTCAGTAATGGTTTCTTCACGCTTGTCTGTTGTATACCGGATTGAAGATGGATGGGAGTGGTTTGTAGCGAGAAAAGAGGGTTAATTTAAGACTTTTAAGAGTGGGTGTAATGTTGCATAATGCATAGGTCCTCTTTCCGTGTCGAAAATGTGTAGCGGGGCCAGACCACGGCCGGACGAATGTCTGTCCTATTGGCTAGCACGCCATTCCTCCACATGGCAGCTCTTTTTTAGATGAGCAGTGGAAAGTATAATACATTAATCCGTTTATTTGGCCAAAAAAATTATTTGAAAAATTAATTTTTTAAAAAATAATCATTGGTATAATTTGAAATAATTAGCTAATAAAAATTTATTTCATTATCGATAATAATTTATATTTAAATATTTTCATGGATTATGTAAATAATTTTTATTCATTCATTTTTGTAGGTAGTATAATTAATCAATTTTTAGAAAAATATTTTTTAAAATTTTAATTTTTTTACAAAGTAAATGGGGCCTACATGATATGATAAATCACAAGCATTTCCTAAAAGGAGTACATATTTGACATAATAATAATATGTCACATCATATGACATAATACCTTTTTTATCTGTCACTAGTCTAGTATACTTAACTAGCATTATTCTCTTTAAATAAATATGAACTATCATTAGTAATATTAGTTTTTACGATAAGGTGCATCATGATGCTCCTAACTTCTAGATCTGACGGGAGAAGATGTTTCAATAGTTAATAGCAAGTAAAATTTACCTCAAATGAGAATTGATTTGAATATTTTTGGCCCAATCGACTAAAGAAGTTAACGAGGAAATTATCCGATTAGTTCGAAATATATTGTGTAGATGTTGATTTAGTCATAAATTTTTCAATTTATCATTTTAATCCTAAATTTTTGTTCAAAATTTCAATGTAGTTCATCTTTCTAATTTCGTTGAAAATCGCACGATGCCCAACAATGATTAGATCGCCAAGTTAGTGATTTCCATGGAAAATTAATTAGAAAAATTATATTAAAATATCAAGCAAAGAATTAGAACTAAAATAGGTTAAAAAAATTAGGATTAAAATAGCATTCACACGATATCGAGTAATTCTTCTGACCATACAATAAAGAATCGGGCGGCGGAGGAAGTAACATGTTTCTCACATGGCTTTAGCGGAGGTGCTTTTTGAACCGTCACTCGCCCTTTATCTGGTGTCCCATCATGGGATCTGAAAGGAAGGGACTCCCGTTCAGCTCGCCGTTCCTTCCACCAATAATAGCGATCTGGACCATTCGAATGTCTTCGACACTAAAAAGAAAACTGCAAATATAACGTGAGACCCCGATCAAATGGACGAATGAGGACGAGCCTTGAGATGGTTATTCAGGAGTAACGTGGATGACGGTGTTACAGCATTTGATTAGATGGGTTCTGTTCTGATGTTGAAAAGGGCTGTGTCTTGGCGATGTCTGGCAAAGTGAGTATTAACCATAATTGTCATTTAAACACTAGTTTGTCAAAATAGTAATTTAGAGAAGAGATAATTATACAAATAATCTTTAAATTTTAATTTAATGTTTAATGTGATTCATAAATTTTCAATTTGTTCAATGTAATTTGTGAATTATTACTAAAATTTTTTGTACATTCACTTCTTGAATGATCACATAATTTTGTCTTGGACCGCTCCATCATGTCTTCTATCTAGCAGTGTCCCATGCCAGGCCGTGGACCCAGTCATGGTCGGTGCGGTTCTTAAAAATAAAATGAAAAAAAAAAGGCTATGAAGAAAAATTCAAAGAAATGATTGAAAGTTGGATTTATATATTATCTCATTCAATAAAAAAATGCTAGAAATGGAAACATTCTGAAATTTTTTAGGATAACTAAGACATTGCATAATACATTGTAAAACGCGACATATTATTACACTAGTAATAGTTAATATTTGATTGGACATAGGTACATTTCGTCGGTCCTACCGACGTGCCCCTCTTGATGGCAATTTTGCCCTTTGCTCTGCCACAAATGTCACGGCCCATTGTTTGGTTTACCCAAATGTTTCATCACACTGTTTGCACACTGCACAATGGCCCAGGTCCAGGATTTTTTTAATCTCGAAAATTTTCCATATGTCAGTTACCCAACTTTGGGTACATTAATTTCAAACTGGTCATCGTCCGGTAGGATTGACGGCTCCCATAATGTCAGAGACCACATCTGAGGAAACATGCGGAGATCTAAACATTTTATATGTTACAGTTTGGTGTCGTGATTCCCAATCCTCATCTACCCAATGGGCAGTGACAACATGGTACGTGTAATTCTTAGGGCTAGTGTTTATCAACTTGCACCAACGCCACCATTTTCTTTTTGTACATCAACTTGCAGTGACTAGTGGTTATCGTTTATGAAATGGGCCTCGACTGAGGTTGCAAAGCAATTTTCACGTAATGGACGAAGCTGGGATCTTCAACAAAGCCGAAGGGTTATCCGGCGGCAAGACAAAATCAAAGTTCTTGCTGATTTCTCACCTCATCATGCGTGAACGGGATTCCCGTATGCACCGTTGTGTTGGATGAGCTCCCCTTGGCGCAAACATTTCTATTTATCATGTCTGGATTGGTGTCTCTTTAAGTGGCCTATCCCACTTGTGGATTTGCCTTTTGACGCCACACACCATGGATATCATTAACATTGATCGATAGCTCAATTCCCCCAATAGGGGGCTCGATCAATGGTGACAGAGCCTGCTGATGATTTTAAAACTTGACATCACAATTTGCTGATTTGGAACAATCGAACCTTCCAACTATGCCACTATGAAAGAGCTCCTTGAAGAAATTATGGCTATCTACTTCAACTTAAATTTTGCGAAGTTCTTCCGTAATCAAAATGAAAACAGTTGTAAGCAAAAGATATAATTTCAAAATTCACTGCATCACTCGTGCGAACAATCAAAACGTCAACCCTCTCGAGAATTGAATTTTTCCCTTCAAAATGAAGCATGGCCCTAAATTCCACCTCCAAATTTGGGCAAAATGTGAATGCAATTATAACGAAATTAAATGATTTCAAAGGTCTAAACCTAATACTATCGCTCATTTTAAATCGAACATTTCGTCGTGAGTGTCAATATACTTTCTTTATCCCGGAACAACTCCAATTGAACTGGTTTAGGATTTGAGAGAAGGAAGATGAAACTGGTGAGGAAGTAGAGGACAACTTCTCTACCGTCCACGGTGTGGATCCATCGTCCATCTCCATGGGCGCTCTCCGTCTCAGTCGTATTCTGTGGATCTCGGCCCATAGCTTTCACATCTCTACTATCATAGCAAGAAAAATAAGAAGGTTCACATTGGGCTATATTAATTTATTTGGGATAGTTCCATACAGAAACAAATTATCTTTATCAACTCCCCCACGTTATCTTGACTTATTGTCACGTCCTATTACTATTTTTTTTCCCTTAAAATTCCATAGTGAGAACAATATAAATGATAAGATAATTAGATTTGTCTGCCTATAAGTAAACTTCATTAAATGACGATTAAGATAGTCGAGCTTACAATTTGCAAAACCCACACAAAAAAAATAAATTATAATTAATAACTGAGCACGTGGGTAACTAGTGAGATTTTTAGATATGTTGGAAGCATGATGTTTCAATTAATCAAAGTCAGGTCATCTCACTTGTCAATAACTAAACCCGTCAAAATAGATCATAAATTCGTTTCTTAACCAATATTTGATGGGCTCGGTTGTTATATAGTTAAATATATTTGGGAAATGAGTCACAAATGAGTTTGATATGGATATTAAATGGATATACAACTTATTTAGACTCGACCTTCCTCTATGACTCTCTTATCACTTCCTCTCTTGCCCTCACTCGATCTCACGCTCGCTTTGTGTTTTTTTTAGTTTGGGTATGAGTTTTCCTAAATTGAGCTAAATCTAGAAGTTCTAATAATATGGATTAGGTCACGTATAAGTTGATTCGAGTATAAACTATTATATTTGTATTTCAAGAAAATGAGTTAAAATGAGTTAAGTCTGTCAACTTAGGCTGAATTGTTTTCGATCCGACCCGCATGTTTGATTAGATCTAGAAATTTCGAAGAGGAGAAAATCAATTGTACTTAATAAGTAATGGTTGGCTTGGCTTGGTAGAATGATCCTAATAATAAATTTACTAACCTTAAGTTTGTTCAAGTATTTCTGATACGGTTCAGATTTCGAAATCATGGAAACTCGTTGACGACAAATTCGTCGACATCACCTTTTGACTTGGGGCAGGCGTAGGAATCCGCGAGAAGCTGCCATATTTCAATGAACGCGGCTACACGCTATAGCTCCCCTGCGACTTCTCGCATGGAACTAGGAAACGCAACCCCGCCGTCAGCCGTCAACATCGTTCTTTAGGACGAAATTCGGGGAGGCCTAAATGAAGTGGAACAGAAATCGAGTAGAACTAGTAATTTAATATTTTCCTTGTGAAGGCTGTTTGCAAATAGGTTTCTTATTTTTATTTTTCAAATTTAGAAGCAAATTAATATGTTCGATTTATCTTTAAGTGAATAGATCTTACCTCATTTTAACTGAATAGATCTTACCTAAATGAATTTGTTATTCAAATTCCGAATACATAAAAATCTTGTACACTGGATCTCATGGTTATGGCCATTTTCTTGATTATGTGGAATGTATGTTGGGTCTCTCAATTTAATCCTTAATGTGAGAGAAGACCCTAACATAAAAAAAATAGAAAAAAGAAAAAGGAGAGAGAGACCCTCATTTAACACATTGATAGGTCGGATTTGAAAAGGGTTGTAGAAAGGTCATTTTCCCCCATTTTTCTTTAGAAGAAACTTTCTTCAACTACTTTTATTGGTGGGCTACGCAAACAGGAACTTTTCCACATTTTTGTTTTGGGTGATGTTTGCATTAATATTTTATCAATCAAAAATATAGCTAGAGAAAATATCTCCCTTGCTACGCATATAGGAAAACACGGCTACGTGTAATGTCATTTCTAGCATCTCATTACCCGTTGAGCTGCGGGACGATAGTTTTAATGGATTTTCCAAAAAAGAGGAAAGTTTTTCTTTTGAAAATATATATCAAAGAACTCAAAACAATATAATTCCCAATTTCAGAAAATTTTGTGTCCTGATCTACGACCTAGAGTCTTCCCTATCCTATGGTGGGGTGCGTCGTGTATCAAATCTTTAATCACTCCTTCAAAAAAAAAATTATTTGTAGGTATTGAGAGTATAAAATCCAAGGTATTAGAGCGAAGTCAACTAATCACCGAGGGTTCAATTGATCTGCTAGAATTAAATATCTAGATCCAAGGGTTCGGTTAAACATGAGGTGTTAGTAGCCTCTCACATCGCCCTTTCGGTATCACCTTCTTTTAATAAGTTCTATCATGCAAAATCATTGAATTCCCTAATTATATAAATATTTCGCCAACTGCTCTCAGGTGAAACCGTTGCATCATTGGGTAGACAACGACTCCACTCCATTGTAGTCATTTCAAAATATGCAATGCATTGAAAATAAAATCCAATTCTTATTAAATAGACATCCTAATGACATTCAAACAAAACAGGACAGAATCCAATCCAAACAACATGCACAACCTATACACATCGTGTATACTGTAAATCGTTAAAATAGGGACGAATCCAATCCATCATGTAAAATAGACAATTCTAAAAGGGTGTAAATGTGCTAGAAGTCTTGAAATATGTTGCAAAAGTGCGATTGATTTTAAAATTTTTAAGAGTGCAATCAAGCCCCAAAACTCTTTACAAAAGTGTAATTGAGTTCTAAAATATTCAAAAAGTGCAATTAAGTCCTAACACTTGTCATAGAGGTGCACCCAAGTCCTAAAATTTTCTGGAAATGCAATCAAGAAAAGGAATTGATTATACTAGTTTGATAAGTTTTAGACTTAATTGTACTTTTTGAAAAATATAGGACTCAATTGCACTTTCGCAACAAATTTTAGGATTTTCAAAGCACTTATCCCATTCTAAACCAACAAAGGGCCGCAACCAACACACCTTGTGCATTCCAAAATACATTAGAGATGAATCCAATCCCATCGAAGCAACATTCAATTAAACGGGCATGGATCTAATGCCAAATCTATAAGTTACTTGTCCTAATCAGTGATGACAATAGATCTAATCCCAAAATTCAATTTAATTATCAGCGCGTATATCATTAACACGGATTCTCATAGCAGCCTGCGATTTTGTCACATTAGCGCGTATTCTTGTAATCATGACGTACGATCTTAATTCACATGAATTTCTATCATAACAGTAAGTAATTCAAATTCAGCATGTATTTCTAAGCAGTGCATGAATATGGCTCAATTTTATTATCAGTGTATCCGTATACAAACATTTATTCATCATTATTCTATGGAAATTTTTTCCAAAAAGTCCTAAACCTATTGTAGTTTTGTCAATTTTTTTTTGGGTAAAGCTATTGTAGTTTTGTCAATTTAATCCTAAACTTTTCAATTTTATCAATTGAGTCACGTACATGGGGCCTCGGTTCACGGAACCTATGAGGCTCGGAAGACTCCTCCCTCAAGTCCGTTTGGCTTGATCCTTCGGTTTGCGAACATAAAGGTTGACTTATTTTATGGGGTTTTCTACAAATTTATATAATATTTCAGTACACCAGGAACTTATTTTCTATTAAAATCAAATTTTCGAACTCAACAACATTAATGACAATTCTAGGCTAATCTGAGCATAATGACGACTAATCTTAGATTCGGTGGGATTTAGACTCTATCTGGTGACCTAGCATTCCTTGCGTTGCTTGGATTTTAAAAAAGCTTAAGATTGATTTTTCAAGAATGAGCAGCAGAGTCTCCACTTACCATGAAGAAAAAAACAGAAGATAAATGAGCCTCTCTCTATATATAAGCATTCTGTAATTTGAGGGGAACCCTTTGAGGGGATAGCCTGGCCCTCCAAAAGGGCAAAAAATCCTTTCAAAGGGTCTACCCTCCGAAAGGGCACAAATTACCCGATATCTCTGAAATTATGATCCGTTTTCTGGAAATCGTAAGAATAATAGATTTTAGTGAA
Organism: Eucalyptus tenuipes; assembly: GCA_014182365.1. Taxonomy (NCBI): domain Eukaryota; kingdom Viridiplantae; phylum Streptophyta; class Magnoliopsida; order Myrtales; family Myrtaceae; genus Eucalyptus; species Eucalyptus tenuipes. The sequence continues at coordinate 29,526,804 of CM024547.1, read as the reverse complement.
ATGCATCAAGCGAATAGGCTAAAAAGTTAAAATATTTCACTTGAGAAAATTATGATCGGACTGATTCTCAAAAGCTTTCAAGCAGACCTTTTCGATCTCATTATCGAGGTGTGATAATCAAATTTTTCAAGATCGGATAACTGCAGTAAAAAATTGCATTTTCCAGTGATCAGACTATTTCGATTCGAGGCGAACTAAGTACCTACGTCATGCAAAGCATTATCTAATTGCACACTTCCATCCGTATTTTTCTAAGATGGACTTTCGGCCATCATTTGGTGAAAATCTCGGTAGAAATTAAATGTAAACAACGACAACAGAAATGGTGTCAAGAGGTGGGGACAGCGCATGACAGCAGGAACCTCTTTTCTCCCATCGTCCGTTTAGATGTCCAATCATGCATGCGACGCCGATAAAAACTAAACATAAATCGAAAACACGAGGGAACACGAAGTGGACTCTTCGGTCGATACGTTGGCGAAGGAAACGGTCGAAACCGGACCGCCATTATTGACCTCAAGTTATTGAAGAGTAGGACGGAGGAGCTTCCTGCTCAGCCGCTGCGATCTCACGTCATCTGCTGCTTTAGTCTCCCGCCCTCGATTTCTTTATCCCAACGGAGGAATCTTCTCCACCTTCCCACGTCAGCGTCGACGTCGCAGTTTGCCACGTGCGCCGGAAAAAGTCAAGCAAGGCATGTAAATGTAAGATGCCAAGACGTACAGCAACAAACAAAAACCATTGACCCAGTTTGCTTCACACGAATGAATTGTGTGTACTCTTTTTATAATACAGAAACCCTCGGATAAAAGATTTTTTTTTTCTCCTTTTTGGTCGGCCGGATGTAATTCTGAATTTTGGAGCTTCTCAATGATGTGTTGTGGAATGATTGATATATTCTAATTGATTAATAACCTATTAACTTAAGTTTTTTAAGTAAATGAACATTAAACTAGATATATTGATGGATTTGATATCGGGCCTCCTTCTTCGAGAATTCTCCCGATTTGTCCGTCAAATATTGGGCTCCTGTTTCGCATTCCAATACGTAACAATTCTATCCAAATTCGAGGTATAAAGTGTAAAACCTAGGAATTAGGCCATATAAAACAGTATCTTTAAAATTGAATTATGTCAAGTGGTAAAGCCCTAAAAGATCAGAAATAGTGTCATTTTCCTTGGTAGTTAATAAATATCGATACCAAAACGGACTCATAAAATTAGTTCACCAAACCGATGCACCGCTCTTGAATGAGCATTCAATTTACCATTCATAACCCGCTTTAAGGGACGAAGATAAGATCTTCCACTGTTCCGATCGGCCATTAAAAGAAACACCAATTTCCTAAATCGGACGGTCGAGATTTATTAACTTGTTAAGGGGGGTGAGGACTAGGCGGGATCAGACCTTAGGTAGGCCCCACTTTCGACACGTATGTTTTTTCGCAGATAAAACCTGAAAACCTTGTCCAGTTGCAGAGAACGAGTCCACGACGGAAGTTACCCCGCAGCATCGCCCTTCCTAAAACTCGCAGCGAAACCGCGTTAACGCGTGAGAACTCCTCCTCCTTACGAAATCAGCGCTTCCGCGACGCCAAGTTCCCACTTCGCACTCCACCTTCTATAAAATAACCCTAAACCAGTTCTTATTCCTACCTCATCTCCATCTCCATTTCCATCTCCATCCTCATCTCCATCTTCATCTCCATCTCGGTCAGCGCCTCCATTGTTTTCTCCTGCAACTCCCCTTCCCATGGCGGAGAAGCAACCCCACCTCAACGGCGCCTACTACGGCCCCGCCGTGCCCCCCAAGCAGAACTCCTACCACCGCCCCGGCCGCGGCGGGGACTGCGTCTGCGGCTGCGGCTGCTGCCTCCTCAAGCTCATCTTCAACCTCATCCTCACCGTGGTGGTCGCCGTCGGTCTCCTCGCCCTCGTCTTCTGGCTCATCTTCCGCCCCAACCTCGTCAAGTTCCACGTCACCGACGCGGAGCTCACCCAGTTCAACTTCACCGCCACCAACACCCTCAGCTACAACCTCAAGCTCAACCTCACCATCCGGAACCCGAACCGCCGCATCGGGATCTACTACGACCAGATCGAGGCACGGGCATTATATGAGGGCCAGCGCCTCGCCTCCGATTACCTGACTCCATTCTACCAGGGCCACAAGAACACGACCACGCTCAGCCCGGCGTTCCAGGGCCAGCAGCTGGTGCAGCTCAGCACGAGCGAGCAATCCGATTTCAACTCTGAGCAGACGGCTGGCGTCTACGACATCGATATGAAGCTGTACCTGAGGGTGCGGTTCAAGCTCGGCAAGATCAAGACGTTCCGCATCAAGCCGAGGGTCAAGTGCGGGTTGAACGTCCCTCTGAGCTCGTCGGGGTCAGCTGCCACCACCACCTTCCAGACCGAGAAGTGCGACATCGACTGGAGGATCTTTAGGTGATCATTCCATGGGCGATGTATTGATTTTTCTGGGCGCCACTAGTTTTTGGTCATGATGATATCATTGCTTGCATTATTCTTTCATTATCGACGCATTAGGACGTCTGTTTTGGCCGTCGCCTCTATGTTTCAGGTATATATACGGATACATACTTGTATTGATGTTCATGCTTTCGTATATAAATAAGGAACTCGCTGAGTTTGATTTTTATAGCAGTCGGCTCAACTCGTTACAGTGCCTTTATTTTCGAAATAGAATTTCGTCATGCATTGCTTCTCATTCGTCAAGAGAAAATGGCGTGGAATGTGGGAGTTGGTGGTGGGATTTCTAGGAGCGCCATTTGTCAATGTCTTCCGACCATTAAAGAACGAGCGAGCAATCGGACAAAGAGGAGACGTTGAGAGATGACGTTGAAATAGTAGTAGGAGGGCTTCAATCGGGGACAAAGTGAAGTGGAGATTGGACGTTCAATAATTACGGTGTAGCCTTTCGATTTTCTTTTTAGAGTAAAAATAATGACGTGGAAAACCGATGGGCCATGACCGCTGGGCTGAATCGTTTGGATCGACCCCAAGGCTCCCAAGGAGCTAGGAAGAACGAGACAGGAACAAGGAGGAGAGTTAGAAAGAGGCAAGAATTACGCTTATTTATCGTTTGGTCTACCCTAAAATCTAACGAAATCTGAGGGAAGGAATAAAGTAAAATATCCTGAAAAATTTTAAGACTTAAATGCAGATTCAAATGTAATTTCTAGACAAGTTTTAGAAATCATTTTGCAATTATCTTTTAAATTAACATGGAGAGAGGATGCTTAAATTTAACTATGAGCTTGCACTTGAAGACTTCCCCGATGTTGTGTGCACTGTGAAGTTCACAGTTTTAACAACCATTCTGGTGACCTCAACTCATGTGAAATACTAGGTCGGGTGAGTTTTGGTTGGATCCCACCTCATCCAAAGGTACATATGAATGGGGCTCACATACACCAAACGCAACGAAGTCAAATTGTCCTTTGATATTATTCACAAGTTTTGATAATACATTACTGCTCAAATTTTACAATATCTTTAGATTAAATCAACAAAACATAATTTATTATTTATTACTTGTTTATTTTTTTGTTCTTCATAAATATTACAAGTAGTTCTAGATATATTTTATCTCATGATCTCTATAATAATCAAAATTGTAACACATGTGATGGAGAAGCAACTAATGGGAGGAAGATATCTTTAGGAGAAAACGGGTGGTGAAACTATCCCACTTGCACTTACGGAGAGGTGGACAAGGAACACAATTCTTGCTACTTGAATCTCCCAATTTGAGTTTTACCTTAGGGTCTTTGAGAAAAGGAAGTATTGGGCTAAAAACCCCCTTTGTCGAAGAAGCAAAAGAGATTCAATCCTTATGGAAATCAAGGGTGTAATTCCTACCCCATCAATGATGATTAGTTACTTGATACTCCCATTCAAATGGTGGAAGGAGCGAAGAATTGGGCTTTGATGCCAAGTCTTAATAAGCCACACACACACACACACACACACACACCACACGATATATATATATATATATATATATATATATATATATATATGAAACTTTTGAGCTAGAATTATCAGGGGTTGTGCACACCCTTCACATTCCAATCACTTAGGCTGCGTTTGGCAGTCGCGATAAAATTCGGGATATGATATGATTTATCCTATCCTACGTTTGGTACTTGCTCAGGACAGGATAAAGTCGGATATAAGGGGGATATAGGCCGGATAAAATTATCCCATGGGGGAGGTGGGATAAAGGTGGATAGGATTTCTAATGACCATAATAAGAAACTTATTTTTCTCGAATAACAAACTTATTAAATTAACAAAATTGAAATTATATTTCAATATAAATAATATTTAAATTCTAATTTAAGAAATTAAAAAAATTATTTTAAATTAATCTTATTTTAATTTATATATTTAACTTTAATTCTATCTTATAATAAACATTCAATCTATAAATCATATATTTATACTTATTATATATTGTAGGTATTTTTGTATTTTAGGTATGTTAGTACAGTTTACTATTTGATAAAAATTTATCAAGAATGATGAAAGGGGATTAAAGAAATAATAAAGAAAATAATATAAAAAAGAGGAAAAATAAAATAAAAATAAATTAAGAAATATTGTTACGAGAGATTTTCACCATCTCTATTTACAATCATATGCCGTTACATGATATGATGTGAATATATCCGACTTTTATACTCAAACAATGGACATGATATAAAAAAATCCCAAGATTTCATATCCTATCCTATCTAGTCCTATCCCGATTAGAAATCTGGACGACCAAACGTAGCCTTAGAGCTTTAGGGGCTCTTGAAAGACCCAATGTGGTATTCTTGATTGAGATGAAGAATAAAGAGTTGGTAGTAGATCATGACAAGCGACGTCTTTAATTCGAAAATTTGTGGTGATTATTCCAATGGGAATTTTGGAATGAAGAGGTTTCTATATGTACAACCCAGCATGGGGGAATTTATTGAAGTGATAAGTAAAGATCTTGAAATATATGAGGATTACCTTCTCACATGCATCTCCAAATTATTAGGAGAGACTCCTATTGTGGCAACATTACATGGTATTCATTTCATTAACAATCTCCCTTGGGTTTGTATTGATAACTTCAATCAAATTTTATATCATTGAGAGAAGGTTGGGAAAATACAAGCCGACTATTACAGGTTAGTTGCCTTTCATGATCATTTGAATGAGTATTCACTTATAAATTGTGCCTTCACTTGGGCAAACATCAGAGATGGGGATTCTTTGGTTAAAAAAAGTTAGGATGGGATCCTATAAAATTTGGGCTGGAAGTGATGTTTACTAATGCAGAAGCCTATGCTTTGTTAGCAATTGGTTCTAATTATAGTCCTATACTTCTCTCTTTTCTCCAGCTTTGATGAAATAGAGGAAAGAACTCAAATTTGAAGCCTTCTATTAGAAATATCTAGCGTTGTGAGATTATTAGAAAGGTCTAGCATGAACCAAGTTTGAGTTAGATAGACTTTATGAGAAAATTCAAAAAGGTTTCTAGTGAATCGGTAGAATGGAGCAAAAATAAATTCTCTAATGCATATTGCCATATTGATTTTCTTAGGAAATTTTCACGGATCATACTAAGAGTAAAACAAATGATTCAACTATAAAGGCTACTTAGAAAGTCATAGACCAAATCGAAAGATTATGGAAGTTGGAAAAAATGAATTGGGGTATGAGATCACATATTAATTAGCTCAAATGTGGAGCTAGACATATGAAATATTTTCATGCTACTATAGTTTAGAGAAGACAACATAATAAGATTTCTATGCTGAAATTTGATAACCAATTTAATTTGATATAAGGAACTCTAGACTAGAACAATGTTAATAAATATCGATACCAAAACGGATTCATAAAATTAGTTCACCAAACCGATGCACCGCTCTTGAATGAGCATTCAATTTACCATTCATAACCCGCTTTAAGGGACGAAGATAAGATCTTCCACTGTTCCGATTGGCCATTAAAAGAAACACCAATTTCCTAAATCGGACGGTCGAGATTTATTAACATGTTAAGGGGCGCGAGGACTACGCGGGATCAGACCTTAGGTAGGCCCCACGTTCGACACGTATGTTTTTTCGCAGATAAAACATGGAAACCTTGTCAAGTTGCAGAGAACGACTCCACGACGGAAGCTACCCCGCAGCATCGTCCTTCCCAAAACTCGCAGCGAAACCGCGTTAACGCGTGAGAACTCCTCCTCCTTACCAAATTTGCGCTTCGCCGACGCCAAGTTCCCACTTCGCACTCCATTCCCTATATAATAACCCTAACCCAGTCCTTATTCCTACCTCATCTCCATCTCCATCTCCATCACCATTCTCATTTCCGTCTTCATCTCCATCTCCGTCAGCACCTCCATCGTTCTCTCCTGCAACTCCCCTTCCCATGGCGGAGAAGCAACCCCACCTCAACGGCGCCTACTACGGCCCCGCCGTGCCCCCAAGGAGCACTCTTACCGCCGCCCCGGCCGCGGCGGGGGCTGCGTCTGCGGCTGCGGCTGCTGCCTTCTCAAGCTCATCTTCAACCTCGTCCTCACCGTGGTGGTCGTCGTCGGTCTCCTCGCCCTCATCTTCTGGCTCATCTTCCGCCCCAACCTCGTCAAGTTCCACGTCACCGACGCGGAGCTCACCCAGTTCAACTTCACCGCCACCAACACCCTCAGCTACAACCTCAAGCTCAACCTCACCATCCGGAACCCGAACCGCCGCATCGGGATCTACTACGACCAGATCGAGGCACGGGCATTATATGAGGGCCAGCGCCTCGCCTCCGATTACCTGACTCCATTCTACCAGGGCCACAAGAACACGACCACGCTCAGCCCGGCGTTCCAGGGCCAGCAGCTGGTGCAGCTCAGCACGAGCGAGCAATCCGATTTCAACTCTGAGCAGACGGCTGGCGTCTACGACATCGATATGAAGCTGTACCTGAGGGTACGGTTCAAGCTCGGCAAGATCAAGACGTTCCGCATCAAGCCGAGGGTCAAGTGCGGGTTGAAGGTCCCTCTGAGCTCATCGGGGTTAGCTGCCATCACCCCCTTCCAGACCGAGAAGTGCGACATCGACTGGAGGATCTTTAGATGATCATTCCATGGGCGATGTATTGATTTTTCTGGGCGCCACTAGTTTTTGGTCATGTTGATATCATTGCTTGCATTATTCTTTCATTATTGGCGCATTAGGACGTCTGTTTTGGCCGTCGCCACTATGTTTCTGGTATATATGCGGATACATACTTGTATTGATGTTCATGCTTTCGTATATAAATAAGGAACTCGCTGAGTTCGATTTTTATAGCAGTCGGCTCAACTCGTTACAGTGCCATAATTTTCGAAATAGAATTTCGTCATGCATTGCTTCTCATTCGTCAAGAGAAAATGGCGTGGAATGTGGGAGTTGGTGGTGGGATTTCTGGGAGCGCCGTTTGTCGATGTCTTCGGACCATTAAAGAACGAGCAATCGGACAAAGAGGAGAAGTTGAGAGATGACGTTGAAATAGTAGTAGGAGGGCTTCAATCGGGGACAAAGTGAAGTGGAGATTGGACGTTCTATAATTCCAGTATAGCCTTTCGATTTTCTTTTTAGAGTAAAAATAATGACGTGGAAAACCGATGGGCCATGACTGCTGGGCTGAAGCGTTTGGATCGACCCCAAGGCTCCCAAGGAGCTAGGAAGAACGAGACAGGAACAAGGAGGAGAGTTAAAAAGAGGCAAGAATTACGCTTATTTATCGTTTGGTCTACCCTAAAATATAACGAAATCTGAGGGAAGGACTAAAGTGAAATATCCTGGCAAATTTCAAGACTTAAATGCAGATTCAAATGTAATATCTTGATAAGTTTTAGAATTCGCTTTGCAATTATCTTTTAAATTAACAAGGAGAGAGGATGCTTAAATTTGACTATGAGCTTGCACTTGAAGAATTCCCGTTTTGTGTGCACTGTGAAGTTCACAGTTTAAACAACCATTCTGGTGAGCTCAACTCATGTGCAGTACTAGATCAGGTGAGTTTTGCTATGCAACGAAGTCAAATAGTCCTTTGATATTATTCACAAGTTTTGATAATTGCTCAAATTTTGCAATATCTTTAGATTAAATCAACAAAACATAATTTATTATTTATTACTTCTTCATTTTTTTGGTCTTCACAAATATTATAGTAGTTCCGGGTATATTTTATCTCATGATCTCTATAATAACAAAATTTGTAACACCTGTGATGGAGAAGCAACTAATGGCAAGAAGATATATTTAGGAGAAAACACGTGGTGAAACTATCCCACTTGCACATACAGAGAGATGGATAGGGAACACAATTCTTGCTACTTGAATCTCCCAATTTGGGCTCTCCTTTAAGGTCTATGAAAAAAGTAAGAATTAGGCTAAAAACCCCTTTGTCGAAGAAGCAAAAGAGATTCAATCCTTATGGAAATCAAGGGTGTAATTCCTACCCCATTGATGATGATTAGTTACTTTATACTCCCATTCAAGTAGTGGAAGGAGCGAAGAATTGGGCTTTGATGCCAAGTCTTGATAGGCCACTTGGATATATATGAAACTTTTGAGCTAGAATTATCAGGGGTTGTGCACACCCTTGACATTCCAATCACTTAGAGCTTTAGTGGCTCTTGAAAGGCCCAATGTGGTATTCTTGATTGAGATGAAGAATAAAGAGTCGGTAGTAGATCACAACAAGCAATGTCTTCAATTCCAAAACTTTGTGGTGATTATTCCAATGGGAATTGTGGAATGAAGAGGTTTTTATATGTACGACCCACCATGGGAGAATTTATTGAAGTGATAAGTAAAGATCTTGAAATATAAAAACTCGATGAGGATTACCTTCTCACATGCATCTCCAAATTATTAGGAGAGACTCCTATTGTGGCAACATTACATAGTATTCATTTCATTAACAATCTCCCTTAGGTTTGTATTGATGACTTCAATCAAATTTTATATCATTGGGAGAAGGTTGGGAAAATACAAGCAGACTATTATAGGTTAGTTGCATTTCATGATCATTTGAATGACTATTCACTTATAAACTGTGCGTTCACATGGGCAAACGTCAGAGATGGGGATGCTCTGGTTAAAAAGAGTTAGGATGGGGTCCTATACAATTTGGGCTAGAGAGTGATGTTTCCTAATGCATAAGCCTATGCTTTGTTAGCAATTGGTTTTGACCATAGTCCTATACTTCTCTCTTTGTCTCTAGCTTCAATGAAATAGAGGAAATAACTCAAATTCGAAGCATCCTATTAGAAATATATAGCATCGTGAGATTATTAGAAAGATCTGGCATGAAACAAGTTTGAGTCAGATAGACTTTATGGGAAAATTCAAATAGGTTTCTAGTGAATTGGTAGAATGGAGCAAAAAGAAATTCTCTAATGCATATTGCCATATTGATTTGCTTAGGAAAATCTTCACAGATCTTACTAAGAGTAAAACAAATTATTCAACCATAAAGGCTACTTAGAAGATCATAGACCAAATCGAAAGATTATGGAAGTTGCAAAAAATGTATTGGGGTATGAGATCACAAATCAATTGGCTCAAATGTGGAGATAGAAATATGAAATACTTTCATGCTACAATAGTTAGAGAAGACAACATAATAAGATTTCTATGCTGAAAATTGATGACCAAATTTGGTGCTGCGAGCCTCAAATGTTGAGACAACATATTGTCTAATTCTATCAATCTTTGTATGAATCTGGGGGTCCCAAAAACTTCCAACCAATGCCCATGTCTAGTTCTGCAAAGTATGGACAAGGCTTTGCTAACTCGGGTTAATTTGAAGGAAGTGAAAGAAGTCGCATTCCAATGGGTGTGTTGAAGGCTTCAGGACCAGATGGACCATAATGGTTTTTTTTATTAGCATCACTAGGATGATATTCAACAAGATGTGTTTCGAATGGTTCGAAATTGCCTTGACTCAGGTATTCTTGATCCCAATCTAAACATTTACACATTACACTTATTCTTAAAGTTTCAAAACCTGAGAATATAAGGGTCTGTTTGGTAACCATCCAAACAGTGCTTGATTCTGATTTTTTTTGTTCCCGGAAGTAGTTTTGGAATAGAATCGTGTTTGTTAAAATTTTTGTTCATGGGGATAAATTTCTATTTTTTTTGTTCCCGGAAGTAGATTTGGAACAGAATCAAGAATAAAAAAAAGTTGATTCTTACTCCTAGGAACAAATCTAAGAATCCAGCCCATATTCTCTTCTTCTTCTTCCATTTTCTCTCCTTCTTCTTCTTCCCTTTTCTTCTTCTTCATCTACCGCCATCGCTGCTGTCCGCCGTCTATTGCCCACTGCCGCAGGTCGCCGGCAACCGGTCCGGCGAGCTCGCCGGTGGCCAGGTGGGCCTCACCCAGCCTCGGCAAGGGCTGCATGGCCACCAGCGAGGCTCAGCGGGGTTGGGCAATCCTCGCCTAGCTGCCGGCGAGGCTCGGCCAACGAGGGCCGGCCTCGTTGAGGGCTGGCGACGCTCCAGTGAGGTCGCCGGGCCTCGTCTAGCCGGTCGCCGGACTGGCAACCGGCCACTTGAAGAAGAAGAATAGGAGAGAGAAAGGAAAAAAAAAAGAAAAGAAAAGAAAAAAAAGGGAAAAAAGTAAAAAAAATATTTAAAAATTAAAAGAAATTGATTTGGAATAAATCAATTAGTATGGTACCAAACACAATTCTATTTTAGAATAAGAAATTTTGGACAGTTACCAAATGGCTTAAAACGAAATTACTTAAAATGCTTAAAATTGTTCCCGGGAACAAAATAAAAAAAATCATTTATGATTAAAAGTTATTCTCGGGAACAAAATCGTTACCAAACGCACCCTAAGTCAATCTTGACCTATCAACTTGTGCAGTTATAGCTAAAAAGATCAATTCTAAGGTTATGGAAAATTGGCTAAAACCTTGGCTTTCCAAACTAATTGCTACTGAACAAAGTGCATTTGTTAGTGAAAGGCAAGTGCAAGACAACATATTGATAGTTCAAGAAGTGTTGCACCAACTATGGATTAGGAAAAGAGAGAAAAAGTTCCAAGCGGTACTTGAGCTAGAGAAAAAGTTCCAAGCGGTACTTGAGCTAGAATGCAGAAAGTTTATGATAGAGTAGAATGTGACTTCTTGAGTGCATGCATGTTAATGATGGGCTTTTCTGACAAGAGAGTTTATAGGATCATGTAATGTGTTTCCACTGTCACTTTTAGCATTAAAGTTAACAAGAAACCTCAATAGTACTTTCAGCCTTCTTGAGATATTAGGCAAGAAGACCCTTTGTCTCCATACTTATCATTGTGGTGAATGTCCTCTCTTGTTTTTTGAACCAAACAATTGAGGATGGAACTATCAAGTGAATTCAACTGAATAGATTCTACCCTACTTAATCTCATTTGCTATTAGCAAATGATGTCATTTTCTTTCTAGATCGGACAATAAGGAATGTCAAAATTTAGTAGCTCTTTTGAATCAATATTGCTTTGCTTATGGTCAAGCCATTAATACGAATAAATCACCAATCTATTTTAGTAATGTCTACCCATATAACCTCAAGAGGAACATGTCACGAGAGTTTAGACTCCTCATCATTAAAAAAGACAGGGAAGGACCTAGGCATACCGTCAGAGAAATAGATGTATGCTTAAATTCTAGCATGAGTTAATGTGAAACTAGAGGGCTGAAAGAAAAACTATTGTCTAAATCTGATTAGGAGATCCTTGAGAAAGCTGTTGTACAAGCCTTACCTCAATATGTAATGTCAATATTTAAAATCCTCATCTGGGTTTATAAAGTAGTGGTATATAGAGGATTGCCACTTTATGGTGGAAAAAAATACATCTGAATTGGGTATTCATTGGAAAAAATCAGAAACTTTAAAGACTAGGAAAGAACTTGGAAAGATTGTGGAGGTCTTGGTTTCAAAGATCCCATTACCTTCAATAAAGTTATGTTGAGTAAACAAGCATGGAGGCTATCACAATCCTCATCGGCTTTATGGAGTTTGTAATTTAAAAGCATTTATTATCCAAGAGGTTATTTGTGGAGTGTAAGCATTCCCATCCGTCATGGGGTTGACAAAGTTTGTCAATGGGAAGAGATGTGATTCATCCTAAGATTATATGGTTGGTGGGCCTTGGAAGAAAGAACATTAAATTCGCGAGGACAAATGGCTTTCAATTGGAGTGATCGATGGACCAGCAAATAGAGGGGATCCTCAAATGGTGGTGGACTTGATTAATCAAAATACTCGGGGGTCAAATGGATAGAAGCTATATGAGCTGTTTGAAGAGCAAACTATGAATGAAATTCTTGCGACTCCATTAAGTCCGATTCCTATGGAAGATAAGCTAGTGTGGTCTAGGAACAAATCAGAAATCTGTACAGTGAAAAGTGGGTACAATAGGTTGCATCTAACAAATCTTTTAACCAAATACATATCAAGCATCATCATCTTATTAAACACCCCGGGCTCTATGTGCAATAATCTGGCAGCTGAATACTTACCCCAAAATTCGTTTCTTTATGTGGAGTATGTGCCAAAATGCACAACCAACAAGAGAGAATTTGTGCAAGAGGAAGATCTTACCTGAATCGATTTGCTCTCTATGCCTCCAACCCTCAAAAATGACAAAACACCTTTTTAATCTTTGTCACTGGACAAAGGAAGTTCGGCCAGACACAAGGCTTGACATCAACATCTCTTCGACGGACATTACCAGGATGGATAAACGAGTTTTCGAAAATCTTACCTCTTGCATGGACATATCCTCGAGTGAGACATTCACAGAAGTCTTATGGCTCACTTGGATGGCAAGGAATACTTTAGGTTTTCAATCCCCCAAACCAGTCCCGTCTTCAATTATGGATGCCGCACTTACTTCGCACAAGATGTTTGTTAGATGGAGCTCAGGTTCAGGGAAAGCGGACAAAGGGCGAAGTTCCTTACTTGAAAGGTGGATGCCGCCGATTAGAGAGCCTATAAAGTTCAACATCGATGGATCGTGGCTTGATAGCTCCTCAGGAATGTCAACTGCCGGAGTATGTCGCAATTCACAGGGTGATGGGTCGCTGGATTTGCCAAAATGGTAAGAGCTCCCTCTACTCTGTGTGTGGAAACCCTAGCTTTACAAGTGCCGGTGGTGTACCTGACCGAGAGAGAGGATCTTAAATCCTCTTTTGGCCTGAGCAGAGTTGGAAACTGACAGCTATCAGTTGTAGACTATTTTTTCGTAACGGCTCCAACCCCATGGGCTCTGTGGAATGTCATAGAAGAGTGCAAGGCGTATTTGGCCCAACTAAAAACAGTCATTGCACCCGGGCAGTCAACCAACTCCCGGAGTATATCGCAATAGCTCAAAGAAGAGGAACCCTTCCATTGACCGGCTATCTAAGCCTCCCAACCTCTAAGGGACATTTTATGTTTAGAAACTCATCAGCTCTTTTCTACTCAGGTTTATTGAATGGAATAGTTTTATTTCGACGAAGAAAAAAGAATCAGGTTTCTGCTTCGCATTTGAATGTGTAACAATTCTATCCAACTTAGAGATATAAAATGTGAAATCTTGAAATTACACTATATAAAATAAGAATTTTGAAGCCAAATTATGTTGGAGGTAACCAAGTAGAAGATTGAAAGGTCGTGACTTTTCTTTTATAATTTTTCACATCTGACTAATTTGATTTGATATAGTGAACTTGGAGTAGAACAATGGTAATAAACTATGAAGCACCGACAATCTCCAAAAGCCTTCGTGTCGTGTCGGACATTTCGACACGTGTCTGACACTCTCGAACACTCTTTGACACTCGGTCAACGCATGTCGGAAAATCCGAGACCTAGTCAACTTTTCCGACACTCTCTTCCAACATATGAGTTTCAGATACATGATTCCGATATCGAGATCAATTTTAAAAATTTTCAATAAATGAGATGTCAAAATGTAGATATGTGAAAAAATGAAATACAATAATAAAAATAAATAAAAAAAGAAAGAAGATAAAAATATAATATTCTCTTCTCTTTCAACTCCCACTTTTCGTGATATACAATTCACCATTTAAGTTTTCTTTCCTCTTCGACAAATCTAACATGCGAGTCCGGAATATCGATTGATTATTTTTTCTCCAAGTTTAATGAATTATTTGAATAGTGTTGAATTTGTCAAATTGAAACAATGAATAATATTAATAAATGGTGGATTAATGTTTTTAGTGTAAATTCATTCTAGGTTTTTTTTTAATTATTTATTTACTTGTGAATTTCAATAAAAATTAATTTGATCAAAATAATCATAAAAATGATAATTTATTATGTATATATAAAAATATATATTTAATATATAACATATCTCAACGTGTGTCGGAATTCTCTGTTTTTTGAGAAATGACGTGTCGGCGTGTCGTGTTGTCTCGACGTGTCACATGTCAGTGTCGGTGTTACTTAGGAAATAATTACCAAAATAGACTCATAAAATTAGTTTACCAAACTTACGCACCGCTCCTAAATGAGCATTGAATCATCCACCAAATTTATTATTGGCGGGACGAAGATCCTCTACTCCACATGGACTCAATAAATTCCAATCCCCGATTAAAGAAACCCTAATTTCCTAAAACAATGATCGAGAATTATTGAAATATCAAAGGGGAAGACTACGCGGGATAGACCAAGGTAGGTCCCACTTTCAACAACTATTTTGCAGATGAAACCATAACCTTGTCTTGTTTCAATATGAGACAACGACTCCACGGAAGTTTCTGCGCACTATCCTCCCTTCCTAAAAGCACAACACCGACTCCCGCAGTTTCCACTCGGACTCGCGGCGAAACCACGTTAACGCGTGAACACTTCGTCAACGCAAGTCCCCACTTCGCATTTCACCCCTATATATAACCCTAACCGAGTCCATACTCATCCCTCATGTTTTCTCCATCTGCATCTCCTTCTCCATATTCATCTCCTCTCAGTTAGCGTCTCCATCGTTTCTTCTGCAACTTCCCCCATGGCGGAGAAGCAAGCCCACCTCAACGGCGCCTACTATGGCCCCGCCGTGCCCCCCAAGCAGCACTCCTACCTCCGCCCTGGCCGCAGCAGGGGCTGTGCCTGTGGCTGCGGCTTCTGCCTCCTCAAGCTCATCTTCAACATCGTCGTCAGCGTGGTCCTCACCATCGGCCTCCTCGCCCTCCTCTTCTGGCTCATCTTCCGCCCCAACCTCATCAAGTTCCACGTCACCGACGCCGAGCTCACCCAGTTCAACTTCACCGCCACCAACACCCTCAGCTACAACCTCAAGCTCAACCTCACCATCCGGAACCCGAACCGCCGCATTGGGATCTACTATGACGGGATCGAGGCACGGGCATTATATGGGGGCCAGCGCTTCGCCTCCGATTACCTGACCCCATTCTATCAGGGCCACAAGAACACGACGACGCTCAGCGTGGCGCTCCAGGGCCAGCAGCTGGTGATGCTCGGCACAAGCGAGCAATCCGATTTCAACTCTGAGAAGGCAACTGGCGTCTACGACATCGATATGAAGCTGTACCTGAGGGTGCGGTTCAAGCTTGGCAAGATCAAGACATTCCGCATCAAGCCAAGGGTCAAGTGCGGGTTGAAGGTTCCTCTGAGCTCGTCAGGGTCAGCCGCCACCACCTTCCAGACCGAGAAGTGCGACATCGACTGGAGGATCTTTAGATGATCATTCTACGGGCGATGTATTGATTTTTCTTGGGGTCACTAGTTTTTGGTCACGTTGATACCATTGCTTGCGTTATTCTTTCATTATCGGCACATTAGAACGTTTGTTATGGCTGTCGCCTCTATGTTTCTGGTATATACAGATACATACTTGTATTGATGTTCATGCTTTCGTATATAAATAAGGAACTCGCTGAGTTTGATTTTTTATAGCACTCGACTCAACTCGTCACGGTGCCATAATTCGAAATTGAATTTCGTTGTGCATTGCTTCTCATTCGTCAAGAGATAATGGCGTGGAATGTGGGAGTTGGCGGTGGGACTTCTTGGAGCGCCATTTGTCGTAGTCTTCCGACAATTAAAGAACGAGACATCAGACAAAGAGGAGAAGTTGAGAGATGACGTTGTAATAGCAGTAGGAGGAGGACTTCTGAAAGTTTCAATCGGTTACAAATTGAAGTGGGGATTTGACGGTCTCTAATTCTAGTAAAGCCTTTCCATTTTGTTTTTGAAAAATGATTACATGACAAATTTTAATTTATTATGAGAATAACAGTCTATTTTGAACCATTAAAAAAAAATTATTATGGGGCTCACTCTTTTAAAAATTTGCGACCTATAATACCCAAAGAATTGTTATACTAGCAAAGCCCTTAAGTTATGTTTAGTTATTTAGATTTCTAGTCAAGATAAGACTGAATAGGATAACATATGAAATCCAAGGGATTTTGTTATATCTCATCAACTATTTGATTATTGCAATAATAAAGTTGAATATGTTGACATCATATTTTATATATTGTATAAAAGTCAATATGAATTACAAATTTTATAAACAGTGACGGTAAAAATCTCTCGCAATACTCTTGAATACTTTATTTTTTTTTTTATTTTATTTTCATCTCTTTTTTAATTAATTTATTTTTATTACTTTCTTTCCTTCCATCATTCTCTAACAAAATTTTATTAAATAGAAAATTGTGCTAATATACCTAAAATACTAAAAACCTAAAATATGTAATAAATATATATTTATACATTGAATTTATATTATAAGATAGAATTAAATTTGAATATATAAATAAAAATAATATTAAATTTAAAAACTAAAATTTTATTTGTTCTTATTTTGAATCTTGTATTAGAATTCAAATATTATTTATATTGAAATATAATTTTAATTTATTAACCTAATAAATTTATTATTTGATAAAATACTTTCCTATTATGGATATTAGAAATTCTATCCACCTTTATTCCACATCCTCCATGGAATAATTTTATTCAGTCTATATCTTATTTATATCCGACTTTATCCTATCTTAAGCATGCATCAAATATAAGACATGATACATTTTATTCTAATCGTTAAATGCAGCCTTAGAGTAAAATTAATGACATGGAAAACTGATGGGCCCATGACAGGTGGGCTGAAGCATTTGGATAGACCCTAAGGTTCACAAGAAGCTAGGAAGAGCAAGATGGAAACAAGAAGAGAGTTATTTATTTATTTATTTATTATTATTATTATTATTGTTGTTGTTGTTGTTGTTATTATTATTATTAAAGAATACAAGAGGAGAGTTAAAAGAGGCAAGAATTATGCTTATTTATTGTTTGGGCTACCCTTACATCTAACGAAAGTCGACAAAAGGACTGAAGTGAGAGATCGTGACAAATTTCAAGATTCAAATGTATTATTGTAGCAAATTTTAGGAATCTTTGTCTTTTAAATGAATAATGGGAGAGTTTGCTCAAATTTGGCTAGGAGCTTGCACTTGAAAACTTCTCTATTGTGTGCATTGCAAACAACCATTCCAATGAGCTCAACACATGTGCAGTATTAGATCAGGTGAGTTTCGCTTGGATCCCACCTCAAATAGTAAATACAAGTTTGGGCTCACATGCACTAGATACAACAAAATAGTCCTTCGACATTATTCACAAGTTTTGATAATGCATTATTGCTCAAATTTCTGAATATCTTTAGATTTCAATTCACTTGATAAATTAACAAAGCATTCTTTATCTAGTTATCGCTTCTTTACTTTTTGGTCTTCATAAATATTACAGTAGTTCCGGGTATATTTTATATCATGATCTCTATAATAGTAAAAATTTTAACACTTGTGGTAGAGTAGCAACTAATGGGAGGAGGATCTCTTTAGGAGGAAACAAGTAGTGAAATTCTCCCACTTGTAGGGTGTGCATGGTCCGAATGGGTGGTTCCCGACCTAGAATTGGGAACCGCCCGCTAAAAACCGGTTCTGAAAAATTAGAACCGAGAACCGCCCGCTAGTTGCACGGACCCATCCGAGAACCGGACCGCCGGTCTGGTCCGGTTCCTGGGTGGATCCATAGAACCAGTCCAACCTCCATGCCTTCCCCTTTTCTTCCTCCCCACATCTACTTATTCTGGCTCTCTCGACCATGGTAGCTTTATTCTCCTTAGGTACTAGCGCCGCGGCGGCGGCAGTCGCAACCCTCGCGCCCCTTCCGTCCCAACCACCACCACCATCTTCGCCACCACCTCCACCATCTCCCGCTTCTCACTCTAGATTGACAATGAGGAGGACAATGGGGACGATGAGCCGAGTTCGCCCTTGTCCCCAAAAATGAGGACGATGGGGGGAGGCCTGAGGAGTGGGAGGAGGAAGAGGGGAGGTAGAAGTGGGATGAGCCCAACAACGAAGAGGACGATAGCGACAGTGAATGCGGAGGTGGCGACAAGGATGGCGACGACGTGGAGAGAGAGTTCAAGTTCGAGGGAGGAAAAGAGAATCAATTCACTATTTCGCTGAGTTTTTTTTTTTTTTGGGTCGAAAGTAGTACTTTCATTTCATTCTTGAAAACGAGAATTACATGGAAAGGACAAATTGAAATCGGAGCATAAAATATTCCAAAGGGATTGCGGGGATTCGCGCTTCCATGTTGAGGGGAGGGTTTTTAGGGGGAAAGCTTTGGCTACCCAATTTGCAGCGTGATTTGCACCTCTCGAACAATAGACTACACTTACATGAGGCAGGTGGGCCAAAATCTGTTTACATTCCTGGATCAAGTCTTTCACAGCCCATGACTCTTCTGTCTGGCCTAGTATAGCTTCCACAACCGTGCGGCAGTCACTTTCACAAACTAAACTCTTCTTCGGTTTGTGTACTTTCCCCACGTGAGTCTCTTCCTTTTGTTTTAGCAGACGCAATCCATGGAGCATAGCTAGGGTTTCCGCCTGCAATGGTGAAGTGGCATGGATGTCTTTGACGAAGCCCTCGACGATTACGCCACTTGAATCTCGTAATATACCAGCAATCGAGCAAGGTGATACTCCTTCCACCCACGAACAATCGACATTCATCTTCAAATCTCGGTCTTCCGGCGCCGTCCATCTCGTAGGTGAGTTCGGTGTTGTTGCCGTTTCATCTCTGTTGCTTCGATTCCATCTTTTGAAACTTCGATTTTGTGCTAGGGCGGTCACAATGATGGCCTTTGGTTGTGGCTTTTTGTCACGAAAGATCTAGTTGTTTCGGTGTTTCCAGATCTGCCATAACACCTCCAGATCTGTCCGGTGAGTGTGACTTTGCTTCGAAAAATTCCACCAGCCATTTGTCCATTCTAGTGGCCGAGCGTATATTGGTGCTGAGATTTAAGTTTGGATCTGACCATACACTTGTAATTTTTTTGTAGAAGAAGAATAAATGCTTGACTGTCTCAGGGTATTTGGAGCAGAGCGGACATAGCGGATCAGGTAAGATGCTTCTATGATAGAGTTTCTCTTTTGTTGGGATAGCATCCTGACATAGGCTCCACAGGAAAACTTTCAATTTGGGGGGAATTGATAGGTGCCATAGTCTTGTCCATAAGGCTCAGGGTGGTTGGTATGATGTTGATGCCTTGTTTCTGACTTGCTGAATGGATTTGTCATACACGCTGTTATAACCGCTTTTGACTGTGTAATTCCCTTTGTTGTTTCCTGTCCAAATCAATTGATATGTTTTAGGCTGCATAGTGATAGGTATAGACAGGATTTCATTAACAATTCTCCTTTCAAAAAGATGGTGCAATACCGATTCTTTCCACTCCCTTTTTTCCTCATCAATTAATTCCGCCACCATTTAAGGATCTTCTTTATTCTCGGGGCCTCCTAGCACACCCTGTGATAACCAGTGATCTTGTCGAATATTAATGGATTTCCCATCTCCCATAGTCCATCGTATTCCTGGTTCGATGGCATCCCGTCCCATTAGGATGCTTTGCCATCCCCAAGATGGTCTTTGGCCTCTTTTTGCTTTCCATAAATTTCCATTAGGGAAGTATATACCTCTCAGGATCTGACTCCATAATGCTGAGGGTGATTGGGATAATCGCCAAGCTTGCTTTCCCAATAATGCTTTGTTTAAGATAATTAAATCTTTAAAACCTAAACCTCCCCTATCTTTTCTGGACTTTAGATCCTCCCATTTCTTCCAGTGCATGCCTTTCTTAGCTTCATTTTGCTTCCACCAGAATGCTGCGATTCTTTGTTCAATAGCTCGACAGATCGAGATAGGTATCTTGAAGATGGACATTGTATATTGCGGCAACGCTTGCACAACAATTTTAATCAAGATTTCTTTCCCAACTTTAGACAAGAATTTTTCTTTCCATCCCTCTAGCTTCATGTTTATTCTTGCCATAATCCATGCAAACATTTCTTTTTTTGTTTGACCCCAATCGGATGGTGTCCCTAGGTATTTTCAAGTCCTTTCAATGCTTGGCACTTGCATTTCTTGGGCCATATTCTCCTTCAAAGCTGGTGGACAGCCATTGCTAAAGAAAATGCTTGACTTGTTCAGATTAATTGCCTGCCCCGTCGCATAGCAATATTGATTTAGGACAGCCGCCAAACTTTGACATTCTCTAACCGTCCCATCCATAAAGAAGATAGCATCATCGGCAAACAACAAGTGAGAAAGAGTTGGGCAATTCCTGTTCAGTTTGATCCCTTTAATACTTCCATCCTCTATTGCTTTGTGCATCATCCAAGAAAGGACATTGGCTGTCAATATGAATAGATAGGGTGATAATGGGTCTCCTTGTCTAATCCCCGTGTCGGTGAGAAATACTCCGTTAACTCTCCATTTACTTTCACATTAAAAGTAAACGTTGACACACATTGCATGATTAAATGAACTCACTGGTCACAAAATCCCATTTGTAACGTACTCATTCGAAGAAAGTCCCACTCCACTCTCTTATGCCTTCTGCATGTCCAATTTTAGTATTGCCTAGAATTTCTTTTTCCTCTTCTTTATCCTCATTTGATGCAACACTTCTTGAACAATGATGATATTGTCTTGTATTTGTCAGCCTTGGACAAAGGCATTTTGTTCATGTTCAATGATCTGTGGAAGCCAAGGCTTTAATCTATTTACCAAAACCTTTGATATAATTTTGTAGCTGAAGTTGCATAAACTGATTGGTTTGAATTGGCTTATACTTTCTGGATTTTTAACTTTCGATATGAGTGCAATGTGTGTTTTGTTGAGGATGGGGTCAAGGTTACCTGATTCAAAAAAATTCTGGACTAACAATATTACATCCCTTTGTATATCTTCCCAAAAATGCTGATAAAACTGTCCATTTAGGCCATTTGGTCTTGAAGCCTTTAGTGTGCCTAGCTGGAAAACAGCTTCTTTCACTTCCTCCACTGAAATGGCAACCATCAAATTTTCATTCATCTCCGTCGTCACTACTGTTTTGCATTGATTTAGTATGGGTTGGAAATTCCTGGATCCCACCGAGTCATAGAGGGTTTGGTAGTAATCCACAATGTGTTATTTGAGCACCTTGGGGTCCCTGCTCCAATTCTGGTCATCAATCTTCAGCATTGTTATTTTGTTTTGTTGCCTCCTTTGGACTGTTGTGGCATGGAAATATTTAGTATTTTTATCCTCCCATTGAAGCCAATTAATCCGAGACCTTAATCCCTAATATATCTCTTCCTGTCTCGACAGTTGATCAATGCTCTCTTTTATCTGTTGCATTTCTTCTCTGCTGGAATCTCGGTTGTTGCTGTTTGTGATGTCTATTAGTCGCCTCTTAAGTCCCTTTATTTGATATGCTGCATTAGAGAACTTCTGCTTACTCCAAATTGCTAAATCCTTCGTGACTTGGTGAATTTTCTGTGAAACCCGCTATGATCTGCAGCCCAACTGTCCATAATGACATCCCTGCACTCTTTTTCTTCTAGCCAATATGCTTCAAATCTGAATTCTCTCTTCCTTTTGCCATGAACAGGATGTAATGAGAGCAGAAGGGGGCTATGATCCGATCCCATTGTTGGTAACGCCAGAACTTCAACATTTGGAAAGGTAACTCGCCATTCCATTGTACATACAGCTCTATCTAAACGCTTTTTCACTTGTTCTCCTCCTCCTCTATTGTTGGTCCACGTGTACATGCATCCTTTACTATCCATGTCCATTAAAGAACACTCATTGAGCATATCCCGAAAGGCTGCAATGCGATTGTAGTCTACTTCCCTTTTGCCTTCCTTCTCCCAATTATATAGTATGTCATTAAAGTCCCCCATACATATCCATGGAAGTCTATTAGATGTATGAAAACAACGAGGTTGTTGCCATAATTGCAATCTCTCTTGGAAATTTGTTGAAGCGTGAAGGAAAGTTATCCTTATAAGCTGGCCACTTGTAGGGTCCTCACATTCCGTGTCTATAAAATGATGTGAGTTGCATTTCACTTTCACTTGAAACTCCTCTCTCCACATTAGAGCCAATCCTCCCGCAATTCCTATTGGTTGTACCAAGAACGACTTTTGGTAATTAAGTCTCCTTTTCACCCTTTCCAACGTCGTTTCCTTGTTTTTTGGTTTCCATCAAGAAAACCATACTAGGCCTTTCAAGAGCCACTAAGGCTCTAAGCTCTTGGAACGTTAGGGTGTTGCTCAGCCCCTGACAGTTCTAGCTCAAAATCCTCATGATGTCACCGGTGGCTTATTAGGGCTAGCCACCAAAGCCCATTCTTTCCCTTCTTTCACCAGCTGAACAGGTGTCTCTAATAACTCCATTTCATCGATTAATAACATACTCGACTCCTCAACCTTCTTATGTTTTTTTGCTCTTAGGAGTTTGGAGCCCTTCCTATTACTTCCTCCTGTTTCAAGTAGCCCTACATTAGTAGAATCTAGCAAGTACATTGGTTGTTTCCCTTTCCCTATTTTAACTACTGAATCCCCTCTATCTTCTTCTCTATGCCCATTTGATGACGGGTTTTCTGCTCTTTTTTTTACTTCGAGCAGGGCCAGCAGCTGTCTCAGGTTCTTTCCAACCCACAATCTGAAGATTAGATGACTGAATGGGGGTTTCAAGTACCTACTCCTCTTCCTCTTGAGTAGAGATGATTTTGCCATAAAATGCTTTCTAATGAGGACTTCTTTCCCGTACCTCCGCTTTGAGCCAAGGCCCAAATTTCCCTACCCTATTTTCTATCCATTCTATTTTCTCATAAGGAATTTCTTCACCAAAAAGAGGCGTAGTGCCCTAGTCTTCCACAAGAATAGCAATAATGAGGGAGGCGTTCATATTTAAACTCCACCCATAGCTGTTTTTCTCCAATCTTCACTAGAGCCCTTGTTTTTAGAGGAGCCGATAGTTGAAGTTCAACTCTTGCTTTCTCTGTTTTATTTATCATATTTCCTCTATTTTCTAACTTAATTTTCTTCACTTTTCCCACTTTTCCAGCAACATCAGCATATATTCTTCTAAAATCCATCCAGGAGGCAGTTCGATAATATGGATCCAAAAGTCATAGTGCAAGAAATCGTAACGGTGTTCAGGTATGTCAAGTGCGCATTGCTTGAGAACCAGCAAGTTGCTTGCAAAAGACCAATGGCTAGATTTTAGTACCCGTTCTTTGTCCGCTTCAGTTTCAAAGACAAAAGAGAAGAACCCCGGTTCTTTTTGGGAAATTTCCACTGATTCTACTTTCCACGCCTTTTTTATCATGTTGCAAAAAGCATGAAAGTTAACATTCGGCTTCAATAGTAGCTTACCAAAGAGAGTGTGTTTGCATTCAATAAGTTTATTCGCTGGGGCTTCTTCCCTAACAACAACCACATCATCTTCAGACCATAAATGCCCTAAACTCTTACATAGAGCAGCAATACGAAGCCGGTTTTCCTCCTTTCTGTCCATTCTAAAACTTGCTGTTGCAGAATCAGAACTTGGTAAAGTTGTACCTGCTTTGGATGTTTTCCTTGGCGTTTGATCGAAGGAGCTCCAGCATCAAGATGGAGGGAATCTCAGACACTTGGAAGAATGGAACAGTGCATGCCTCCATTTATCAATCAATGATCGGGACTTTTTGAAAAGAAAGATGGAGTGGGAGCAACAAATAGCAATCCAGCAATCTCGGGCTCTTTTGGGGGATTTTCGTGATTTAGGGTTTGGAGATGGGGTTTCGAGGTTGTGTGTAATGGGTATTCTATTTTTGAGGGATTAGGCGGGGTGGGTTCTTCATTTTGGGAGAGATGGAGACTGGAATCTTAAGATTTAGGGTTTGGTATGGCTATCACCTTTGGGGATAGGGAGAAACTTCATTGAAGGAGAGAAACCTCTATCGTTGTAGAGAGCAGCTCTTGGAGGATTATTCCACTATTTCGCCGAGTTCAGATTAGGACTCGAAGGGAGATGAGTAGATCCAAAGGTGAATTGGAGAGAAAGAGGGAGCTCGTGGAGATTTTCAACTAAGAGAGACGAGATGAAGTAGGAGAGTAGTGAATTGAAACAAGATGGTGATTGGAGCCCTAAATTTTTTATTTGCTAATTTTGAATTTTTTTAATATTAAAAATTACTATATTATTATAATATAATTGGTCCGGTCCGATGGGTGGGCAGGCGGATCCGCCCATGGAACGGGAACCGGACTGGTTCCCTTAAGAACCACCGGTTCTAGGCGGTTCCAGTCCGGTTCCGGGCCGTCCGGGCGGGTCCCGGTTCTTTTGCACATCCCTACCCACTTGTACTAACGGCGAAAGGTGGACAGGGAACGCAAATTTTCTTGCTTGGATCTCTTAGCTTGGGTTCTTCCTCAGGATCTTGGAAAAAAGAAGAAGGAAGAATTGGGCTAAAAACCTCTTTGCTGAAAAAGCAAAAGAGATTTAAGTCTTTATGGAAATCAAGGGAGGAATTCCTACTCCATTGATGATGATCAGCTACTTGATAATCCCAATCTAATGGCTAAAGGAGCAAAGGATTGGGCTTTCAGGCTAGGCTTAATAAGCCATTGGGATATGTATGAAACTTATGAATTGGAATTACAAGGAGTTGGCCACACCTTAACATTCCAATCACTTTTAGTGGCTCTTGGAAGGCTCAATATGGTATTCTTGATTGAGACAAGGAATAAAGAGATAGTAGTGAATCACGTTAGGAAGGAAAATGGAACTCTTGGATTTTTTGACTCGCCCCCGGCTACCACATGCACCTCTATTCCTACGTTCTTTTAGTACCCCGATTCTCACACCAACATCTTCAATTCTAAAATTTTGTGGCAATGAATCCAATGGGAAAAGCAGGAGGATTAGCCATTATGTGGAATGAAGAGGTTTCTATAGAACTACAATCCAACATTGGGGAATTTATTGATGTGATAAGTAAAGATCCCGAAAGAGGAAACTCAATAAGGATTCCTTATTCCATGCATCTCAAAATTATTAGGAGAGACTCCTGTTATGGCAACGGTTACGCATTATCACTTCCATTAACCATCTACCTGGGGTTTGTATTGATGACTTCAACGAAATTTTATATTATTGGAATAAGGTTGGGAAAAGAGGTGTGAACCATTACACTTTAGTTGCATTTCATGATCTTTTGAATATTGTTCCCTTATGGACGTGGAAAGTAAAAGTTGTGCCTTCACATGGGCAAACAACATAGATGGGGATGCTCTTGTTAAAAAAGATTGGTTTTGACCATAGCTCTAGACTTCTCTCTTCGTCTCAAGCTTTGGTGAAAATGAGAAAAGAATTCAAATTTGAAACCTCCTAATTAGAAGATACATAATGCGGTGACATTATTAGAAAGGTTTGGCATGGCCCAAAATTAAGTCAAATGGACTTTATAGGAAAATCCAGAAAGGTTTCTGGTGAACTTGCGGAATGGAGAAAAAGAAATTCTCTAATGCATCTCGCCAAATTGATTTGGTCAATAAAAAATTTATGAATCTCATTAAGAGTAAAACAAATGATTCGACTAAGAAGGGTACTTAGAAAATCATGGACTTGATTGAAAATTTATGAAGGTAGGAAGAAATTTATTGGGGTATGACATCATGAATTAATTGGCTCAAATGGGGATATAGAAATACGAAATATTTTCATGCTATTGTAGTTTAGAGTAGATAGCGAAATACGATTTCTATGCTGAAAATTGATTACCATAATTGGTATTGCGAGCCTTCTATGTTGAGACAACATATTATTGGATCCTATCAGTCATTATATGAATCCAAGGGTCCTAGAAACTTCCAACCAGTCATTGAACAATTCCCCTGTCTAATTCCCAAAAGCATGAATGAGGCTTTGATGACTTAGATGAATTTAGAGGAACTAAAAGAAGAATGGATGCATCAAAGGCTCTAGAACTAGATGGACATAATAATAGTTTTATCATCATTAGGAGGATGTTTAACAAGATGTGTTTCGAATGGTTCAGTTTGAAATTTCTTTGACCTATGGATCCTTGATCCCAATCCGAACAAAACACAAATTGCACTTATTCCTAAAGTTTCAAACCCTAAGAATTTAAGTCAATTTCGACCTTATAAGTACGACATTAATTGTAAGGCTATGGCAAATTGCTTGAAAATTTGGCTTCCTAAATTGATTGCTATCGAACAAAGTGCATTTGTTAGTGGTAGGCAAATCCAAGATGACATTTTGAGAGCTCAGGAAGTGTTGCACCCGTTGAGGATTTGGAAAAGAAAGAAGAACATTCAAGCAATACGTAAACTAGTTATGCGGAAATCTTATGATAGAATAGAATGAGACTTCTTGAGTGTGTACATGTTAAAGATGGACTTTTTTGACAAGTGGGTTTCTCAAGTTATGCAATGTGTCTCCATTGTCACTTTTAGTGTTAAAGTAAATGGGGAAGCTCAACAATACTTTCAACCTTCTCCAAGTATCATTTAGAGAGACCCTTGTCTCCACATTTATGGCGAATGTCCTCTCCCGGTTTTTGAACAAAGCAATCGAGGATGGAACTATCAAGAGAATTCAATTTAATAGATTTTTCCCTACCTTTATCTCATTGGCTATTTTCAAACGATGCCATTTTTTTTTTGGACGAGACAATAAGGAACGTCAGAATTTAGCAGCTCTTTAAAATCAATATTGCTTTGCTTTGGGTCAAGCCATTACTTTGAATAAATCAAGGATCTATTTTAGTTATGGCCGCCCATAAAACCTCAAGAGGAACATATCACCAGAGTTGAGAGTCCCCATTATTGAAAAGATAGGGAAGCACCTAGGCATACTATTGGTGTGTAAAGCAAGAACAAAAGATTGCCACTTTTTGGTGGAAATAAAATGCATCCACATTGGATATTTATTAGAAGAAATGGAAAACTTTAAAGACTAAGAAAGATCGTGAAGATCTTGGTTTCAAAGATCTCATCACCTTTAACAAAGTTACGTTGGGTAAACAAGTATGGAGACTATCTAAATCCCCATTAGCTTTATAGAATTCATAATTTAAAGGGATTTATTATCTGAAAGGTGATTTGTGGAGTGGTAGTAGAGGTCTCGTCCATCGTGGGGTTGCAAAGTCTGTCAATAAGAAGAGATGTCATTCATTCTAAGTTTAGATGGTTGTCGGCCGATGGAAAGAACATTAATACTCACGAGGACAAATGATTGTTAACAGGAGTGATCGGTGGAGTACTAAATAGAGAGTGTCCTCAAATTGTGGCAGATTTGATTAATTAAAATATTTGGGAGTGGAACAAACATAAGTTGTATAAGCTATTTGAAGAGTAAATTGTGAAGAAAATTCTGAAGATTCCATTATGTCCGATTCCTATGGAAGATAAGCTACTGTGGTTTGGAAATAAATTAGGAACGTACATGGTTAAAAGTAGGCATAATAGGTTGCAGCTAACGGATCTTTCACCAAATACATATAGAGCATCCTCATCTTATCAAGCACTGGGGGCTCTATGGTCACTAATCCAGTAGCTGAACACTTTGGTTCTTTATGCAGAGTGTGTGTCAAATTGAGCTCTCAACGAGAGAGAATTTGTATAAGAGGAAGATCTGATCTTACCTGATTCGCTCTTTATGCCTCCAAGCCTCGGCAGACACAAGGCTTAACATCAACATCTCTCCGACCAAAAATAACCAGAATGGATAAATGGGTTTTTTAAAATCTTACTTCTTGTACGGACACATTCTCAGGGAGACATTCACATAAGTAATATGGTTCATTTGGAAGGCAAGAAATGCTTCAGGTTTTCAATCCCGCAAAACAGTCCGTCTTGATACTAATCTTTTAATGTCTCTGTCATCCTCGTTATGCCTCCATCTACGTCTTCGTCCTTGAATTTGAGAATCAGAATCACTAGAGTGCAAAATCGTTCGGTTGTCTCCAGCGGACTCGGAATCGCCATCAGAATTTTGACAAGATTCA
The DNA here is from genome assembly GCA_014182365.1 of Eucalyptus tenuipes. Taxonomy (NCBI): domain Eukaryota; kingdom Viridiplantae; phylum Streptophyta; class Magnoliopsida; order Myrtales; family Myrtaceae; genus Eucalyptus; species Eucalyptus tenuipes. Next base: position 29,498,356 of record CM024547.1, on the reverse strand, counting down.
GAATCGTCACGCCGATGTCGTTCATTGGGATGCCTCGCTGGCTGTCCTTGTCTCGCCGGATTCTCTAGAAGATTGAGGACTCGCTCCATTTGTTGCTGAAGATTTTGGATTGCACGATCTCGCCTTTCGTTGTGCGCTTGCTCCAGAGTCAAGTCTCATGGAACTTGATCATCCATAAGGAATTTGTAATAGAAGAAAGAAAGGAATCACTCAAATGAGTTGAACCTTGAGCTCTGATACCAATCTTTTGATGCGTGATGGGGTGAGTGATTTCAGAATAGGAATTTTTTTTAGAGGGGATTTTTGTGTTTAAGTGTATGGAGTAGTATATACGGGGAAGAAACAAAAAGGAATAAGAAGACAGAACGATCTCCTTCCAAAGTACAAAGGCCACGCCACCAACCGAAGAAGAGGATCGAGATTTACGAAGTTCACCACCAAGGCCTAAAGCTTCCACCAGCCAAGGATTAGGACTTCGGGATAGGAGAAGCTCACCACTAAGGCCTAAAGATTCCACCAGCCAAGGATAAAGGGCTTCTTGGCTCACCACCAAGGAGTGATCTATGCTCCAAGAATAAAGAGACCGAAAGGAGTTATCCACTCTCCGAAGGAGTTCACTCAAGTAGAGGAAATCTCACCATTTTCATTGATCAAATTCGTATCTCCCATACATTGGATAGTTTTCCCCTGTTTATAGGAGGATTTTAGCCTTACGAAATAATAAAAACAAACTTTAATGACCTAGAAACTTAAACCTTCGACTCTTGAGCTACATAAAAATAAAGACACCTAGGAACTTAAGAAAAGCTTTTATTAACACGCGAACTAAATGCCTTTAATCTTCGACCTTCCACATTCTTGAACCTTTAGCTTTCTGCATTCTTGAAACGTATTCTTGAACCTTTGGCTTTCCATATTCTTGAACCGCATTTGTGAACCTTTAGCCTTCCCAAAATTCGAGCTCCTCCATTGACCAGAAATTAATCCTCTTGAAACTTCATCAATTGATCATACAAGACATTTAAAATGGCCTCCCATTGATAGTTATCGATATACCACAAAGTACCGATAAGTAATTGACATTATTCATTCAAAATGATCCATAGAAGCACATAATGCTCAATTTCTTTATTGGCTTGGATAAGCATCGATGGTTCTGAGTTGGTCGATGGAGCTACGTTGGATGCTCCCGCATCACGTCTTCAATTGTGGATGCCGCACTTCGCACAAGATCTTTGTTAGATGGAGCCCAGGTTCAAAGAAATCATACAAAGGGCAAAGTTCCTTACCTGAAAGGTGGATGCCACCAATTAGAGGGTCTCTAAAGTTCAACATCGATGGATCGTGGCTTGATAGCTCCTAATAAGCGTCGATTGTCGGAGTATGTCGTGATTCGCAAGGAAGAATGGTCGCTGAATTCGCTACATGGGTGAGAGCTCCTGCTGCTCTTTGCATGGAAACCCCAGCTTTAAATGTGGCGTCGGTGTACTTGACCGAAAGACGGGATCTTAAATCCTCTTTACCTCTTTTTATTTTTTATTTTTGCCGGAACCGCTCAGAGCCTATGGGCCCTGCGGAATGTCATAGGAGAGAGCGGGACGTATTCGGCCCATCTAAAAACAGTCAAAATAGTCCATTGCCCCATGAGGCCAACCAAATCGTGGACTGTACCGCGAGAGCTCAAAGAAAAGGAACCATTCCTATTGACTGTTTATTTGAACCTCCAATCCCTATGGGACATTTTATGTTGACAAACTCATCAACTTTTATATACTTGGATTGTTCATTGAATGCAATAGTTTTATTTCAATAATAATAAAAAAAGAATCGATTGCTCCGCATTAAAACATGTAACAATTCAATCGAACTTCAAGATATAAAATGTAAAACCTAAGAATTACACTAGATAAAATAAGAATTTTGAAATCATATCATGTCCAGTGTAACCGAGTAAAAGATTGAAAGGTAGTGATTTTTTTTTTTTTATAATTTGTCATGTCTGACTCATTTGATTTGATATAATGAAGTTGGACTAGAACAAAATTGACTCATAAAATTAGTTTACGAAACTTTTGTGCCACTCCTAAATGAGCATTGAATACCATACACCAATTCAATTACTGGTGGGACGAAGATCCTCTACTCCACATGGTGTCAGCAAATTCCAATCCCCGATTGAAGCAACACGAATTTCAAAAATCGAACGGTCGAGATTTATCGCCATATTAGACGCCACTGCGGCGGCCCCTAGGGGAAGGGAAAAAAGGGGGAGGACTACGCGGGATAGACCAAGTAGGTCCCACTTTCAACACCTATTTTGCAGATAAAACCTCGACCTTGTTTCTGTTTGAGACAACGACTCTACGGAAGTTTCTGCACACCATCCTCCCTTTCCTGAAAACACGGCACCAACTCGGACTCGCAGCGAAACCACGTTAACGCGTGAACACTTCGTCGACGCAAGTCCCCACTTCGCATTCCACCCCTATATTAACCCTAGCCGAGTCCATACTCATCCCTCAATTTTTCTCCTTCCGCATCTCCTTCTCCATATTCATCTCCTCTCGATTAGTGTCTCCATCGTTTCTTCTGCAACTTCCCCCATGGCGGAGAAGCAAGCCCACCTCAATGGCGCCTACTACGGCCCCGCCGTGCCCCCCAAGCAGCACTCCTACCTCCGCCCTGGCCGTGGCGGGGGCTGTGCCTGTGGCTGCGGCTTCTGCCTCCTCAAGCTCATCTTCAACATCGTCGTCACCGTGGTCGTCACCGTCGGCCTCCTCGCCCTCCTCTTCTGGCTCATCTTCCGCCCCAACCTCGTCAAGTTCCACGTCACCGACGCCGAGCTCACCCAGTTCAACTTCACCGCCACCAACACCCTCAGCTACAACCTCAAGCTCAACCTCACCATCCGGAACCCGAACCGCCGCATCGGGATCTACTACGACGGGATCGAGGCGCGGGCATTATATGGGGGCCAGCGCTTCGCCTCTGATTACCTGACCCCATTCTATCAGGGCCACAAGAACACGACGACGCTCAGCGTGGCGTTCCAGGGCCAGCAGCTGGTGATGCTCGGCACAAGCGAGCAATCCGATTTCAACTCTGAGAAGGCAGCTGGCGTCTACAACATTGATATGAAGCTGTACCTGAGGGTGCGGTTCAAGCTTGGCAAGATCAAGACATTCCGCATCAAGCCAAGGGTCAAGTGCGGGTTAAAAGTCCCTCTGAGCTCCTCGGGGTCAGCCGCCACCACTTTCCAGACCGAGAAGTGCGACATCGACTGGAGGATCTTTAGATGATCATTCTATGGGCGATGTTTTGATTTTTCTTGGGGTCACTAGTTTTTGGTCATGTTGATACCATTGCTTGCATTATTCTTTCATTATCGGCGCATTAGGACGTTTGTTATGGCAGTCGCCTCTACGTTTCTGGTATATACAGATACATACTTGTATTGATGTTCATTCTTTCGTATATAAATAAGGAACTCGCTGAGTTCGATTTTTATAGCACTCGGCTCAACTCGTCACGGTACCATAATTTGCAAAATTAAATTTCGTCATTCATTGCTTCTCATTCGTCAAGAGATAAGCGCCATTTCTCAATGATTTCCCCACCATTAAATAACGCACGATCAAGCAAAGAGGAGAAGTTGAGAGATGACGTTGAAATAGTAGTAGGAGGACCTGTGAAAGCTTCGATCGGGGGGACAAAGTGAAGTGGAGATTGGACGTTCTCTAATTCCAATAGGAGAGCCTGTTGAATTTTTTTTCTTTGAGAGCAAAACCTAAGCAAATTAATGACGTGGAAATCCGGTGGGGCTACGACTGATGGGCGGGAAGCGTTTGGATCGAGAAAACCCAAGGCTCCTAAGGAGAAGAGAGTTAAAAGAGGCAAAAACCACGCTTATTTATTGTTTGGTCTACCCTAAATTCTAACGAAAGCCGACGGAAGGACTAAAGTGAAAGATCCGGACAAATTTTAAAACTTAAATGTAGATTCAAATGTATTACCGTAACAAGTTTTAGGAATCCCTTCGCAATTTTCTTTTAAATTAATATGGAGAGACTCAAATTGGGGTAGGAGCTTGCACTCGAAGACTTTTCCATTGCGTGCGCTGAACCACCGCATCGGGATCTGCTACGACTGGATCGAGGCACAGGCGTTCAACACTGGGGCCAGAGCTTCGCTGCCGATTACCTGAGGCCATTCTACCAGGGCCACAAGAACACTAAGACACTCAATCCTGTATTCGAGGGCCAGCAGCTGGTGGTTCTCAGAACGAGCGAGCGGTCCAATTTCAACTCTGAGAAGGCGGCCGGCATCTACAACATCAATATGAAGTTGTACCTGAGGATGAGGTTCAAGCTCTGCAAGATCAAGACTTTACGCATCAAGCCAAGGGCCAATTGTGGGCTGAAGGTCCCTCTGAGCTCGTCGAGGTCAGCCGCCACCGCCTTCAAGACCAAGAAGTGCAACATTGACTGGAGGATCTTTAGATGATCATTCCATGGGCGATGTATTGACTTTTCTGGGCGTGTATTGCTTGCGTTGTTCTTTCATATTTGGCGCATTAGGACGTTTGTTTTGATGTTCATGCTTTCGTATTTAAATAAGGAACTCAGTTCGATTTTCATAGCACTCGGCTCAACTCGTTACAGTGCCATAAATTTGAAATTGAGTTTCCTCTTGCTTGCTTCTCATTTGTCAAGAGATGTGGCTTGGAATCCGGGAGTTAGTCTGTAGTGGTGGGACTTCTTGGAGTGCCATTTGTCAATGTTTCCGACCATTAAGGAATAAGCAATTGGACGAAGAGGAGAAGTTGAGAGATAACTTCGAAATTGCAGTAAGAGGACTTTTGAAAGCTTCAATCGGGGACAAATGGAAGTGAAGAATGGACGTTTTCGAATTCTAGCAGAGCCTTTTGATTTTGGGTTTTATAGTCCAAAATAGCAAATTGAGAGTAAAAAACTGAACAAACTAATGAGGTGGAAATCCGGCAGGCCCCACGACCGCTGGGCTGAAGCTTTTGGATCAATTGAAGGAGCAATCGGACTTTTTGAATTTTCATCATCAATTGAAAGACTCTGAGTCCGAAAATGATAGGTAATACACATTTCCGCAGCTTAGACAAAAGAATCCGCCAATATATGATGGGAAACTGGATCCTCTCTTGGCGGAGAGTTGGCGTGGGAAAATAGAGATGATCTTCCGAGTCGAAAGGGTTTCTGATGAATGAAAATTTGACTTTGGGTTCCAATATTTAGGAGGTAAGGCTGAATATTGGTGAGAAAGGACTAGACCAGCCTTTGGCGATGAGGGTCTGACTATTTCTTGAAAAGACTTTACAGTGATTTTCGACACTCAATTTTATCCAAAGTCATTCCAAGTGAAGATGAGGGGTAATTCATGCAAATATCGCAGGGCGACTCTATGATTATGGAGTGCACGAGCCGCTTCAACCAGTTAAGTAGATTTGCAAAGATCTTTATGACCAATGAAAAAGAGAGTTGAATATTTCTAGAGAGTGCTTCTACCTTTTATTTGTTCTAAACCTGCACCTCTTGTAAAATGTACAAAGATGTCTTAGAATGAGCGATCAAGGTAGAATAGGACAACTTGGAGTGCGACACACAGGATACTCATCAGCAAAAGAGGCCCAAGTTCACTAATTTTCAAGAAAGCCGTGCAACTGGTGATAGCAAGCGAAGAGGTAGTAACCGATTAGGGAAGTTTACAAACCATAATACTTAAGGCCCTTGTAATACACGTGAAAAAATATCATGGTGATGAGTGTTACCGGAAAACGAGAGCATGCTTCTCATGTGGGTAAGTGAGACGTGGCAAAATGTCTTACGCAATGGGATGCTCCAGTTGATAATATATCATGCTATCTATGTAGGCAACTGGGACAACTAGCATGCAGTTGTTCCATGAAGAGGAACGCTCCTTTACTTCGGTAGACACTAGGAGAACCTGCAAAGATAGACAGCGACGAGGAAAGTTTTTGCCATGACTGAAGACGATGTAGCAACTTCTAACACAGTCGGTTAAAATAATATTTATATTACCTCGCAATATGCTTATACATTTTTTTCATCCTAATACTACACGTTTTTGTATTTCTACTTAATTTGAAATAAGCTTGATACGTTGCCTAAATCTCTTGAATGTGAGTTGCTTGTTAATACTCCTACTAGTTATTTCTTGGTTACTAACCGTATATTCGAGAAATATTCACTCCAAATTGATAATGTTGAATTACTTGTAGATCTAGTAGATTTAAATATTTGAGATTTTGATGTCAGTATAGGGATGGATTGGTTACCTACCAATCATGTTACTGTTGCTTTTCAAAAAAAAGTGATTCTTACACTTCTAAATCAGCCCAAATTCTCTTTTTCAGGAAGTTGTAAAGGCACTTTTCCAAGATTAACCATCGCTCTACAATCAATGAAACTTTTGAAAAATGGCTGTTGTGATTATTTGGTTTGTGTAAAGGATACAAGAAGGGTTGTCGAGAAGCTTTCTGTTGACAAAGAGTTTCCGTATGTGTTTTTTGAGGATTTATTGGGTTAGCCTCCTAATAGAAACATTGAGTTTTATATTGATTTGATGCCTGATATAGCACAAATCTAAGGCGTCGTATTTGTTTCATGCGCGAACTCTGCAAAGCAAACAAATTTGATATTTGTTTTTGGCAAGTGTTTGTTCACATGTAGGAGTTGCTTTGTTGGCAATTAAGCTTAGTTAGTTGGTTCATAATTGAGGTAGCGTTTAACTTGTTTTTGATCTTGTTTCTTGCTTATTCGATGCCATTGGGATTTAATCAATTTGAGTAGTCTTTGGTATTTGGTTTTAGACATTCTCAGGTTAGTGTTGCTTATTTTTTCCTCGAATTTATAAACTCATCTTTGAAAGTGATAAAGATGGAATATATTATAAGTTATGAAATGGCATTTTTGGTTGCACAAAATCTAGATTTGGCATTTGCTACTATTTCAATTTTTGTGAATGGTTTCAAAATGATGTCATGAAAGGTATTGCGAATGGAATTGCAAGAGATTATATGTATTGCTCATGAATATGGTTTATGAAATGAATTCTAAAATTATTTGACAAATGATTTGCGAAAGTTATTTTGACTAATAACATAGTTGCTAAAGATTATATCTAGATTGGTATTGTAAATTATTGGAGGATGATGGTTTGATGTTTATTATTTCTATGAATCTAGTTAGGGGTTTCTAGGTATATAGATACTAGTTTCAAGATATCTTCCTAGACTGAGCGACCAGCTAATAATAAATGGGGATCTTGCTAGAGGGAATCTTAGTTACATTTTCATTGGGCATTATGTTAGGGAAAATTATCCAAAAAGTCCTAAACATATTGCACTTTTATCAATTCATTCCTAAACATTTTCAAGTTTTATCAATTAAGCCCATAGACTGATTTTTGGTTGAAAATTGCTAGTGTGAATGTCAGACGGTCTATGTAGCACAACCAGCATTGACGAGGATAGTTTTTAGTAATATTTTATTACTCATTCAAATTTATTTATTTAATTTTTTTCCTTTTTTCCTTTTCTTTTTTTTTAGCGATAAGTGCATGGAAAGTCCTAAAACTTGTCACAAAAATGTATTTGAATCCTAAAACTTTCAAATAATAAAATTAAGTTAAAAACTTGTCTTGAAAATGTAATCCAGTCTTCAAACTTCCAAAAAGTGCAATTGAGTCCTAATGCTTGTCATGAAAGTGCAATCAAGCCAAGGACTTGATTTGAATTTGACAAGTTTAGGACTTGATTGTATTTGTTGAAAGTTTTAGGACTTGATTGCATTTTTGGAAAGTTTTAAAACTAAATTGCAATTTATCAACAAGTTTTAGGGCTTTTAATACACCTATCCTTTTTTTTTTGACAACACAAGTCAATAGCCCTCGCCTAGGCTAGGCGAAGGCCTAATACTCTTGCGTGTGGACTGTGATGGTCGACTGGCAACCTTGTTGGCTAATGTTGTAAGAAAAAAACAGAAAAGAAAAAATAAAGATTAGTTAATAAGAAATTCTAAAAAATATTAAATATTATTTAAATTGTCCACGTTAATGTTAGTCGTGTCATGTAGGATAACTGGTGTCTACGTTAGTAATTTCCCATCAAAATTAGCCAAATAGACTTAATTAGCAAAACGTAAAAATGTTTAGGACTTGATTGGCAAAATTAAAAGGTTTAGAAATGAATATGCAAAAGTGCAATAGATTTAAGACTTTTTAGACAATGTTCCATGCTATGTTGTGACCTTAATTAGATATTGAGCAATAGATTGATCGATGTAATGAATCATTAATATCTAATTTGATTAAGATAGATCAATGGATTTAACTATTGATGTTTGATTTGTGATAATGGATTAAATAAGTATCCCTGATGTGTATAAAGTTTTGCTAAAATGAAACAACTCATTATTTATTTGGTACATATTTATATTTTGGGTTTGGACTATGAGTTTATGATATTTTTTTATCTATATGTATAGTGGATGCTCAATCTGCTTTGAAAATATATGTACTATTGACTGGAGTGTAATTGATCATAACATTCATCCTAAATGTTTTTTCAAGTTTTCTTGGCTAATGACAAGTAAATCGAAAGCATGTTATCGGCATGGTCTTTTGATAGTGAGATTTTTGGGTATGAACTTAGCTAATTATATATTTCTAAGTTGATACTTGCTAGGTTAACTGAGCTCCAAAATACACACTTATTGAATTATGGAAACTCTGATATTATGAATAATAACACTATAAGTATCATAACTTTTGTATAACACTCAATTGAGTATCTAAACTTTTTTTTTATCTCTTGAGTGCTGCAATTTTTTTTTATTTAAAAAAAATGTTCACTTGAATGTTGAAACCTTCGATTGATCACTTATATGTCATAATTTTTATAAAAACGGTTATCCATGTGTTGGAAATTTAACATGGCATAACACTTGCGGTGAATATTATTAAAAAGTTATGGTACTAAAGTAATCGATTGAGAAGTTACATGACACTCAAGTGGCCGGGAAAAAAAAGCATAAGAGAGTAAGAAAAAAACATAAATCAGAGCATGGGCAGTGTCTCCTAACACAGGTTGATTCAAATGACCTGATGGCAAGTGACGGTCCAAAAACACCGCAAGTTCTTGGGTGAAATCGATTAACCCGATGATGTGATGGAGGACCCCGTTGGCGCTATAGTCGTTGGAGTCTGGCCCACCGACGATGCGGATGGGCGGCAGTTCGTCGCTATATGCACCGGGCATCGCGTTCACGATGCTGAGCCAGCTGATGGTGAACGATGGTGAACATCACCACGGGACCGTGCGTAGCAGTTGGCAGCGTACCCAGCGTTCAGCTCGTTGCAGCAGAGAGGTGGTCGAGGTTTGGCCTGGCTTGGCGAGGAGGTGGTCGAGGAGCATGCGGTCGAAACCCCCAGGACGGAGAGCATGTCTCTGGCCAAGTCGGTAAACCAGGTGGCGACCGAGGGTGGCGTCAGAGGGGCGTGGGAGGGCTGGATGGTGAGGGCCACGCCGTTGCATGGGGCTTGCGCGGATTGGGCGAGCCCATATTGGTGTCCATGCTTATTGGGCTTTGCTGGCTTCTTAATTAGGTGGATTGTAGCGTTGGCATGAGGGTGTGATTGAGAGGCATTTTGCAGCACGATGAGAGAGAAGGAAACAGGGAGTGGTCGCGGACGACATTGCCACCAAAAGGGTGTTAAGTTAAAGAGGAAAACTCATGAAAATTCAGAATGGACTGTTTCTTAGTTTTTGAATTACATTAATTTCCACCTTAACATGCTCTGACTGCAGTTTGATCCATAAAATTCGCTCAGAGTGGCAAGTGAACCCCGGCTCGCTTGCCCTAGAAGAGAGCACTCCATTCTTCTCTCAACTCTCTCTCGTGAACTTTTCTCTTCCGTTTCAAAGGCGTAGACCCTCTACGATTTTTCCCCCTCGAAGTTTTATCCGAATTCCCCTGTGAGAAAAACCCTACGAACCGATCCTCAAATCTCCCTGACCCCTTGGTTTTCCGGACCATCTAAGCAGGTGATTTCATCCGGTGGATTTGGGGAAATTGATCGAAATTCTCGGCAGCTGGAGAATAATATCTGAAGCTCAAATTTCGGGTGAAGATAGCGGAAATTCACGGGTTTTATGAACTTTTTCATGGCATCAGGCCCGTCTAGGCTAGATTCGGTGGCATCAGGGCCGGCGAGGCCTGAATTAAACATGGCCGTGGGGCCCAAAACAGTCACTAGTAAAAAAACACAAGACATGAAAAAACCAAATAATATTATAATGATTTTTTTTTTTTTGCCACAGATGGTAGGGATGAGCAGTTTCAAGTTCCTTATTGATTCCATTGGAACCTGTTTGCCGGTACAGATTTCTCATTTTTTGAAATCTAAAACTTAGAACCTTTTCTGTCACGAGTTTCGTGATATAACAGGATCCTTTTTTTTTTTTCTTTCGTTTCATTTTTAGTTAAGCAAAACAAAAATGAACGCAATAATAAAAAGAAAGTTTCTCATTTGCGAATAGCAATAATCCATAAAAGATGAACACATAAATTAAAATAAATAATAAAATACATAACACCTAAATTATAAAATTTCAGTCCTGAATCATCCATGAAAATTTGTTGTAAATTCTAACCACCTAAAGTTAAAAGAAGCAACAATCATAGTTAATCACTTAATAACAATTTTAATTTGAATTACTATCAAATTAATTAAAATAATTATTAGAAAGCCTCACGACTTAAATTCATTCTACTTCAACCGGTAAACTTTATTTACTAGCGATAATCTACTAATTAAGACAAACATCACTTTAGATTCTAATTTGAGAGAAAAATTAGGGATTTTACTTTAGGTTCCCAATCCAGTTCAGTTCCTATGGGAATTAGGAACTAGCGATTCCTATAAAAGTTGAACTAGGAACCCAAACCATCTCTACTTAGAACCTGGAACTAGACTAGGTTCCATTGGTGCGATTTCTCTAATTCTATACTAGAAGCATGCTCACCCCTAACAAATTGGACCTCGAGAATTTCAATCACAATTTTCAAATAATAGGGCAAGAAAACCATGGAGAAAAATTTAGGTGTCAATGGCAGTTTAAACTCCCCTCACAGTTCTGAACATGAGATAATTTTAATGGGTGGCTAAATAATTTTTCTTAGGTTAGTCTACTAAAAAGAGAGCAGTTTGTGTCATCGGAAGAGATATCGCAAATAAATTTAGGATAAATGATTTGAAAAAAGACAAAAGCGGCATAGAAAAATGCAAAATATGCCAGCTTAAGAAAGATTTATTTGCAGAGAAAGGAAAAGTAAATCACGTATGGTGTTGTCGATGTCGTTGAAAGCTCATGTATTTGCTTTTTAGCTTCGATTAACAAATCGCCTAGGTAAACGGCCAAAGAAAGATCTAGCTAATGGCCTCCTTTACCAATCTAGTATAACAACTCCTTAAAAAAACTTAACAATGTCATCTCACGGGGATACCAACATCGTATACTAGTCATTAATTTGTGGGCAGTGACATTCATATCATATCTCTCTCTGCGTGCCTCTCTCTCTAATAAAGAAAATATTAAGTAGGTCTGTCTTGCCATATAAGTTATACGTCACTTTACTCATTGATCACCACATGCCCGAATGTGGCTCACATTTTAGATTTTGTTTCCTCCTCCTATTTTTATTTTTTTTTATAACCGAGGATCCGCCTAAGCTCCCTTACGAGGTCATAAGGCCCTAGTAGCGCCTCTTGATAGCACATACCTCAGGGGAGACTAGCACAGGACCTCACCACCATAGGCCCCCATTTACAACGCTAGCACTGTGGGGTTTGAACTCTCAACCTCGGCGATGAAGGAGAGACTCTCAACCAACACAGTTGCCCACCGGTGGGTGTTTCCTCCTCCTATTCGTATCCACTCGAACACATAACAGCGATTAATGAGTGAAGTGACGCATTATCTAAATGATAAGACAAGCCTACCCAATATATTTAAAGAAAATATACCTATCTAACCACTCTCTAATTTGAGGCGTATAAACACAGATATAAAGGATTGGCTTCACCGTATCAATCATAATCAGGCGCGCGCAGAGAGAGAGAGAGAGAGAGAGAGAGAAGGCGCTGCGATAATTGTGTTGGCGAGGCAATATGGGTCAAGGACTGACTTTGACGATTGGGGTGCTGGACGGCTAAGACGGTGGCGGCAATGACAGGAGCGGAATGACAGAAAGCAAAGAGGGGGTCAAGAAAAGAAAGGAGTGGAAAAACACAACAAAACAATTTGTTAACTCAAAAGAAATGAAATGACGTTTCAGTTAACGTCATTTTTGGCTCACCAAATTGCTGAATTAGCATCCATTGTCAAACAAATAATGCATAACATGATGTTGGATTCGATGAAGGGGCCAAATTGAGAGAATTTCTGAAAGTTTAAAAACAAAATTCAAAAACCAAAATCCGGAGCCAAATTAAACAGCAGAGAAAAGTTCAAGAATTAACGATGCCGTTCTTCCCGATAAATATATTAGCACTGAATGATATAATGCCCTCTCGAATCTTGAAAGTAATGTTTATGTTCTCTTTTCCGTTTCAATATTGATGAAAGTTGGTGGTTTTTCCCTTTTGAAAAATTCAGTGTTTAGTACTCTGCAAAATAAAGGGCTGTTGGCACCAGATATTAGTAGTTCATCCAAATTTGACTTGGATGCAAATTTGAAGGAACTATTTTTCCATGGATGATCTAAGCGTGGTATTGTCAATGAGCAATCATCTTGCTTGTGCAATAGGAGATTGGATCATATCTCCATTGAAAAGGACTTAAAGATTGGTAAATCATGAAGTTTCCATACTCTTGATTTTACTGATTTCGGTACTCGCACGGATTGCATAAAGCTTAAGCAATCTCCCAAGGCCACTGAGAGTGCCAAGAGAAATTCCGAGACCTCCGAAAATCAAACACACTAACAACTGCAGACCATCTACTCCCTGCCTTTAAGGCTTATAAAGCAATGGAAAGGTATATGCACGCACGGTGAGTCCATTTGTTAAGTTCCTTGAAGAAGGCATCATTAGCAACTACACTGTCTGGGACACCTCAATAAAATGGTGTTGCCAAGGGAAGAAATTGAATGCTCACGGATACGATAAGGATTACAATGATTAATTCCGATCTATCTATATCGCTTTTGAGAGGCATAGAGCACCACTATTTGCAATTCAAACCAAGTTCCATTTAGGGCTTTTTCTTGGACTTTTGAGCTGTGTAAAGGATGGAAACCGAGTTTAACCCACTTTTGTTTATAGGGTTGTCCAGTTGAAGTGAGAGCTTATAATCCTCACTTAAAGAAGTTGGACCCGAGAACGGTTAAGGACTCTAAATCGGGTACGCCATGAATTGTTAAAAATATGGATTTGATTGTCTGCACGTGCTCCTAGAATTGTCGAAGCAAGGAATGCTGATTTTCTGATAGATCTTGAACAAAGCGGGAGTATTATCGGACGAAAGACAGAAACTGAAGGAATTCAAACTCAACATGATGAATCAGATGATAATGTTGGTACAATTCTTGTTCATATTAGCCAATGTTCTAATGCTGAGAAACCATCACATCAAGAAAAGTTCATGGAGATCCCGATGTTTCTGATTCACAAAATGAATGGAAACATGGTGGCATCGAGAAGATCTTCGAGGAAAAGGAAGTCAACTATCCCTGATGATTCCCTTGTATACTTGGAAGAGCCTGACTTTCGTGTTGGACTAAGGAGGATCCTAGCTCGTTTTCACAAGCCATGATTAAGTGATGACTCCTATACTATGGAGTGATGCTGTGAAAGAAGACTAGGAGCAGATGGCTGAAAATCAAGTATGGAATAAGACTTAAAGCTGCTTTTGGTAATGTTGAGACATATATAAAGCCGACTTAGCTCAATTTGACTAAGAGCTACATTAAATGGATGTGAAAACCGTTTTTCTGAACTAGGATCTTGAGGCAGAAGTAAAATTGAATCAATCCGAAGGTTTTTCAAATGAAAGTCATCTGGATTAAAACTAGCTTCCAGTTATTGATGCTCTAATATTCACAGTGAAATTCCCTCGTTCGGTTTTATACAAAATATTGTGGATCATGTGTTTATATTAAGGTTAGTGTTGGAAGATATGCAGAAGATCTTCGGATACTAATTGATCCGATTTTGATTTTATAGAATCAATCTAAAAATTAGATTGATTTAGATTGATCTCGTATAATATTACATTGCCTTATGAGTATACACCTTGTAGTATAATTATTCAAATGATGTACATTGTCGATAGACTGAATATACACAAAAAAGGGAAATTCTCCCCAAATCTGTTCTTTAGTTTTTCTCTTCCTCGTCCGTACCTTGCTTCGTCCCTTGCTTCAACTTCTGACATGGTATCAGAGCCGCGTCTCTAAGCTTCAACTTCCGCACCAGATTGCTTTCGTTTGAACCTGCAAGACAGATCTACGTCTTGTTACGAGAGAATCGATTATTGTAAGAAGGGAGAAGAAGCGGAGAGGATTTACTTACCATGAACCCAGAAAACCTACCTCCTGTCAGCACCGGAATTCCTTCCACAGGCGATGTCACACCGACGGTGGAGACACAGGGCCACAACACCGAGATGATACCTGCAAATACCACGACACAGCAACAAACGCAGATTCAATGGCAGATGTTCCCGGCTCAAGCGAATATGGGGCAGCCCATTAGGGCCAACCTTACCAATGGGTACCCTATCCATGGTACGTCGGGCAAGGCCCGAATCCATCATTGCCGGGGGTAATGAGTTACCAGAGCGGTGTTCAGCTCGATGGGAGTCTACCGGCCGCAAGCGGGCAAACTCAGCCACCGAGACGAGAACCAAGAAGCGGGTCCGGAGAAACGGGATCGGGAACAAACCTTCACCGGGTCTTTTCAATGCGGGGCATGGATCCGGATTCGATGGGTCGGGTACAGGGACGAATCCCTACCCGAACCCAAATTATCCACCCGGTTTCTTTTCGTATCCGATTGCGGCTATCACCGGCCGACCAGAACCAGGGGACCCCTTGCATGTGTCTACCGCCGACGGTCCAGAAGTGCGACTCATCAGTCTGCAGCTGACCGGGTCGGAAAACTACAGCAAGTGGTCACAAGACTTCCGGAGGGCTCTCGCGACAAAGGATAAGGATGGTTTCCTCGACGGAACCGTATCGATCCCGTCGGACGAAAGGCTGGCAAGGCACTGGAGAAAGTGCAACCGCCTGATCCGCACCTGGATCGGCAACTGTGTCTCCCCAGACATCGCAGCAGGCCTCCCACCGACGGAAGATTCGAAAACCATGTGGGACAACATCAAAGAGATGTACGGAAAGTTAGATCGAGCAAAAATTTTTTGTCTCACGCAGGAACTCACAGATCTCAAACAAGGAAACATGTCAATCACGGCGATATACAACAAACTCTCATCGCTCTGGAACGAGCTCGAGGCTGCAGAGGAAAAGCTCGAGGGACCCCCAGAAACACTCAGGCAGTACAGATCGATGAAGGAGAGGGAGAAATCCACTCGATTTCTCTTGATTTTGAATGAAACTTACCTAACATTTAGATCGCAGATTCTGGCGATGGATCCCGTGCCGCCCCTCGGCTGGATCTTCCAGCTGGCCGTCCAAGAGGAGAGCCGGCGACTCACGACTCTGGCGAGACACGAGGAGGCGACGCCGCAGCCCTCGCCCTCCGCGGAGAACGCCGCGGGAGAGAATTGGGGGCGAAAACCCTAGCTCGGGAGAACCGCGAGGGGCTAGGGTTCGAAATGGCTGAAAGGACCCTTAAAAGGGATGGAAGCTACGGCCAGGATACGATCGGGCGATCCGACGGCTCGGATCTCTCGGAGATCGACGGCTCCGATTTTCCCGAAGATCCGACGGTCCGCAAAGAGGCGATCTATCCGCATTTGGATCGGACGGTGGAGATACTTCGGCAATCAAGACATCGGACGGCCAGATTTTTTCCATAAGAAATTTCAGCCAAAATTCAAAAGGGAAAGGTAAATTGTACTGTGAACACTGCAAACGTCCGCATCATACCATAGATAATAGCTGGAAATTACATGGAAAACCAGGAGAAAAAGGAAAAAGGAAAGAATACTCTGCAGCTTACCAGGTGACCGGACCTACTGGGACAAATAGTGACCGACCCATTACTTATGGGCAATATCAGCAATTGATGCAGGCATTGCAGAAAGCAGACATTGGAAATAAAGGGGGAAGCTTCTCAGGTATATCCCATTGCCTGATAAACTCAATTTCAAAAAGGGCATGGATAATTGACTCAGGAGCAAGTGATCATATCATTTGTGATATGAGTTTTTTTTTCAAAAAGGAATAGGAAATTGGAGACACCTATTTCTGTGGAACTTCCAAATGGAAATATTACTCATGTCACATTGACAGGAACTGTTCAATTAAGCCCCCAAATTGTCCCTGCAAAATGTCCTTTATGTCCCACAATTCCAGTTCAACCTCATTTCCGTGTCCAAAGTTTGCAAAGAAAACTCTGTCAAATACTCTTTGATGCCGACACATGTTTTTTCAGGCCCTTTCGGGGAAACCGATGGGCTTGGGTAATATTTCTGAAGGTTTATATTTCGGACCAGCACTTCAAGTCATCATGATTCAATTCCTTTCAATAAAATGTCATTGTGTAACGCCATTGCCAATGATAAAGATTTTCTTTTACATTCACGAATGGGACATAGTGCCTTCTTCCCATACCCTAACTGTCATGTTTGCCCTCTAGCAAAACAGTCTCGTGCAGCTTTCCCTTCCAATGCAAAACGTTCCCATGATGTCCTTTCCTTAATTCATGTGGATGTTTGGGGGCCATATCACACAGCACATCGTGACGGTTCACGATATTTTCTCACAATTGTTGATGATCACTCTCGAGCTACATGGGTATTCTTGATGCAATCAAAGGCACAAGTTCCATCTCACTTGAAGACATTCATTATCCTAACTAAAAATCAGTTTGGGAAATCAATCCGGCGAATACGGACTGACAATGGGAAGGAGTTTTTAGTCATGAATGCAGATCACTCTTCCCGGTTCATGGCATTCTACATGAAAGCTCCTGCGTTTATACTCCACAACAGAATGGAGTAGTGGAACGTAAGCATCGTCACTTGCTAGAAGTCGCACGCGCCTTAAAGTTTCAGGGATCCATACCAGCAACATATTGGGGAGATTGTGTCCTTACTGCAGCCTACCTCATCAACCGTATGCCTACTCGGATATTAGCCGGTAAGTCACCTTTTGAGTTACTTTATGGAAAAAACCAGCAGTAGATCATCTACGAGTTTTCGGTTGTTTATGTTATGCTACAACTATGGGACCTCGAGATAAAATGGGTCCACGTGCAAGGAGGGGTATCTTTATGGGTTACCCTAACCTACGAAGGGGTATTACGTTTTGGATCCATCGACGGAGGAATTTTTCGTGAGCGGGGATGTCATATTTCACGAAACTGTTTTTCCATTCCAGGAGACTACGGGGATTTGAATATTTCAAACAGCTCACATCAATCCCCAATTGAGGACAATCTATCTCTGAATATTTTTCGCTGCATCACCGGGGCAAGTCATCCCACCATCATTTGATCGGATCACCGCGCATGACAGAGACATTGGAAAGCATACCCACTTTGCTCCATCCAATATTGAGAATGATTCGATAATCATGCAGAAAACAATGTTGCAGAAATATCTCCTCTTCCACCATCAACGGACCATCCACGACGTTCGAAGAGAGCCACGAGACCACCAACGTGGACTAAAGATTATGTACGTGCCTCGCTTAATGGACCAGGTATTAACTATCCGACATCTTCTTATGTTTCCTTTGAAAGACTTTCGTCGGAACATAAATGTTGCATTAGTCGTATATCCGATGAAAAAGAACCGTCTAGTTATGATGAGGCATCCAAAGACCCACGGTGGCAAAAGGCGATGGCAGCAGAATTACAGGCGTTGGCCGATAATCAAACATGGGAGATAGTTAATCTTCCTAGGGATAGGAAATCCATAGGATGCAAGTGGGTCTACAAAATAAAATATAGAGCTGATGGATCCATTGAACGATACAAAGCTCGATTGGTGGCGAAAGGGTATACACAACGAGAAGGTTTCGACTATAACGAAACTTTTTCTCCAGTTGCCAAAGATTTCACTGTTCGATCATTCTTATCCGTTGCAGCAATCCATGATTGGTCGTTACACCAAATGGACGTTCACAACGCCTTTCTTCATGGTGATCTGGATGAAGAAATTTACATGGACATTCCTCAGGGCTTACGGAGACAGGGGGAGGATAAAGTATGTCGTCTCCGTAAATCCCTTTATGGGCTGAAACAGGCTTCCAGACAATGGTATGCTAAATTTGCCAATGCTCTCACCAGTGCAAACTTCAAACAATCAAAGTATGATTATGCTTTGTTCACATGGACCAAAGGTACGTCATCTATCTACTTGATGATTTATGTAGATGACATTCTTATCATGGGAAACGATGAAGTCTAAAGTAGAGAGCCTTAAAAAATATTTGCATACCACTTTTCATATAAAGGATGGGAGCACCAAAATATTTTCTTGGGATTGAGATCGCACGATCTCACCAAGGGATTTCTCTCGGTCGAGGAAGTTTGTATTGGAGATTATATCGAGGCCGGTTTATCGGGGTGCGGGCGGTTTGTCATTCCAATCGAAGAACATCGGGCTAACTACGGCGAGATCATGCCGGGGAACATCTCGGGATGATCCTATACTGCAGGATCCGACGAGTTACCAGAAGCTCATTGGAAAGCTTATATACCTGACTATGACCAGGCCTGATATATCATATGCAGTGCAGAATCTAAGTCAATTCATGCACAAACCGAAAGAATCTCACATGAATGCCGCTCTGAAGGTCGTCAAGTATTTGAAGGGATGTCCAGGACTCGGAATACTTTTATCCAGAAAATGCAACATGGAAATGACAGCATATTGCGATGCGGACTATGCGACGTGTCCTATGAGTCGAAGATCCATAATCGGCTTACGTATTAAGCTTGGAGATTCTCTTCTCTCATGGAAAACCAAGAAGCAAGCAACGGTTTCTCTATCGTCGCCCGAGGCGAGTATCGGGCCATGGCAAAAACCACGTGTGAAGTTGTGTGGATACGAGGTTTGCTCGGTGACCTTGAGTACGATTGAAAGGTCCGACAAGGTTATACTGCGACAACGAATCGGCCCGAAGCTTGCAGCGAATCCTGTAATGCATGAGAGAACCAAGCACATAGAAGTGGATTGTCATTTCACTCGGGAGAAGATTCAAGAAGGAACAATTGAGACAAGAAGGATTGGAACTGCTGAACAGCCTGCAGATGTGTTTACCAAAGCCTTGTGTCAAAGACAGCATGCATATCTATTAAGCAAGCTAGGTGTCTTGGACATTTACAAGCCACCAGCTTGAGGGGGAGTGTTGGAAGATATGCAGAAGATCTTCGGATACTAATTGATCCGATTTTGATTTTATAGAATCAATCTAAAAATTAGATTGATTTAGATTGATCTGTATAATATTACATTGCCTTATGAGTATACACCTTGTAGTATAATTATTCAAATGATGTACATTGTCGATAGACTGAATATACACAAAAAAGGGAAATTCTCCCCAAATCTGTTCTTTAGTTTTTCTCTTCCTTGTCCGTACCTTGCTTCGTCCCTTGCTTCAACTTCTGACAGTTAGTGGCAGCAAGATAGTTTTCTCAGTACTATGTATTGATATTATGCTTGTCAGGATTGATATGGGTATGCTATATAAAACAAGCGATTTCCTCTCTCAAAATTTTAAGATGAAGTATTCGGGTGAAGTCTCTTGTGTCATTAGCAGAGAGACAAACAGAGATAGATCTAACGGATCATTAGGAATATCTTAAAAGGGCCTCCATTGAACCTAGGATTCTTGTACAAAGGTATCGGAACTCCGATCACCTTGAGGTGGTTGGATCACCGGTGGACGTGTAGACGCTAATGCTTATACCCTCGGACTATGTTTCTTCTTGCTAGAGGCTATTGTGTCTTGGATAAATCACAAGCTGCGTAAAACTGTTGTATCCACTGTCGAAGATGGACATACCAGCAAGCTTATCGACGTAAAGTATTTTGCTGTAGCGATCCCGTAAGGAAGCGTGAAGTGGATATTCATCGTATTCACGGTGAACTAATGTTGCGGATCCCTATGACCAAAATTATTGCGGACTATAACGTATAAGGGCCGTTTGGAGCATATGGAAACTGGTAATTCATTCAGTATTCGACATGCCCTTGTGATCTTAAAGACGTTAATTCCACGTTCTTGGAATTATAGTATGTTCCATTTTTGTGCACATAAATCGAGAATGGATGAAGTTCGTTGGACCCAGAATGAACTACATTGTTTCGTTCATGAAGTGATTTAACTCATAAAATGTTCCTAAAGGGGTGCTATTAGATATGTCAAAATTGGTCGTAAACACAATTCTTAACCCATATTTAATAAGTCGGGTCGTTATATGTATTCGTTATATTCGTTGAATAGCTTGTAAATGGATTTAGAATGATAAAACCTAAAATAATATAGGTGTTAAATGAATCCACACTTACTTAAATCTAACACATCTCTATAACTCTCCACTCTATATCGTCCTCACTAGATCTTGCGCTCACTTCTCATCTCAGCCTGTCTATGAATTTTCCTAAATTTAATTAAATAGAATGTGTTTTAGCAATATGAGTCTGATCTGATATGGGTCACTATATCTATATTACATGGAAATAAGTCAATTTGGGTTTGATCAGTTTTGATCTTACCCACCCGTTTAAGTCATGTTGTGTTACGAGTGAGAGTTTACTATAACTAGATTATCTTGATGGCCATATAAAAGTACTTTCACCATTGACAGGTGGTCGGGTGCCATGTGGATGAAGCGGAAGATGTTAGGTATATTTCTTCATATATCTCAAGAACAAGTTAGAGATATAGAGTAACGTGGGCGATTTATAGGGTTAAGCCCTTTATATATCTAGCTATAGATAAAAGTTCATGTGCTTAGGTAACGATATTTCGATTATGCGTGCCATGTGGATGAAGCGGAAGATGAAGCGGAAGATGTTAGGTATATTTCTTCGTAAGATATCTCAAGAACAAGTTAGAGATATAGAGTAACGTGGGCGATTTATAGGGTTAAGTCCTTTATCTATCTAGCTATAGATAAAAGTTCATGTGCTTAGGTAACGATATTTCGATTATGCGTCCGTACCTTTATACTTGAAGTTGTCCTTGAAGTTAGAATTATGGTCGCATCATCTAAAACTTACTCTCAGACATCAATTTGTTTATTCCACCGTGTATTTTCGGGTAATTAATATTTTGGTTGTCATAAATATTCGACAATTTTTGAAATTTTCTTTTTCTAGTCAAGTCATGCCCATTCCTTCTTATTCATTCTCTCCTCTTCCCACGTTAACGAAAACAAGGTGACGGAGCCTTTTTCATCCCCCGATATCCGTTTCTATTCGTTATTATTTCAAGTTACCAAACAATATAATGAATAGAGATAAGGTCCCATTCCACTCTTCTCATTGTCAATGAAGAAGGCCTAGATATTCATTGTTTGGATTTTCGTTTTATTTTGTTGAAATAAAACTAATCATTTTAAAAAGATAATATTAACGTCAAATAATTTACAAATTGTGTCACAAAATCATATATGCTATCAAATAGAAAGTTTGGAGTTTATATCTTTTCAAATCTCATTTGCTTTCCGAATTAAAATATCCACGCCTCCTACTAGCTAAAAAAGAAAAACAAAACTAGACTAAACATGAAGAAGAATGCAACTCGATGCCTCTCATATGTCAATCATCTAGTGATGGTTGTGTCAACTTACGTTAACACAATAGGTGTATCTAACAAAAATCAATTTAGAACGTTGTTAATAGAAAAATGCATGATACAGACAGTTCATATCAATCTAATTATCCAAAACGAACACTTTAGAGCTTTAGCCCGTGAGTTTCATCTTTTTTGTTAAGCCCAAAATGAAGATATCTACTAATTCATGTAAACATCAAATATAAGTTGAAGAAAAGAGTTTACTCTCCATTTGCTTCATGAAAAGTAAATAATTTTAAAAGAAAATTCCTAAATAGTTACTTGTATCATTTACAAAAATTATTTAATGAAAAATAATTTCACCATCCACAAAGATATTTAAATATAAATTGTTGTCGATAATAAAAATATTTTTCATTGACTAATTATATCAAGAAATTATTTGTAGGAAAAATAATTTTCAAATTATTCATTCTCCATGAAACAAACCGAGCCTTAATAAATTTTTATCAAAAAGTTTGCTCCATAGATTAACCTGAGTTTTTCATTTTGCTATTGTTAGCTCACTTCAAAATCAAATTGACAATAAATGTATTAAAAGGAGATACAAAATCAAACTTTTACAATTATGGAATATTTTTGTTCTCATTTTGTATCAAACCCGCAAAAAACCAAAAAAGAAAAAAAGTCAAGTCAAAATGTTAGTTGGTCGTTCGGATTACGTTTGGAGACAAAGTGAAAAGCATAAATTCGTCAAGAAAAAGGTAAATATTTGAACATTTGATTTAATTGTACATTGCAAGATAAGATAGATTTGAACTTAAAATTTGAAAGTGGTAGAATTTAATGAATCGGCTTACTGTCATCTTATACCACTTTTGAATTAGCATTTCATCATTGGATCTAATTTTGTATAGTTATGATTTATCTTAACAATATTAAAATGATGGGGAAAATTTAAAACCTATGCCGAATTTTTGCGTCAATACCAATAAGTATTATCTATTTTCAAAAACTTAAATTTGCACATTCAGTTATATTATGCAAAGATGCACCGCCTAATGAAAAATTACTCTCACCGGACCAAAAACTTCCGAAGTACCGTAACCTCAAACCAAAGAGGCACGATGAACTCACAATCATCTTGGTTAAGGCACCATAACCTCAAACCAAAGAAGTACCGTAACCTCAAAAACTCCCGAACTCTCGCCGTCCTCTGCCACCTCTAACCATTGCGATTGTGACCTTGGATCAAGTTGTGAGTTCATGATGCCGACATCATCCGAGGTTGTCATGGCCTTTGCAACTTGATCTCGAAACCGTGCCGTTGCTCCGAGGCCGCGGGGGCGGGCAGCAGGTGTGAGGCGCTATGGACGTTTGAGCGGGGGCTACGGATGGGAATCTGTAGATTAAGGTCGTGGGTACGAAGGAAAGGGGGAATATTTTTCGAAAGAAAAATGATAATGACGTATAACTTACGGGCACAATTTAGCAAAATTAGGGGTCCAACCTTGTAGTTTGAAAAATAGAGAAGTTGAAAACACTTTCTGATTTGTAGTTAATAGAAGTCGAGTGTTGAGGAGCACTAATTAATTATTTCAATGGGAAAATATTTGACTTTCAAATTTTAATTATATGAAACGCAATCTGTGCATTTAAATCTACATAACAATTTGCGTTTTCTATCATAGACGTGTCTACTTATTTGTGTTATTTCATATTATTCTTGATGTGATTACAAAGTGATTGTCAATGAACATAGACAAAAACACGTCGATTCATATTAGTTTCGAGTTATGTCATATTATATTATGTGGAGTTGAGTTTTACTTAATAAAATCGTGTTTGGTCAAAATTGTGTTTTAGTGTCATGTAGGGGTTATTGATATAAAAAGATTCACAATCAATGAGAATTGTTGCATTGCCATTTGCCACGTGTAAATTTACTCGATCATCAAGATGGGAGGTCACAATAAAACAAAACGATCGTGCGAAGCAAAGAAAACTATTCTCAACCATGCACACAATTTTTTTAGGCCATAGTTCTAAATTTGATCTTTATATTCTTTTCCCTAGACTTCCGAACATCAGACTTGACATATCTATAAACCTAAGTCTGTCTGCGAGAATTTTTATCATTATTCTTATATATAAAATTTACATGGACGATATTGTTAGAGCAAATACTTGAATAACATAGTTTTTTTTTTTGGTAAGAAATAGCAAAGTATAATAAGAGTGCCATAACTTTCATAAAGCGTTTATTTGAGTGTCATAATTTTTTTTTTTGTTTACTTAAGTACCACATCGAGTAAAATCGAGTATTTAAGTGCCACTTCCAACAAATTATCATACGTGGATTTTTTTATTGATTTCCCATTATGACATGATTCTTTTTTAAATTTTTGAATTTTTTTAATTAATTGTGCATGTTAATGTTGGTAATGCAACGTAGGACAACCGGCGTCCATGTTGGATTTTCTGGCTCAGTAAATTTCTGATGGCACTTAAGGCTTTGTTTGATAAAGTTTCTCTTTTCAATTTTTTTGTTCTTTTGTTTTCCATAATAGAAAAAAAAATCCATTTGATAATAACAACTAATTTTTCTATTCCCGAAACAAATTAGTGCCCAAGAAATAGATTTGAAATAAAAACAAAAAGTAGAAAAAATGTACTTCTCTGTTTTTGGAAACAATTTTTAAAATAAGTCATTTTCTTTTCTTCTTCGTCCTCCTCTGGCTAGTTGCCAACCTCGACACGGCAAGGCTACACCTCTTTGTGGCTGGGTGAAGCCAACCTTGCCTAGCCACAATGAGTCGCCAAGGCCCGGCAACCAACTAGAGGAGGAAGAAGAATGGAGGAACAAAATTAAAAAAAAAAAAAAAAAAAATCTCAGAAAATTATTTAAAAATTAAATGAAATATCTAGATCACAAAAAAACTTGAGAGTTGTATCAAACTCGATCTTATTCTTTTTTATTCCCTGAATAGAAATTTTGTGTAGCCATCAAACGCGTTCAAATAGTCAAAAACTCGTATAGGGAATAGAAATGAAAAGAATTATTTTTGAATAGAAATTGTTTCTAGGAAAAGGAAAAAATTATCAAACGCATCCTAAGTGATCAATTTTTCAATTTGTAGTGCTCAAAAGAGCACCATACAAAATTCATGACATTCCTAGTTTACTTATCCAAAAAGAAATGCTTATACTTATGTTTGTGGAAGGATTGATTATTTGGATATTTGGGAAAATTATCAATTTAGTTTTAAACCACCATATTTAAATGTATTCTTTCATGCCAATTGTTGTCGCAAATTATGCTGTGGAAATCAACAAATTGACCACATTAGCATGCTACTTAGGACGGCCAGCGATAACTAGACATCACGTCAGCGATATTTGGTAACAATTGGCAAGGAATACTACATTATAATATCTCCCAAAAGTTTGGGACTACATTAACTAGGGCCGATTAAGTGGAATAATTAGTTATTTGTAAGAAAATTATGACAATTGTAATTGCATTATAAAACAACCCAGTCAAACCATTAGCAAATATATATGTTTTTGTCAATTCTAAATGCTTTAGAATTTCCAAAATGCTTCAGAATTTTTAGTGATCTAAAAATTAATTTAGGATAAATTTATCACAAGTTAATTAGTTAACTCTATATTTAGTTGGGCCTCACGGGAACTTTTAGGAAAGAAGTCTGATTTATTTCCTTCTTTTTCATGGTAGTAACTAAATTGACATAGCAAGTTTTAGAATAAATTTGTCAACATCCGTTTGAGTTTTTAGTGACACAAAAATTAATTTAGAGTAGATTTATCATAAATTAATCATTTTAACTCTACATTTAGTTGGGCTGTAGGGGAATTTTTAGGAAAGAAAACAAATTTTTTCCTTTTTTTAATGGTAGCAATAAAATTGACATGGCAAGCTTAATAATAAATTTGTCAACACTCATTTGAGTTTTTAGTGACCCAAAAATTAATTTAAAATAAATTTATCATAGGTTAATTAGTGTAACTCTACATTTAGTTGGGCCCCACGGTAACTTTTAGGAAAGCAATTGGATTTCTTTCTCTCCTTTTTAATGGTAGTAACTAAATTGACATAGGAAGTTTTAGAACAAATTTGTCAATACTCGTTTGACTTTTAGGGTGCATTTGGTAACATTTTTATCCAATTGAATAATTTATTTTCATAAATAATATTTTTCTATTTTAGTTCATTCAAACAAGTTCTGAGTAAAACAATGCATTTACTAACTACACAAAATTTATATTCTGGAAATAGAAATAGAAATAGAAAAAGAACATGAATATGTTTGGTATGACCCATAATTTTTTTTTATAAAGTATAATTTCTTTTAATTTTTTTAATTTATTTTAGAATTTTCTTTTTTTCCTCTCTTTTTTTCTCCTTCTCTAGTCTATGGCTGCAGTGGCGGTGGGCGGCAACTAGTGATTGACAACTGGTAGTGATTGAGGTGGGCGGCGGCGGTAAGTAGCAATAAAAAAGAAGAAAAGAAAAGAAAGAAAAAAATTATTTATTTCTATATTTTGTTCTTGGGAATAAAAAATTACTGTTTTCTACTTTTTACTTATATTCCAAATATATTCTCCAGCAACTTTTCTATTTCGGGGGCAATAGAAAAATTAATTGACGTTATCAAATGGAATTATGTTCTTTTTCTAGTCTGGAGAGCAAAAGAACAGAAAAACAAAATGACGGGAGCATTGCCATGCGCACCCTTAATAACCCAAAAATTAATCCAAATTAAAATTATCATAGATTAATCAGTTTAACTCTATAATTAGTTGGGCCATAGAAACTTTTAGGAAAGAAATCAAATTTATTTCCCTTTTTGGGCAAAAGAACAGCGTCACAATTTTTGTACGGCACTCAATTGAGTATCAAAATTTTTTTGCTCACTTGAGTGCCACGTTGGAATAAAATCAATCACTTTGAGTGACAATTTTGAAAAATTATCTTACATGGGGTTTTTTAGTATTTTTCTATATGACGTGGATTTTTTAAAATTTTCTTCATTAATTTTTTTTTTTTTTTTGGTGAGGGTCACCAACAATCCTCACCGGTTGTGAAATCCTCGCCCAAACTGGGGGAGGGCTGCCTCGCTCTCAACTATGATAGGCAAGGCCATGGCAGCCTCGTCAACCGGCAATGAGGCCACTATTCACCAAATCTGGGCGAGAGGCCTCGCTGGTGGCTGCCCAGAGTTGGCGAGGGTTGCCTTGCCCTTAACCGCGAAGGCCCAATGTGAGACCGTTGTGGCCTTGTTAGCCACAAGTGAGGCCGTAAAGGCCCTCACTAGGTTTGGGCTGTTGTAGGCAATGCTGCCTTGCCTACATCTGGCAATTCGAGGCCTCACCCAGCCTAGGCCTTTCGTTATCAAGGGCAAGCACTCGCCTAGCTAGGTGAGGGTTTTGTGGCTGACGAGGATTGTTGATGACCCTCATTGGTCTTAAAAAAAAATAGAGAGAGAGAGAAAAAAGGAAAATTTTAAAAATAAAAAATATTAAAAATATTAAAAAAGTGTCCACGTTAGCACAAGCGAAGTCACGTTGGATTTTTCGATTAGGCATATTGCCTATGACACTCAAGTGATCGATTTTTCAAAATTATAGCATTCAAGTAGGCGAAAAAAAAAATTGACATTCAAGTAAGCGCTATACGAAAGTTAATGCACTTTTAATATTCTTACCCCTCTTCCTTTTTGTTAATGGTAGTAACTAAATTGACATAGCAAGTTTTAGAATATATATGTCAACATTAGTTTGAGTTTAATCTAGAGTAAATTTATCACAGATTAATTAGTTTAACTCTACATTTAGTTGGAAGCCACAGGAATTTTCAGGAAAGAACTCAATTTTTTTTTTCATTTTTCTAATGGTAGTAACTAAATTGATAGAGCAAGTTTTAGAATAAATTTGTCAACACTCACTTGAGTTTTTAGTGATTCAAAAATTAATTTACAATAAATTTATCACAGGTTAATCAATTTAATTTTACATTTAATTGGCCCAGATTTCTTTCCCTTTTAATGGTAATAACTAAATTGACATAGCAAGTTTTAGAATAAATTTGTCAACATTCATATGAGTTTTTAGTGACCAAAAAATTAATCTGAAATAAATTTATGGCAAGTTAATCAATTTATCTCTAAATTAAATTGGGCTCCACACATTTTTGGGGAAAGAAATCAGCTTTTTTTTTTTCATTTTTTTAACAATACTTTAGATCGAAATAGCATAATCTGTTTTCTTATTTATGCATACCATATATACCTTATTTGTCGATTTTTATATGGATTCCACCTTTCCTCCTCATATACTATAATTAGAGAAACACGCACACGCTTCGTTCACATTCCCAACCCTCTCCCTCCAATCCTTTCATTGAGCGCAGAGGCAGAGAGAGAGAGAGAGAGAGAGAGAGAGAGAATGTCTGAGACGCCGTCGTCGTCGAGGTTCAGGAGGATCTGCGTGTTCTGCGGAAGCAAGTCAGGCAAGAAGTCTAGCTACCAGGAAGCCGCAATCCAACTGGCACAAGAACTGGTACGTCTTTTCATCACACCCGCCTTATCGATTTCTCTTCATTGCTCGAGAAAATCTCCCCTCGGGCTTCATTTTCCTCTCTCTTTCGTCTTCTGGGTCCTTCTCATCTCCCTCTGAAACGCACTGTCAAAGCTTCCCTCTTTCTGTTTTCCTCTTACACTTGCTCATTCTCTGTGACGGGGAACTTCCGCCCATTCACCAAAACGCAGGGCGGCGTTCAGACTCCGTCGCTGTTTCGCGAGGTTTTCGCACTGAAATCAGACGTTCTACCGACGTCAAAATCGTTCCTTTCTCGCTCATCATTTCTGCAATTCTAAGCTTCTTTAAAGGTTTCGTTCATTTTTGACCAGGAGCGAGAGCTAACTCGGTTCTACTCTCGATTCCCCCACCCTTTTTTGTCTTCGTTCATCTCGTGCTTATGATTTTGTTTTTTTTGTTTTGACTCATTATTTTCTTTAGAAATAACCCAAGAAAACAAAAACTCAAACTTTATGTCTTCACATCAAAAGATTTTTTACACCTCTCAAACGTGGGGCTGATGATTGTAATGGGAATTACACGGGAAGGATTGATTAGGTTTTGAGGTCTTGAGCATGAGGGGGAGTGCTAGCTGGAGCCTGCCTGTCAGTTGAGCAGCCTTCTTGCATGATCTCTCTCGTTCCCCTGTAATTTTTTGCTTTTTCCTCTCTTCCCTTTCTTTTCGCCATTTTCTTTGTTAGAATTAAATAATAGCTGTTAACTGCTCTTTAAAATTTCTTCTTTTTTCTTTTTTGAATAAAAATGTGTCACCCATGCCTTTGGTCGGGGAACCAAACGTGCTCCCTTGGTATCATGAGTCTTGGGAGCGTGTTGGCTCCTATCTTGGGCAATTCCACCTATCCCCCTCTAACCAAACTCCAAAACCCCATGAATTTATTTAAATTTTGTTTCCTATTTTTTACAAAGGATTCATGGGGTTCCATAATTATATTCACGTCCCTCACGAGCCTCTCCTCGTGTAGAGGGGGGAGCTTCTTCACACTCCCACACAGCGACAACATTCCAAGCTCAATACTGCTTTATTTGTTTAGTTTAATTGCTGTCATCTTTGTTTCGTCTCTTGGAGAAAGAAAGGCATGATTTCTTTTGTCCTGATGACGGTGATGGGCGCTCTGACACGTGTGTTGATGGGTTTTTTTCTCTTTTTCCTTTGGTGGGTTCGTGTTTATCGATGAGGAAATGAAGGTGGAGAGAAGGATTGATTTGGTGTATGGAGGTGGGAGCGTGGGATTGATGGGCCTTGTTTCTCAGACTGTTCATGATGGTGGACGCCATGTTCTAGGGTTTGTTCTCTCTCTCTCTCTCTTCCCCACACATACGCACACAAACATCGATGAAGGACATGAGCATATGCGGGTCTCGAGAAACATGCATCATTAATCATCCATTCATGTTGTTTTCTTTTTCGAAGACAAAACTTCTCGAACCATGCAAGGTATGAACTTCTTTTCAAGTGGGTCTTATATTCCAGGGCAAAGGCAAACATCATGGGATCAAATGCTGGGCTGACAAAAAGGAACAAATCATGTCCTTTCGAGTAACATTAGATCCATTAATATTTATGTGGGAAATTAATTTTTCTGGCAGTGCGCTCTTTTTTTGACTGCTGTTGGATGAACTAAAAGTTTATCTGGCACATTACATCTGATGGAATAGAGAAAAGGTTACCCTCTTTTTTGCTGAGATATGGTGGCTTTTTGGACCAGGCTTTGATCAAAAGTGAATCCATTTCGGTCCTCGAAAATGTCAGCAGTACACACTACACACTGGAGAGGGTCTCCCTCTCAAAAAGGGGAGGAGATGAAAGGACTAATCAAGAATGATGGGAACTTTTTCCCAGGATAACTGGGGCTAGCCCTGTCAAAACCATTGATTTCGTTTGACAGAATTTTACTTGAAAAAGGGCACACAAAATCGAGGCACAAGTCTTTGTGTTCCATAATTACGAGTGGAAAGCATGAATTCAAAGGGCTTGACATTTTGCTTGAGTTCGAGGGCAAAGGTTACATCACTCAGTGGAATTGTAACTTCAAAAGTGTTTCTAAGCAAGATTTTCAGAAAACTACCGCTTTGTGGCCACGATTAGCTGCTAAGATTGTTCACACTCAGAAAAAAACTACCACTTTATCTGGTTTATGCTTCGTCTTTACTGATCTCATTATTTGTTTATTTTGCAGGATCATTCCGAGGACTCTTTTGACCCCATCGGTATGGAGATGAGTATTTGTATTTTTATCTTTTCTTGGTTATCTGTTTTTCTGCTTGTGGCCGTTGCGTGAAGTGTTTTAGCCGTAATGATGAGACATCTAGTCAAGAAGGGCAAATCAAACTGAACCGGGCACTATGTGATGGGACGCTTATGGCAAAATGGCTCTAGCTGTCCCGGTTCATTCCTCTTTTCTTTTCCAAAAGTTGATCTTCCATCGCTATCGCCAACCACCAAAAAAAAAAAATGGCATAAGAGCAATCCCTTTTAAAAGAAGCTGAGTTGTGAAAATACATGCCCTTTTGACAACAATAGCATCGAAGAGTTTAGTAATGGAGGGTAACGTTTGGTGTTAAATGTTAATGCAAGGGTTATGAATTTGAAGCTTTTTTGCAGATATCTGGTAATGAAGTTGGGGAAACAAGGACCGTATCCGACATGCACCAAAGGAAAGCCGAGATGGCCCGTCAGGCTGACGCATTCATCGCCCTTCCAGGTACTACTCTCGATCGTTTGGACCAACATCAGATCTCACAGAGGAAACAATATTTTAGTTATCCTTCTGAACATACCATTGTTTCTTAACCAACTACAAATCACTGTATATCATCAGGTGGCTACGGCACCCTCGAGGAGTTGCTTGAAGTCATTACCTGGGCTCAGCTCGGCATTCACCGCAAGCCCGTGAGACATTTCCCCTCTATTCTTTTCTCACCTCCGACATTATCATTTACAACCAAAAATAGGTGCTAAATTCATTTTTGTTCTGCGCATCCCCCAAAAAACGCAGCACGATAAATCAGTCAATTTCCTCTTGGACCCTATGGTCAAGGACGATATCACAGTATCCACAGGGGAACAGCTGTATCTTACTTAGAATCTATTTGGTCTCGTGATCCTTAAATCGACTCTATTTTAGTAGATGGGAAACGTTAGTATATCATTTAGAGATTATAAGTTGCTGCGCAACTTGTCGTTTGCATGTTCATGCCCATTATAGGGTTTCTTTTTTGCAATAATCTTCTTGCGGGTCTTATGGTGTCTAATTTAATTTATTTAGCTGATCAAGATTTCGATGTTCTTGGAAGGGGAGAGATTAGAGCGAGGATACTTACTGGTCAACAGATCTGATCATGCAGTGATGGGCGAATGAGAGAATCAATGCATGTGTTGTATCATTCGGTTCACATGGAAAGATAGCACGAGATTTTTCTCCATATCTTAGTCGTGGTGGTGCATTGTGTGATTTTTAGGAGGAGCTTGATTGGAAGCATCTCCGTATGAATGGGAACGGGAGAAATTTATAGTCTAATTAAACATTGATTAAAGTAGACTTGTTGGTCAAAAGGAGGCTGTCCCCCCTTCTTTCTTTTAAATTATTATCATATATATTTTTCCTCTAGCTAGCTCTTGTCTCTTCTAACTTTTTCTTGGGGTCAATTTTCGATTTTTTGTCCATGGACTTTGGATAATGGTATATAGTCACTTTACTTTAGGCATTTACTATAGTTTATGTGAATATTGTGCAGGTGGGTCTTTTGAATGTGGATGGATACTACAATTCTTTGTTGTCTTTCGTGGACAAGGCTGTCGATGAAGGCTTCATCTCGACCAGTGCGCGGAGCATCATCGTGTCTGCTCCCACCGCAAAAGAACTAGTGAGGCTGCTTGAGGTAAATTAAACATCTTGAGGAAGTACCATTTGCAATTTAATTAATAATAACTAGGAGGAATAGTCAACTTTAGTAATTGCCCGGGGACATTGAATGTCAATGACCTTTATACATTCCGCATCCGAATGCGTCGAAAGCATTGACTCCCATCCCGCATTGAAAATGGTGTCCCGCGCCGACCACCTTTTGCTTCTAAAAGAGGATGGACATGAGTGACTACGAATTTAGGTTTTTTCGTTTAAAGAATTCAAGGTGAAGAGATTGAATGTTTTGAGTGGTTGTTTCAGGAATATGTCCCGCAATGCAAGGACGTGACGACCACGCTCGTGTGGGAGGAGGTGGACAGACTGAGTTACGGGCCTGGATCGAGCGTGACCATGTGACGAAAGAATAATCAGTGTCAAAATATCAAACGATGCTGCGCCATCGTTTAGTTTACTCTAAATATATTATAAAAAAAAAAAAAAAAAAAAGGGCTGTTGGGGTACAATCTTCAGCACAGGACAGTTTACATTTTGCTCTTTTTGGGAATTTGAAGCAGCGAGACTCGTCTCGAACGATATATATGGTCTGAAGAAAGGAATATTGTAATTTTCTTCCGTCTGCTCCTTTCGTTCTTTACTGCTTTTTTGTTTCTAGGTTGGGAGATGTTGCAGCATCCGAAACTGAATTGCGTGTTAGAATGTTCCAAAAGCAAGAGGAAGGGACGGTTAGTGCCTCTTATCACGAACACAACGCTCGGCTCATGTGGTAAAGCAATCTTCCATGTAAGTACGCATTCGGTCGTGTCGCTTGCCCTCTCACCAGTGTTTCCTGTTCCCTTTTGCTCTCGTATTTCGGTAGTACGAGTTTAAAGACTAGAGGATCTCACGAGCTCGTTCAAAAGAGTAGCACTTCAAGATCACTTTTGCACACTAGTTTTAGGAGAAAGGAATACGTACACTAATCAAAGAATTGGTGGGTTCAACGATAATTGTAAGCGACTGAAGTGCAGCTTTCGACAGTGTCGCTACTGTTCCTAGCATGTGAGTGTTAGAAGTAGATGCGTATCCCTTAAATGATTCCTAATGCAGCGTATAAGTTTCATCCCCATCCTCGAGCACACTTTGGCTAATCCTAAGGCATGAACCGACCACAAACTTCAAGAGAATGTACTTGGACTTTGCTTGCTTATGACTCGTTGTTGTCTAGCTCGTCCATCGCACTTGTTCGTGCATGCCATGTCCAGCTCGAGTGCACAACTCACGCATAGCTCTTGATCAGCCTGTGCCAGACTATTTGATTCAGGTCGCGACACTATGATACCCAAAGTGTCTCATATATCGAGATCTTGATGAAAGTATGTACTCCATGACAATTGTTGCACGATTGAAATACACTACAAATTGAAGAGGGCAGCATACAGCTCGTCGTGCTCGAGAGAGATGAACAAAATTGGCCGAGGGTTTGAATGTTGTATAAAAACAAAATGGGAGTAAAGAGAGATGTACAAACTCATATTTTTCGTTGATAAAGTGAATATCATTATAAAGGATAGGTTGGGAAATAACATAAATGAACATTTGTCTATCAAATAATTGAAAATAAAATAGATGACATCGAAAAGAGGAAACCTAATTTTTCGCCACAAAACTTTTTAAGGAGAAAATAACAAATAAGAAACTGGAAAAGAGGAAAAGGATCACCTGAAAAAGATCAATTCTACTTAGGTAGGTACACATACATACGTACGTACGTATGTACGTACACACATACATGCTTGCTTGCTAAGAAAAAGTCAAATCTACATTCATCCATTTAGCACACATACACATGAACAAAAAAGACATTCACATGTGATGCAAAAGAAAATAACTGTAAATTATTTGTTCATCGTATTAATGACACGGTAATTATAAGTCAAAGAAAATAGAAATTACACGCTGCAATAGCATTTGACAATAATATCAAAGGATCTTTTTTGGTTTAAAGATTGATTTTCATATGGCAATTAAATTGGAGAAAACGCAATAGTTCATTTGGATTTGATTGTTGATATTAATAAAGCATTTTTAACGTAAAAAGATCGAAGTAAAGAAGAGAAGTAGCAACCCACGAGTGAAATGACAAATAAATGAAGTCGGAGGAGATCTCAAAGGCACAATTACAATTCTATGCTTTAAATTTGGACTTGATATGGAATAGATTAAAAATTAAAATTTCTTTGATTAGAGAGGAAGAAAAATAAGAAAAGCCCAACAATGAAAAGCAAAAGGTGAAATCGTTGATTTGTTTAGCGTAGATAAAAGAACATGGAAAAGAAAATGAAAAATAATACCGAATACAAGGAAAAGCTCTATTTTCTATTGGAAAATAAATAATGTGAAATTTTTTTCTAGAAAAATTACTTGTACCAATTATAAAATGAATGGACAAAAAAAATATTTTTATCTTTTAAGAAAATACTTATGCATGAATTATTGTCGATGATAAAAAATATTTTTCGTTTAATAATTATATCAAATGATATGAACGATTCTTTTAAAAAAATATTTTGAATATTTTTCAAATAATTTAGTTTTGCAAAACAAACAGAATCTGAATCATCAGCCCAAAGATTCGAATGCATGCTTTCAACCTGCTAGCAATGACAGCTGCCTTATCACTAGGTTCCTTAACTTTCACACGTTTTAAGTGGTAGCCCAATCACCCATCGACACGTGGTATCCTGTGATGGATTCCGAGAGCTTTATTTTTCAACATACCGCTAGTGTACTTAAAGTTACCTTCAACTATGAAATTTCTTTTTAAGGGTAACTAGGAAGTATGTGATAGTTTTTCTTTAATTTTTGTAGGTTTTCTAAACTACAATTGGAAGAATGAGGATTGGGGGGCCCAAATGCATCTGTTTTTGCCACTTCTATCTTCCCTCTTTCTCCAAGACGGTAGAATCTCCCATGCCACGCCTCAATTCATTCCCCAAAGTTTCCCTCAATCCAAACAAAGTGCCAAATTTCTTTTTGTTTGTACAAAGTTTTGACAAACAAAAAGTTCCTTTTTTATTAGAAAATTGCCTTTTGCTCTCTTTAGTTTCAAATTTAATCATGGGTCAAGACACCAAACGCAAGTATAAGTTTTGACAAACTAAAAGTTCTCTTTTTTTTTATTATTATAAAATTGCCTTTTGCACTCTCTAATTTCAAATTTAATCATGGGTCAAGACACCAAACACAAGTATAAGTTTTGACAAACTAAAAGTTCCCTTTTTAATTATAAAATTGTATTTTTCTCTTTTTAATTTCAAATTTAATCATGTATCAAGACACCAAACACAAGTAAGTGTTCATATTTAGCTTTTGTCCAATTATTATCCAAATAACCAATTTGATATTATAAAACCTGCTCTTTTCTTTTCCTATCTTATCCGATTTAATATTTCTGTCAATCAAAGACAGCTACAAGATACTCAGAACACCTTCCTTAGATTCAAATGTCTCCTAAGCCAGGAGCCTCTAATTACCTCCATTTCCTTTCTTTAGTTAGAATGGTTTTGCTTGTTGAGCTAATCTGTGTTCAAAAAGGTTTATTATGTGTTGTCAAAGTGGAAGCTAATGGATAGTATAATCAATATAAAACTTCATATGATCATATTATTAACGAAACATTGTAATGCCACCAAAGATTTATAGTCTGAAAGTCATTACGTGCATCTCTGAGAAAATTCGGCTATAAATAATTCACTAGTCAATTGGAGAGTTAAAGTTATAATCAATCGCTCAATCGATTCAATCCCTAGTACACATATCCTCATAAGCACTCGTGTTTTCACCTAAGTTTCACTAGAAAACCCTAAGATAAGACACCTTTCAGCTGTGATCACGTCCTAACTCAAATTCGATTAAAATATGACTAAAAGCACATGCTTCCAAGGGCCGGTCGCGGCACTTGGATGCCCCAAAGAGGGCTGGTATCGAATTGACTTTCTGGAGCAGTTGCCGGCGCCTTGCCCATGTCTAGTTGCAACAAGCGACGAGGTTGATCTGGGTGAACGCCCACGCCTTTTGCTCGGGTTCCCAAATCCCTTTTTTCCTACAACCACGACGTCTCCAAGCACGAGTCCGACTTAACTTGGTTCTCCAAGCTCAATCCGACTCCGACTTGGCAACTGAAAATCACAATATA
Source organism: Eucalyptus tenuipes (assembly GCA_014182365.1). NCBI lineage: Eukaryota > Viridiplantae > Streptophyta > Magnoliopsida > Myrtales > Myrtaceae > Eucalyptus > Eucalyptus tenuipes. Next base: position 29,461,703 of record CM024547.1, on the reverse strand, counting down.
TATAATCATACCATCTGCTGATGTGTTTTATGGCCTCTCCTTATTATTTGAAGTATTTCAAATTATCACATGACACGTAAAACATCTTTCTAATTCTTAATCTTATTACTTGAAAGAATAATATTCAAAAATTTACCAGAAAAGTGATCTTCTCTTTTTGGAGGTCGGTCATCTGAAAGCGAAACTGGACCATGGGAATGCTCCGGAAGAAGTGGCAGGGCAAAGCCTCAGCGAGTCAATACATGCGAAACTCTCTAGTTGGTTAGCCTTTTCGCTTCATTCGCTTTTCACATGGGCATAGAACAAGAGCACCAATTTCCAAGTTGGAACTGGTCAGTTCACTTAGGACAAGCGTTATATACTGCCTCTCATCTCAGCTGGGGTTCTCCTTTTCTTGGTCAAAAAGGATATGAAACGCAAAGCTAGCCCACCGTGTAGCTTCATCGCCCTCCTTCAAGGCAATCATTCCTTTCCTCTGCCCATAGTCATATCGGACCAAAGACTATCTCCTTCGTTCTTCCCCGAAAGATAAAGATGACCAACCGTGTCATTTTCCCCACGCAGCTGTTTTTGACATGGAAAATCCTGGATGTACTAAGAAATAACTCAGCTTGGTTGGTGAAGCGATGCGGCAGATTTTAGTAGCGTAATAAAACAATGAAACCCGTGAATTGGATGATTCATCTTCAAACACCCACGGGAAATTGTGAGGTCGGTTAGTAAGTGAAGCGGCTCGATCGTTTTGACATTTTGTCCCTAGGTTCATAGCATTTACACGAGCTATGAACTTTATACCCATAGGATGGTTTACCACTTGCTAATGATATTCATAGTTTAGAGACAAAACCATGAGCTAGCCGGTGTTACTCTGTGACTTTCTAGAGGAAACAGAACCATTTCAAGGAATATAGGGCAAAAGCAAAAGAGTTGGCTACACTGATGCAGGGGTTGACTCTTGGCCGAATCAGGGGTTTGACTCTAATAAATTTTAGAACAGAGGAGATGGAAAACGTCTAGTCCGATTACATTCATTCTCTGGCAAATGCAGCTCAAAACTCTTTTCGACCACAAAAGATGCAACGAAAAATTGAAACAGCAAAGATGATACAAACTCTTTCACAACACCAAACTAGGCAAACCGAGGTTCTATTCTTATATGGCCGCAAAGTACTCCTTGCTGAGCTTAGGGTCTGGCTTCATGGACTTCTCCCCAGGCTTCCACCCGGCTGGGCAAACCTCATCGGGGTTATCCTGCACGTACTGCAAGGCCTGCAGACATGAAAATTCCCAATGGTGAAGATGATATATTTTGAGTCTTTTATGTAAGAGTGACCTAAGCTAGCATATTATAGTATCTTGGCAGCATGCAGAGCCACCGTAATTAAGTTACCTGCAATGTCCTCAATGTTTCGTCGACACTGCGGCCGATGGCAAGATTATTGATGGTGGAATGCTGAATAACTCCTTCCTTGTCAATGATAAAGAGTCCTCTCAATGCAATTCCCTGATGCAGTGAGAAGAACTTGTTTTATATATATAATTCGACAAGTAGAACAAAGAAATAGATTCTATTCAGATCAGATTATTATCTATTATGGAGCAACATCAAGAAAATGACAGCAGATTGTAGGGAAAAAAGACAGGTTTTATGTTTGGAAGTTTTGCATGAATCAAGCACTTGATGGAAGGATATTTCTTGTCTAAATACAGAGATGGCGAGACTAAGAGTACACACTGCAGAAAGAAACATCCCTTTAGTCCAGAATTGAGACAATCAATGATGCAGAGCAAAGCATGAAAACAAATGCCACTTAGTATCTGAAATTAATCTCATCATACCTGATCGGGGATAAGTACATCATATGACTTTGAAATGGATTTGGTGACATCAGAAATAAGTGGATACTTAAGATCACCAAGACCACCTGACTTTCTATCTGTTTGAATCCATGCAAGGTGAGAAAACTGCAAGGAGGACGAGATATAATCATTAGCACAAAACAGTACCTTGGCCCTACCATCACCCAAATTTTAATCACTTCAGAAGCCACCATACATAGCAAGAAGTTTTGGCCATTAGCACAACACCCAAGAGGGTATGAATGGTATCCCCTGGAAATTCTAAAAATAATGATGAAGCATCTAGATGTTTCAAGACATGAATACAACATGAAATTTTGCTGATTGGCATCACTTTTGCAGAGCGACGGTGTTTTATAATCGCACAGACATCCCAGTCTCAGGGTTGAAGAAGGAAATCACAACATATCATAATGGTTCATTTCATTTTCCCTCTTTCTGGTAACAAGGGACTTTTCACCGGCTCAAGAGATTGCATATGACCTCACTTAATCATGCTACAAGTGAAAACCTCTACCAGCTCTAAGCAATTAGAGCAAATCTGAAACTTTACCATGTATCTTCATGTGCATACTGGCTATTTAAAGTTTCCACGTAGTTTGGAGAAAGAACTCACCACGCTATCAACAGAAACACCCAGTACTTCCGTGTTTAACTTTTCGAACTCTGCATGTCGGTCACTAAATGCAGTGATCTCTACAAGAAGAAGAAGAAAACTTAGTTAATTGTAAACATCATGTTACACCCAAACAAACCAAATTATATTAAACTAAATATATTGCAGAGATTAAGAAGCACTTCTATGCTTCAGCATCTAACCTGTTGGGCAGACAAAAGTGAAGTCTAATGGGTAGAAGAAGAGAATCACATATTTCTTCCCAATGTAATCTGACAGCTTAACCTGAAATGCAGAATACATATGCAAACTAAGAAGAACTTTAATGAGGGGCTGCATATTTGATTCTCCAGGATCAATCTGTTAAATATCATAGTTGTGACTGTAAAAAACCAATAAGAATGCTTGCGGACTCCACGAAGTCCCGAATTGAATAACCTACATTGATGAACTCCTGATCAAAGACAGCCTCTGCCTCGAAATCTGGTGCTGTATTTCCAACAAGGGGAAGCTCACTCTGAACAAAGATGCGAGATGATACATTCAGTTTGAATACAAATTGAATGTAAAAAGTGAAAATCAATGACGTGGTCAATAAGTATCACAAAGTAAACAGGAGCACAATCAAGTGTGAAGTTTGGAAGTTTGTGTCAAGTTTGGGAATTCTGATCGAGTCAATGACAAGGGTCATGGAAAAACAATCACACATGAATAGCTTTAGGAGGTTCTGGCGATCTCATTGAGTTCTACACTCAGCCCGTGAGCTCCAACTGAGATTTACAGGCAGGCAGACAGAAGTGTGCTTCAAATGATCAAGAACACAGAACCATGAACCTCATCATTTCTCTAAAGAACAACCTTTGGCTCCACAGTAACGTCAGTACACATTATGAATTCTTGTAGGAACTGGCCGGGCCCAACTAGCCAACGACATCAACATTTGAAAGTTAATATGATTACTCAACTACGCTGTGCAGGCTCGCTCTAGGAATCTACATCATTGCAGACCAGTTCAGCAGACAGATAGAGAACCGAGCAGCGCATGGACGCATCGCATCAACCTCATCTGAAATAAGTCCTAAGCGGTGATAAAAACTACAACCCGAAAAGAACACACACGCATAGCACAGGGCTAATCACACCATAAACCACTAACAACAAAGAAAACCTCAAACCATTTTTTCCTCTCTCCCAAACGCTATGATTCAAGGACGACAACCAGCAATTCACGGCAATCCCATAAAAACAATTCCCGGAAACTACCATCACGACAACCCAAATGCACTCAATCACCAACAACGAATTAAGTTTCTTGGGAAAACACGTACGGAGGCCTTGACGGAGAAGCCGCTGCGCCTGGAGTTGGAGGCGCGGGAGGGAGCGACCGATCTGGGGATGCGAGAAGAGAGGAAGGGGTTGGCGAGGGCGGGGATGGACTTGGGGACAGCGACGCTCCGGGGGGAGGAGAGCATCACGGGGGACAGGGACTTCTTGGCCAAGGAGGAGGAGGAGGAGGCGGCGGGGTTGGAGGAGATGAGGGTGGTCGAAGCAGCTGAGCAGGCCATCGTTGTTAGCTTCCTTGGTCTGCAACGGAGAGAGACCCTGAGAGAGAGAGAGAGAGAGGAGAGCAGGGAGATTGAGTGAGCTAGCTAGGCGTCTGTCTGGGTGTCTCTCTCCCTCTGTGGTCAGTAGTGGTGGGTGTGAAATCTAAGGTGGAGAAATGGTTGTTGAGATGGGGAGGAAGAAGATAAAGTGAAGAAGGGTCTGGGCTTTCTTGGGTTGGTGGAAGGGCTGATCTCCGGAGACCGAGCGTTGCGGCTCCACGCTTTCGGGGAAAGCACTTGGAACTCTAGGTAAAAGTCTTCTTCCTTTTCACGTGCTGAGCTTCTTCTTCCATGGCGTCGGGGGCTATGGGTCTCGCTGGGCTTCTGGGTGAATCACTGATCGGCCCAGTTCTAGCCCTTTCGACCCAATTTTTTTCAGAGAAATGCTTTGATTTGGGGAACGGAGCAAACAAACTCATGTGGTTAGCCTTAGCCCTACCGTCAATGGGCTAGCCGCACGTACTTCTTTTATGGGCCCAATACCAAAAAAAAGCTCCAACTTCGAGATCAGTCCTAATTTTACCCAAAACAATGTTCTTTTTTTGGTCTCATAAAAGCCTCTCAACTTTTACTTTTGTCCCAAATCTACCACCACCATTAACATGCTATCCAAAGTGGCCAATAGTGAACCTATATGGCATTTCCACGTCATTAATGAAATTTACCTCAACAAATTGATATTGACAAATACTCTACAAAACGACGTCTTCTTTGATGAGCAATTTGGGTTTAGTTTTTCAATTACTCTCTCCCTCTCTCTCTCGATTTAAATCATCCCGTCTCCCTTCCATCTCGCGCAAATATTCCGTGGCACTCCTCCATTTTTGGCACCCAGAGTACTACATCTCTTGCGCTCCTAGGCTTGAGATGCTCATGGTCCTTCATCTATCATGCTCTGGGTCCTCCATCGCTTGGTTCGAGATGCTCAGAATCCTTCATATCTTGGGGACCTAGGTTCAAGATGCTTGTAGTTGTCCATCTCTTGGCTTGAGATGCTAGGAGTCTTTCATATCTCGTATTCAAAGTCCCCCATCTCTTGCGCTCCTAGGTTCGAGAAGCTCAGATATCTCGCGCTTAGGTAGTCTTCCATATCTCGCTTTTGAAGGTAAGGTCTGATTACGTCTTACTACCCTTTCTTTTCATATTAATTTTTTAGTTTTCATTAATTCGTTTTTTTATTAATTTACCTTTGGAGGTCGATTGTGGTTTCACTCATAATTTGCTCAATAAAAATTAAAGTATTATTACATTGAATCAAAAGCAATAGTGAGTTTAATCAATTTTTAGCCATATGTTTGACTATTGTTTCTAATTTTTAGTTTACCGCCATGTTTTTTAATAGAATGAAAGAGATGGTGATGATAAGTCATCGGAATTAAGTAATAAAGAACTAAGAACATCAGATAAGACACAGGTTTTGATACCGAACCTCTAAGTGACCCTGATGATGATAATTTTCAAAGTGTCATGATAGGGCAAATTAGCTGATAGGTATAATCCTATGTGTGACCACGATGGGAATATGTTTAATCTAGGCATGAGATTTGATTATCATGAACAGTTCAAGAATACTATGAAAAAATATGCAGTAATTAATGGATTTGACATATCTTGGCAAAAGAGTGAAGAGAAAAGAATGATAGCGAAGTGTGTAGAATGATGTAGTTGGAGATTGTATGATAGTTGGATTTATAACTAGAAAAATTGTATAAAAAGAAGAAGAAGAAGAGTTGGAGACCCACATAATTGCACTCGAAGTCTAACTAATAGGCAAGCCACTACTATATGGCTTACTCATGAATACATCTTTAACTACTGCTATATGGCTTACTCATGAATATATATTTAAGATTAAGGACATACTCACTTATTTAACTGTAGAAATGCAAGTAGATGCAAGAGAAAAGATTGCTTTAACATTGGACAAAAAAAAATATATTTATAAAACAATATCAAAAGCTCTTAGTCTTATAATAGGCCCAATAGAGTATAAATAAAATATGTAGATTTTACTTGGCGAACCTTAAGAGAGTTAGTGAGTATGGAACATTTGAGATGGAAGTTAAACTAGCAACTAAAGTATTTGAGAGGTTTTATGTGAAAATTGTAGAGTTGAATGCGGATTTTTAACGAGATGTAGGCATATCATAACCTTGGATGGGTGCTTCCTTAAAACTGGATTGAAGGGTATGTTATTGTGTTATGTTGGACAAGATAGAAATAATCAAATGTTTCTAATAGCTTGGACCATTGTTGAAATTGACCCTATTATTCAATGACCTGATGGTGGGCAAAGACAAGGGTTAGACTATCATTAGTAATCATAAAAAATGTAACATTTCACATTTTGTCTTTGTTGATTGTTACACGACACTAGTAATCGTTGATATTATTTGTTTGTTTTGTATTGTCTAATTTTGACTTAGGACTAATGAATACATTTCATGGCAAGTAGAGTATCGAAATTGTGCAAGATTGGAAAAAATTGCGTAAAAGGGATGCTCCTAAGTATCTTTTTTTGAGGGCAATTGTATATTACAGTTGATTTTGACCAATAAATAACTAATTTGAAGATGGAGTGCGCTAAAGGTTACAAAGACTTCATATGATAAGACTTTGAGCACTTTTATAAGGCTTTCATCAAGATAGGAGTCATCTGTGATGTGGTTGATAATAACTTTAATGAGACACTCAATGGGCACATTTGCATACTAAGAGAAAATCCTATATTTGAGATGCTTGAAGAAATAATATCGATGTTGATGGAGAAAATGGCAAAGAGAAGTCAATTAATGGTTGATCGAATATATCCTATTTGCCTAAGAATTAATTTTAAATTGGAGTCTATACATTGTATTGTTGGATTAGATATAATGATAAATTTATGGTTGACTTGCATGGGAAGACTTGTCCTTAGAGGGAATGAAATATATTCGAAATACCATGTAAACACGCCATACATTGTATTACTTTCATGAAGTTGGATTTTAATGATGATATTAATGATTGTTTCAAGAAAAATTCTTATGAAAGATGCTACCAATATACCTTCCCTTCAATAAATGGAAAAAAAAATGTGGCCCAAAGTTAGTGGTAAGCCAATTAAAGTCTCACCTTACAAGAGGAAAAATGGGAGAGAAAAGAAAAACATAATCAATGATAAGGATAAACAAAATAGCAATGGTAAGAAATTGATGAAAGTTGAAGTTCAAATGCGATGTACAAACTGTCTTTAATATGGGCATAATAAGAAGACATGCAATAATTCTACAGCATTCAAGCCACATTAAGCAAGTATTATTCAAAAGTTGTACAATTTTTAATGAGATTTTTTATTGAGTTATCATGATTTATAGCATTACTATTTCTTATTTTTTTTTATATATTTATATATAAGTCAAAAGAGGAAGATCGAAGAAGGTTGTGGGTACACAAACTAGTGTATATTCTTATAAAGACTCTACTATCATCAGGAATGAGATGTCACAAAGTAATGTTTTTTAGACATGTATTATTTTCACAACAAGTTTATATTATGATTAGCACTTCAATGTTCATTTTGTATTGACGAACTTTTCATGTATAAATTAATGAGAATTTATATATAAGGGTAATTTCCTTGTCTAATGTTTTATATGAATGTTGAAAAGAAATACAAGTTTATGTCCTTTTTTTTTTTTTTTTTTTCATTTTAGATGTTTAGTATGAATGGAGTCATTCACATTGGAAGTCCATCAATCTTCAACGGACAAACAATAAAATGTTTAGGTTTTACCAAGTCAATATTCAATTGATATCTCAAAACCGTATTACACTCAAGAATCTTAAATTAGTGGACCGTGAAGTTGTAGGATGGAAAATGCTAGTGTTATTATTAGATGAGGATGTTGAGTTGTAGACTGAAAATGGTAATTTTTGTGGTGTTTGTATGTGGATTTGGCTATGAATTATGCATTTGGGGATTCAAAAATGTAGTTTTGTATTTGGGATGTTTTGATAACTATTTTGAGTTGCACAAAAATCTAAACTCCTTTAGCTAGTTGTGTTGAATACCTCTTGAATAAATTGACCATTATAAGTGATTTTTTTTAAAGGTATAATTCTAGTTAAGTATATTAACATATCTTTGACTTTTGCAAAGTCTAGTGATAAAAGTTGTAAGTCTTCAAAAATGCGGTACGAAACATGTCCTCTAAAATCAATGCGTTCAAGCAAGCCAGCATGATGCTAACCCTATTCTTAGTTGAAGGTTATATTCTAGAGGAGAATGGGGGTTGCTTGATGTACGGCTTTGCAACTAGTGTATTTTTTTCTTCTTTACCCTAAACTGAATATTTATGTTTGATTAACTAAATTTTGAAGGCTCTTAGAGATGGTATATAAAGAGAGCAAGAAGCAACAATTTTGGTTCTTGGAGATGTGATCTACTAAGTAACACCGACACGTGACACAAATACACGACATGACATGCCGACACGTCATTTTTCAAAAATAGATAATTCTGACATGTTGTAACATGTTATATATTAAATGAATATTTTTATTTTTAATTAATTTGATTCGAATTCACAAATAAATCAATAATAAAAAGAGCTTACAATTGAATTTACACTAATAATATTAATAAATCTATTCATAAAAAATTCGAAAGATATATCCATAGTTAATGTGTACCCGTATGTGGAAACATGTTTCTAACTTTAATAAAAATTATCGATGAACCTAATGACTAACAAAAGATTAGAATAAACTTATTTATATAAATCTATGATATTTTATAATGATCAAAATTTATCATTATTTAGTATTCAGTATTTTAATTTTTTTGAAATCACTTTTCAGCACTATTTATTTATTTTTCTAACAAAAAAAGTCATGCCACCCAATTTCCTCCCTCGTTTTGCCCCCTTCCCCCAAAAACACAAAAACCACCGCCCCCAACCCCTTTCACCCACACAAAAACCGCCATCCCCTCAAACCCCCTACCTCACACACACACAAATTGCCATCCCACAAAACCCCTGCTTTCTGCCCCGGTTTCTTCCTTTTTTTTTTCCCCATCACCTATCAAGGCTGTCACTTCCCTTAAAAATTAAAGTCATCCCGCATAGTCATCCTTCCACTTCAGAAATCCCCATTTTAATTTTTCTTTTTATCTACTTTTCTTGTTAAAAGTTGAAACCCTCTTCCGTGGCCTCTTGTTCCTCCTCCTCGCCCGATTCTCTTCATCTTGATCTCTGCTCTCTCTCCATCACCTCGTCGCAATCGCTTGCCACCTCGCCTACAGCCCTCCCTCCTTTGCAGCTGTAGCCTCGATTTCGGTTCCTTTATTACGGCATCGCAGTCGCGACCCTTGTCGCGGCCCTCCTCTTGCAATTGCGAGGCCTCACCTCCGCTCCTTTGCCCTTGCCTCCACCTTCTATCGCATTCTTTAACAATTTTCTCTCACTTCGCACTTGTAGACCCGCCTCGGAAACCACCATATCTCTCGCAATTTCCAGACATGCGAATCAGAGAGTGTCAGAAAGAGTTGACCGCATGTTTAATTTTTCCACACATGTTGACCACATGTCCGAATGTATCTGAGCGTGTCGGACACGTGTCGGGGTGTCCAACACAACATGAAAGCTTCTAGAACGTGTCCGTGTTTCATAGGTGATCTATATTAAACTTAGGGATATTATTCCAATAGATGTCTGTCTTTCCGGAAGGTGACCTTCTTAGAATTGATGAATATTCTATAATTGGTGAACATCTATGTGTGATCGAGAGAGGAATGCTTCCTTTTGGATTGCATATATAAATTACTTACAATTTGGCCTTTCTCCTTTAGGATCGAAGTTTTTAACTCATTATTTAACTTCACAGGACAAATTGGAGTGAAGTCAATTAGAAACTATCCACACAAGCTTACAATAGCTGTCTTTCTCTAGGTGAGTATGAGAAGTTAGGCACTTATCTTTATTACTTGATCTCGCAGTTGGTTATACGTTGAATGCGCAAGTCTCTAGCTTATATCGGCCTTCATTGTTACATAGCTGGTAAAGAATGAAAACGCGATGTTGATAATTGATATATTATCGTTGAAGAGTAACAAGTTCATGATTCATCTAGTTTATACTTGTTAAATTGCGACTCTCTTGACCATGTATGCTAATTAGGGTTTCACAAGGATGATTGACATTGGTTAGGAATGAGCTAGTGTCACTTGGCTATGGAGTATTATATCGTATATTCCTTTAGATGTTCTTAAGTTCACAATTCAATACACATTGAGTAACGAGACTTGAGATATTACAGTGCTTGATAACGTACCCTATTCATCTTTTCACTTATGAGAAGGAAATTGGCAAACATAGATTGTTTGCACAAAGTTACATATTGTTTGCCTATCTTACAATTTGTTATTATATCATTGCAAATTATATCTCTTACATATAGCTTTGGTACGAAGAAAGTTTATAGAAGATGAGACAAACAAGTTCAATAGGCAAGAGAGCAAAGCATGCGAGGCAAACACCTGCCACTTGAAGCATGACAATAGGACCTACCTAAAGCTATATGTGATTATAGAATAGGATAGGAAATATGCTAGGACTGCAAGGTAGAAACAAATTGCATTTGACATTTTATTAACCAAATAATCTCGACTTCTTTCTATTTCTATACTTGCCTAGATTTAAAGAATTTCATACCCTCAAGTGACACGTTAAATTAGTGGTCAAACTTAAGGGGCTCGATATTGTGGCAATTATATAGCAGTACACTATTTGACTGAGGTTGGCAAAATTTTAGTTGATAGTTGAATATATATTTTTTAATAGGAATTAGGCATAGAGATAAAAAGGGGAACTATATGGATTGTACTATTTCCATTCTGTTTTTCATTAGATGCCATTGAGGAATACTATATAAAGAAATTGCCTCAAGGTAGAACAACAAAAAGAACAATAATGTTCTATCAATGTGGAGTACTAATGTTTTCTTCTCTTCCGATTTTCTTTCATTTTCTTGCCTTTAAATATAGATTCTCTCTAGAATCAAGTAAAGATATTCACCTCTCATCTATGCATGATTGTTTGCTCCATAGTTATATAATATCTGTTAATTGATAGCCGATTGTTTCCTATAATAAGAGCTACTAATTTTGTACTTTTTTTTCTATTTTCTTTCATTCATTTACCGAAATAACTATTTTGATGAATTGGTACGTGCTTCTTCAAAATTGTTCAATCCATTCATCCCAAGATGTTGAAAAAAGTTTGATGACCTCTATACACTCTATACAAACAAATAACCAATTTATTTACATTTTTCTAAATAAGTTACTAAGATAAATATGTCTCAAGTAATCTCATGAGACAAAACGTAAAGCAAATTGTACCTAACTCAAATTAATTCCATAAGATATATTATGGTGCTCCAATATCTATTTAGAAGAAACCATTTACAATATTACAATAGTAACAAAAAGATGAAATAACACTAAGATTAAAAATGATTTTATAATAAGCACTTGATTAGTAAATTGTGAAAATGTATTCATAATCTTTGACGGTATGATATTTGGTGATTGCATCTATATATAATAAATGACTCCATTAATATAATGTAATTAAATTATCGTACTGATTGTAACTTCTGTGAATGATGAGTTTTTTATAGTGATAGAAATGCACAATCTATTTTAACTAAATTGATACACTAAACTATTAAGTACCTATTAGGGAATAGGCAAAATTCACTCATAATCCCCAACAATATAATGTATGGTTGCTGTTGCATCTATGTAAAAATTGAAAAAATTAGTAATATGTAAATATAAGTATAGGATCAAGAACGATATACATGCTTATGAAAATTTAGATTTATCGTTGACCACCAATGCTGCTAAAATAAAACAAATGTAAAAACTGATTTTGAATTGCTCAAATAATTTGGAAAATGAGTCTAATCGGGTATTGCTTGAACTGTCAATTCTATACTATAAAGTAATAAATATGTTGATTGGCATCATGTATCATAAACGAAAAATTTATCTAATCTTATTCACTAGAATAATATGTTACTCATCTTGACTTTTTATCCGTGTTGGGGATATTCAATTCTTAGATTTTGTTTCTTCTTCTTCTAACTTGAATTTTAAAGTCTTCCATAAATTATTCTTCCATTTTCTTTCCTTCAAAGGGGTATAATACCAAAACATATCACAAAGAAGTCTCATTATCATCATTAATAGCATCATCAACCACAGCTCAGCCTTTGTATTTTCCATGTTCTTTGACATTATTCTCATAGTGTTTATATTTTTAGCTCACAAATTCATCAATTCAAAAAATTGTTACATTAACGTGGAAAATCGATTAAATCTCGATAAATCTAGTGACATTGAATGAGATTTACCACTTACAATCGCTTGTTTAGCTCATTTAGTTCATATTTTCAAAATATAAGCAAATGGAATGCTCATAATTGACCTATTCTCAATATTTCATTTCATGACGACACAACCACTATTTTGATTCAAATAATTTGCATTAACAAGAAACTGAAAAGTCTGTAGGTCAAATCTAAATAATTTTATATTAATTCCACATACACTTGAGAGTATATAAATATATCGATCCACCAAATGTAGCATTTGAAATATGCGTGGAGAGAATTTATAAAAAATTTGTATTGAACTTGTTAAAAATGGTGTACGTATGCACTGAAGCGATATGGTCCAAAATCCCATTATTTGAAACCTGCAATTTGGGCTTCCCACGAGAGGTGTAATCATATTGACTTTCAATTTCTTTTATGTGCTTCAATTGTTCTTCTTCGACATACATTGGAAAACATTATTGGTGCCCTCACTCCTTTGGTTTGATGTTATACTACATGTAAATATATCACAACCAAATTCATTTATGTCTAAGATTGTAAAATTTTCAAAACCAATTGTTATTCTCAATATGCTACTCCTCTTCCATTTCCTTTCAAGTAAATTCAAATTTGTCTTCTGATTTGTATTTATACATGATCGTTAAGAAATATTAATCCTTAAAACCGGGCTTATTGTAAAGATGTGGAATGTTTGATTAGCATTTTTCCCGATGTGCCAAACACATAAATGATGTTGTGTGTTTGGAAACACCGTTCTAATTGTTTTATCAATGGCTGCGTCTTGATCAGTAGTGAACATGGTTTTCAGAGCCTTATCTTCCATAAAGTTCAAAAACGCCTTAAATAATCAAATAAATAATTTTATAATCTCATTCAACAAAAATGTACACCCAAATAGAGTATTTTTCAAATGGTGATTAACCCCAATAAAATGTGCACATATCATGTTATATTTATTGGTGCAATATGTGGTGTTAAACGCCAACACAATACCGAAATAATTGTAATCAAATTTGAATAAACTATTTCTCAATATCTAACATTTTCATTTACTCATACAACGTAGGAAAATATTAGATTTTGCATTTGCATGCAATAAAAATGATTTATAAGATTTTGACAATCTCCCCTACTTATACCATCGGATCTTTATGTTTGGAAATAATTTTGACAATCACGCAAATTAAACTCGAGTTTTTGCTTCATTCGACTTTATTTGCTAAAAATTTATATGATGTAGTCCCTCAAATGTCAGCTTTAATCATGTCAACTAAACTAGTCTTGCAAGTACCAGAATTTAATCCTCCATCTAATCAAGTACTTTTAATCTTTTGGGACAAATGGATGATTATGCTCAGAAATATACTCTATGACTTCATAGATACTATTGTCAACCTCAAATTTGATATGTGCAAGATAGCCACATCTAACTTCATATCTCTCATATTTATTTTCTTCACTATATGAACTATCAAAATGCCCCTCACAATTACATACAAAAGTTCGTCAGATTAGTTTTCTGCTACTATTTCTAAATATATTACTTTTCCTTACTCTAAATCTTTTACTGATTGCATAGGCCACATATTTATGTTATACTTCAAGTTCATTTGAAAACACCATTCCTACTGCAAATTCAAAATCTTTTTCCATATTACTTATTACATGTGAAAGATGAGAAGTTTCATGCTGCAATTAAAATAACAAAAAGTAAATAACATAGTGCTTTTACAAGCTTAATAAAATCTTATATGTTACTTAAAAAAAAAATTTCACATACCATAAGCAAAGAATTAATTGTGATATTGTTAGATAAATATATACGTGTAAAATCGCATCCAAATTGTACCAAATTGGGAGTGAAATGACATTAAAATAGTCTCGACAAGCAAGCTTCGAAGTTAAGTCTCATGGGTTTAAGCAGTTTTGGCCAAAACAACAATCTGACCTAATTACATAAACAACATAAAGTAGATTAAATTCATCTCCCGAGTATTGTTTCAAATGTAAGTATCGTTTATTATTCAACAAATCATTTGGAGATCTTAAAAATGTATATTAGGTCATCCATATTTGACAAAACCATGCATGCTTAATGTCATATATAACTAGTGACTCTCAAATTGAATCGCGTGATCATATTCACTCCTATAAGATAAAAAATCAAAGACAAGCATTTATCCACTAAGTGCAAGTAAATCTACTCACTCTCTACTCAATTAATTGATCTAATTCAATGAAATATATTGAGTTTATTCATCAATTATAACGCTTAAAAACAATGAGGTTTCATTCTAATTCATAGTTGACATCATTTTTTGCAATATAAATCATGCTTCAGTATAGACAAGCAAACAACTTGGTTCTTCATCTTTACTAATTTGTAACTTGCTCAAAGACTAAAGAGAACCTACATTTAGCAATATTTACAAGTATAAAACTATAAAACCTATTCCAAGGAGAAGTTGTTCTCATCTCCCATGAAACCATTTAATTTTACTTGAATGATGTTTTTAAAGATTTAGAGGTATTAAGCTTTTTGCTGATTCAATGTTCTTTGACATTCCGACGAATAGCCCATTTTCTTCTTATGGCAAAGAAGGTAATATCCCGTTATATGTTTAAAGTATTAGATTTTTTGTTTTTCTTTTTGCCCCACTTTATTATATCATAGCCAATTAAGCATCCTTTGTAAGGGATGTTTTTTCTCTACTTCTTTGTTGTTTGCTCTTTCAGTCACTAGCCAAAAAGACCATTCATGGATTTTATTTTAAGCTATCAGTATTATCTTCATCATCTTTTTTTTTTTTTTGGAACATATTCCCAACATTTCTACGGAAAGAGTGCAAAATCCTAAGAAATATATTGGATAATTTAATCTATTAATGAATCTTAGATAATCAAATCTTTTTATCATTTTTATACGTCTTGTTAACTTGAACTGTTTATATTCCAGCCCTTGAATGATTATGGAGATACTTGTTGTATATCTATATGACTGATCCTTGTTTTCTCTTCTCTTGATGACAACAGTTTTGTCATATTTATTTTTTCATTTGGTATATCCGGTATGTTGAAGGGTGAGAAGAAATATAATTTGCTTAATCTCTTAGTATTTATCTTTTTTACTCATTTGTAACTACACAGATGAGCTATTAAGTTTTAAATTAATGGCTTATGTTAATCTATATCTAAATAAAGTTAGTTGCATAAGATTAAATTGAATAATTTGCTTTTTTCCAATGCGAAAATATTTAGAAAGCCACATTAGCCTTTTTGGAGATTCTTTTTTTATTTTATTTTTAAGTTTTGGGTGGGAGTTGGAGGTGGGAGTAGCGTTGGGATGCTTCTCATCCACGAATATGGTGTTGATTCAAGACATTTGCAATATTACTCATTAAGTTTTGATTATAATTTATGTAAGGACGCTATCATATGCCTTACACACATTGTTCTAACCACATGAGCATAAACACCACTTCGCCGGGAGGCAAATTACACAATTCTAAAGACCTAAGATCTGTAAATTCATGACACAAGGAATTTTTTCAACCTTAATTAATCATCATAAGGCTGGAAAGACAAAGCGTTTAGTACCTAGTGGAGGCAGAAAGCAAGGGTGGCTTGAGACAAAGTGAGGCATCGTTCGGCATGGTTTGGTCGAATAGCAAGATGAGGCCAATGTAGACACATTCGTTGGGCAGCGAGGGCAAGGAAAAAAATCTTGAATCAAAATAAAACACTAATATACAAATTGATAGCAAAAAAAAAAAACACACACACACACACACACACACAATGTTGGAGAAAATGTAAGAAAATCGGTACCTAAACAGAGTGGTTCATCGGCCGGCAATGGCATGGTTCATCGAGCGATGCCTTGAGTATTTGAGTGGACAGTGGCAAACTCGTGGGCAGTGGTTTCTCATGTCAATGATAGGGCCTAGATGCATCCAAAAGATCAAACCTAGAAAAGGAAATGTGAAGATTTTGGACTCGCCTCACTCGCACAACAAAACTAGATCAGTAAGACCACTTGTCACCAAGACAAGGGTGAGAATAGGGAAGGAAAAAAAAAAAAAACCTAAGGTCGAACGAAAATCCTTAAATTACAAATCAATGATAAAAAAAAAAGGGATAAGTGCATTAGAAATCCTAAAACTTATCATGAAAATGCAATCGAGTCCCAAAATTTTTTAAAAAGTGCAATTAAGTCCTAAAACTTATCACGAAAGTTCAATCAAGTCCTAAAACTTTCAAAAGGTTCAATAAATTCCTAAAACTTGTCTCGAAAATGCAACCGAATCCTAAAACTTTTAAAAAGTGGAAAGACTTAGATTGAATTGCTTTGACAAGTTTTAAGACTTGATTACACTTTTTGAAAGTTTTAGGATTTAATTGCACTTTGCAACAAATTTTATGACTTAATTGTACATTTTAAAGTTTTAGTTTTTAATTGCATTTTTATGACAAATTTTAGGATTTTCAATGCACTTATCCAAAAAAAAAAATACATTATCGTAGAAAATATAAGAAAATCAGTAGTGAGGTAGAGGCATAAGCGGAGTGGTTCGTCAAGCAGCGGCGGAGAGGGTGAGAGTGAGTTGAGAGAGATGAGTGAATGCAGATCCAGAGGTAGTGGATGAGGCAGATGCAAAAGCAGCGGTGATGACGTGATTCGTTGTGGGCTTTGTTGTCCGTCAGATAAAGAGTGAAGGGTAGAGTGACCCAGAGAGATTCTTAGGTTGGAAATGGTACTAATGGATGCAAAGGAAGTGTGTCGAAGCGGATGCAAAAGCGGAGGTGATGGCATGGTTCATCGAATGATGGGCTTCGATGTCCGTTGGAGAGAGAGCGAAGGGCAAGAGTTGAATGAAAAAATGAAGAGAGAGAAAGTTCGATGATTTCATTCAAAATAATTGTAAGAAAGAAGGATCTCAAGTGGGGCCCAGCTAATATTTACTTGTAGTGAGAGAGCCGAATTTTTTAAATTGACCAAGAGACAGGGATCTTATTGGGCCCAATGGGAGAGAGAACCAAAGGGATCTTGCTAGGCCCCATAGGAGAGAGAACCAAATTTTTTTATTTTCCAAAGGAAGTCTTATTCCTACGTGGCACCAGGCGACATGTGTTGCCCGGTGAGTGGACTAGCTGGAATCAAAGGTGCAAGCAATATTTTCTCTTTGAAGTGAATTTCATTATGACGTGAAAATGTCATGGATGTTCATTAATGAACACTTTGGATGGAAAGTTAACGGAGATAAATTTGGGACAAAAGAAAATTTTGAGGGAAGACAAAAAAAAAATTTGGGTAGAATTCAGAGTAAACCTAAAGTTGAAGATTTTTTTTTTCTTTTTTTGGTATTAGGCCTTCTTTTATGATATGGCATTTGACAATGCAATGCCAAAGGCCCTTGAGGGCTTGAAAAGCATTTCAGTGGGTTTGGTAAATTTTTTGGAGAGTTTTGCAGGAGATGCAAATGCATTTCAAAATGCCTCTAGAGGCCTTTAATTCAAAGTAATTTTAGAGGTGTTTCGAGTTTTCAGCATCTTCAGAATATTAATACTTTTTTTTTCTCAAACTCTACCGTTGCCAAACTTTTATAATTTCAAAAGTGTCCTCACCTTGCATGACATCGCCAACAAGGCTATATCTAGTTGTTGGCAACTCGAATGTGGCGTCGGCAGTCTTACATGAGATTGTGTGATCTTAGAGAGGTTGCTTGAGATTGTGCGAGTCCTAGCAACTCTACAAGGTTCTCGCCTAAAGTTGTGCAACTTGAGGCAATGTTCACCAATGCCAAACCCTTTGCCGGTTTTGATTACTATTTTTTAAGAAATAGCAATTGTCCTTTACAAAGTGTGATATTTCAAACGCTATTTAAACCAAAATCGTATGTCAATGCACTTTTAAATTACAATCCAACAAACATTATGTGCATTTTAGAAAACCTTTTTAACTTAAATTTCATTACATTTTCCCAAAGAATTCTTTCAAAAGTCGAACTAAGTACACATATTGTATCTAAATTTTCAACAGCTTCTGTATATTCATGCAGAGAAATTGCTTTTATCTTGATGAGGCCATTGTGACAAGTAGGCCAACCTCAAACCCTTCGGATCCTAGATAACATGGAGTAATTATGACTTAATGCGAATATCTCGACCCCTATGTGACAATGCTCCACGTACTGATGAAAAAGTTCTATTTGAAGATACATGCTTCCTCTTCTTGAACTTTTTACTTGGGCACATTTTTGACATTTCACGTTATTTCTTTGGGACAAGGCCCATGGAAGTTGGACAGGCCCAATTCCTCCTCCTCGTCCTCCTCCCGCTGCGGCTGTGTGCGCGCCTCTCTTTCTCTCTCATCTTCCGGGACTCTCCTTTGTCATTGCATTATCACAAGCAATCTGCAGAGTCAGGAAATTCTCCATCCTCTTATCCTCACATCCACCAAAAACAACAAAAGCCTCCGTCAGCTCGCTCCCTCCTCGTCATTCCTCCTCCTCCTCCCCAAGCCATGTAGCATCATGCAAGACCCACTCTCCCTCCATTTCAATCAACCCCATCACTTCCCTCTCCCTCCCCATGATCTCCCCTCGCCGTCTCTCCACCCACCAAGAACCCTCCGCCTCCCCTCCGCCGCCGTCTCCTCCAAATCCTCCTCCTCCTCCGCCGCCGCCGCCGCCACCATCTCCCTCCCTCCCAAACCCCCAAGACCACCGTAGTCCATTTCCTCCCCCTCCTCCCCCTCCTCCTACCCACCTCCCCTCCCACGCCGAATTCGAGGAGAAGATGCTCTTCCTCGACTCCTTCGGCATCGACTTCTTCTCCCTCGTCGGCCGCCACCCCGCCGTCGCCGCCGCCCCCTCCCCGACCTCAAGTCCACCGTCCACTTCCTCTCCTCCATGGGCTTCACAGCCATCGACCTCCGCCGCATCTTGGGCATGTGCCCCGAGGTCCTCACCTCCCGGGTCTCCGACGTCCTCCCCGTCCTCACCTTCCTCCTCCGCGAGGCGAAGGTGAACGGCTCCGACCTCCGGAGGGTCGTCAACCGGCGGCCGCGGCTGCTCGTCTGCAGCGTCAAGCACCGGCTCCGCCCCACCCTCTATTTCCTCCAGAGCATTGGCATCGCCGAGGTAAACAAGTATACTTCTCTGCTGTCCTGTAGCGTCGAGGATAAGTTTGTCCCTAGGATCGAGTACTTCAAGAATGTCGGGTTCTCGCATCGGGACGCGATCGTGATGTTCAGGCGGTTCCCGCAGTTGTTCTGTTACAGTATAAAAGAGAATTTGGAGCCTAAGTTCAGTTACTTCGTGGTGGAGATGGGCAGGGACTTGAAGGAGTTGAAGGAGTTCCCGCATTATTTCTCGTTTAGCTTAGAGAATAGGATCAAACCTAGGCACCAATGCTGTGTCGAGAAGGGGGTTTGTTTCCCTCTCCCGGTATTGTTAAAGACCAGCGAAGAACAGTTTCAAAAAAGACTGGACATTTGTTGTAACTCATCGATGCCCCTGTCCTCATCTCCCTTGTGGTGTACAAATTGTGAAGCTTGATTAAATATATAGAGGATGTTGCGATTCTTGCAGCTGAAAATTCTTTCAAAACATGATGTGCCCGTGATTCTGTTTTTGGTCTACTGGTGAGAAAATCTGATTTGCTGTAGGGTGCGCTAATCACTTCTTTCTTGAAATGCGAGTTACAATGCCACAGTGCTTGCATTCGACATGGGTGTATCAGGTGCTTGGTTTTGTGTTATGTCGCGTATCTTCATTTTCGTAGTGATTGCTGAGTTAGGAGTTGATTGCTTCTGACTCTTGTGACTGAAAGAAACTGGACGGAAGTGGCAGAGGCTCTTCTGCCTATTCACCAAGCTCAGAACATGTGTCATTCGACTTAATAGTTCTTGTTTAGACTATTGATTATGGATGGAAGTTGTCTCAGTGACTGGCTGTAGCCATTAGCCATGAGTAAAAGCTGCCAGGAGAGGAGAGACAATCTTTCATGAGAGAGCAACAACAGGCAAAGCTTACATGTTTGATGGTGTCTTTATTTGACCCATTAACAGCTAGTACTCCGCCATCTTTGGTAGAGTTCTTGTAGTTTGTTCTCTGATCTTGACTCACATCCAAACAGTTGCTGAAGTTCTATGCTTGATTGATTGACATCTTATTCAAATCAGAAACATCTTCGCTATTCCTGTAATTGAACTGATCATTTGACCAATTCTAACTTCTATTCTTTGAATAGGAACACATTGCCTGGGATGTATCTGCATTAGTTCATGCCAAAGTCTGTCTCTCGAGTCTGCATTAGTCTGCATTCCCCCCCCAACCTCTTTTCCCTCCCTCCCTCCCTCCCTCCCATTGAGCCTATTTGTGGGCTGGAGGAAGTAGTGAATATAGTACAGAGAACTTAGTGTCAATCTTTCACTGTAGTGGACCAACAAATGTTAGATATACCAACACAATGCTCTGTTGTCTCCTTTGTTCGCTCTGAATACTAAAAACTCCTTCGAAAAGCAGATTGTCCTCTTTAAGCTATCCCACTATTATTCCAGCGAGCTGTATGTTCTATACATGTCCCATATGGCAATGAGTTTGGAATGGTGTAAGTTATATTGGAGCATGAAACCTTGTGGCGTTGATGGTTTGGATTTTGGGTATAGAGATTCCACTAACCTATAAAAAGGAGTCCAAACCTTTTGGGATGCGGGCCTCTTATGTCATGTAATGTTTAGGAGGAAAATATATGAAGAAAGGGTCATCACAGGAGTGCTAGTTGATTTTGTGCAGATTTATTAGTTGGTCTTCCAGCATTATTCGTGCAGTAGTTATTCATTCTTTAAAGGTGCCACTTTGTGAGATCAAATCTAGCTTTTAATAAAATATATCGAATGAACATAGATAAACCATTTCATTCAAATCTCTTCTTTTGTATTTGCTTTTGTCTGAATTATACCTGGCTGCCTCCTAGTTGGGAACTCGTTTCATTCGAATCTCTTCTTTTGTATTTGCTTTTGTCTGAATTATACCTGGCTGCCTCCTAGTTGGGAACTTGAGAGACAGGCTTATTTGGTTGAGAGATAGGTCTAAAGCCCAGTCCTTATCCATTGAGAATTATATGATTATTCTGAATTGTTCTCAGTTGCTTGCCTGTTTATTCTTGCTTATGCCCAGTACAGAAATTTTTAGTTCACGTCATTTTTCTGGAAGAACCTGAAATTGGTATGGCTTTGATTCTCCTAGTTTACACGATAGGAACTTTGTCACTCGATAGTATTTGCTCTTGAAATTCATAAAACACCTCTATTTCATCTCATTTTGGAGGAGAAATATCTAGATGATAATTGCATGTTTTCTCCGGTGTTTACCATTTAAAAGGATGTGGTGATGTCTCACGTTAGTGTAGATCCTTTTTGCAGTATGGCAATCTTGAATTATGTCTCAGTTTGTGTGTTGAGTCACTACTTTATGTAGAATAAAGGGCATATAAAGGCATGAACTTGACTTCAAGCTTGAATATAAGGAAAATAGAAGTTGAGCAAATTAGGTTGCTTCAACTAGGCCAGAATGTCTCACTGATCGAATTTATTGTCTTTAAAATCTATCTTGGTGACTAAAAATTCAAACTGTAGTATTTCACTTGATACAAGCATTGAAAAATACACAAAAGAATCTCACACCAATGGAGGAACTACATCCAATAATTTTACACTATGAACACGAGAAAAAGTTGTTTCAGATTGTGGTTTTTTACAGTGATTTGTATTCTTCAAAGGTGTGGCTCTGAGCGCCTAAAATGAAGATGAGAACTTGCTGCCGAGATGAGATCCTGGTTCTTCTGGCATGTTGTCATCAATAATGTGCATGTACTCCGTTCTGGCGTCGCACTGCACTTGAACAGTCTTTGATTTGGGTGCCTAGTACTCATGCCTCTTGGTCTTCCCTGGCTTGTAGAAAGTGGGGGTTTCGTTTGGTGGTGGGAGTGGGTTCTTCTTGCTCTTCTGCAAAAAGGTTGAGTTTAAGACATTATAGGCAATCTGGATTAAGTGCGCTATGATCTTGATGTTGCTGTTGTAATTACATGACTTATCCATAGGAGATTCGAAACAGTGGCGTATGGGAGAGGGATGTGCAATGGGACTTTGGAAAATCACAATGCATTCTCGGTGTTATATTCACAATCTCACTCTTTACTCGAAACAACTTATATGCCCTTATTGATTTCATGCTTTGTGAATGTAAATTCTACTCGATGAACTTATATCAAGGATGAAACTACCTATTACTTTGTTGATGCCATTGCATCAAATCAAATACTAGCATGAGTAAGTTAGAGCTATAAGCAGACAACAGGCAAATGATGAAGAGTAAAGTCTCACCTTGGTGATGGATTGTGTCTTCTTGCTAGACTGACCAGCCATGTACTCGAGGACTTGGAAGAATGACTGCTTACCCAATTCCGAGCAGTTCTGATAATAGAAGAAGGCCAAATCCCAGGCTTTGTCTCGCCACTGTGTCAACCTCGTCTCAAAGTCTGTCTCATGGTCCGTCACGAATGGGCGCAGCAGCCTATCGTAGATGTAGCCACTTCCCTGCAAGAATAAATTGCCATGTAAACTATGAACCCCACACCGGATGAGAACAAGACCCATCAAATCCCATTCGGTTCAGTTACCTTAGTTTTCGGATACCACAAGTAGATGATAAACGCCAGCTTGAGCTCGCCATACATCGGCACCCTAAGGGATCAATCACACAGACATTAAGGAACAGAATCGTTGCATCCTAGAACAGAGAGAATGTGGAGCAGAAGCAGAATTTGCTTACCAGGAGATTACCGCATCCGCAATTCTCTCCAATATCGTCAGGATTGCCATAATTATCCTGCATATACAGCAAACATGATCAGCAGTCGACAAAAACGGAACCGATGTTCGAAAGTTTAGTTAGCTACTTCCTAACCCCAATAACTGAAATTCGTTTAGACAGGCCATGTACGATTATCATCCAGAGTAATAACTACAACAGATCTATAGGTAGGTTGAGCTAATTGACTATAGATGACCAGGTTTGCCAAAAATTAGGCCGGCGCAGACCGAATTCAAAAAAGTAGCTGAATTTCTTGATAGGAGCAAAATAATCCAATCCGACCCAATCCGCCGTAACCACTACACGTAAAGTACGAAGAGGCGTCGACCAAAAAAAAAAAAAGTACGAAGAGGCGTTTCTGGGAATTACCAGTATTGACACCAGAAGCGGAGTTCGTCGCTGTGGGCTCTGCTTTTCTCCATCGTCTTGAAGCACTGAAATGCTGGGTAAGCGTACCCCAGGATCATCCTGCCGAAACCAGCGAAAACGGGATTCAGGGAGATTGATTGATATTGCAATCTTCGAATCAAAGATTCGTGATCTCCAACGCAAAAGAAGAAACGAAAAAAGAACCAGGCATTCGAGAAACAGGTGGATTCACGACTTACAGGAGGGATCGCGTGATGAAATCTTCCATCATCTTCTTCGATCAGACCAGACACCCTTTCGTCGAAATCTTTTTCTTTATCTCACTGTCGAAAGGGAGTCGAGAAAAGATTTCCGGGTCACCAATACTTTGTATAAAGGAAATGGAATTCTGTAGAAAACTATGCTAAGTTCGTCCAGAAGAGAGCAGAGCACACGAAGAAGAAAGAACAATTACCAGCGACCCAGCAGCGCTCAGTATCTCCAGAAATTATTATTCCTGCCGCTCTCCAGAAGAGGAAAAAGAAGAAGTCGCACGGCAGATTCAAGCGGAGTTGGATTCAGGAACTTGTCTTGCTTGCAAAAACAGGAAGTTGATGACGGAGTCGGGTTGGGGCGTCTCCGGACGCGACCACAGTTTAAGGCTTTGAAGGGAGGAGGACCTCTCTTCCACGGAAGAGATTGGGAATGCAGAGGAGGAGGATGTGGACCGCGTCGCGGAAAACGAGAAAGATTTAAGAAGCGGGGAGTTCGTCAACCAGGGGAGGACGGCTTTGTTTATTCTGCAGAAGTCTAGTCCTTCGCTCAAGGTTCATTCGCATCTCTATATGTATATGTGTATATATATATATATAGAGAGAGAGAGAGAGAGAGAGAGACGCTGAATAAAGTGCCAAGAAACTGGAAGGAGGGGTCGCGTTTTCTTGGGGAGGACGCTTCGGTTGTAGTTTAACACGCAATTCAGCAAGCAGAGAGAGAGAGAGAGAGAGAGAGATCACAGGGGAAGGCATTTCTTGGGATTCTTGCTTTTCCCGGCAGGGACGGAAGAGCAGTTGGACCGTTTCCGGTCCGAACAGGGGGCATCACGTGACCGTGATGATGCCACTTTTTTTTTTTTTTTTTTTTGAACAGATGATGCCACTTGTTTGCGTGGTTCGACTTCGACATGTGATTGTCCGACCATAATGACAAAACCATGCTTTAGGCTACTTATCCGAAGGAAACGACATAATTACAAACTATGCTCCATTATCGCTCTTGTTATGTAAGGGACCTAAGGGTATAATATCATTTTCCAATTATGCATTCCCGTCTTTATGCATGCCCATCTTCTGATTTCTTATGCATACATATAAGTTAGATGAAGAGACACATTATGCAAATCCAATAATCTTAAAATAAAAACACGAGATTTTTGTTGATTCCATGAATAGAATGCCCGTCCTCCCTTGCTACACCAGTCTAGTGTGCTTTTAGGCCTTAAATTCAAAACCCACAACTAGTACATATAGATGAAAACTTGCTTGCACTTTGATAATAAATTTGTCAAATGAAATTGTACTTGTGAAGGGGTCATCATTCTCTTCTCCTCAAGTGTCTCGAGTACCCTTTCTTTCTAGTCATGACTTGCAATAACAATGGATCGAGATCCTTTGCCCATGGAAGATAAACTAACTCCTTAATAAATGACACATTAAACAAAGAAAACGAGTTAAAGGATTAAGTTTAGTCAACGTCATCAAGTTAGCTTCACTCACTAAAAAACTTAACCCCTAGCTCCCGTTTCCTCCTTCCGACATGGTTCACTCATATCTACTAATGTCTTTTTTCCCTTCTCCGAACTTGCATTTTGTCAAACTCATCACTTGTCAATTTTTGTTTTAGCATCGCAATGTAAGGCGGAGTATAATATTTTCATTGAAAGTTACTTTTTAGCTATTTAGGTTATGAGCTATAAAGTAAGTCTTGGTTCTTCATCTATTGATCCTATCGGGAAATTGAGTTAATAATTTACAATTTACATCAAAGGACAACGTAAACATGTCCAATTCGACTTTGAAAATTACGTGATGATCATTGGCATTAAGTTAATCACATAATCATCATGATTAATTGAGAGAAATTGACCGTGTCCAGAAATCTCCTTTCCTCGGATCTCCTCTCTTGGCGGTTATTAACGACCGGTTCCCCAACCGGTCCACCAAAGGAATGCGTCAATTACTTTTTCTTTTGGCTCCAATTTCTTTTCTTTTTCCCCTCTTGTAATCTTTAATGAAATTGCCCTTTTTTTCTTTTTTTTTTTTTTTTTGGGACTTTTCGCTTTGGGTGGGAGTGGGACCCGCGAAAGTCAAAAAATTAATTATTAAAGTAGAGTAAGGGTATAATAGTCAATTCAACAGAAATTACCTTACCGTGCCTTCACGGAGAAGAAAGAAGACGCGATGACTGTGTATCATTACGTCATTTTGGGGACATCGACTTTCGACTGGGAGGGCGGCTGAGCAACTTCAGGGTTTTTTTTTTTTTTTTTTTTTTTTGGTTCTATGTATCTGTCTTCTTCTTTTTTTCTCTCGTATGTCGTCGAGAGAAAATTAATCATCTAATTAATAGGAAGGGGGTTTCAAATTGCCTAAATTTCGATAAATTAATTGAACATCATCATTGAATTTTTATGTTCAAAAGATTGTCATTGTGGCCATGTCCAATTGTTGGCCCTATCCAAGCGTGCAAGGGGTCTCCCCTGTCAGGGGTGGGGCTTCAGTCTTACATCGAGGTTACGTGTGTGTTTGCGTGTGTGAGTATTTAAAATGGTGAAAAGGAGATTCAAGCAACACCCATCTTAGCTTTGTTCAAAGAAAGAAGCTTTCCATAAGTTTTACACAAACACAATTGGCTTTGTTGGGAAAATTATCAAAAAAGTTCTAAACTTATTATATAAGAGACAATTCAGTCTTAAACTTTTTAATTATGCTAATTTAGTCTCAAACCTTTGGAAGATTTATCAATTTAATGTTAAATATTTCAATTATGCCACATTTTAATAATTTGCCAATTTAATCATAAACCTTTCAAAAACTTGCCAATTTAGTCCTTTCAAATAATTATCCAAATAATTGGTCTAGAACTTTTTTGACAATAATCCTAAAGTTGTCTGACTTCGTTTGATTCCTCTTATTGTATTTTTTTTTCCTGCACGGTATTGCACATTAATTGTCGAATTTACTCACTCCAGCCGGCAAATATAACTAATAGTAAGACTAGAATTAGAATAATAGGGTTTGCTCGACAAGGTTGGATGATTGCTCAAAGGGTCAGCAAGGTCATCCTCTTACTTGTCACGGTTCTTTTTTATTGCCTTCGTGCAATTCGTTCGCTGCATGCATGTGCAACCACAAGCATTGGTCAGATCTATAGAAGCTCCCTCTTGTCTCAAATAAATCGCATTTATACATCACATCTTTGACACGGACATTCAATAGTTTAAAAAAAAAAAAGAATTGACAAAGGAAAACGAGATGGAAATGAAGAAGGGAAGTTAGAATACTAATCTCAGTTATCAACATACTGCAATATAGTTAGGGCAATGTAAAAAATTAATTCATTTACTTTCAGTTAACATTCAATTTGATTTCTGAACTTTAATTTTATTTAAATTTTAGTTCTAGTACCCTTGAGTTAAATTGATTTAGTCATTCTACTCAATTTGGTTCTTAGATCCTCATTTGTCGATAGGACTTTGTGCATCGATTGCCAAGGTTTCAATGCGGGGGTTGTGGACCCCTTTCCCCAATTGGGTGATGTAAGCACTCTCCCGTTGTTGTTGTGCCAACGTTCGCCAATATCGTGCAAGGGTTGACTTACTGTTGCTTGATGGCTATCTAAGGGCCGGCTCCCCTCGCCAAGGTTGACTAGGGTTGCCGGCTCGTGGATGAAGAAGGGACAGCTTCTTCCTCTCCCCGCCTCCTTTCTTTCTTTCTCTTCATTTTTTTCTCTTCAATTGCTTAAACTTTTCTGATGGTGCTCAACTGAGTTTTCTAACAGGACCAAATGGATCATAACTAATAATTTGCTTACATTATAAGATTTCAAGGGCTGAACAAAATTGAAGTTCAAAAACCAAATTGAATGTCGAGGACGCTAAGCTCTTGAATTTCCCCTTAGTAGTGTATAGGTCAACATCTCTGGCTATAAGCCGATGTAGTGGTTGGGTTAGGTCGACAATTTGATCAACCAATCGACAATGATTTCTCTTAAAGAAAGAAATTTCTAATGAGAGTTCGTACACGTTTTACTTTCTCTATTCCCGTAACCAATCCTCATCGATTGAGCAAAAAGGAGAGCTCCTCCACGTGTTCGTAGGAACATAGTTCGAAGCGATTAAGGTGGCTCTCTAGTCATCGGTCAATCATAAGACAACAGAAAAGAAAAATGTGAATTTAAGAAAGACCCAATCAAAATCAACATTAATGACGTCACCCGAATAGGTCAAGACAGTGAAATTGATAAATTAAGGCGGTTGAAGTTCACGTTCAACCACTTGATTCCATAAAATGGCGGGGTCGATGTGACGTGGAAATTTTATTTATTCATATAGTCATTATCTCCTTTATTTCGTTTGGTCACGTAGTCAATTTCTTGATTTTTCCACCTTTTTTTTCTTAATATATAAGAGACGAGGAAAGTGAGAATGCGACTTGGACCGAATCAAAGAAGCAAGCTTCGAAGAAGGTTTTCTCAAGAGTCAAGATTAGGCAATTTGGCAGCACCGAACATTCGTGTTCGGAATTTTCATGGGTCTTGCTGTATAAACCCGAGAACATAGGACAAAGAAGAAGACAATGTTCTAGAACTATGTCTTAAGCAATTAAGAAAAGATTTCATGTGTGTCAACTACATCGCTTATTACATCTTAATAATTACGTAATTGGATAGAAATTAGAGTAATTTATAAAATAATAACCAAGCAAAAGCCAGCAAAACTGAATTGTATATATTTATGTGTCTGCATAACTAGGGGTGTTATGATTCGATGCACAATCAAAAAGAATTAGAGAGGAAAAGCAAGAAAGAAAAATCGAGACACAAGGACATGGAGCCAGACTGTCATGCCATCTTGTCGATAAAGAGTATAAATCACATTCCAACACATCTCTTACTCACCCCAAACCCTAGCTTTGCGCTCTTCAGCATCTCCCTTCTCCTCGACCTCCTTAGTATTGTTGCCACCACCGTCGACTGACTATCCTTCCTGTGTCCCCTCATGCAGGCCTCTATCAGAGATGCATCCTCCTCCTTCTCCACCCCGTTCACCACCACCCTAGGCAGCGGGCCGGCGACTTGTGATTTGCGCTCTGAGCTAGCTGTGTTATTTTTCTCTTCTTTCCCGCGTAGTAACTGCTATTTACTATAAGTCACCTTTTGAGACTGGAGCTTGGATGGCCCTCAATTCAACCATCAACATGAGAAGCCAATCTACATGAGCTTACATGGCTTAGGAGCATTCCCCCGCTACCTTTTGCGATTTGATGCATGAAGAAAGTGGTTAGTATAATTTCCCCACAATGACTTATCTTTTTAAAAAGGGACGAGCAATAGCTTTTGACTAGCCATCCCTCCAAGATTCGAGATGACTCAGCTTTAAAGCATGAATTAAAAGTACTACGAATACAGTTTTTAGCAAACTCATAGTTGCAATACATTTATAATAATATAAGGTGGACTTGAAATCGGGATACGTGGACTACACTACTCGAGAGATTAAGGACGCGAATGATAACTATTTTGTTTCAAAAATCAATTTTTGGCCAAAAATTGATTTTATAATTTATATTCCCTAAACAAATTTCTAAGTAAAAATACGCATTTAATAACAATGCAAAATTCTTTTTCCTAGAGTAAAATTTTTATAGATAATGATACAAAATTTCTCTCTCTTGAGTAGGTGGTGGTAGGCATGACCGGCAACGGATGGCGGGCAATGGATGGAGAGTGGCGGGCAGGCGGGTAGGCGATTAGTAGCGAGGTAAGTGATGAGAAAAGTTTGTATTTCTCATTTTGTTCAAAGAATAAATTAGTAAAAAAGTTTTATTTTTGATGTTTGTTCCACGCTTATTTCTAGACTAAAAAATTATTTTTGAAATAGAAAAATAAAATTATGTTACCAAATTGATTTTTGTTTCAAACCTATTTTCAAGAACAAAAAAAAAAAAAAACATAATTGTTATCATGCGTCCCCCAAATGACGTTGAATTCTATATAGTACGATATTGTACCATGGAACGTTAAAGATACTTTAGTGTAATTGAGCACTAAACGCTGCGAAACATTTTCTAATGTGTATTTTTTTTTTAAATTATATTTACAGCGCTGTGTTGCATTTGACAAGGCGGAATTAAATAAAATTGGCAAATGGAACGGCAATATGCTGTAGCATTAGGAATCTTCCTGTGGTGTATAAAGGTTGTTAAAGTGGGGCCCATCGTCCCCCGTGCAAACCGTGATTGCTGGCGCAACGACTTCGTTAAATGATTAAGAGACGACGGAATTAAGAACGCGGCTTGGACCAAATCCGAAGAAACAAAGCTTCGAAGAAGGTTTCTAGTCTCTTTTTTTTTAATTCTCCTGTTTTCGTCTTCTCTTTAGAAACCACAATTGAATGCTTGAAACTCTAGAGATAACTTCTTCGAAGATTCACCCATGCCACACCACCATCGTCGAAGCTAAGGCTCCTCTACATCCTCCGTTATTGTCGGAGAAGCTACTCCATATTCTTGAATGCAAAGTGGACACCTTCTTCCACCGTAGGGTTGTCCATCGAGGCAGCACTTGCGTATTTTGGGAGCTCAATAACTGGTCGGGAGAAAAGAACCACAGAACGCACGGCGCAAACAACCACGCGGGCAAAATGCATAGTTAGGTCAAAGAAAGCTTGCACAAAGCTCGAGGCGACGATGAGCAAGCCCTGTCGTTGGCAAGCAATAATGTGGAGAGAGATGGCGATTTCCGACGCGAATTAGCACACGTTTTAACATGATTATATTGGGTGTTCCATATTTAGCGGAGCTGAGATATAGGCATGGTTAACTTAGTGAGTGAAAAAAAAAAAAAAAATATCACCCCGGGCGGTCAACCTCTTCTCTCGCACTCAAGTGAATGAATAGGGAGATAGGCCCATCAATTTGAGAACGAGGCCCCAATCATTCTCTCAAGTGCACGAGGCAGGCTTACCGTGGGCCGGTCATATCATTTGCTCGTGACCGTGATGATTGAGAAAACAGCCCTCGCCCCACGATTCCAGTTTCACGCTTCATCCGCAAGCAACCTCGTTGATCACGCCTCTAAATGATTACCTTCTCTCTCTCTCTCCCCAACGTTTCTTTTCCTCAGCTTGACTTGGATCTGTCTGACATGGGATTCATGTGCATCGTATCTTACAATGGTTAGCAATGTGTCGTAAGCACTTGAAAAGATGAGGATCGAACTTGGATGTGACATATGTAAACCGCACAAATAAGCTTGTTCTCTAAAAATCAAGCCTGACAACCATAGATTTATTAATTCAACGAAACCAAAATCTTGTCTCGGAAACAGTAGCACAATATCCCCTGACTACCAAGGAATTATGACACTGTCTATATACTGATTGATGCATTGTGGGTTAGCAACTTGATTAATCAAGATGGTAGCCTGACATCAAATTCTTGCATATTTAGAATAGTTGATGCCAGCAACAAGGCTTCTTGCCTTCTCTAACGATATTACTCACACAAACAGCGCTTCCCAATAAAAAAATTGTGAGAAAAAAATCAAGGAATATTTAGCCTTATGATCAATCTTATGATAATCCCAAAAGAACAGAAGAAAAATAAGAAAATATATATTTAAGATGGTTTTATTCAGAGGAAGCATACTACCATTTGCTCTCTGTTTTTTATCAATCGATTCCAGGGTGTACCGTTTATCCAAAGGGAAGAGAAAGAAAACATCGAAGATAGTATGAAGATCATTCATACTCCTACTAAGAAGTAACTAAGAACGTCATTCAAGACGTGTTTTTGTATGATTTTGCTTCTTCTTTTCTCTCCTTAGCGTCAAGTGAACCTTCAAGATGCCTTTTTATCGAACTTGGGGTAATCCAGAACCTTTGGTTTACCATGCAAGATATCGAGCAAAACAGTGCTCTTGCACTTGGGGCATTCGAGGTATCCTTCCTCTGAGATCATCACGTACATGAGGCACCGCTGACACCCGACTAGCATCATCGGTATGACTGCTGGGCCGTCATTGCTAGAGCAGGCGAGTGATGAAAACTCGTCCGAGTTCACCTCCAGCGACAGGCACGAGCTTGAAGATGGCGACACCGTTAAGGATTCAGTTGGAGACTCCATGATAGGGTTTACCATTGGAGGGGAAAGGTTGAGCTTCAAGTCAAGTTCGTCTCCACCGCCGGCGGCACGGCAACTCATATCCTCTCTAGCCTTTGTGTAATAAATCTCTCCTGTCTGGCATGTACATACCCCAAGAAAGCGATTGACTCATGAATATCCAATACAATCTTGTAGAAAGATTACTGGTACAATTATGAAAACCGAATCTCCATTGACAACCCAGTATCAAAGATATTTATCAAATAATAATTTGCGGAGGGTTTACGTCCATCAAGAGAACAATTTTCAACTCGGGCATGTGGGGATGAACTAGTTATGATAATTGAATATCTATATCTATATCATGATCAAATGGTGATGGTGTAACCCAATTTTTTACAGTAAAAGTAGACCTAATAGGAAACCCGGAGCAGGAAGTAGCAAAGAAACGACTTGTGATGGGCTGAGGGGTTGTGCTATACCTTGAGATCAAGGAACTTTTGCCAGCCTAAAGGGAGAGGATATGGCTCTTCTAGTTCAACATTGCGAGCGATTGGTGAGGGTCTTACGATGCCGGTTAAGTTGAGGCCGGCATATGGACCGCCTATGCTCGAAATTACACCATGGACTTCGCAGTGTTGGTGGCCGAACTGAACATCTGTGATCATTTTATACAAGAGAAGTGAGGGGGAGAGAGCTGCTTCCTTTAAAAGGCTTAAACGAGAGAGAGAGAGAGAGAGAGAGAGAGAGAGAGAGAAGGAAGGTGGCTTTATTCATTGCATGGTTGGGCGGTGTGTGTGTGTGTGCCGATAGAAGAGAACCAAAGTTTCCACAACTGAACATTAATAGCAAAAGTCCAACACCACCCAAAACTCCGATGCAAGACACCAAAAAAACTTTTGATGATGTAACAGCCTAAACTAAAATAAATATCCACGAAATAAGTCTGCCTGCTTGACTCTTATCTTTTGCCGCCTTGGTTTTCTTTTTCCTTTATCATCGCAGGATCAATTTATACTCTAATGTTCGGGTGAAACATCATGTGTTCATCATCAGCAAAATTTAGGTCAAGTATTAAGTCTCATCTTAATTTTACCAGAAGTTCCCCGACAAGTATTTAATAGGTTATGCTGATCGATTTTCGGGAGTTTGTGAAAGCCATTCTAGGTCCTACGAAAAAATAGAATAATTATATAGTATCAGCCATGTGATTGGTTATGTCCACTATTTCATCCACAGACTCAATCTATATATTATCTTCTCACCATCTAAATTTTCTCAGTGATATCAAAGAGTTTTTTTTTTCTTTTCTCGTCAATCTTACATTTCACCCTTGATCAACCCATGGAAAGAGACCACATATTTGCTTATCAAGAGCTGGGTAACATTTGATGTCATGCATGATACAAATGTAGTTCTATCGATTCAAGTGTGCAAGCGAGCATTTCGACAAGTTGGTTTCTTCTAATCACTCCATGAGAGAAAACTCTAAGTCCTCACACCTGAAATGATCTATTCTCCACAGAAATTTTCAAGGTAAGAGGAGATGTGTCATGGAAATGATAATGTCTTTCATTGAATACGACCATGATCAAGCAAGAAAGTCCTGGGAAGAATTGCGCTGGACACTTCAAGGCTCATGATAGACGGCCTAATTAATTGCTTCAAAACTGAGTAATTCCGAGTTAATGAAGTGGTTGACATTGTTGTCAAGGTATAGTTTTTCAACTGATTACGACTTAATAATTAAGTCAGTAGATTTTGTCCTTATTCGTTATAGTTTCTTCAGCGTTATTTTAGTAGGTCTTGGGATATTAAAGATAATACAATGCGGTCATTGGTGGAAGAGTAAGTTGGAATACTTTGGATATGAAATCTCAAAGCTCATGTGCGGAACAAACTTACAATTCTTTTCCATATTTTTTGACATGTACGATCGTTCTATAATATGATTAATTAGTAGTGTTAGAGATAAGGAACATTGCAAGGAACAATAATCCTTTGAAACCCTAGCATTAATATAAGGATAATGATGTGGGCAGTTTTGGCGGTCAGGAAAAATTGTTCAAGCTATGAATTATCCTCAGATATGATCGACTTTATTTATCATGTCGCACATTAAATAGGATCACCTAACTATTTTTGCTTACGTTGCGAACAAGCCTATCGCACGTCCTTAGAGTTTATCAAAATACAGAAGAGAAGTACAAAAAATGAAAAACTATATAGAGTTGCATAATAAATATTAAGTTTGAACTCTATTAAGTTTGATCTCTAAAAAAAACGCATCTCACTGAATTTCAAGCTTCCCATTAATTAGACGAAAGAGTTAGCTGTATCGTTGACCTCCTAGAGCTCAACTAGGTTTGGTTGTTCATAGCAAACCACTCTCATCAAATCTTTGACCTTTGGCATTTCATTAAAAAATAGCTTGACCCCTTTATTTGTGGATCTCTCTCGAGGGGAATTAGCTAATCAAGATCACTTTTTGCCTTGTGCAATCAACAGCATATCACGATATATATCCCTCGAAAAGAATATGAGAAAGTCAACGAATCTTAGCTACCTTTTGCTAGTGGCTACTGCGTGATCTTTTGAAGTTGAAGTAGATAATGCTTGCAACAAGATCATTTTTGATTCAAAGTTTCTGTAGCTATAGGAATTAATGTTTCACGTGGACTCTTGGGGCTGAGAGGACAACATGCCCAAAAACGAGGACCTCACTGCAACTTGTCTTCCTCAATTAGTTATGTTTTCAAAGGAATTAATAAATGAGGGAAACAAATCGATGTTGAACAACGCAAGGGGTGCGAATGAGTTTGTTTCAATCACGCCCATCATTATTCCAAACTACTCCAACCGGTCCTGTTTGACTCTACTTCATTAAAGAGGCTAGTTGACGAGGAAGATGACCCAACCATTGATGCATCGATGTTTTGTGGTTGCTTTTGCTGGTAAGGACAGGAAATCCCCCTCATTGTTGTTAGATGAGGAGGAGCTGCATTTGTGAAATTCATGAATTGGTAACATTTCACGAAAGTGGTAACTATCTTGACAGTGAAAAGATTGAATGCCGGAGGCATCACTGTGTCGTCCACGGTCGGCGATGGTTGGAAGGAGTAGAAATCTTAATGTTTGTTGGATAATCAAGAATGAATCCGGCGGAATAAAAAGGGCTTAGTTCCCAATCGTGAAATCGTTTGGTTAATTAGAATGGAACGGAATGAAAATGGAAATTGGGAATGAAAATTGTGGTATTATTAATTTTTCATTAACATGGGGGAGATGGGAATCAATGAAGAGAAGCGAGAATAAGTTATTAAGAAGGGCAAGTGGATTTATGGGTTAAGGATCATTAGCTAAATCTTGGATTTTGTAACTTTTGTATGAAATTGAATTTAACATGGTAAAGAAAGACACTCGACTAATTTGCTAGTAGATGTAGCAACTCGAAACCATAAATTCATAGTGTACAAAGATAAATTGCAATTCCATAATGTCAACAAATACAGTTGTTTTTAAATTAATTCATATTGTATTTTTCTCATAATCCATTCCACATTCTTTTATCTTATTACATCATTTCATTCATTTATAAATGAGGAGTTAAGAAAAAGATTCATGTATAATTAAGGTTGTGTTAGTTAACAGGCTAAATAGTAACTTATTCTATTCTTTTGTTCTAGGGAATAGATTTGAAATAGAAATTCATTTAGTAAATTTTTAGTTCCAAGGGATAGATTTGTAGAAGTTAATTTTTTTTTTTCAAGAATAATTCCAGATCAAGCCAAACTTATTTTTCTCTTTCTCTTTTCTTCTTTTCTCCATCTCTCTTCTTCTTCTTCTTCTTCTTCTTCCTCCTAGGCGGTCACTACCCATTGTTGGCCACCGCCGGCAGTCGCCGACGACCAGTTGGATGAGGTCTAGCGAGCTTGGCAGAGCTTCGCCTGGCTACCAGTATGGCTTGACCTTGCCTAGCGCGACAAGCCTAGCTGATGGCCTAGCAAGGCTTTGGCGAGCTCACTAGACCTTACCTAGCCAATCGCCAGGCATGGCAACAGAGAAGGAGGAAGAAGAAGAGAAAAGCAAAAAAAAAGAAATAATAAAAAACATTTAAAAAAATATTAAAGTTAAAAAAATTTAAGAAACCTACCCAATTTATGATAATAAAAAAAATCATTTCTGAGTGAAAATGGTTCTTGACAACATAATGGCTACTAAATGCACCCTAAGTCTCTAACTCTTCCAATCAAAGGTGTTACGAATGTGTAGTGTCGTCAACTTAAATAATGTTCGATGTTGTCTATGAACTAGACTTTTCAAATTGGGATATAGATCTATTTTTTAACCTATATTTGATAGAGTGGGTTATTATATGAATTAGTTATAATGGGTTAGTAATAAATGGGTTCGCAACTTACTTAGATCAAGTTAGCTCTAACTCTCTCTTGCCCTCCTCATTCACTCAATTCTCTTACTTCAATTTGCGTATGAGTTTCTTAGATTGAGTTAAATATAGAAGTGTTTTAGTGATATGGGTCGAGTTGTATATGGATCACAAGATTTGTATTGCATGATAAATTAATCAAAACAGATTAAATGAGTTAATTTGAGTAAGACAATGTTCAATTTGACGCAAATTCAAACCCCATCCAATTCACTTGTTTGAAAGGTTGATCTTGTTCTTACTCTTGGAGACATTATTGAGTCTAACCCTGACTCTTCATTAAGTGGATCCCATGTAATACCCAATTTGAGGGTTGATGCAATTATTTCTCTATATTTTGTTAGAATGTTATTTTGTTTCTTCCATGCTATGTTTGGAAGCACCATGAGAGCAGAAAATACCCATCATTTATTTTTACTCTTCCTTCTCTTCTCCCAAAAATTTTGGAAAATTCTAGATTTTCCATTCAAATTTATTCTCTCCATTTTCCCATTTCTGAAACATTAACATTAATGACCCTGCGGATGCGGTGTGTGCCTTTTGCAAGTCGACGCCAGATTCTATTGATCATTTGTTTTTTGGATGTAGCATTACAACCAATTTAGCATTCCTGTGGGCGGATAGATGTAACCTCCCTTGGCATAACAGGTCTTGGGCCGACAACCTTCGCTGGGCTCTGAAGTTCCTTCCCGGTAAGGACTTCTATCAATCCATCGCCCGATTTTCCTTTGGAGCTCTCTGCCACCTTATTTGGAAATACAGGAATGAGATTCTGTTTAGAAATTACACCTTCACGGTTCCAGCTCTGAAGAATCACCTGATTAAAGTGGTTAAGCATAAGGCCCTGACTTTCACTAATGTTGAAGACAATCCAAGAAATAGGAGGCTTCAACGCAAATGGGGGATTGACCCTTGTATTTTCTATTCCTCTTTAGTACTTCCTTAGCATTCTTGCTGTCCGGTTTTTGTTGCTGGGTGGACCGTTGCTATGCTTTGTTGCTGCCGTGGAGTCTCTCGTTGCCGCTTGTGGGTGTGGTTCTTTAGTCCCGGATTTTGGGCTTCGGTTGCCACTGTTTGGCTGGCTAGTCGCCTTCTGTATTGGTCTTACTGTTGGTTGTGACCGTCGTTGTGTGACCGTGCCTTCTTGCTCTTCTGCCTTGTAGGCTTTTGTTTTCTCTTCTTTCGGCACCCTTCCACTCTGTATGCGTTGTTCATTTTGAGTGTAAGTTTTGGTGCCGTTTGCTTGTACATATTGGTTAAGCTTAATACAATTACCTTTCACCAAAAAAAAAAACATTAATGACCCTAACATTCATATAGTTCATATGAAATATAAAGTTAATAGGGAAAAGGATACTTAAAGTATTAAAACTTTCCTATGATCATCTTCATGCTATAACTTTTCAAGTGATCATTTAAGTGTCATAACTTTTCAAAACAAATCACTCAAGTTATAGCAAAGATTTCATGCCAGAAAATCTTATTTGGCATTAATTTTAGGTGAGCCACTCTATCTAATTTAATATCAAACTAATGCCACATAAAATTTTCATATTAGGAAAATCACCGATAGAACTTACAGTTATCGATTTTTTTCAAAAAAATTATGACATTTAAATGATTGTTTGGAAAATTATAATACCAAAGTAAGCATCGTACTAAAGTTATGATACTATTAATGTGCTTATCCACAGGTAAATATTAATGAGTTCTATGGTAAATTTTGAAAAATCTAAATGAAACTATAAAAGAGGGAATAATAAGTAGTTAAACTAATTTTCGATTTGGCAAAAGAAATAATTCAATTCAAGAACCCTACCTCTTTTAATTTGGGATTGCTCATTTCTCTCTTTTTGTGACGACCCAGACCCGGGGCAGTACGGAGGGATGGACTGAGATCGCCTTGGCAGTATGCGGGCAAGACTATGGGCATGTCTCTTGTCCCACATCGCTTAGGGGGGAGTCCTGGGCTAGTTTATAAGGCTTATAAGGCTTAAGTCCCTTTAATCTGTGTAACGCGTTTTAAAGCCGTGAGGACTCAGTGTCCAAAGCGGATAATATTATACAGTGGGGCCCGGGTCATTACACTTTTTGACCAAAACAGACGAGTCCTTGATTTAGAGGACTCACGAATGACGTCGTTTTGTAGTCGCAAGAAACATATATTCGCCTTGCTAATGAGTCTACACATTATTGCCGTTAATTTCACAAGTGAAAGTTCATATATTTTTTTGAATTGTTTGAAAGGTGGGGATATTTTAATCCTACGAATATAAAATGCATGCCTTATCTCAATTTTTGGATTATTTAGCCCATATCAAAAGCTTCGAGCATCATATTTACTTTATGAGTTCAATAAGTATGACCCTTTCCACATGTGATATTATAAATCTGATTATCCGGAAGATGCGTGGAGCGGCTCAAAACGGTAAAGGTCATGACAATCAACATTTGATTGGCTCAATAGAGTCCTGTACTTTGCACTTAGGAGACGGTTGTTTTGTTTCGTTTTTGGTCTTTTGACGTTAAAAATGAGAAGTGCCAACGTTGAACTTCTCAAACTCCCTTTCATCTCAAACCCAAAAATATAAAAAATATTACTTTACAAAAAAAATAAAAATTAATTGTTCTCTACCTTCCACACTCACCGCCACTTTCGTTTCCCATCCCCCCACCTCCTTCCTTCCCAAAACAAAGCATAGCATAGCAATGCCCTTGGTACATCTGTATCTTTGACAAAAATTCAGATAGAGATTGCTCACGAGGATGAACAAAAACCGGTTCAAACCATTAAATAGATACAAACGGTTTAGGTCTTTGGTAGAGATGCCTCATAACTTTCAAAGCCGGAGAATCACCGTAGACTCGTATACTTAATGAGAACCCATGTTGAAGCTTTGAAGAAGTTCGAAAGAATTGAGTCTTTGGTACACAATTGCCAAGTAAAATGGATACTAGATGGTATGTAATGATGCATCGAATATCCATCCACAGTTGGAGGATAACTTGAGAATAATAGAGAGCATAATCTTTAGTACCTTTAAGGTATCTCATCAGCCTATCAAGGGCATCCCAATGCTCTTTCGGGATTACTAGTAAAACGACTCAGCATACCAACTGTAAAGGCTATGTCAGGTCTAGTGCAACTCATAGCATACATGAGACTACCAAGCAGTTTCGAGTATTTTAACTGATCAACGCCGGTCCCTTCATTAGGACTCGGTCTGTTATTATGCTCACATAGTGTCTCACTCGGTTTACACTTATCGTATCCCCAAGTAGAAAGTAGCTGCTCAATATAATGAGTCGGCTAAGGGAGATAACTTGCCGTTTAAAGCTTACTTTCATACCAAGAATGGTATTAGCAATACCAAGATCTTTCATGTCAAATTCTTTAGCTAAAGTAGCTTTCACGTCACTCACTACGGAGAATGATCGGAACCAAGAATTAACATGTCATCAACATACAAGCAAATGATGACTATCTTATTTGACATAGAACGATGGTAAATGCATTTATCGAATAACTAGACCGAAAGCCATAACTCTTTACCACTTTGTCAAATTTAAGATGCCACATCTTAGGTGCTTGTTTAAGACCATACAAGGATTTATTCAATTTACAAACTTTGTCCTCAAGACCTTTCATAACATATCCTTCCGGTTGTTCCATGTAAATTTCCTCATTTAATTCCCCATTTAAGAAAGCTGTTTTTACATCCATTTGATGCACTACAAAGTGTTCAATAGATGCCAAGGCAAGAAGAATTCTTATAGTTGATAGATGACACAGGTGAATAAACATCAAAATAGTCTATTCCACTCTGCTTTGTTTATAGCCTTTAGCTACTAAACGTGCTTTGTATACGGCTATTGATCCATCACTATTCGTTTCTTCTTCAACACCCATTTACAGACCTATAGCTTTAGCCCCTTTTGGCAAATTTACTAGCTGCCAAGTGTGGTTCTCGCAGCAGAGAGCTCATTTCATCATCTATGGCTTCGCCCACGGTAGAGATTCCCTAGATCTCATTGCTTCCTGATAGGAGAATGGATCATCCTCAAGATGGTAAGCAACAAAATCCTCACCAAAACTTCTGGGAATTCTCTCTCTTGTAGATACTCTTACTGGAATTGGTTCAATAGCCAAGCGTGTGGAATTAGTGTCGAAGGGCCCGCTTGATTCTACGGGAGATTCTAAAATCATATCTGTAGATCCAGAAACATTCAAGCCTTGATCTCTGAGAAACTTGTTTTCGAAGAACACTGCATCTCTAGATTCTATCACTATGTTAGTAGATAGATCTAAAAACCTATTTGCAGCACTATCTTCTGCACTACCTAGATATACACAAGTAATGGTTCTAGATCCCACCTTAGGTTTCTTAGGATCTGGTATGCTTACATAAGCAATACAGCCCCAAGTCTTAAGAGTATCATATCTACAAGGGTGCTTATGCCATATCTCATAAGGTGTCATAGACAACTTAGAGTGCGGCAACTTGTTCAAGATGTGATTAGCGTTAGAACTGCTTCTCCCAAGAGGAGGAAGGCATGCCAGCTGTAAGTAACATAGAGTTTAACATTTCAGTTAATGTTCTATTCTTACGCTCCGCAACGCCATTTGATTGGGGTGAATAAGAAGCGGTGGTTTCAAGTATTATACCTTCGAAGCACAAAATTCCTTGAACCTTGACATAGTATATTCTCCTCCTCTATCACTCCTAAACCTCTTAATTTTCAAGTTAAGTTGATTTTCTACTCTAAACTTGAAAATCTTAAATTTTTCAAAAGCCTCATCTTTCGATTTCAATAAATAGACATGACAATATCTAGAAAAATCATCTATGAATGTTATTAGATACTTCCGACCACCTTTAGTAATGTAATTTCTAAAATCACAAATGTCGAGAATGTATTAACTCAAGAAGTTGTGTGCTTTTAGAAACCAACTTAAAGGGTTTTCTAGTGATTTTAGCCTGTGCACACACTTCACACTTGTCAAATCGAATAGAAGTATCTAATGGAATGTTGTGAGTTTTAGCTAGATGTTGCATTTTCCTGTAATTCACATGTCCAAGTCTATTGTGTAGCAACTTTGGATCAATCAAAATAGAATTCACATGGTTTATGCTATCAGTATTTAAACTCAACCTATACATACCATTAACCATGAATGCACAACCGAAATAATACGAGTTAACAGATAAAGTTACTCTACCATTCATAGTTGAAAAAGACATACCAGCTTTATCAAGTAAACTCATAGATATCAAATTCTTTTTAAGTAAAGGTACTACTCTAACATGTTTTAGAGTTAGTAATTTACCCGAAGAAAGCACCAAATTTGGTTCCAAAGATGAGTCACCTTTGCCTCACCACCATTGCAATTTTCCACAGTGTCTTTCACTTCTTTGACCTCAGTGAGTAAGTTCTTGTCATTTGTAGCATGACAAGTAGCGCTTGTCCAACCACCACTCGAAGAGACGCTAGCCTTTCCATTATTCATCATTCCAATGAAGACTTGAGGCTCGAGATCCTCTAATTAGCATATTGGCCTCATTCTGTGGTGTGTCATTCTTTGGCTTCTTTGGTAACTTACACTCTGTTGCCCGGTGACCCCACTTTCCACAGTTATGGCACTTGCCCTTCTTCTTCTTTTGGAAGAGAGTCTTTTTGGCCTCTAACTGTAAAGAGGATTCACCTTTTGGTGACTTGAACTTTTTCTAAGGTTTATTGGAGTGTGAAACTAAGTTGGCAACTGACTTTTATTGTCCTACTTGTTCAAAACTCTTCCTAGTAATATTTTGATCCTCAATGTGAATATACCTCTTTAATTCATCAAGTCCCATCTGTACCTTCAGTCTGTGCATTTCAGTCTTGAAAGAACTCCATTTAGTTGGTAGTTTGCTTAACACAAGACCAACAAAGAGATTATCGGACATATCAGAGTTATCATCTTTCAACTTGTTCCTCATGTTCTCAAATTCAACTAACTGAGAGGTGATGCTTGAATTCATAGTGAATTTAAAATCAAAGAATTTCTCCGCTAGGAGAGTTTTAGAGAGCCCCTCTTGTTTTTGGAGCGAGCGTTCAAGTGATCCCATATCTCTTTCGCCGTCTTATACTCACTATAAGTCATAGCTTGATTAGGATTTAGAGAGTTCAACAAGTAATCTCTACAAAAATCCTCATCTTTGTTCCATTGATATTCATCCACATCTTCAGTGGTAGATGCAAAATCACTTAATACAAGTATAGAATATGTCACGTTCTTTCATGCCAAATTGAACATGTAATTTCCAGCCATGAAATTCAGTAACATCAAACGATTGCAACTTTATAATATCATAGGAACTACGCTTTGCCATTTTAATCAGAGCAAAGTGTTAGAAAGAGTGCACCTTGGAGTCCTCGGAGCCACAAAGTCGAATAACTCTCCTAACCTTGATCAAACCACTCTGCAGAGATGGGTATGTTGAAAACATTTTCACGTGAATCCTCTCATAAGTTGATCTTCTTAAGGAACTTCCCATCGATCGAACCTTCCTTCCGTCCTCCCCTCGTCCCTCCTCCCTCGAACGCGCCGGTTGAGGGCGACTCCATCGATTCCGACCCGGCGGCCCTTTAATTATAATCCCTCTGCTTAAATCTTGCCCATGAACCAACCATCTGTCATTAACCTCTGCAAATCAAATTCTTTGACCTTCTTGTTTCTTGTTTGCTTTAGAGATTTTCACAAGCACGCCTGATTACTTTTACGCAAAAACCCAAACAATTATAATATACTGAGAAAAGCGTAGCCTGCCGTAAAAAGAGGGGAAACTGTCCTATTGATCTAAAATTTATTAAACAGATGCCAATTTACTTTCCGATTTTGCCGATTTAACTTTAAACGTTTGTGAGAAATTTCAATGCGATTCTTTCGGCCAATTTTCGTCGTGAATTGCTAACGTGGCACGTAGGGCGACCGGCGAACAATACAACGCACGTATGAAAAATATCTCGATAAAAAAATTCCAACAAAATGTTTTAGCATGAAAGCTTCCTCGGAACTTGGTGTCAATGTAGGATGAGAGTGGAAAATTCCAAGGTGCACCGATATACCATATGATAACCTTTTACGATTATTTTATGCTCGATTAAATGACACTAGTAATGTCATGAGATTATTATTTCACTATACATTTATATATAATTATGACGAGGCATCGTAAAAACCTAAAAAGCGTCCGTTGAGAATGTGCCATGGAAGTGCCCTTCAAAAGAGTGTCCTCCAGGGAGTCGCCCATAGTTTGCTCAAAATACCTGCTACATCTCATCGGGGATAACTGGAAAAACATAAGACATTCGAGGGATTTGAGAATACATGCTCACTTTCTATAATATTTTAAAAATAATAATTATTTCATACTCTTTCATTCTCCTTCACTGTGCTCCTCATCGAAAGGAAACGACATAATTACAAACTATACTCTATTATCGCTTTTGTTATGTAAGGGACCTAAGGGTAT
Source organism: Eucalyptus tenuipes (assembly GCA_014182365.1). Lineage (NCBI taxonomy): Eukaryota > Viridiplantae > Streptophyta > Magnoliopsida > Myrtales > Myrtaceae > Eucalyptus > Eucalyptus tenuipes. Next base: position 29,417,665 of record CM024547.1, on the reverse strand, counting down.
AATATCATTTTCCAATTATGCATGCCCGTCTTTTGATTTCTTATGCATATATATAAATTAGGTGGAGAGATACGGGTCGCGAATCCAATGGACTCAAGATGAAATCACAAGATTTTGGTCAATCCCATGAATAAAATGCCCGTTCTCCCTTGCTACGCCGGTCGGACATGCTCTTAAGCCTCAAATTCGAAACCAACAACTAGAGCATCTAGAGGTAAACTTGCTTGCATTATGGTAATATATTTATGTCCCATGAAATTGTACTTGTGAAATGATCATCATTCTCTTTCGCTCGAGTGTCTTGAGTACGTTTTCTTTCTAGTAATGACTTGTGATAACAATGAATCAAGATCCTTTGCCCTCAGAAACAATGAATCAAGATCCTTCGCCCTCAGAAGATAAACTAACTCCTTAATAAATGACACATCAGCATTAATAAATGACACATCAGCAGAGAAAACAAGTCAAAGGACAAAGTTTGGTCAACGTTGCCAAGTTAGCTTCACTCACTAAAAACCTTAACCCCTAGCTCCCGTTTCCTCCTTTCGATAGGAGTCGCTCATCTCTGCTAATGTCTCTTTCCCTTTTCCAAACTTGCATTTTGTCGAATTTATCACGTGTCAATTTCCGTTTTAGCATGTATCACAATGCAAGGTAGAGTATAACCTTTTAAGTTACTTTCTAGGAATTGATGTTACAAGCTATACGTAAGTCTCGATTCTTCATCTATTAATCCTGCCAGAAATTGAGTTTATAATTTGCAATTTACATCAAAGGACAACATAAACATGTCCAATTCGACTTTGAAAACTACGTGATGATCATTGGCATTAGGTTAATCACGTAATCATAATGATTAATCGAGAGAAATTGACCATGTCCAGGGATCTCCTTTCCTCGGATTTTCTCTCTTGGCGGTTATTAACGGCCGGTTCCCAACCGGTCCACCGCAGGAATACGTCAATTACTTTTTCTTTTGGCTCTTATCTCTTTTTCCCCCGTTTTAATCTTTATTGTAATTCTTTTTTTTTTCTTTTTTGGACTTTTGGCTTTGGGTGGGAGTGGGACCCGCGAAAGTGCAAAATTAATTATTCAAGTAGAAAGGGTATAATAGTCAATTTAGCCGTCATTACTTTACCGTGCCTTCACGTATTAGAAAGAAGACATGCGCTGGCCGGGTTTCAATACGTCATTTTAGGGACGCGCGAGCGTTTGGAGGGCGGCAGAGCAACTTCACGGGTTTGGTTTTTTTTTTTTTTTTTTTTTGGTTCTATGTATTTGTCTTTTTTCTTTTCTTGTATGTCTTTGAGAGAAAATTAATTGTCTAATTAATAGGTAAGGAGGTTTCAAATTGCCTATATTTCGATAAATTAATCATATTCTCATCATGAATTTTTTTCGTTCAAAAGATCGTTGTCGGGGGCGTGTCCAATTGCGTGGCCCTGTGCAAGCATGCAAGGGGCCCACGCTATCGAGGTTGGGGCTTTAGTATCACATTGGGCCTGCATGTGTCCGTGTGTGTGACAGTGTGAGTATATAAAATGGTGGAAAGGAGATTCGAGCTATGCCCATATTTGCTTTGTCCAAAGAAAGAAGTTTTCCAAGAGTTTTACATAAAGACAATTGGATTTAGAGAGGAGTTGTTGGGAAAATAGTGAAAAAAGTCCTAGACCATTGTTCAGCATCTAGTTCAGTCTTAAACCTTTTAATTGTATCAATTTAATTATAAAATTTTTAATAATTTTCCAATTTAGTCTTAAACATTTTGAGAACTTGTCAATGTAGACCTTTAAGCTAATTTTTTAAATAATAAGTTTAAGACTAAATTAACAATTTTTCAAAAGATTTAAGACTAAATTGATAAATCAAAAGGTTTATGACCAAATTGGTAAATCGTTAAAAGTTTTGGGATTAAATTAGTACAATTAAAATGTTTATGGCCAAAATCGTCAACCATACAATAAGTTTAGGACTTTTTTGACAATTATCATAAAGTTGCTCGATTGCTAAGAGACAAGAAGATTTCATCCGATTCCTCTCTCTCTCTCTGTTTTTTTTTTTTTTTGCACGGCATTGCACATTAATTGTCGAATTTAGTCCCTCCGCCTGACAAATTCAATTAACAGTAAGATGGGAATTAAAATATTAGGGTTTGCTTGACTCGGTTGGATGATTGCTTAAGAGGTCAGCGAGGTAATCCTCTTATTTGTCACGGTTCTTTTATATTGCCTTCGTGCAATTTGTTCGCAGCATGCATATGCAACCACGAGCATTGGTCAGATCTATAGAAGCTTCCTCCTGTCTCGAATAAATCGCATCTGTACATCACATCTTTGACACAGACATTCAATTAAAATGAAAGGGAGAATTGACAAAGGAAAACGAGAGCGAAATGAAGAAGGGAAGGTGGAATACTAATCACAGTTATCAACATATTGCAATATAGTTAGGGCAATGTAAAACATTAATACATTTACTCACGGTCAATATTTAATTTGGTTTTTTAACTTTAATTCTATTTAAATTTTGATTCCTACCCCCAAGTAGAATCGATTTAGTCATTCTAATTAATTTGGTTTTTAGTTACTCATTTGTTGATGGGAATTTATGAATCATTTGCCGAGTTGCAATGGGAGGTTGTGGACCCCTTGCTCGGTTGGCAAGGCAAGTGCTCTTCCATTGTTGTTGCGCCAATGCTTGCTGATACCGTGTAAGGGTCGACTAACTGTTGCTCGGTGGCTATCTGAGGGCTAGCTTCCCTTGTTGAAACCGTAGCAAGGGTCGCCAGCTCGTGGGTGGAGGAGGGACGGCTTGTTCCTCCCCACCGCCTCCTCTCTTTCTTTCCCTTCATTTTTCCTCTTAAATTCTTTAAATTTTTCTGATGGTGCTCAACTGAGTTTTTTAACATGACCAAATGGATCATAACTAATAATTTTCTTACATTATAAGATTTGAAGGGCTAAATAAAATTGAAGTTAAAAAACCAAATTGAATATCAATGACGCTAAGCTCTTGAATTTCTCCAATAATTAGAGTGTATATGGTCAACATCTCTGGCTATAAACCGATGTAGTGGTTAAGTTAGGTTGACGATTTGATTAACAAATCGATGATGATTTTTCTTAAAAAAGCAAATTTCTAATGAGAGTTCGTACACGTTTTACTTTTTCCTTTCCCGTAACTAATCCTCATCAATTGAGCAAAAAAGGGAGTCGTTCAATAAGTTTTTTTTTTTTTTTGTAACCGAGGACTCCACCACGGGCCCTCCGTACCCGAACGGCTCTTGAGGACCGGGCCCCTATACCTCAGGGGAGACTAGCCTAGCAATCCACCGTCAGGACCCCCCCACTTAAATCGCTAGCAACTGCAGATTTTAAACTCTTGACCTCATAGATGAGGGATGGACTCTCAACCAACGCAGCTATCCACGGATAGGTATCATTTAATAAGTTCGTTCGAACAAAGTTCGAAGTGATTAAGGGGGTTCTGTAGTCATCGGTCAACCATAAGCCAACAAAGAAAAAGATGAATTTGAGAGAGACCAATTCAAAATCAACATTAATGACGTCACCCGAATAAGTCAAGACCGTGAAGTTGATAAATTGAGGTTGATGGGTTTCACATCCAACCACTTGATTCCATATAATGATGGGTCGATGTGACGAGGAACTTTTATCTATTCATATAGTCATTATTTCTTGATTTCGGAATTTGTATTTTTTGTGATAACTATGTTGAGTACTGTCCAAAAAATCGTTCATCATTATTTCGTTTGGTCACGTAGTCATGCGAATTAGCACACATTTTAACATGATTATGCAGGCTGTCCCTTAACTACAGAGCGGAGATATTCACATAGTTAACTTAAGTTCTATTTGTTTGGCGAAGAATGTAACATTTCTAGAAAATGTTTTCAAGAGGCCAATTTCCAGGAAAATTACAATATTTTCTTATATTTGGCTTAAACTTGAAAATGAATTAAAAATATATTTTTTCGATAAGAAAAATCTTCCTCCATGCAATCCTTTCAATAATTTTTTATTTTATTTTTTTATTGATTTTAAAAAAAATATTTTCTTTTTCTTCCTTGACTAGCGAGGCTCTAGCTTGCCAGATAACAGCAAGGTCAAGCCTTACCTGATTAAGCAAAGTCGAGCTCAGGTCTCGCGAGATCTAGCGAGCTAGGTGAGTCTCGAGCCTAGTAACCTCGAGCAAGGCTGGAGCCTCTCCTAGCTAGCAGCTCGAGCCTCACCAAAGTCGGTGAGCAGCTCGAGCCTCACCAAATTCGGTGAGGCTCGAGCTCGCGACTAGCCGAGGAAGAAGAAAAAGAAAAATGACAATTAAAAACGATTTATAAAAAGAAATAAAAATAAAAATAAAAAGGAAAATAAAAGGAAAAATGTGTTCGGTGAAAGAAAGTGAGATGAAAGAAGATATGAAAAATGTTTTCCTAAACTTAAAAAGTGGGAAACATTTTCCCCCATTTTAGAAAAAAAAAAAATTAGTTGATAAAAAATGTTTTTTATTTTTATCAATTCATTTTTCGTGAACATACGAGAAAATTCAGAAAACGTTTTTTTAAAAGTTATTTTTCTCAAAACGAATAAAAGTTTAGTGAGTGAAAAATGCTTTAATATCACCTCGGGCGGTCAACCTCTCTCTCAATTGAATGGATAGAGAGACAGGCCCATCAATTTGAGAATAGAGGCCCTAATCATTCTCTCGAGCGCACGACGCAGGCTTTCCGCGGACCGCTCATATCATTTGCTCGTGACCGTGATGATTGAGAAAACAGCCATCGCCCCCACAATTCCAGTTTCACGCTTCATCCACAGAATGATCACCTCTCTCTCTCTCTCTCTCTCTCTCTCTCTCTCCCCGACGTTTCTTTTCCTCAGCTTGATTTGGATTTCTTGGACATAAGATTCATGTTTACCGTGTCTTGTATTGCTTAGGAACGTGTCATGGACAAGTGATAAGGTGGGAAATTGAAGTTTTGGGTGACATGTGGGTTAACCGCATACGTAACCTCGTTCTCTAAAAATCAAGCCAACAACATAGATTTATTAATCCAACGAAACCAAGATCAATACGGGAGTTGTCTCGGAACCATTAGCACAATATCATCTGACTACGAAGGAATTACAACACCGTCTATATACTGATGCATGGTGAGATGGTAACTTGATTAATCAAGATAGTAGAATGACCTCAAATTATTGCATATTAGAATAGTTAATATCAGCCAACAAGGCTTCTTGCCTTCTCCAATGACACTACTCACACAAACAGCGCTTCCTAATAAAATTTACATGTACAAATCAAGGAATACTTGGCCTTAAGATCAATCGTATAATGAGCCCAAAAGAACAGAAGAAAAATAAGAAACTATATGGACAAGATGATTTAATTTAGAGGAAACATACTCCCATTTGTTCTCTGTTTTTGTTCAATCGATCCCAGGGCCTACAGTTTCACCAAAGGGAAGAGAAAGAAAAACATAGAAGACGGTGTGAAGATCATTCATGCTCCTACTGAGAAGTAACTAAGAACAGCATTCAAGACGTATTTTTATATGATTTTTCTTCTTCTCTCCTCTCCTGAGCGTCAAGAGAACGTTCAAGAAGCCTTTTTATCCAACTTCGGGTCATCCACAGCCTTGGGTTTACCATGCAAGATATCGAGCAAAACAGTGCTCTTGCACTTGGGGCATTTGAGGCATACTTCCTTCGAGATCATCACGTACATGAGGCACCGCTGACACCCCACTAGCACCATCGGGGTGACTGCTGAGCTGTTATCGCTAGAGTAGGCAAGTGATGACAACTTGTCCGAGTCCATGTCCAGCGAAGTCGGTGACGTGGTTAAGGATTCAGTTGGAGATTCCGTGATCGAGTTTACCTTTGGAGGGGAAAAGGTTGAGCTCCAAGTCGAGTTCGGCTCCTCCGCCGCGGGCACGGGAACTCATATTCTCTCTAGCCTTTGTGTGATAAGTCTCACCTGTCTGGCATGTGCATACCCAAAGAAAGCGATTGACTCATGTATATCCAATACAATTGTAGAAAGATTACTAGTACATGTATGAAGACGGAAATATCCATTGACAACCCACGTATCAAAAACATTGATCAAATAATGATTTTACGTGGGGTCTACGTCCATCAAGAGGGATTTTCAACTCGGGCACGTGAAGATGGACTAGTTTTGATAATTGAATATTTATGTCTATATCATGATCAAATGGTGATGTTGTAACACATTTTTCTAGGGGAAAGTGTCAAAAAAATCATAAACATATTGCATTAGTGCCAATTTACTCATAAATATTTTAATGGTGCTAATTTAGTTCTAAAGTTTTTAACGGTGCCAATTTACTCATAAACTTTTTAAAAGAGCGCCAATTTAGCCCTTTCGGCTAATCTTGGCTTAATATTGCTGAAGTTTGCTGATGTGGACACCAAGCAACTTATGTGGTATTGTGATGTGGTATCACCAGTGCTAACATGGACAATTTTTAATAATATTTTAATAATTTTTTTCATTATTTTTTTTTTTTTTTTTCTCCTTCCTTTCTTCTTCCCTTAGGCGGTGGTCGGCCATCAGCCACAAGCGATGGCTGAGCGGGCTAGCCTCTCGTCTGGCCATGGCGAGGTTGAACCCCGGCAAGGGCTCCTCTCGCTAGATCTAGCCTGGTGAGGTTGACTATCGCTGGGGCTCGGCCACACCATGGCCAGGCAAGGCGAGCCGCCCCAACCATGGCCAGTGGCCAGCAACCCTAAGGGAAGAAGAAAGGAAGGAGAGAAAAAAAAAATAGAAAATGGAAAAGTAATAAAAATAAAAATTATTAGCCAAAATTAGCTAGAAAGATTGAATTAGCTTAGGACTAAATTAGTACTAGTTCAAAAAGTTAATGACTAAATTCGGCCATTAAAAGATTTACGACTGAATTAACATCAAGCTGATAAGTTTAGGATTAAATTGACACAATTAAAAAGTTTAGAACTTTCTAACACTTTTTCCAATTTTTCTACCGTAAAAGTAGACATAATAAGAAACGTGGAGCAGGAAGTAGCAAAGAAACAACTTGTAATGGGCTAGGGGATGGTGCTATACCTTGAGATCAAGGAACTTTTGCCGGCCTAGAGGGAAAGGAGATGGCTCTTCTAGTTTATCATGCAGGGTATCACGAGTGATCGGCAAGGGTTTCTTGATGCCGGTTAAGATGAGGCCGGCGTATGAACTGCCTATACTCAGAATTACACCATTGACTTCGTGGTTTTGGTGGCTGAACTGAACATTTGTGGTCATTTTATACAAGAGAAGTGAGGAAGGAGAGTCTCTTTAAAATGCCAGAGAGAGAGAGAGGAACAAGGAAGTGAAGGAAGATAGCTTTATTCATTGCATGATTCGGCAGTGTGTGCGTGCCTACAGAAGAGAACCAAAGTTTCCACAACTAAACATTATTATTAAAAGTCCAATACCACCTAAAACTCCAATGCAAGTGTCACGGGTCAACAGTTCCTTGACTCCGGAAGAATCACGAACCGTGACACAGGGCACCAAAAGAACTTTTAATGGTATAACAGACTAAACTAATAAAATATCCACGAAATAAGTCTGCCTGACTCTTTATCTTTTGCCTTCTTGTTTTTCTTTTTCCCTTATCATCACAGGAACATTGGAATTCTAATGTTCTAGTGAAATATCATGTGTTCATCATCAACAAAATTTAGGTATACACTTGAAATCTTTCCGTGGGAATTTGCTATGGAGTGCATATATGGTCTTGTCATTAGTTTGTTTATGTCTCTATAAACAGGGGTGTAACTACCTGTCTAGTATCAGGTCTCATCTTAATGTTGCCAGAAGATCCCATGTAAGTATTTGATAGGCTAAGCTAATTGATCTTCGAGAATATGTGAAACCCTTGCTGAGTCCCAAATAAACATAGAATAATTATATAATATCAGCACTATGATTGGTTCTGTCTATACATTATCTTCTCACCATCTATATCTTCTCAGTGATATCGAAGAGTTTTCTTTTCTTTTCTGGTCAATCTTAGATTTCACCCTCAATCAACCTATGAACAAAGACCCATATTTGCTTACCACGAGTAGGGTGACATTTGATGCCATGCATGACACAAATGTAGTTCTATCGGTTCGATTGTGGAAGCGAGTGTTTCAACAAATCGGTTTCGTCTAACCACTCTGTGAAAGAAAACTCTAACTCCCTAACACCTAAATTGATGTATTCTCCACAGAAATTCTCAAGTCAAGAGAGCATATCGCGTGGAAATGGCAATGTCTTTCATTGAATTACAACCATGATCAAGCAGGAGTGAGTTTACGGCGTGGGAAGAATTGCGCTGGAGACTTCGAGGCTAATGATAAAACTGCCCAATTATTAGCATCGGAACGAGGTAAGTCCGAGTTGATGTAATAGTTGACTTTGTTGTCAAGGTATAAATTTTCAACTGCTTTTGGTTTAAGGAAATTAAGTCGATAGATTTGTTCTCCCACCGCATATCAAAGCCTTCTTAATCGTTATAGTTTCTTCAGCATTATTTTAGTAGGTCTTGGGATAATAAAGATAATACAATGCAGTCGTTGGTTGAAGAGTAACTAGGATCCTTTGAAATCTCAAAGGATAATGACATAAATGGTCTATGAACTTTAGCTTAATGTATAATGTTCTTCATGAATTTTTAATTTATTTAATGTGGTCTCTAAACTTGCCTAATGTACAATATTATCCTTGAATTTTTAATTTGTTCAATGTGATTCTTGAATTTTTTGGCAAACGATTAAACTGGTCCTTAGACTCCAATACTATCTCTTAAATTTGGGACAATATTGGATATTTTCGTAGTCCAAGAACTAAAGTGAACATATACCAAAAGTTCAAAAACCGCATTGAATAAATTATGAGGTTATGGACCACATTAAACAAATTAAAAGTTCATGGACAATTTTATAGATCATTTGTGTCATTTTCCTAAATGTCAAAGCTCATCTATAGAACAAATTACAATTCTTTATCATTTTTCCATATTTTATGACATGTACGATCCCTTTGAAACCCTAGCATTAACACAAAAATAATGATGCAAGCGGTTTTGGGTGTCACGAAATATTTGTCAAGTTATGAATTCTCCTCAGATATGCTCGACTTTATTTACCACGTCGCACATTAAATGGGATCACCTAACTATTTTTGCTTACGTTGAAAACAACCCGATCGCATTCAACATCCTTAGAGTTTATCAAAATACAAAAGAAAAGCACAAAAAAAAAAATACATAGAATATTCCACATTCACGTCCGAGCCGTATAAAGTCAGGAGCCCGATTCCAGATCTGAAGCGGCAGCAGCCACCTTTCTATATCTCACTAAAAGCTTCCCATATATTAGATGAAAGAGTTAGCTGTATCGTGTCCCTCCTATAGCTCAACTCGGTGTGGCTATCCATAGCAAATCATTCTCATCAAATCCTTGACTTTTGGCATTTCATTAAAATTTAGTATGACCCATTCATATGTGGATCTCTCTAGAGGGGAATTAGCTTTTATATATATATATATAGATATATATAGGTTCACGGTTGACTTCGGACAGACCCTAGACTAACCTACTCCGGATCAATTCCTAGGGAGATTGGGCCAGTCCTTGGTCCTATGATCCCTAGCCTCTTGGTCCTATGATCCCTAGTCTTTGCATTATGCAAGTTGATCCTTGTTCCTGGAACTTTAGAGTTAATCCAACCCTTATTATGTGTGTGTATATTTTATTATGTATATGTATATATCATATATATTATATATCTTTGTCTATTGTACCCCTAGTGCCTTCACATCTGTGCTTTGTTATGTAGTTCTGCCGTGTAAATTAGAAAGTAAAAACCTAAATTTGATTAGACCAAAAAAAAGAAATAGAAACCCTCTTCGCTTGCCTCATTCTATTCACTTGCCTCGGCCTCGCTTGCCTTGCTCGCTGCTCGCTTATGGCCTTTACCTACTCGCCTCACGAGCATAGCTTAGCCGGTGAAATTGTTTGCCTCTTGTGGCTTGCCTCATGAACACAGCTCCATAATTGTAAATTGAGATTTCTACTCTTACCTTATCTTAGATTTATGTTTGATATGCACTGATATACATAGTTTGGTTGCATAATGTCGCATTGTTGATGGATACGTAATTTAAAAGAGTATGTTTGTCTTTTCAAGGAATATAAAAAATTGAAACAAAAATATAATCGATTGGTCCCAAGATAAGGCTGGTTCGATCCTCGGTCTCAAGTTCAATAAGGTTGGTTTTTGGTCCCAAAAATGGAGGAACAACGTTGTGTGATGTTTTGAAGTTGAAGTAGATAATGCTTGCGATAAGATCATTTTTTGACTAAATACAAAGTTTTTGTAGCTATAGGAATTAACGTTTCACGTGGGCTCTTGGAGTCGAGAGGACATCATGCCGAAAAACGGGGGCACCGGTGCCACTTGTCTTCCTCGATTAGTTATGTTTTCAAAAGAGGTAATAAATGAGGGAGACAAATCGATGTTGAACAACGCAAGGGATACGAATTAAGTTTGTTTCAATCACACGCATCACCATTCCAGACTACTCCAGCCGGTCCTGTTTTGACTCCACTTCATTTAAGACATTAGTTGACGAGGAAGATGACCCAACCCTCGATGCATCGATGTTTTTTGGTTGTTTTTGCTGGTAAGGCCAGGAGATCCGCACATTGTTCTTTAGATGAGGAGGAGATGCGTCGTGAAATTTGCGAATTGGCAAAATTTCGCGAAAGCAGTCACCGACTCGAGAGAGAAACGATTGGATGCCGAAGGCATCGCTGTGTCATCTTGATGTGTGTTGGGTTATAGGGAATGAATCCAGTGGAATGGGAAAGGCTTAGTTCCTTTTTGTGAAATTATTTGGTTAAATAGAATCAAACTGAATTAAGGTTCCGTTCGTTTCACGGAAAATAATTTCCGAGAAAACGTTTTCGAATTTTTCAGCGTTCGTTTCACGGAAGAATTTTTGGGAAAAATGTTTTCCATAAAAGGAAAAAAAGTCTTCTAAATTAAGGAAAAATGTTTTCCACATTTGAAAAGTGGAAAACATTTTCCTCACTGATCTCTCTTATCTCACACCTCTACAAATCCTCACTTCCTTCTCCCTTTCTTTTTCTTCTTTTCTTTTTTGTTCGAATTATTTTTAAATTTTCTTTTTCTTTTTTAATTCAAATTATTTTAATTTTCTTTTTCTTTTCTATTTCTTTTCTTTTTTTCTTTTCTTTGTTTCCCCATCTTTTCTTTGGCGTCGACAAATTTGAAGGCAAACCTCAAGCTCGTCGATCTCAAGCTCACGCTTTGCGCTCTTACTTATCATTTTCTTTATTTATTCTACCCTGCGGTTATGCATTCTTCCAGTAAAGGCTTTACATCTTTGTTTCTTTTTTCTTTTGTTTATTAGAACACAAAAAACCTTGAGGAGAAACATCCATTCAACCTGGAAGATTCTCATGAGGGTTAAACATACTTTGCTTCTTTTCTCTTTTGCTTCTTTTTAAAATCCATACGAACATTTTTTAAAGTAGATGAACGTTTGGCGATAATGAAGGAATAAAGATATGAAGTAAGTTTGCTTGTATTTAAAGACAAATTCATATTTGATGGATTTATAGGTCGATAAATGGTGCATGCCTAAGTGGTGAAGTCTTAGAAAATATTTTCCTTACCAAATGAAAATGGAAATTTTGAGAATAAAATCTTCATTTTCCGAAAAATTAGAAAATATTTTCCAAAATTCATTTACGCAAACGAATGAACCTGAAAATGGAAATTGAGAATAAAATCTTCATATTAGTTTTTTCACTATTATGGGAGAGATGGGAATCAAAACGAGTTATAAGCTCATTTCTTAATCCATATTTAATGAGGTAGATTATTATATGAATTAATTATATTCAGTAAATGGCTCAAAAATGGTAAAACTGAAAATAATATGGGTTCACAACTTACTTTTTTTTTTTTTTATCATATGTCTCCAAAGAGACTCACAACTTACTTAGAAATACCATAAAATTGGCCCATGATATGAACTAGGGAAAAAGAAAACAAAATTTATGGCAAGTATGCTATCCCACATGCACGGCCCTTCCGGCCCCAGAATAGAAACTACTTGTTAGTCACCAAACTCCTTTTCATTTTTTGACTCATATCATAGAAAATTTTATGATAACCAAATTTTGATGCACAGTTCCCACATTGTGACAAGTGCGGAGCATACTACCGGGATTAATTAGAACATCTATAGTTTTATAGAATCATACTAGGTAGAAAGAAATACAGAAAAAAGCTTTAAACATTCATAACAAACCACATTGTTATTTTTAGGAAGAGTGTGCTCTGCCCCTTAACAGAAACACCTAACATCTAATTATTGGTGATAGTTTTGAATATCACCAATAATTTACGAAGACCCTTATGGCCGACAATGGCCAATAATTTGTACTGACTTTTACACTAACACTCATATCGTACTACTTTTACGCAGACGACTTTTACACACAATTTTCCCTCTGCTACAGTACTGCTACAACGGTGAACAGTACTACTACAGTCATGAACAGTGTTTTGCCTTTTTTCATCTAAATGAGGGGGGCTTTAATACTCAACTGCTCCCACTCAACAAAGTAGTAGTCAAACGATAAACTGAATAGGATCAGAAGAGCTTGACATTTTTCATCTAAATGAAACAATAAAGCAGCTCTGCTATCTTGGACCATTTATAAACTAGCTATATATTCAAACCGTTCACTAAAAACAGAAAAATAGATCTCTTGTAATCAAAATAACCGGTGTCAAACCACAGATCACCCTCAAGATTGCTTAGCAAGATGAGGACCCGAAAATTAATGAATGTGATTAACATACAGATTTTGTGGAAGCAAAGAAGGCATGCATCAGTCAACTCCAATGATGGCATGTATATCACGCTCATACAAAATGCTTCTATATAAATACATAAATTAGTTACTTACAATCTTAAAGCTCGGTAATTTTACATGACTAGTCCTCCAAGATTGGATGCCGATCAAGCTCTGTCAGTATTTCTGTTAAAGGACCAGAAGATCCACTGCTATCATTTTCGCCCCTACACTGGTGCAGCTGTTGGCGGAGATTATGAACAAGCTCATTGAGTTTCTGAATATTTTTCTCTTGAGAGAGAATAATCTGTCACAAAGTTCAAGCAAAGATCAAATTAGCCAACATTAAATCTGAATGTCCCATTTCCACAGCTAAGTGTACACCGTTTCAAGAGGAGATCAACTGTATACTTTAATCACGCTACAAGTCAACCAAGAAGAAAGCGATTGCCAAATGGAATAATCGATTGATACAGTACAATATAAGAACAAATCAACATGAAATTATAACGTAAAGAGTTTCAATGGGGTCAGTATTTCCTCTAATAAATCACGCAATCTATAGCACCAAGGCTATATTGGATGAAAAGACCAGAGAGCAAATAATGTCGTCCATTAAATCATATACGATGCTATCCCAGTAACAAGTGTAGTGGTTCTAAATTTAGTAATTCAGGTGAAGCTACAAGGTCAGGTTACACATCATCATTTCTTCATATAAAGCAGCAAGAGCACTATTTAACCTAGGCTATGGTTCTCAAAATAAACTCTGTTACTATGGGCCAAAGTTTCATAAGAAATTTGTACTCTCTCTATAACATTAACCATTCCATGACGGTTCAACTAATCAAACCTTGCTTTTGCTGAAAAGAGAGAGCTAATGACACCCAGCTCTTGCTATCTAAAAGCATGAAAGGAAGAGAACAGAATGGATAGCAAGCACACTCCCAAGTTTTCTAAAGAGAATATCAAAAGATGATACCTGGAGTCACAATCATAAATGTCGAGGTGTCAAAATGCCCGAAAAACACAAAAGCCCAAAATGAACAGTTTGCACTGACCCCAAAAAGTCGGTTTCCCCCCAACCTGATTAGTTTCTGGGCCTATTTAAATTGTAGAATATCAGTTTGATAAACCCTTTTGCCAGAGCTGCACAGATTGACCTATTAAGAAAAAGGTCCCATGTCCTTAGCTTCACAGTTCTACCATACGTAAACCGTAACCAGCGAAGCTGAAAACACCCAAAACTCACAACCGCACATCACACCTCGTTCATCATTGCCATCATCTTCTACACCCTGTCATTCTTCTTCTCTTTTCTACCTTAGCTCAGCTCTCTCAATTCATCGTCATAGTAGGGTCTTGAAGGACTTGCCTTTGTAGAGTCCTTTCTTTGCTTAGCCAATTCAGGCTTTGCCTTCCTTTTCATCCTCTTCACATTCGCGGCTGCTACTCATCCCAATCTCCACTCTATGACATTATGTTGATTGGCTAACTACAAAAGAAAGCCCCCAGAAACAAACAGTCCCCAAAACTAGTTGAAAAGCATTATTTAAGTTGGAAAGATATGAGTTTATCTCCTACTAGTAGACAGTAATGAAGGGTTTGTTTGTCATAGAACAAAGTAGCTGAAAGGAAAATGTGAAGGGAAAGGCCAGAGGAGGGGAGAAACTGATAAAAACTCACAAACCAAGGGACTAAACTGGTTCGATCAGTTCTTGTATTTAAAGCGTTATCTCAAAACACTTGAAAACAGAGTTTCACTGGGTAGTCTTCCTGCACCTAAGCTTTTGGTGAAGCTTTCTAACACAAAGTTCATTATCCTTCATGTCCCATGTCTATTTTGCGTCTGTGATTCCCATCCGTCAGTTCCACATGATTCTTCCAAACTGTATGATTCCACTTTGCATGCGCTAAAGTGTTACCACACATTTGTTGAATACAGAGTTCCAATGGGCCTCGTTTTCATATAATCTCTCTCCACCTAACAAGTTAAACTCTCGAATAGGACTTTCTAACACTATCTATGTCCTTGACATTCAGTTTAGTTCTGGGTTTCGAGCGCTGAATCCCTGCTTGAAAACTTCAGCTCAATTCAATTCAAAGTACAGAAAAAAATTGAACAGCCCATTTACACCCCCCACATTAAGGCAATGAATTATGAATAACCAACCCCTCATTTGCACTCAGCTTTGATATGCTTTGAATACCAAGCTTGCGCACAACCTGAGCTGACAATCTCATTTGTCTTGGACACAATCTATACAAACCAGCAAGTGACAAACATGCTTGTGTCAAGACATGCATTTACAGACACAACACTTCACTACACAGAGAATTGGAAGGAAGTTAGCACAATACACCAAGAACTCACAGGAAGCTAATTGTGGATCAACAAAAAAAAAAAGAAACAAAGAGGATCATACATTCATCTATGATCTACCCCAATCCAAGAGTTTCGTAAAGGGCGCACGTGCATGTGCCCAAGTTGGGAGTAGGAACTGAAAAAAAAAAAAAATAAATAAAAAAAAAAAAAAAAAAAATTATAACACTCCTCATCAAAGTCATTGCCCCAAAAAATAAAACAAGAAAAAGGAAGCAAAAGCCATGCAAACACATATCCATTCCTAATGAATAAGGGAAAAGACTAATGACTGTTAGTATTCAATTTTGGGCCAAGAAAATGGAGCAACTATGTTATGTCCAGATCACCCTGCTAGGTGCCAGAGCTATCAATGAGCAATCCACCACAAAATCCAGTGGATGCATGGATATACACCAACAAAGAAATGGCCATTGAGAGACAGTGCATCAAGCACTGACTTATGATAGGGAAAGAAATTTACAGGTTGAGTTATGCCAGAATTTCTAACACTTTGAGAATGCCGTTTCATTACTGGTGGCAACGAGCAGCTTCTGAGATCGTTATCTCATAGCACAAACAAAATGCAATAATTGCTACAAAATAGTGTTGAGTGGTTCCATTATGCTTTGATAGCAATGAGACAGATGAATCCTTAATATGAAAGTCACTAATAGAACCCAAATTGAGGTGTTCAAGGCTTACAAATTCTTGCAAACACAGGGTCAGTCTTCTTCTCACTTGATGGCATCAAAAGAAAACACAGTGCATTTTGTGGTTCGCTGGAAAACAAAATGGGCTTCCTAAGACATGAATATTACTAATGGTGAATGATTGTCCCCGGTTTACTTTAGTTTATACCTTACCAAACCATTACTATGTGGGAACGAAGGTTATTCCAACAGCCAAAAGACAGAATTTTGCTTAATAGGTTTTCTATGTTTGCTTTACCCTCTTCCTGAGAAAAAGAATCGTGCTATTTTTCACTCCCTGAAGTTACTTCAAACTGATCATCCAGAATCTACCTTGTACTCGTCATCAGGATTATTCCAGTGTAGATCTTAGAGGATTTCTAAACATTCCGCAAATCTATATTCAACTGAAGTTCCCATAACCAAGACTTTACCACATATGCAATCCTTCTTTTTTCATAGTTAAAGTGGTGGCATAGAGGGAACTACCCAGGCTAGGAGGTCTCATGGGTTGGAGGTCAAGCGGGTAGTGGCATCAAGCGAAGCTTGCCATTTAAATAGCACAAGTAATTGTACAAAAAGAAAGCACTTTAGCACATTTATACCTGAAATCGAGACAAAGAAGATTCTTATGATATATGATTGCAAAACGAGCTGAGATAATCGTCCTCTGGTTAAAGATAGGAGAATGTCAAACGCACAAGTGCAAGAGAGGCATTAATAGAGTCCTAACCTTTTCTTTCACGGTTTCTTCCCTTTCAGAAACATATTGCTCCTTCTGCGACTTGTTTGGAGTCAGGTCATTCTCATTACCGAATTGTTGCTTCCACTCAAACTGAGATGTAAACACAATGAGCAAAAGCAGGAAAACAAGGAGCCACGGCCTTGACATCCTTATAGCAACCTCTCATACGACCTGCGCATGAAATTGAACACATCATTTCCAAGTCTCCGGACTCTCTTGTTAAATAGTTCACTACAACCAGCAAGAGCAAAATAACAGGGGAAAAGATGCATTCCAATTCCATAAGGCACAGCCAAATAGTAAATATCCAAATCCCGTGCATTCTTTCAATTTATCATAGGCATTGTGCATCCCCCTCGTCCTCATGACTGGAGAACCATTCAAATGCAAAGTTAATCAAATCTAGAATTGACTCCGATGTCTCGATCCTCCTTCCATTATCGTAGAAAAATAAGATCATCCCAGAAATTCCCCGGTTCGGACTCGACCATCAATGATCAATCCAAGCAGTCTTAAGCATAAATTTCAAAACTTGGAGGGTGAATCGAATCCTATCCCCCAACTAGCCCAAAATGCAGCGGGACCCAACTCTTCTCAACGCAAACCCAGATCGAGAACCGCACTAAAAAGGTAAAAGGAGCATCCACGGAGCAGCACAGACAACCATAACTTCGCAAAACCCTAATCAGAATCGTAGCTACAAGACAGAGAAGCAGAAACAACGAGAGGAAGGAAGGAAGGAACGGAAAAAGGAAGAGACTTTTTACGCTTCCGAACGGGCCGCCGATCGTCCCTCCTGCATCCCTCGATCGGTGAGCTCGGCCCTTCAGTGTCGGAGGGAAATGGCGGAGCGCGGAGGAAGGAGAGAGAGAGAGATACCCTGCTCAGTAGAGTCAATGTTACGCCGTCCCGCGTCGTTTCGCGACCTTCTTCTTTAGCGCTTTCCCCTTCGCAGGTAAAGCTGGGAATTCTTACAGGCGGGGGATCTAACCTTAACCACGGTCGCCTTACCAATTTGAGCTTCTGAAAGCCAGGGACCCAAGCATGTCGCGGTCGGAACCAACAGACATGAGCAGTTGGTGCTTTGTAAATTGCCAAAAAACTTAAGTTGGTCCATGGAAATGTTGGGATAACCAAGTTAGTAAGAATTCAGATTCTCGTTGTTATATCTATTTTTCTGGCACTTGATACTTCGTAAATTGCCAAAAAACTTAAGTAGCTTCATGAAAGTATCAGGATAACCAAGTTAATAAGAATTCAAGTTCTTGTTGTTATACATGTTTTTCTAACACTTGATATTTCGTAAATTGCCAAAAAACTTAAGTAGCTTCATGGAAGCATCGGGGTAACCAAGTTAGTAAGAATTCAGATTCTCATTGTTGCATTTGTTTTTCTGACACTTGATATTTTGTAAATTACCAAAAAAAAAAGGAAAAAAAAAACCTTTAGTTTCATGAAAGTATCAATAACCAAGTTCACAAGAATTCAGGTTCTTATTGTTATACATGTTTTCCCAACACTTATTAGCTTTCTTGGAAATTTATAAGTATGGAAAAAGAGGTATGTGTTTTTTAGAATAATATAATATATTTATCTTATCAATTGTGTTATCATATGCTATTATATTCATATCTAGAATGAGTACGAGGTCGCACTGTGAATAGAACTTAAAAAACAATACATCCATCATTTTTCTATATGTTATTTTTTAACGAACAAGTCTTGAAATTCACAATTGAACTTATTTTAGATTAAACGCCAACATGATTAGACTTATTTTAAATTAATCAACGAATTCTTTAACGTGATAACAGAAATCAAATTCTTAAAACAAATTTGCTGTTCAGCTATGACAAGCAAACACAAACCGCCAGCTCTTTAGATTGACCAAGAAAATGTTTTTTTTTTTTAATTATCCATTTGCACTTGCCATGGGTATCGTTGGCAGCTGGTGAATCGAAGTCAAACTTATCCGTACACGTGTTCATCTCTTGTCTCTAAATCATGTGTCGCAACCCAAGGAAACAATACAGTTCTGAGGTTTTTTGATCGAACGACCATAACCAATCCATAAATAATGAACGAATCTTAAAACTCCAAAGTCCTAAGTCTTTTTTTTTTTTTTTTTTTTTGTATTCTAGAATACTCTGAGAAGCGCGCAATATTGTAAATGTACACCGTTATAATAAAATGCAGATAGTTCGGTCCATGGATTCTCTTTTCCCTTTCTATATTCATC
Source organism: Eucalyptus tenuipes (assembly GCA_014182365.1). NCBI lineage: Eukaryota > Viridiplantae > Streptophyta > Magnoliopsida > Myrtales > Myrtaceae > Eucalyptus > Eucalyptus tenuipes. Next base: position 29,398,695 of record CM024547.1, on the reverse strand, counting down.
TTACAAGTGAATACAATTTTGAGAGATTTCTCTCAAGAGTCTCTTCTATTGATACCGAAATTTTGCATGTTTATCTAAGATTTAATATCATAGAAAATTAGGGGTTATTAGAACCTAAAAAAGTATTTGCATTAATAGTAGTAGATTAAAAAAAAGAATAAAATAATGTGTATATCTATTTTATTTTATTTTTGACAAAAAGAGAAAGCGAAATCGGGCCAGAGATGGGCCAGCCCAGCATCTTTCATTCTTTTTCCTTCTCTTCCCGCAGGGCTTGGCCCAACTCATTTCTTTTTCTTCGTTCTAGCCCAGCCCTTTCCTCTTCCATCATCTTCACTTTCTCTCATGCTCTCTGTAGAGAGCGGAGCACGCTCATACGGAAAAGAGTGCAGGACACAGGGCAAAGGACGGCAATGTTGAGAGGAGTTTCTGGTCGAGATCAGGCCAACAGCGATAGAGGAGGAGGGAGAGAGAGAGGCATGGTTGCTATGAGGTCAAGGGGAATTTTTTGGGTGGTTCGGAGTGGTTCGAAGAGGGCATATCTGAGAGAGACAGAGAGGGGGTAATGAGAAGGAGAGAGGACTGAGATCTACCTCGGCTAAGCCTCGCTCGGTCATCCCCGCCACAAACATACCCCTAGCCGGCACCACCAAACCTGCAACTCCCTTTTCCACTATTTTGAGTTTTCGGGTGAGTTTCATATTTCTTTTGGTTCAATCCAGTCGATTTCCCAAGGCTTCTGGCTCGGTGGCGTGTGAGGCAGACCAGATGTAGGCCGGTTTATCGAGGTCATCTCCCGTTTTCCACCACTAAGTCAGGTAGGGAGCACCGCCGACCCCTCGTCTTTGCCTTGTTTCGAGCTCGCCAAATTGGGATTCATCATGGTCCAGCTTACGCAAGTGCTGGTCTCGTCGGGTCCTGCGCTCGACCCTTCTTGGTTTTAGTCGGTTGATTGTTATAAACTCAAGTGTGAATTCGAGTCCTGAATGAGTCGGTTGTCTCGCTTACTGGACACCGCCCACCTGTTTAACGTAAGTCTCGAGTTAGATCCAAGAGAGGTTTGCTTGCCTTTTCCGTGCTCTGCACTGGTTTAGTTGCTCTTCGGTTGTGTCCACAGGGTCGGGGTTTTGGCTTCCAAAGCGAGGCCGACGACTGCTCGCGATGACCCCAGCCGTGAAAAGAGGAGGACGAACTGGCTAAGTTGAACGGTGGTCGCGAGGCCCTGGCCAGAAGCGGTCGACCAAGGCAGTTGCTGATGGCTTGTGGTGGCGATGGCCCTTTGTCGGCGTGGGTAACCGCAGAGGTGCCATGCCATTGTGGCGACCGAGAGAGGATATCGAGTGCTTTCTCGGCTCTATCTGCTTCTCTGGACTAGGCTAGTCCGATTTTGGTATTTAGGCCTGATGGGTTGGTTTTTTAGGCTAGTTAGGGCTCGTCGTTTATGGGCTCAAATAGATTAGTGGATTATCTCCTCTTTTAGGTTGGGCTTAATTAGAGAGTTTTAGCTTTCGGCCGAACTAGGCCTATGCATTAGGCCCAATCCGAACAAGGGCCCGGAGTCTTGCGACCTGAATCGGCCTGACCCGGGTCCCTATTTTCAATTCAAAATTAGGAAAATATTAAAAAAATTAAAATTTTAAAAAATTCCAAAATTCTTTTTATATTTCTTAAAACCTAAAAAAAAAGCTTAAATTAATTTATTTTTAGTAATTTTATCTTAAAATGTGTGAAAATCCTTGACAAAAATTGTACCTAAAATTGAATAAGCCTTTAGGGCTTCACTATAGGGATTTTTTGGATGACATTTTCGTTTTTATACTTGACTGCACCTTCTTTGTACATTGATTGTTATTTATATTTTTAGAATGGTTGATAGGCTGCCTTAACACTTTGGTTATCAAATAGTCAAATTTAGGCATCGAAAGGGCGCTAGTTATATAACTAGTGCAATCAAGTTTCCAAGTCTGAAATATGTGGTTATGCATCGAGATGACACGCCTACATCTTAACTAGGATTTCTAACTGACCCTAAAAAATGGCTAGTGACGGCTCCTTTTGAACATATAGATTAAGAAAGCCGATATCACGTGAGATATGAACTTGGGAGAGTTCATGTTTGTAATTGACAAACAAATACCTCTAAACATGCATCAAGACGATACACCCACCTTTTAATTAGGGTTTCTAGCTGACCCTTAATAATGGCTAGTGGCGGCTCCTTTTGAATACATAGATTTGGAAAATCAATATAACATTAGGTATTTATTTTCAATTACAAACATAGACTCTCCCTTCATATCTAGCGTGATATTGGTTTTCCTAATTTATGTGTTCAAAAGAAGCCGCCATTAGCCATTATTGAGGGTCAGCTAGAAACCCTAGTTAAGACGTGGGAGTGTTGTCTTAATGCATGCATAACTAGAGATTTCGGACTTAGGGACTTGATTACACTTGTTATACAGCTATCGCCCTTTCAATACTTAAACTTGACTATTTAATAACCAAAATGTTATGTCGGCCTATCGAAAATTTTAAGATTCATTCTAATCGTTCTAAAATTGAAAATAATAATCAATATATGAAGAAGGCATAATTAAGTACAATTGAAATGAAAAGCGTAAACGACAACCTAGCAATGTCTCTGAAAAAGAAAACGGCATCTAGAAAATCCCCATGGTGAACCCCTAAAGGATTATTAAATTTTGGTACAATTATTGTAAAGGATTTTCACACATTTTATGATAAAATTACTAAAAAAAAAACTAACTTTTACGCTTTTCCCTAGTTTTCCAAAAAAAAAAAAATCAGTTTTTTTTTAAATTAAATATTTTTTAAAAATTGATTTGTAATATTTTCCATTTTTTAATCGAAAATATAGACTCGGGTCGGATACTTGGATCCAGCCCAAGTTAGGGCTGGCCCGGGTTGCAAGGCTTTGGGCTTCTAGTCAACTGGGCCTAATATAGTTAAAAGCCCCTATCTTAAGCCCAACCCAAAAAGAAAACAATGGCCAATATTCTATTTGAGCCCTAAACGACCAGCCCAATCCGCCCCCCCCAAAAAAAAAAAAAAAAAAAACCATCAAGCCTAAATATCATTTTTAATCTCTTAGAAATGAGGATAATTTCACGGGCCGATCATCGTGACCGCGCGGCCACTCAGGCTATTTTGGATCGCCTAAGCCAAGCCTTGCTCGATCAACTCGCACACTCGCTCGTACACCGGATCGTAGAGAGAGAAAGCTTCTAGAGAGAGGAGCTCACGAAAAGAAAGGAGCTTTTATAAACCTAGGAATAGTTGGATGATTCCAAATGAGGGGGAGGGCACCCCTTTTTATACTCGAGGCCCTCGATTACATCCGTTTATCTAAATCTTATCCGGCGGACGAGATCGCACCGCCTCAACTCCGACATAATGACAACTACGGCTACCAACATAAATAAAGATAGAGTCTTCTAGAATCGGGCGTAATGACGGTGTCGCCCGCCCTTGGAAACTTCGGGAGAAGACTTGATGGGAATTCGAGTGAAAGTACGAGGTCCTCCATGGATGAGTCACGGCCGTCCTCCGGGAACCTCTTGAGTCGACTCTCTTTCGGCTCGTGACATTCTCCCCCACTCAATCGAGCGACGCCCTCGTCACTCACAGCTCGATAGGCAGCCTTCCTCGCACGAGCACGGGCTCTCTTCTTTTGGTTTTGCTTCGCTCGGACGCTCACGAACGAGGGACCACACCCTTCATTATCAGCTCGGACTTGGCGCACGGTTCCATCTTCCGCTTGGGCGTGGCATGTGGCGAGTACTCAACCTCGGGGAAGAGTGTTTGAATTGGCATGGCGTGTGTTGGAGTAGGATCCAACTCTACATTCGGCTTCACCTTGGCCAGCTTGTTCAAGCGCTTCACGGACTTCAAGCTCTTGTCGAGGCATCGGATCGTGGCGATGGTCTTGGTGTCGACCACTCCTTTGATCATGGGAATCATTAACGGGCATTTCGGGGCGAGGATCATAATGCACTTGGTCCTCATGTCGATCATGGCTCTCACGCTATTGAAGAATTGCATACCAAGAATGAGATCATAATCATCAAGAGGGATTACCTCAAATGCCATCTTGCCCTTCCATCCGCCGATCTTGACGTCCACATCCGAAGTCGATCCTACACCATGGATGCCCTCCGAGTTGATAGGCTTGAAGGAATTCCTGGTTGGCTCCACGCGAAGTTTCAGGGCCTTCGCCACTTCAGTCGACATGAACATGTTCGACGCACCTGTGTCGACCAAGGCGTGTAGCGTTCGGCCGCACACGTCGACTTCCACGAAGAACATTTCCGAGTCCGACGCAACTTCTTTTTCTTTGACGGCGATCGGGCTTGGACGGAGTTGATCATCTTCACGGCTCAAGCCGGATTTGCCGCTTTTCTTCTTTAGGCTCCTCCTCTTCTTCGATGGCAAGGAGGGCATTGATTCGACCCTTCTTTGGGCACTTTTGGGTCCAATGCGGACCTTTGCAAATGAAGCAAGAAGAAGGCGGGGTTGATCGAACTTACTCGTTGTGCAGTCCATTGGTCGACCTCGTTGGAAGGACGGTTTGGAAGTGCCTTCACCCCATGTTTTGATTCGGCCGCCTTGATCATGCACGCCTCGGGGAGTGCTTCTTCCAGCTTCATCCTCGGATCGATCCGACCTCCAATCTCTTGCTCGACTCCTTGGTTCGGTTTTGGTGAGGTCGACGAGCGACTCGGCCACGCTCGGTGCTCTCGCCGAGACTCATCACATCCCGATGCTTTAGCTCAAGTAGTGCCCATGGCTTCAACCCATCCATGAACGCTTCGAGAGCCTCCTCTTCACTTAGGTTGCGAATTTGGAGTTTGAGCTCCGTGAACTCCTTCACATACTCTCGGATCGCACCTCTTTGCTCGAGGCGATGGAGCTTGCCACGGGCTTCTTGTTGAGCAAACTCGGGGAAGAAATAGTCCTAGAACTCCCTTACGAAGTCATCCCATGTCTCCATGGGATTGGCACTGCGCCTAGTCTTGTCACACCTATTGCGCCACCAAAGCATTGCCGTATCCGAAAGGAACATTGAAGCGGTTCATACCTTGATCGACTCGTCTTGGATGTTGATGGCACCAAAGTATTGCTCCATGCTCCAGACAAAGTTGTCCACCTCTTTGGCGGATCGTTCGCCTTTGAACTCTTTTGGTTTCGGCACCTTGAGCTTGGGCACCGCTTGTGTTGGCATTGCTCCATTGGCAATGCTTAGCTTGCATAGGGCGAGCTCGGTCTTGAGCTCTTGGATCTCCGCCTTCATGGCTTCGACCTCGTCCCTATAAGGGCTTACTTCCTCGATCACTTGGACGCGCTCCTTCAACACATCGATCGATGCTTCAAGGGCTTCGTCCTTGTTGTGCAACGGAGCTGTAGCTTCATTAAGGCCGGTCGTGAAGTCTTCGCGGAGCGAGGTCTCAACCTCCATGATCCGGTCTCTCACATCATCAAGACCTTCCATGAGCTCAAGCACGACACTTCGGACCTTCCCGATCTTCTCATCGAACGCAGCTACGGCATCCATCGAGGCATCTCTTTTCTTTGTTCGGCCGTGAGTCTCCTTGACTTGCACGGCTTCTCCATCCATAACAGCGTCTTGGCTCGACATTCTCTCGAACAGTTGGCGCTCCTCAATCTCTGGGAATGAAACTCTCCTTTGCTCTGATACCACTTGTCACGGGCTGATCAATTGGGATCGTGACCGCGCGGCGACTTAGGCCATTTTGGATCGCCTAAGCCAAGCCTTGCTCGATCAACTCGCACACTCGCTCGTACACCCGGATTGTAGAGAGAGAAAGCTTCTAGAGAGAGGAGCTCTTGAAAGAAAGGAGCTTTTATAAATTAGAATAGTTGGATGATTCCATCCGTTGATCTAGATCTTATCCAGCGGACGAGATCGCACCGCCGCAACTACCGACATAATGACAATAAGCTCATAAATAAAGATAACTTCAACCACCTGAACTGCTGCAGGTAATAGAGTTGCAGGCAGCCGTGCATCGGTTCAATGCGACAGTTTGCTTCATGGAAGAAAAAATGAGGCCATACCCTGCTACTGTGAACGATGAGACAATGTACAGGCATGCGAAAGGCGTCGGTGAAGCCCTGCTCGGCGAATCCCGAGTGCACCTTCTGCCCATGACCATGGGAGCAGAGGATTTCAGCTTCTACTCAGAGAAGATGAAGACCGCATATTTCATGATCGGCGTGAAGAACGCCGACGCTGGGATCGGATAAGACGTTGCACTCCCCATACTTTTTCCTCGATGAGGAAGTTCTGCCCATTGGAGCCGCTCTCCATGTGGCGGTCGCTATATCGTACCTAGACGGACACGCCAGTGGGATATGAGCAGATATTGTTCAGTAGCTTTGTACAGCTAGTTTTTCACAAAAAAAACGGACCCATGTTCTGTTCTATTGGAAGCTTGGGGCCATGTAGATCTTGCGGACTTGTAGATATTGCACGGATGAATCTTGATGCAATGTAATTTTAGGAACAATTTGGCATAGGGTACACCTTCTGGATCATCGGATTCTTGGCGGAGAATTCTGATGAAATTAAGCGCTTTGCAAGGCGTGAAAAGGTCTGTGACGGGCAACCGTTTGGCCCTCTCTGCTCAGTAAAATCTCAGCTTGATCAAAAGTTTGAACGCAGGCCTTCCTTTGCATGCCAATGTCGATGGTTTCCACTGGAGATGGCCAAAGGCAAGACCAGAAGATATAGCATGTATCCAGTTTATGTGCTTTACATGAGGTTTAGAAAACCTAACATGAAGTGAGATCGAATGTATATAAGATCCAGCCATAACTTCGCTTACACGACACGGGATATCACATGCTAGCTGGGACGAAAGATAACAATGGAAGAATTGGAAAAGTTGAGGAAAGGCTACATAGGTATTACTTATGTGTAGGACATGTTGGATTGAAGTTTTTATCATTCCTAGACTATTGAAAGTAGGTTTATATATCTTCTTCTCCAAAAACATAAGATTTCATATAGCTTATTTTTTTTTTTTCCTTTTTTTGGCTCTTTATTTTGTTACTTTTGTGAATCTATTAGTGAATAACCTTGTTAATTTCTAACTTTTCTTTTAAGCAAAGAGTAATTTTAAATTCCTTTTAATTTTAAATTCCTTTTTTCCACCAATGAATCCATTAATGTTCCCTTTGTGAATTTATTATATGAAAATCAAATTTAGGATGAGAAATTAAAATTTTATGATATTGTTGTCAGTTGGTACGATTAACCCTAACTCTAATGATATATAATTATGTTTCAACAAAAGTGTTCTGTTTAAGAAAAAAATGATGTTGAAATAATCCGTTGGCTTGATAATTTGTTACATAAAAAATTTAGTTTTTCCCAGGACATCACAAGGGCCTCATTCTAGTTATCACATGATTGTAGCATTTTACTTTACTAAACTTGGACCATTTAATGATTGTAGCATTCTAGCTATCAAATTTGGAGGCCCGCATTCATTTCAATAGTGGATGAAAATGTTATGAGAAAAAAGATCGGGAGAATTACCAAAAAAACCCTAAACCTATTATAATTGTGTCAATTCAGTCTTAAACTTTCCTTTTTTTTTGGCCAATTCAATCCTAAACTTTTTGTATTTGTGCTAATTTAGTCTAGCCGGCCAGCACTCACATGGCATTTTTGAAATAATATCTTAATTTTTTCCCTCTTCTCCTTCCCCGTTCCCTTAGAGCTAATAAGAGACATCGGCCATAGGCGAGGGCCGCAACACCCTCGCTAGATCTGGCCAAGCAAAGGCTGTAACAGCCTTGCCTAACCTAGTCTAGCAAGGGTAGATCAAGCGAGGGCATCATGGCCCTCGCTTGACCTGCCCTCACCTGGAGTTGGCGAGGGCCAAGATGCCCTCGTCGGCTCTAAGGGAAGGGTAAGGGGAAAATTAAAAAAATTAAAAAAATTCAAAAAATAAAATATTATTTTAAAAATGCCACGTCATCACCAAAAGTGCCACGTCAGCTCTGCCTGACCAAAATTAGCCGAATGGACTCAACTGACATAAATGCAAAAGGTTTATAACTGAATTGGCCAAAAAAATAAAGTTTAAGGCTAAATTAGCACAATTATAATAGGTGTAGGATTTTTTTAGTGATTCTCCCAAAAAAGATCAAATTTGATGAGCACTTTTTTGTCCATTTTCTTACATTTATGTGATTTGTAAAATTTTATATAGTTGCCCTCAACATTTTCATTTTTTAAAGAAGAAGCAAATATACGATGTGTTATGCAATCAATTCAATTACCTAAAAAAGTGTCTCTATATTTTGCGAAAAATAATAATGTTTGCTTATATTTCTTGATAACATTAATTATAACAAAGAAATCCCTTAGTTGAACAAGAACCTATTACTTTAGTTACGTATTTCATTAGAAATAATATAATATTCTCACAAAGTGATCTACACGAGAAAATATTAGGTAGTCTCGGCCCTTCATGTGAGATTGTATTTCCGCCTGGTTATCACTTGACACGTGTACACTTAAGGCCAACTCATCCATTTTTACTTTGCAATGGGATCAAATGGGAGAAAACATTAGGTGTAGCCTCTCTCCTTCTTTCTTTCTCTCCGGTATACATCTTCCGGTACAAATCCATCAATTCCATCCCAGCTCTTTTAATTCATGAGTGACCAGCATGGTCACCGAAGGCTTCGCCCTGGGAGAGGGTCCTGGGTGACTAGCTGTCGACCATGATCGCATCCTTGCCGATCGATAGTGGAGCCATTGATTTCACTGTAAGACAAATTGAGTGATTCTAATAATGTATGGAAGAACAGAATTCAAGCAATAACTAAAATCATATGTGAAAAACAACACATAGAAAAATCTGACCTCTAGCCATTGTTCAAGTTTGCGTGTGATGGAAATCTGCAAAGATTTGACAGCAATTATGGGCAGACTATTAATCCAATCCCTCACGTAGGGTTGGTGTATTTCCAAAAAAGAGGGTTTGGTTTAGACCTCATCATGCCCTTAAGAAAATGATCGATCATTTTTTTATAAACTACCTTTCATCAAGGTGGTTTCCAATGGGTAGTTGTCATCGAAAAAGTACAAACGTGGAAAATCATATGGTGAGAAAAGTATGTTGCATCATCGTAATATGTCAAATTTGAAATTCAATCCTCAACATAATTAGCATTGCTCTTTATGACTTTTAGTAGACTGATATATCCAGTAAATTTAACTTCTACGTTCTTTAAAGATAGATGCAGTAATTCGGATGACGTTCTGAAAATTTTATTTCGCCGACATAATATGATAAAACTATGTATCATGTATTAAAGTACATGTAAATTTTTTTTAATTGAGTTGTAAACAAACAACAAAACCATATGATTATGGATTTCACTAACTTAGCTGGTGTCTCCATCTAAAGTATCTTACCTGAATGTTATTACACAAATATTTAATTTGTAGGTTAATTAAAAGTAATTATCCGAATTGATTTCCACCTTGTGCACCTACATGTTGACCAGTAGAATGATATAGTATCCATTCATAAGTGATAGGATTTTATGCATCGATTTTATCCATTCCCAAGGAAAATTACTAAAAAAGTCATAAATACATTATATTTGTGTCAAGTTAGTCTTAAAATTTTTTATTTAGTCCTAGACATTTTCATGTGTTGCCCTAAATGAAGGTTCATGGGCCCTCATTGTGGCCGGCAATGATGTGGTGGCCCTCGCCGGGTTTGGGCGAGGTTGTGTCACCCATATTCGGATGTGGCTAGCTAGAGTCAGCTAATGATACTTGTCAGTTAGCCCTTAGTAAAATAAAGTAAAGAAAATAAAAGACTAATAAAAAATTTTAAAGTTATAAAAAATGTCCACGTAGCTTCAATTGTGCCACATAGGACGGTCAATGCCTATGCCATCAATTTCCAATCAAAATTGTCCGAATGAACTTAATTGGTAAAATGTGAAAAATGCTTAAAACTAAATCGACACAATTGGAAAGCTAATGAATTGAATTGATACGAATATAATAGGTTTATGATTTTTTGGATAATTTTCCGTAATTTCAAAACAATCCCAGCAAATAAAATTTGAAAAACAAAGTCTGCAAATCATAGTTAGATCAAAATGTATGGCTGATCATTAGTAATAAATAATTATCTTGTCCAAAATGAAGGCCCTTAACAATCTTGGATCCTATGCAACAGTAATTTTACTGATGCGCTGTCATGAAGGCCGAGAAATTTTCGGGCGGTCCTTTTCGGAGCAGAGAGCGAAAAACCAATAGCAAGAAACCGGGTCTCATGATGGTTTTTGTGCCCGTCGATGTGTCCGAGGATGATTCGATAAAGCGCACGGGTCGTTCCGCCGTCGCGTCATTCGCCTTCCTTTCAGAAACGCTACAGATTCGAACGCCAAGTAGTTCCAAAGAGTCCAAACTCTCCTCGTGAAAAGCAGCGATGGAACCCCACCACTGTTTCATCTCGTTACTGCTGGTGGCGGCGGCGGCGGCGCTAGCCTGTGAGAACGTACGGGCTTCAGGATCCACGTCGGATGCGGGTTCGGATTTGGAGCTGAGTTCTCTGGGGCGGGAGCTGTTGGCGGCGGCGAGGGAGCCGGAGTTCTTCGGCTGGTTGAGGAGCGTCAGGAGGAGGATCCACGAGCGACCGGAACTGGCTTTCCAAGAGCACGAGACGAGTCGGCTCGTCCGGTCGGAACTGGACGCGCTCGGGATCAAGTACAAGTGGCCGGTGGCCGAGACTGGGGTCGTGGCGTCGATCGGGTCAGGCGACCAACCCTGGTTCGCTCTCCGGGCCGACATGGACGCCCTCCCTGTTCAGGTCTCTCTCTCTCTCTCTCTCTCTCTCTCTCTCTCTCTCTAGACTTTCAGAGTCAAACGCTACGTCATCGTGAGAGCAAGTCGTTTCTCCATAGGTTTCCAAGTTGGAATTGGTTTTCTGCAGTAGAAAGATTACGCTTGTGGGTCTCGGGGTCGTCGCATCCAACACAGCAAAGCATGTTCTTTTAAAGCTCGACGACAACCAACGAGATTCCCATGTGTAGCTTTAGAAGATTCTGATCTGAATCTGATGGATCGATAAGGATTCTTCGTCGTGTATGGATCCCATCTTTGAGCAACAAAACTACAAGAGAAGGTGGGGATTGATTAGGGGTGATTGATTTCCAGTCCGGTCAGGTCCTACCCTGGAATCGAGAACTAGACTAAGAGGACGGATGCCCTATTTCTAGAACTAGAAATGAGACCACCTGACACTGGATCAATCAATCTGGTTCTAGGGCAATCCAATTGAACTAGTGGATACACATATCTTGGCTAAAAATTTTGGATCACTTGAATTGTCAATCCATGTTGCAATTCGAAACTGGGATTTTGTCCAAGATTTGTGAAGAAAATTAAGAGATGATGGAGCTGTGATTGTAGGGGCACACTCCAAAAAAGGAGGAGGATTCAGTGGATTCTTTTTCATAATCTGATAGACTCACAAATTTAAGGAAGGTGCAAGTAAACAATGGAGGTTAAATTAGTGAATCTTCACAGGAAAAGAAAGAAAGTAAAATAAAGAAAGAAGCAAGAGACAAAATGAGCAAGTTGAATGAATTGGTGTAGCAATATGAAAGAAGCAAAAGGAGATTAAAATTTAGGTTTACACTTTACTTCTTTAAAAAATTTAAAAAATATATATAAAAACATAATTCAGTTTGGTCCAGTTCTCGACCAGAACCAAATTATAGGTTTTGGAACTAAAAACCGGATCGGCATCCCTAGAACCACCCAAAACCAGTCAATTTGGTCCGGTCCAGTCCAAGCGGTTCCATATGGTCATCCCTGGTATTGAAAAACCCATTTTTTAAGCCATGTTTTTCTCCTGGCTTAGCGAGCTATTGGGTTTGCATACTCATATTCCTAGCTTCAAACAAGATTAAACGAGACATGATATTGATCATAAACTCCTTGATTCCATCATGCACCTACTGATATATGGAGTACTGACCCCATATATCTTCGTCTTGTTAAGTAACTGTATCCCGAAATGCAGCAATTTTAATGTCAGTAACACCCTTTTTTTCCCCTTGATCGAGCTAAGGAATTGGTAGAGTGGGAACATAAGAGCAAGAACGATGGCAAAATGCATGCTTGTGGTCATGATGCTCATACAACCATGCTTCTAGGAGCAGCCAGATTGCTCAGCGGCAAGAAGGATTCTTTAAAGGTAAAATTATAGTCCAGAGCAACTTAGAAGAATCTAATTACTCATCCCCAGTTCGATCTTTCGTGACTGATCTCTTTTTGGGCATTGTCTTCTGAAAGGGCACGATCAAACTCGTCTTCCAACCCGGAGAAGAAGGTCGTGCCGGTGCATACCATATGCTACGAGAAGGGGCACTCGATCAGTTCCAAGCCATCTTTGGCTTACATGTTTCGCCACATATGGAAACCGGCAGGGTCGGTTCGAGACCTGGTCCAATGCTAGCAGGGGCTGGTAGATTCTCAGCCACAATACAAGGAAAGGGAGGGCATGCGGCGAACCCACACGTGACTGTCGATCCCATTCTCGCCGCTGCATCTGCAATTACCGCACTCCAGCATATCATATCCAGAGAAACAGATCCTCTTGCGGCCCGGGTAAATTCGTTATTCTTAAACACATTAACAAAATGACCCAAACCATTCTCTGTTTTTGCTTGCTGTAACTTCCATTTCCTTTTATGTTTTGCCTGAATTCCCCCAATTAGAGTTGGTATATTTTGATCTCATGCACAGGTGATCACGGTGGGCTACATCGAGGGTGGCCAAGCTTTGAACGTAATACCGGAGATCGTCCGGTTTGGAGGAACTTTTAGGAGCATGACTTCAGATGGCTTGTATAGTCTAAAACAGAGGATCAAAGAGGTGACCGTCGCTCTACATATACATCACTAGATTTACCGTCAATTTCCAAGTCGTCTGGTTTGCATGAGATTGCTCCTTATGAGATGACATGAGAGAAGCGTTGAAAGCTCCTTGTATTGTGTGATTTTATTGAAGTTGTAATACATAGATTGCAACATTCATCTACCATTTAATTTCTTAGAAATGAGGATGGGCTATAATTTCGGCCACCTGAACTGCTGCAGGTAATAGAGTTGCAGGCAGCCGTGCATCGGTGCAACGCGACGGTCGACTTCATGGAAGAAAAAATGAGGCCTTACCCTTCTACTGTGAACGATGAGACAATGTACGGGCATGCAAAAGGCGTCAGCGAAGCCCTGCTTGGCGAATCCCGAGTGCACCTTCTGCCCATGACCATGGGAGCAGAGGATTTCGGCTTCTACTCGGAGAAGATGAGGACCGCATTTTTCATGATCGGCATGAAAAACGCAACACTGGGATCGGATAAGGGGTTGCACTCCCCATACTTTTTCCTTGATGAGGAAGTTCTGCCCATCGGAGCCGCTCTCCACGCAGCAGTCGCTATATCGTACTTGGACGGACACACGGGTGGGATATGAGCAGATACTGTTCGGGAGCTTTGTACAGCTAGTTTTTCAAAAAAGACAGGACCCTTTTCTGTTTCATTGGAAGCTTGGGGCCATGTAGATCTTGCGGACTTGTAGATTTTGCATGGATGAATGTTGATGCAATGTAATTTTAGGAACAAGATGTTCTGATTCGGCATAGGCTAAACCTTCTGGATCGTACAGTGCTCTCTGGAGAGATGCATCAGATTCTTGGCAGGAGAATTATGATGAAATTAGGCCTTCTCTGCTCCGTAGAATCTCAGCTTGATCAACGTTTGATGCAGAACTTCCTCTGCATTTCAAGACTATTGAAAGTTGGTTTATGTTACTTCTCCATAAACATAAGATTTCACAAAGCTTAATTTTCTTTTTTCCTTTGTTTGCTCTTTCTTTTGCTACTTTTGTGAATCCATTAGTGAAAAAACTTGTTGATTTTCAACTTTTCTTTTGAGCATAGAGTACTTTAATATTCTTTGTTTTTTCCCCCAATGAATCCATTATTGTACCCTTTGTGAATTTATTATAAGAAAATCAAATTTAGGTTGGGAATTTAGAGTTTTATGATGTTGTTGCCAGATGGTACAATTAATTCTAATTCTAATGATGTCCAATTAAATTTTTATAAAAGCATTCTTTTCTAAGAAAGATTATAATGTTGAATTAATCCGTTGGCTTGACAATATGTTACATATAGAATTTTAGTTTTTCCCACGACATCAATAGGGCCTCATTCTAGTTATTACATGATTGTAGCATTTGTATTCTACTAAACTTGGACCATTAATGATTGTAGAATTCTAGTTGTCAAATTTGGCGGTCCACATTCATATCAATAGTAGATGTAATTGTTATGGGAAAAAAAAATTCAAATTTGATGAGCACTTTTTTCTCCATTGTCCTACATTTATGTGATTTGTGAAATTTTATACTGTTGTCCTCAATATTTTATTTAAAAATAAAAATTCGAATAGACAATGTGTTATGCAATCAATTTAATTACCTGAAAAATTATCTATATCTTTTGTGAAAAATAATAATTTTTACTCATATATCTTGGTAACATTAATTTCAACAAAGGAATCCCTTAGTTAAACAAGAACTTATCACTATAATATATTTAATTGGAAATGATATCTTTTGTCACGTGTCATTACAAGAAAATGTCGAGTAGTCTTAGCCCTCCACGTGGGATCGCACTTCTACCCACTTTTGTTTGGCGCATGTACAGTTATGTGCAAACCCATCAATTTTTACTTGGCAGTGGGATTTACTCCAACTTGCATGAATGAAAGCCCACTCTCTACTGTTCATCTTTCCCAGCAAGGTCACCAATTTCATCCTCTTTTCACTATTCATAGGTGATCTACATGGTCACCGAAAACTTTGTCCTGAGAGAGGGTCCTAGACAACTAGCCAATGGATGGCGGTCGCCCCCTTGTCCAATCGATGGTGGATCCACTGATTTCACCACCCTCGAACAATCAATCGTAATGCTTCTGCTTAGCTGTCGTATTTCCTCATTCTCTTCATCATCTTCTTCATCCTTAACCAATGTCCTCCTCCTCCACCATCCTCGGTGAAAAAGAACAGGAATGTGTAAAAATAGGAAGAGGCTCTGGTGATTCGCGACCACAGGTAGAAAGACAAAATAGAATTGGTCACAGAACAGGTTCCAATCACTTGTCTAATCAAGTGGAATCCGGGCCTTTCTCTCTCCCAAACACTTTTGCAGTCAACGGTGGAGAGAGAGGCTTGGGATGAAATCGATGGATTTGTCGGCGGAAGACGGGACAACGGGGGCAGGCTTCATCCGTCCAAACGGAGTGGAGCTACATTGTGCACGTGTCGACACTGTTTGAGTTGAAACTTGAATGTACGACACACGCGAGTCCAGGCATCGCCTCGGCTCATAAATTGGTGAGATTCGTGCGGAACGAGAAGACTTCAGTTTGAGAAATGACCGGCGACAGCGGAACTTCCTAAAAACATGGAGAGTTCGCGGCGCGCAATTCCTCGGATCAGAGCACGACATCCCTCTCAGTCTCGCTCGCGCTTGTCTCCTCCGAGAAGAGACAGAGCAACGAGGCTCCCTCGCACGCCTCTTCGCTGAAGACCAATACGTCGAACTCAATCTCCCCTCCAACATTTCATCGCCCACCCGCCTTTCCGCTTCTTAAATTCGTGCTCGCGTCGCGTTTCGGAGCCGTTCTTCCAAATGGGTCTCGCTCACTTGCTGCTGCTGCTATCGCTCTCCATCCTCCGCGTCTGTGGGTCGTGCGCTGGGGAGCTCAAATTCGAGCCCGAGCTCAGGTCTTTGACCCGAGACTTGCTGGAATTGGCCAAGGGCCCGGAGTTCTTCCGGTGGATGCGGGACATCAGGAGGAGGATCCACGAGCACCCGGAGCTCGGGTTCGAAGAGCACCGGACGAGTCAACTCATTAGGGACGAGCTAGACTCGCTTGGGATCCAGTATAAGTGGCCCGTCGCCAAGACTGGCGTCGTCGCTTTCATGGGGTCTGGAGAGAAGCCGGTGTTCGCTCTCAGAGCCGACATGGATGCTCTACCATTGCAGGTGATCAATTTTTAACCACGTAGAACGCTGGGAGTTTGGGATTTCGTCTCACATTTTTCAGAAGTTTAAAAAGTTTCTGTCAGTGTAATGGGTTTTGGGTTATGCTCTTGGGTATACAGAGAAAACGGAGGTGAAGTGTTTGTTCTTTTCTTTATAAAGTAAAAGCATGTGAATTGTGGGCAAGTGCTTGAGTAAAAGTAATTCATCGGTGATGTCTGGAAGTAAAAATAGGACCATTGGTTTCGGCTGTATACATGTGGCAGATGCGATTGATTGTCCTGTAAGAATCACTGATAAGCCTAGAGTAGATGGGGTCTTTGCTGACATTTAGTTGTTTGAAGGAGGGTGCTTTGAATTTTCATGTGAACCATTGTAATCGCAGATTTCTTCTAGGTTCGACTGCTTGCTGTCTTTATAATGTGCATTGTTGATCACATGAAGGAACTAGTGGAGTGGGAGCACAAAAGCAAGATTGACGGGAAAATGCATGCCTGTGGCCACGATACCCATGTAGCTATGCTCCTCGGAGCAGCCAAATTGCTCAAAGAGAGGGAAAATCAGATCAAGGTACTTCTCATCTCACCCTTCACTATCTCAAACTTCAATGCTAAAAGCAGCTGGCATTTTTCACCATCAAGACAATTTATGCATTTTAATTGTGTTGTGAATCCTTCAGGGAACGGTAAAGCTTGTATTCCAGCCTGGGGAAGAAGGTCACTCCGGTGCATATTATATGTTGCAAGATGGAGTTCTCGATGACCTTGATGGCATCCTCAGCATCCATGTTTTGCCTAATGTACCGACAGGGTTCATTGCTTCCAGTCCTGGCCCAATTCTTGCAGGTTCTGGGGTCTTTTCGGCTACTATTCAGGGGAAAGGGGGGCATGCAGCACTTCCGCATCACAATATAGATCCCATTGTTGCAGCTTCATCTGCAATCCTCCGTCTCCAGCAAATTGTATCTCGAGAGACTGATCCTCTTGAGGCACAGGTAGTTTCCTTCTTGTCTGCTTTATTCATTATCTTAAGCTTCTAGAGGTTGGATGGGAACATGATTATGCATGTGCAAGTGACAGCAACCATACGAGAGCATGAAATCTGCGAAGATATTTTTTGTTCTTTGTTGACGATGCATTGTACTCTCAGAATAGGGAAACAGAAGGCCTAAATCTTTCATGCCCCCTCCTATTTTCCTGGTTACCACAATAAAGCATCGCAGACTACCACTGGAAGTATCTCCTGTTTGAAGCTGTCATTGTATGTATATATATATTTCTAATTTCAGAGAATGCTGAACTCCTTCCGTGAAGTTTCTCATTCCTAAGTGCCAAATGCAACAGATCGCTGTCTATGAACTTCCTTGCCAAATACTTATCTGACTAATGGAATTCCAGTGGTGTACTATGTTCTTGTCTTCTAGTTGCATGTTATTCTTAGCAAGCATCTCATGATTCCTTACTTTATATGGACAGGTGGTGACTGTCGGGTACATCAAAGGAGGCCACACTGCTAACGTGATTCCTGAGTCTGTCAAATATGGAGGAACTTTCAGAAGTTTGAGTTCCAATGGTCTCTTATTCCTTCAGAAGAGGATAAAAGAGGTAAATTGACGAATTGGTCATCCAGTCTAAAGGTGTTTGTTCTTAATTCTTGCAAATATTGTGTGTTGTGGTTACAGGTTGTAGAAATGCAAGCGGCTGTTCACAGATGTACAGCTGTGGTGGACTTCGGAGAGGACAAAGTGCCTCTTCACCCTGTAATGGTTAATGATGAAGTTCTATATGAGCATGCGAAAAGGGTCGGAGAGATCCTGCTTGGAGATGGCAAAGTGCAGCTTATGCCAGTGACAATGGGAGCTGAGGACTTCAGCTTCTTCGCCAACAAGACTGCTTCTTTGATTTTTGTGGTGGGGATACAGAACGAGACTCTGAAATCGCATCACGTGCTGCACTCGCCCTACTTCTTTGTCGACGAGGAGGCTTTCCCAATCGGAGCGGCTCTTCATGCAGCTGTTGCAATATCATACTTGGATGAGCACGCGGATGCGGATAGTGCCTGTCCTAGCTACGGTTACCCTCAATTCTCAACTGTGTAAAATAGTTTTAGAAATGGTTATCCTTAACATCTCTGGTCAATCTATCTGACCAGATAGTCCTCGATTCGCTAGCCAGTTTATGGGTTATGTTTAACTATGTATCCTCCTGTCCAGTCTCCTCCCTCATCAAGTGAGAATCTTCCTGCTCCAACCAAACACCAACACCCCCCGGCAAAAAAAAAAAAAAAAAGGTTTCATTCCAAACTCTTTGCGATAAATATTTGAGGATGTGGCTCAAAGTTATTGGAACTTGGACAGAGCTTGGAGATAGGATGGATCGTGGAGGCACAAGGGTGACCGTTGGGCCCCGGTGATCGGACGGTTTTAGAGACGCGTTTGGTAGTGTCCATGGTGCGACGAAGAAAATCATGAAAGCTAAATTTAGGAAAAATAAATGAAATATTTTTTGCCTGTGGAAGGTTGCTTCACTTGTTTGGTTCATTAGACCGGCTCCTAATGCGTTCTGTTTAATCTAGTTAGTATTTTTAGTGTTAATTTCTTACTTATTTTAACTTCTATTATAAATTTCTTTCAATAACTTAGGAGTATCGACAAATACTTTAGTAGAAAGGACCTTACATACGCGCCCTAAAAAAGACCATATGGTGATTTTTGTATTTCTTCGCTCTTTTAATCTCTTCTCTTGTAAGAGCGCTCAAAAACTTTCTCCTCTGTTCATGGAGCGCAAACGGTGCATGGTGATTAGCATTGGCATCTGTGATTCGTCCTAGGCATAAAATTATTTACTTGAAACCTCCAATTAATATAAAATGTCACAATTACCTGCATCCCCAATCATATTCCTCATTGTCGCTCACTTGATATGTAAATGTTGCAAGGTTTAGAGTAATACTTGACACAAAAAATTTGAATAACAAATTGGCATTGTTAAAAACCATAGATTTTATATACACTTTGCATACATTTGAGCAGTCAAGATACCTATGGCAAAACGGTAAGTAAACTTAGAAAAGCAAAGATGGTTCATCCAATAAAGAAAACAAGAATGGTTCAAGATACATTATTTATTTGACCCAAAATAAAGAAAAAAAAGATGCATTAATTGAACTTCATGATTGATAGGCCTTGTCAATTGCAAAAGTAGCACATTTGAGGGCATTCTAAGGACCTATTTATTCATAAATGCCATAATTAGGGCATGAGTTCACTATAATCAATTAGATGTATAATACATTTCAGCCATACTTTATATGCGAAGTCGTTCTTTCTTTTTCCCTTATAAGTTACAATCACCTCCCAATCATCGTGAAAAAAAGAAAAAGAGAAAGAAAAAGTCCTAGACAATTAACTTAGTAATTATTTCCAAATTATATTTAAAAAAGCCATAGATATCTTATAATTTCAGATCTTGCGAGGTATAAGACGATACCAATTAATTTCGTTGCGCAACAATTAAATCTTAAGTATGAAGCCATTCAAAGCGCATATGCCGAAAAAATAATTACACATTCTTTGTGAATAAAGAATTGCCCTAAAATATAATCTTTCTCTATAAATTGGCTTTCCTTCCTTCCTCCCTTCACAATTGACGCGCAAACCAGCTACAGAAACACAACGGTCACTTCTCTCTCCTCTCTGTCTCTCTGTTTTGAACTGGAAAACAGAGACACCGACGTTCTCTCTGCGTTCTGTCTCTCTTTCTCCGTTGAAGCTCTAGGGGGTTGAATTGCAGAGCTGACGAGACCTTGGCCGACGGCATTGTGAACTGGTGAGTGCTTTCTCTCTCCAATCACCGTAACTTTGTGCTGTCCGATTGTCTCTGTCCTCTCTCTTAAATGTTATCGACTTGATCTGCGTGCGATCATCCAATTATTTCCTCTGTTCTCCTGTTTTCCGTTCTCTGTTCTCTGTCTGCCCCGGATCTCAAGTTCTCGTCCGATTTTTTTTCCAATGTTCCGATGACGAATGCTCCGCCCCTCCCTCCCTCTCTCTCTCTCTCTCTAGAATTGCTCTGAAATTTTCCTGCGAACTCTTCTTGTGAATTTTTTGTTCCTTCGTTGTTGTTTTCTCCGAGTTCGTCTGGATTTTGACATTCCGGGGTGACTCTCAGTTGCATCCTTCGATGTTCTTTTAGGGCAACACATAAAAGGAAAGAAAGGAACAAGCCAAAAAATTAGTGAGGATGTTGTTTAATTAAGGAGGAGCCCTCCTCTAACCATCAGAACTTATTTCCTTTTTTAGGCCTCGACGATCATTCAGAGGAAACCCTCCGCCGAGGTTGTTCCTTAAAGTGACACTGTACTATCAGTCTACTGTTTAAAACGTTCAACCCCTTCAACTGTCTTTAATTATTCATTTATTTTTTATTTCTT
The DNA here is from genome assembly GCA_014182365.1 of Eucalyptus tenuipes. NCBI lineage: Eukaryota > Viridiplantae > Streptophyta > Magnoliopsida > Myrtales > Myrtaceae > Eucalyptus > Eucalyptus tenuipes. Next base: position 29,378,126 of record CM024547.1, on the reverse strand, counting down.
ATGCTCTTACATATGCTTGAATCTTGTGGAGTTCTACTCTGTTGGTGTCTGCATCTCGTTTTTCCAATCACTCTTCAGAAAATCAAGATCCTTTGTGGATTCTATTTTTTAATACACAGGAAGACACAAAATATCTTCGAAGCCATGGTGTAGATTGACTTCTATAATATCTTTCAAGCAACATCACATGGTAATATTGACTTCTATAATATTCTTCAAGCAACATCACATGGTAATCTTTTTTTTTTCGGTTATAATAAAGAATTTTTTCCATCACTTTATAAATTTTTCTTGGCTCTCTGTTAGCAAGAACTCTTGCTCTAATCTGCACAGGTCGATTTTGCTTTCATAACTGTTCCTGTTTCTATTTTGTTGCAGGATTGATACACAAAAAATCAAGGTCTTGGAGACATGGGTCGTCGTAAATTAGTTTTAGAGCTTATCCCCAACGAGAAAGCACGTAGGATCACCTACGAGAAGAGGAAGAAGGGCATGATGAAGAAGGCCCAAGAGTTCACAACCCTATGCGGCGTCGATACGTGCATGATCATCTATGGCCCCGCAGGGTCTGCTGCCACCACTGAGCCCGAGATCTGGCCCGCGAGCCCCGAGAAAGTCAAGTGCATTATCGAGCGGTACATGAGCAAGGAGGCGGATCGTCGTGCCAAGAGGACGGTCGGGCTGCCTGAGTTCTTTGCAAACCGAAATAGGAAGGTCAATGCCGAGCTCGCCAAGGTCCGGCTTGCGAACTGGGAGGCCAAGTACCCGATCTCGGAGGCGCTGATTGATGGCCTCTCCGAAGAGGATATGAGGAGGCTATTAGGTTCTTTGGGGCACAAGCTCGAGGCAGCCAAGGCGAGGCTAGCCGCGGTGAAGGAGGATGCCATGAGGAGACCATCGAGCCCTTTGAATGATCATAACGTACCTGCAAATGATCATACGTATCATCATCATCAAATGCCTTGCTCGTGTCAGAACCACTTCCCGCCTGGGCAAGACTTCCATTTCGCCACCCCGGAGGGGATGATGCTCTCTGAGACGTCGTTGTATGGCCCCATCATAGGCAACATGTCATCGGAAGCTTGGGGTCGTGTAGATCTTGCGGACTTGTAGATTTTGCATGGATGAATCTGGATGCAATGTAATTTTAGGAACAAGATGTTCTGATTCGGCATAGGCTAAACCTTCTGGATCGTTCAGTGCTCTCTGGAGATGCATCAGATTCTTGGCAGGAGAGTTCTGATGAAATTAGGCCTTTTCTGCTCCGCAGAATCTCAACTTGATCAACGTTTGATGCAGACCTTCCTCTGCATTTCAAGACTATTGAAAGTTGGTTTGTGTTATTTCTCCATAAACATAAGATTTCACAAAGCTTTCTCCATAAACATAAGATTTCACAAAGCTTAGTTTTTTTCTTTCCTTTGTTTGCTCTTTCTTTTGCTACTTTTGTGAATCCATTAGTGAAAGAAACTTGTTGATTTTCAAATTTTCTTTTGAGCATAGAGTACTTTAATATTCTTTGTTCTTTCCCCCAATGAATCCATTATTGTACCCTTTGTGAATTTATTATAAGAACATCAAATTTAGGTTGGGAAATTAGAGTTTTATGATGTTGTTGTCAATGGTACAATTAATTCTAATTCTAATTAATTCTAATTCTAACGATGTATTTGTAGAAAAGCATTCTTTTTTAAGAAAGATTATGATGTTGAAATAATCCGTTGGCTTGACAATATGTTATATAAAGAACTTTAGTTTTTCCCACGACATCGAGAGGGCCTCATTCTAGTTATTACATGATTATAGCATTTGTATTCTATTAACGATTGTAGAATTCTAGTTGTCAAATTTGGCGGTCCACATTCATTTCAATAGTGGATGTAATTGTTATGAGAAAAAAAAATAAATTTGATGAGCACTTTTTTCTCCATTGTCCTACATTTATGTGATTTGTGAAATTTTATATAGTTGTCCTCGATATTTTCCTTTTTTAAAACATAGCGGATAGACAATGTGTTATGCTATCAATTTAATTACTTGAAAAATTATGTATATCTTTTGTGAAAAATAATAATTTTTACTTTTATTTCTTGGTGACATTAATTTCAACAAAGGAATCCCTTAGTTAAACAATAACTTATCACTATAATATATTTAATTAGAAATGATATCTCTTGTCACATGTCATCACAAGAAAATGTCGAGTAGTCTTAGCCCTCCACGTGGGATTGTACTTCTACCCACTTTTGCTTGACGCGTGTACAATTATGTGCAAACTCATCAATTTTACTTGGCAATGGGATTCACTACGACTTGCACGAATGAAAGCCCCCTCTCTACTGTTCATCTTTCCCAGCAAAATCACCAATATCATCCCAAGTCTCTTTTCATTATTCATAATTGATCTACATGGTCACCGAAAACTTTGTCCTGAGAGAGGATCCTAGACAACCAGCCAATGTTCTTGGGTATACAGAGAAAACGGAGGTGCAGTGTTTGCTCTTTTCTTTGAAAGAGTAAAAGCATGTGAAATGTGGGCAAGTGCTTGAGTAAAAGTAATTCATCGGTGATGTCTGGAAGTAAAAATAGGAGCATTGGTTTCGGCTGTATACATGTGGCAGATGCGATTGATTGACCTGTAAGAATCACTGATAAGCCTAGAGTACATGGGGTCTTTGCTGACATTTAGTAGTTTGAAGGAGGGTGCTTTGAATTTTCATGTGAACCATGAGTAATCGCAGATTTCTTCTAGTTTCGACTGCTTGCTGTCTTTATAATATGCATTGTTGATCAATGAAGGAACTAGTGGAGTGGGAGCACAAAAGCAAGATTGACGGGAAAATGCATGCCTGTGGCCACGATACCCATGTCGCTATGCTCCTTGAATAATGTACAAAAGCCAATCAATCGATTTTTTTTTTTATGGACTTCATCGAAAAGGGAAAAATCGATTGATGGACATTTGTACATTATTCAAGTAATTTGCATATACAAAAAAGAAATCAAAATGCAAGATTCACCTTTGCTCATTATTACTGTCACTTTTTTCTATTTGTTTTTAATATGGAGAAAGGAAAGAAATATTGACCTTTATTACTTTGCATAAATGGGGTATTTTTCGACCAAAAAAAAACTCAGTTTGGTATTAAAAAAAGGGGAGATTTGTCAATTTTCGAATAATTAGGGACTAGATGGAACATTATATTAAAGTTCAAGGATCAAATTGAGCAAATCGAAAGCTTGTGGATGAAATTGAACATTAGATAAAAGTTCAGGGACCAAATTAAGCAAATTGAAAGCTCAGGGATGAAATTGAACATTAAATAAAAGTTTATGGATTATTTGTGAAATTTTCCCAAAAAGAAAATCTAGCTTAGGCGACCAAAAAAGCACAAATGTAGAAGTCTCTAGAAGAAGAGGGGCGAAACTACAATCTAGAATTTTCTAGATGAAGCCTACATGGATAGCATTCTATGGAAATCTAGAATGTTGTACTTAGTCGGTGGAGCATAATATAAATAAGAGGGGGGGAGCGTAGAGGGGGGGGGGGAGCGTAGAAGAATAACAAAGGTAAGCAAGCTCCTCCCCTTTTTCCCTTTGTACTACAATAACTAAATAAATAAATTCTTTTTTTTTTCCCTTGTACTTCTTTCTTCCACTCTCTTTTACACATTCCTATTATTACTTTGCCCTTGCCCACTTTGTTCTTAGTTCTTTGTCTCTCTTGATAATTCACATACAAAACACTCCCTTGCACACACATTAACACACGCTTCCGCAAACACCAACAAAGATCTAATCTCGCCCCAGATGATGCGGGCTTCCTCGCGGGAAGTCGTCGGTTCCATGATCATCAGTGAGCTCTGGAGCAAGAAGGGTCTGAGCGACTTCATAATGCATTAATGCGTGATTTTTAGCGTTTTTCTTTAATTTGTTGGGTTTCGATGGGTAGATAGACATGTACATGTTTTTACTGCAGGAAGGTTGGTTACAATTAGGGGCGAATTGCTTTGTTTCTCTCCTTATTGAATTGGTCATATTGGCAAGTTAGGAGTCTTGTAATATTTTTTTTTTTAGATGTCCAAAAAGACGGACAAAAATGGAAAAAAAAAAAAATCTGGCCAGTTGTCGTTTTGCATCACATGTAGAGCGGTTCCGCTCCAGTTGAGTTTAATGTGCGACAAGTGGAGCCTGCGGGCTCCACCTCACCTCGGCTTATGATATAATATCGAGATTCATCTGAAACTGCGAATAATTTCTAAAAACGGATGCCTAATTCTATTATTTTGTTTCCCAAAATAAAAAAAAATAAACAGAAATTTTATTTAGTAACTTTTTTGTTCTTGAAAACAAATTTGTTCCTAGGAATAGATTTGAAATAAAATCAAGAAGTAGATTTTTTTTTTTTTTTTTTATTCCTAGGAACAACTCTAAAATTAAACTAAATTATATTCTTTTTTTTTTTCTCTTTGTTTTTCTTCTTTTCCTCTTTTTTTTTCTCTTCTTCTTCCTTTAGCCGGTCGCAAAAATATAATACGATTATTTAAAATATAATTAAATTATAACATAGAATTATATTAAAATAAAATTATATAATAAATTTATTAAAATAAAAAATATAATAAAAGCATTAAAAAATTTAAAAAAAAAACTTCTAAGTCGCAAAAAAATTTAAGGATCATACTAAGCGCAATTCTATTTTGGGAATAAAATTTTTTGAGTAGTTACCAAACGTCTTTAAATGTTCAGAAACTCGTGAGAGAATAGAATAAAAATAATAATTTTTTAACAGAAAATGTTTCTAAAGACAAAATAGTTAGCAAAGGCATCGAAAGAGTTGGCAATGCAGAGGTCTCTTTCTTGTCCACTCTCAAAGCCCAGCTCCTCAGATTGTAGAACGACGTCCCTCTAGATCTCTCCCGTGCACAAGCCTCCTTCCACCGAGAAGGAGCAGAACAAGCATCTTCGCTGAAACCGAAAAGTCTCCTCTCCGTTTCATCGCCCATCTGCTTTTCGTTTTTCACACTCGTAATCGCGTCGAGTTTCAGAGCCATTCTTCCGAATGGGACTCGCTCACTTGCTGCTGTTGTCACTCTCCCTCTTCCACGTCCATGGGACGTGCGCTGCTGAACTCAAATCCGAGCCCCAGCTCAGGTCTTTGACCCAAGACTTGCTGGAATCGGCCAAGGACCCGGAGTTCTTCCAGTGGATGTGGGACGTCAGGAGAAAGATCCACGAGTACCCGGAGCTCAGGTTCGAAGAGCACCGGACGAGTCCACTCATTAGGGATGAGCTCAACTCGCTCGGGATCAGGTACAAGTGGCCTGTCGCCAAGACAGGCGTTGTCGCTTTCATGGGGTCCGGAGAGAAGCCGGTATTTGCTCTTAGAGCCGACATGGATGCTCTACCATTGCAGGTGATCGATCTTTAATGAAATAGACAAAGAGTTTGTCAATGTTTTGGGTTAGGCTCTTTGGTGTATAGAGAAAACGGAGGTGAAGTGTTTGTTCTTCCGTTATATTGTGCATTGATGATCACATAAAGGAACTGACGGAGTGGGAGCACAAAAGCAAGATCGACGGGAAAATGCATGGCTGTGGCCACAACACGGGAGAATTACCAAAAAAGTCCTAAACCTATTGCAATTGTGCCAATTCAGTCCTAAACCTTTTTTTTTTGTCCAATTTAGTCCTAAACCTTTTATAATTGTGCCAATTCAGTCCATCCGGCCAAAATTGGCCGGCCGGCGCTGACGTGAACGCCGGCGGGAGACAGCTGGCCGGCGAGGTAATTTTTAATATTTTTTTTTTTTTTTTCGAATTTTTAGTTTTTAAATTTTTTTTAAAAGTTTTTAATTTTTTTTTTTTGGCCTTCTTCTCCTTCCTCTGGCCGGCTAGCGCCGGCCGAGGTGAGGGCCGGCGAGGCTCACCCCGCCGGCCATTGGCGGAGGTAAGCCTCCCCCAGCGACGGCGAGGCCGAGCCTCACCAGATCCGGCGAGCTCGGCCCTCGCCGGCCACTGGCGAGGGCAAGGCCCCGCCGCGCTGCGTGGTGTAGTCGAGGAACCCTGCGGAGGATCTCGATCTTGTCCTCGTCGGTCCGGAGGAGCCGGAACGGGGTTTTGGCGACGGTCACGGCCGGGAGGGTCGCTTGAGCTCGGAGGGGGAGATCGTGCCGACGATCGGGGGGACGGGGGAGGCGGCGATGGTGACAGCGGCCTCACCGGCCACCGGGCGAGGTCGACCCTCGCCCTCGCCGGTGGTCGGCAAGGCGGCTTGTCGCTAGGCAAGGGTCGCCTTCGCCGGTGGCCGGGCGAGGCGACCTCGGCCGGCCCTCACCTCGGCTAGCGCCAGCCGGCCAGGAGGAAGGAGAAGAAGGCCAAAAAAATAATTAAAAAATTAAAAAATATATATTTAAAAATTCGAAAAAATTAAAAAAAATATTAAAAAATTACCTCGCCGGCCGGCTGTCCCCCCGTGTCCACGTCGGCGCGGCCGGCCGGCCAATTTTGGCTGGATGGACTGAATTGGCACAATTATAAAAGGTTTAGGACTAAATTGGACAAAAAAAAAAAGTTTAGGATTGAATTGGCACAATTGTAATAGGTTTAGGACTTTTTTGGTAATTCTCCCGCCACAACAGCCATGTAGTTATGCTGCTCGGACCAGCTAAATTGCTCAAAGAGAGGGAATATCAGATCAGGGTCTTCTCATCTCACCCTTTATTATCTCAAACTTGAATGCTAACAGGTGGCATTTTTCACCTTCAAGACAATTTATGCATTTTCATTGTGTCGTGAATCCTTAAGGGAACGGTAGAGCTTGTATTCCAGCCTGGAGAAGAAGGTTACTCCGGCGCATATTATATATTGCAAGATGGAGTTCTCAACGACCTTGATGGAATCCTCAGCATCCATTTTTCGCCCGATTTACCAACAGGGTTCATTGCTTCCAGGCCTGGCCCGATGCTTGCAGGTGCTGGGGGCTTTTTGGCTACCATTCCGGGGAAAGGAGGCCAGTCTTTTTGTTTTCAAGGTGGTTGTATTTTACTTCTTACAAATTCTGTGTTGTTCGGTCATAGATATGCAAGCGGCTGTTCACAGATGTAGAGCTGCGGTGGACTTCGGAGAGGAAAAAGTGTCCCTTCGCCCTGTAATGGTTAATGACGAAGTCCTCTGCGAAGACACGAAAAGGGTCCGAGAGATCCTGCTCGGTGAAGGAGGCTTCTTCGATTTTCGTGACAATCGGAGCTGAGAACTTCAGCTTCTTTGCTGACAAGACTGCTTCTTCGATTTTCGTGGTGGGGATACAGAACGAGACTCTGAAATCGCATCACATGCTGCACTCGCCCTTCTTATTTGTCGACAAGGAGGCTTTCCCGATCGGAGCAGCTCTTCATGCAGCTGTTGCAATATCATACTTGGGTGAGGAAGCAAGCGGATGCAGCTCGTGCGTGTCTTAACTATGGTTACCCTCAAGCCTCAACTTGTGTAGGATAGTTATGAAGGGTTACTCATTGACCAGAGACTCCTAGATCTTGATCTCCCAATCGCCATGAATGAACTGAGATATATATTAAGCAGCAGATGACTAAGCTTGAACAGCAGATGAATCTTCTTTTTCGATCTCTTCCCTCATCAGGGAAGAATCTTCCTGCTGCAGCCGAACCCGGGTTTTTGTTTGGATGTGGGATGAAAGAGAAGTAATCTTTCTATATTTCTGAGCAAATTCGAAAGATAGATTGAAGCTCTATATTATATCAAATATATCTTTATATGACCTTTTCAAAGCTAACCCTTCTGGAATTTAAATTTAAATACTTCTTATTTTTGGCTATGTTAATCATCTTATTCTACATCATAAAGCAAGCCCGAAATGGTTTCGTCCCAAACTCTTTCGACAAATTTTTGAACTTGTGGCTCAAAGTTCTTGGAACTTGGGCGGAGCTTGGAGATCAGATCGGTTGGTGACGCGTTTGGAGGTGCTGGTGGTTCGTGGTGGCAAGAGGCTGATCGTCGAGCCTCGGAGATCGGACAGTTTTAGAGACATGTTTGGAGGTGCCCAGGGTGCAAGGAAGCAAAGGACTCATTTTTGGCCCAAAAAAAAATCGTAAAAGCTAAATTCAGGAAAATTAAATGACACATTTTTTGCCCATGGAAGGGTTACTTCACTTGTTTGGTTCATCAGACCGGCTCCTAATGCGTTCTTACCCATGTTTAAGTTGCAATCTATTTTATCTAGTTAGTATTTTCAGTATAAATTTCTTATTTATTTTAGTTTTATTATAAATTTCTTTAATAAAGTAGGAGTATACATAAATACTTTAGTGGGATGGACTTCACACTTTGCGCATCCTGAAAAAAGACCACATTGTGATTTTAAACTTCTCTGTTCATCGTGCGCGACTTCGCACGATCTGAACCAAGCAAATTGACAATGGCAGAAGCAACATTACTGACAACGACATCGAGTGCAAATGGCGCCTGGCAATTAGCACCCCTGTTCATCTTCTATCTCTCGATCGTGACTCCGACCCTTTACTACACTGGCCTTCCTTCGACGACGATGCAATGACGACGACTACAACAAGGCAGTGGTGTCAGGAGCTTAGGTGGTGATCAGCATTGGCATCTGCGACTGTCCTTTCTAGGTGTGCCCTAGGATGTGAGCTTTGACGCGATTCACTAACTGTATGCGATCACCGTGCACGGCTTGTTGGAAGTGATGCACGATGTTCATTGTGTATGGCGCTCCCCTAGTCGTTCCTTTGCAAGAGTACAATTCGTACTTTCCAACGTAGTACTTTCTTTTGCCTTTTCTTATTCTTGCTTCTCTACTTTCATGAGTCTTTAGAACTATGCAAAGCTAGCTATTGGAGAAGCTATAAGTAATTCCCTGTAATAACATTACTTAAAGAAGGCCTTAATTAAATTACTGATTGCTGGCGAGCTTGTTGCCCTCAAGAAATTAGTCGTCTTCAGGTGATCATTTGATTTCTTTCCCAGAAAAAAGATTATTCAAATTTTTAAAAAATACATTCATTCGGAATCTCAACAGATCATGTACTGATTAACCTTTTGTACGGCGATATCGTGATTGAAGTATTAAGAGAGAAAGGATAAAAAGATAAAAGTTGGAGATAGTGTGGACTTTTCCTGCGTGCTTGAATTTTTCTTTTTTAAATCAAAGATTTTTCTGGAAGATTTCAACTTATATTTAAATCACAGTTTATTAATATTATTTTCATTCATATCATTCAATTTTAAATGCCAAGATGAAATGGTAAATATACTGACTCTTCTCATAATAGGCTGTAATCAATGCTTTTTAGAATTAAAACACTTGTTCTTATAGATGCTTGACAAGTTGGCTTAAAAACATTCGATGATGACGTAATTTTCTTTTTTATTCCGACCCAAAAAAAAGAACAAGGCCCTTATATTTTGTTGAAAAAACTGCTAATAAAGACTTGAAGTGTCATCATTGTTCTAAATAAGGACCTAAAATGGCTATATCTATTTCAAATAAGGACATGACTTTCCGTTGGCAAGGGCATTTTCGTCATTTACCCTTTTTTGAATTTTTTTCTTTTCCTTTTTTCCTTTTTTCTTTTTTTCCTTTTTCTAGTTTGTCTTGCTTCTTCACCAATGACCAATTGGCCATCGGCAATTCCTGGAGAGGTCTGGACAAGGGTTGCCCTCGCTCGATCCAGCGTGGGTCGCCCTAATCGACCAAAGGTAAGGGACAGCCTCGCCTTGGGGGAGGTCGCCCTCGTGACCATCGACGAGGTCGACCCTTGCTAGATGTGGGCGAGGGTTGCCTCGCCAGTGGCCGGTGAGGGATGGCCTTGCTTAGGCAAACCCTCGCCTAAGGTGAGGTCACCTCGTCGGCCCTAAGCGAGGCCAACCATCGCCAGATTTGGCAAGGGTGGCCTCGCCCGCAGCCAAGGCAGGGGTTACCTTGTTAGTGGCTAATGAGGCGGACCCTCACTAAATTTGGCAAGGGTAGCCTCCCCCATGGTTGGCAAGGATTGTAGGCTCTCGCTAGCCCTTAACAACAACTGACGAGAGTCGTTAAGCCCTCGTTGGTCCCTGCTCATGACTACTGGCCCTCGTCGAAAAGAAAAAAACATAAAAGAGAGAAAAAAAAAAAGAGAGAAAAGAATAAAAGATTTAAAATTAAAACTGTATTCGAACGAAAACGACCTTTGACAAGTCAAAATTTTTAGTCAACCGATAACCGGTAAGGTTAGGCTCTTCTTTGAAATAATCGTTGCTACTTCATGCCTTTATTTGAAATAATAATAGTCACTTTAAGCCCTTATTTGATATAATATTTACTTTCGGTTTTTATTTGGAATTTGCCCTATTTTCTTTTACGGAATTGAATAAGGACTTATAGTAATTCACAAGTTTCTCGAGAATCTATCTATCCTCTTTCAAAAGAGAAAATAGAGTGTAAATTTCTTGTCTACTTTTATCTCTGTCTCCCTCTCTCGGATTGATTTGCTGTGTTGTCGTTTTTTTTTTCTTTTTCTCATAGATATCTCGTCTTGATTAAGTTGTGATGAGTATGCATATCTTTTATTGAGGGTCCGTTTACACTCACATACTCTTGGAAAGTTGTAATCATACCATTTTGACCTATCCATAATATGTATATTCTTAATTACGTATTTCTAAGTCATTGCGTTGCGATTATTTGATTGACTTATCCTTTTTATTAATATAGGTGAAGAGTCGAATGTTTTGTTACTTCTTCATATGATAAATCAAATCTTTCAAAATATGCCTGGTTTCGACCAAAAAAAAAAAAAAAAAAAAAAACTAAGCCTAATCATGTGTAGCTAAATTATAACTGTATAACTATAGATCATAACGACTTATGTATATATTTAAGATAAAATCTAAAACTGACGATCATTTGGAAAAAAATATTATTTTATAAAAATTTCGTTTGTTCTTTGTATATTTGTTCTAAGTAGTGGATATTATATCAACTTACTTGGAACTTCAATTTAATACATAATGTCACTAATACAGGCATCCTCAATTATATTCCTCATTATCGCCTACTTAGAATGTAAATATCGCAAGGGTAAGAGTTATACTTGGCACAGAAACATTGAATAACAAATTAGTATTGTTAAAAAACATGGGATTTCATGCACTTTACATATATGTAATTTCCATTCACTTGACAAAAAAAAAATTCCATTCACTTATAAATTTAAATTTTTAGATTAGACTTTTTAGCACGCAGTTGAGCGGTGAAGAGACATGGCAAAACGGGAAGAAAAGCAAAGATGATTCATAGCACAACGCAAAAAAAAAAAAAAAAAGAACGGTTCAAGATACATTAATTGAACTTTCTAATTAATAGACCTTCTCAATTGCAAAAAAGACTCATTTCTTCATAAATGCGATAATTAATCAATTAGGGCACGGGTTTACTATAATCAATCAGATGTATAATATCTTCCAACCATGGTTTATATGTGAAGTAAGTCTTTCTTTTTTCCTTATAAGTTACTTTCACCTCCCAGTCATCATCAGGGAGAAAAAAAAGCCCTAGATAATTAACTTAGTAATTATTTCCAAATTAGATTTAAAAATTCATAGATATCTTATAATTCAAGATCCTGCAAGATATAAAAGGATACCAGCTAATTTTATCGCGTAACAATTAAATCTTTATTACTAAGCCCTTGAAAGCGAATACGGAGAAAATATAATTACACATTCTTTGTGAATATAGAAGAGCTCTAAAATATAATCTCTCTCTATAAATTGGCTTTCCTTCCTTCCTTCACATTTGACTCGCAAATCAGCTGACATACAACGGTCACTTCTCTCTCCTCTCTCCATCTCTCTGTTTTGAACTGGAGAGCAACGAGAAACAGAGACGCCTACGTTCTCTCTGTGCTCTGTCTCTCTCCGTTGAAGCTCTAGGGGGTTTATCGAATTGCAGAGCGACGAGATCTTTGTCGACGGCATTGTGAATCGGTGGGTGCCTTCTCTTCGCAATCTCCATCTTTCTGTGGTGCGGGATTGTCTCTGCTCTCTCTCTTTAAGTTATCGACTCAATCGGCGTGTGATCATCCAATTGATTCCTCTGTTCACCTGTTCTCTGTTCTTCGTCTGCGCCTAATCTCGAGTTCTCGTCCAATAATTTTCTCAAAAGATCCGATCAAGAATCGCTCCACATCTCCCTTTCTCTCTCTAGAATTGCTCTGAAATTTTCCTGCGACCTCTTCTCGTGAATTTTTTTTCCTTCCATTGGTTTTTCCCCTGAGTTCGTCTGGATATTGATATTCTGGGGTGACTCTCAATTGCGTCCTTCGACTCATCGAGATGGACGTTCTTATAGGGCAACGCATAAGATGGAAGAAAGAAACAAGCCAAGAAAGTGAGTGAGGATGTCGTTCAAGGAGGAGCCCTCCTCTAATCATTAAAACTTCTTTCCTTTTCTTTTCTTGTTTTACACCATGTCATCCATCTTTTAGGCGTCGATCATTCAGAGGAAACTCTTCATTGAGGTTGTACCTGAAAGTGATACTGTAGCATCGTTCTACCGATTGAAACATTCAACCAACTTCAACTGTCTTGAATCTTGGGGTTCTTCTCTGTTGGTGTCTGCATCTGGTTTTCCTATTAGTCTTCAGAGAATCAAGATCCTTTTCGGATTCTATCTTTTATTACGCATACAAAATATCTTTGAAGCCAGGGTGTGGGTTGACTTTTATAATATCTTTCAAGAGGATTACATGCAAGTTATTTTAAATCAGTTATAATGAAGAATGCTTTTTTCCCTCTTTGTTTTCCAAAATTTCTATTGTCTCCCTATTAGCAAGAACTCTTGCTCTTATCTGTACAGGTCAATTTTCCTTTTGTAAATGCTCCTGTATCTGTTTTGTTGCAGGATTAGTACCAAAAAAAAAAAAAAAAAAAAACTTTGAGACATGGTTCGTCGCAAATTAGCTTTAGAGCTTATCCCCAACGAGAAAGCACGGAGGATCGCCTACGAGAAGAGGAAAAAGAACATGGTGAAGAAGGCCCAAGAGTTCGCCACCCTATGCGATGTAGACACGTGCATGATTATCTATGGCCCCACGGGATCTGCCACCGCCACCGAGCCCGAGGTCTGGCCCGCAAGCCCTGAGGAGGTCAAGCGCATTATCGAGCGATACATGAGCGAAGGGGCGGACCGCCGTGCCAAGAGGACGGTTGGGCTGCCCGAGTTCTTCGCGAACCGGGAGAGGAAGGTCGACGCCGAGCTCACCAAGGCACGGCCGGCGAACTGGAAGGCCAAGTATCCGGTCTCGGAGTCGCTGATTGCGGGCCTATCCAAAGAGGACCTGAAGAGGCTACTGAACTCCCTGGGGCACAAGCTCGAGGCGGCCAAGGCGAGGCTGGCCATGATGAAAGAGGACGCAGGGAGGACATCATCGAGCCATGTGTATGATTGTCAGGTCCATGCTAACGAACGTATTTATGATCAACATCAAATGCAGGGCTCGTTTCAGGATCACTCGTCGCCGGAAGGTACTCCGGCGTGCTACGACGCGTCGGTCCAGCCGGCCCACCCCCGTGCAGCTCTCAGTGATGGAGGGCGACCCATTCCCGACCTGAATGATGCAGTTTCTCCATGCATTATTGCCTGATATTAGCTTCTTTTTTTTTTTTTTACTGCATTCAGGTTGGTTTCTATTAGGGACGAAATACTACGTTTCCTCTCCTCATTGAATTGTTCATCTTGGCAATTGAGGAGCCTTGTAATTTTTTTTTTCTTTCCGGATGTCAAAAAGATGGACAAAAAAGGAAAAAATAAATAAAATTTGGCCGGTTGTAGTTTTACTACACGAATCGCTTATGGTGCTATTCTTATATATTGCCCTTATTTATTTATTTATCTATTTACATATTTTGTAATAACCATAGGCATATCAACTGTTCATATCATAAGGTTCCCCGAACTTTGTATGTCATTCTTGTTGAACTAAAATTCTTTGTGCATCGAAAACACTCATTTTCAGATGAAACAGGAGAAAAAGAAAAAAACAGAGGCAATGGAGTCAATTGCAGATCTGCGTTGCGATCGATCATTCTATTTCACACTTCAAACGTATAATTATTTCACGACAATAAGTTGAATTCATGGATCATAAGTGCTTGTATTTTTGCAACAAAAAGAGTGTAGTCATTAGACTTAATTCTTGATACGTGATAAATCGAATCTCAAGTGCTCATTCCCTATAATCTATGTGGAAGATTTAATTGGGGAAATAAAAGGGGATTGGAAAGATTCAAACTCAAGATCTATAACTCTAATATCATGAGAAATTTTGTAGAACCACTGTCAACTATTCTAAAAGCTTAAACTGTTATATGAATGCATAATATATTATTAAAAAAACTTAACAATTTGCTCCGGAACCACCAATTCAGACAACATATAGGTAGATATAAAGGCTTCGAAGGACAAAGATAAACATAACACGGCGTAATCTTCCGGCAACGGAAGTTCCCGATGAGGCTGGCACACACCCCATTGCCTTGTATATGCAAGAGGGTTCGAGATGACAGAACCAATGCATACCTCAGGAACTGAGAGCTCGAGAGGAATGAGTCTTTCTTCCAATGCTTTACACAGCTTCCTAATGCGAATCCTCACCTGTCAAACTCGGGCAGGAAGCGAAAAGAGAGAATAAGATGCCGCAGCGAAAGCAACCATATTCCTAGAATGCAATGCCCCGAGATAAATGATTAGCTGAAACAACATTTGTATAGTTATAAGTGGTCGCCAAGACGATAGCTTCTTTCACATCACCTTGTGCAGCTCTAATTATTCCGGTAACACGGACCATGGCAAGAGCGAGCGATGTTTTCCAGAACTATTCCAGCATCAGGGATGGAAAATAAGCGCAGTGGATGAAACCGGCTCTAGTCAGAATGGAGCTGACGATGACCGACTTCTGCACACAGCTCAAACTACGTATGGTCCTACAAATCTCTGAGCTCTGCTTAAAGCATGGATGTAATCGACCCGAAGTGATCGAGGAGTATGTCCGACTGAGCGGTGATTGCAGCTTTTATGGTGATTGACGAGTGACTTCATGCTCGGCTGATTGCAAGCAGCGAAGATGATGAAGAGGGAGGAGGAGGAGGAGGAGGAGAAAGGGCAATACGAGAGACGGGTTGATGACTTTGGGCTCTATGGGCTGAGGAAGATCGCTCGTTCAGTGGAGCCGGTGGGCTTCGTGCCAGTGGAAGCCCGTCTTTTGGTCAATTTCTTGAGTGCTAGCCCTCATTAGAATATTTTCATCAAACCAATGGGTACTTACGGTTCGGTTCGGTATGTATTAGGGATGAACATGGTTCCAGGATAAAATATGAAACTTGAGAATTGGACTGGTGGGAGCCCGCAGGTTTTAGGTTTCAAAGTATACGGGGTAGGTTATAAGTTTCAGAAAATAAGGAATATGTTTTGACGAGGAGGCTGTAGGTTCTTAGTTGGAGAACTTGAAACATGAACATTGGATAAGTTTTAATGCTTTTCTTAGTTCATGTTTTCGTTCGATCTTGCGATATTTCATACCGTTCACTGATGAGTATATAATCTGAAACCACTGATTTGAGCTTCTATGTTATGACCAAGACTTTTATTTTATTAATATCCATATTTTCTATGCGTCTTTATAGTAGTGAATTATAATAGCAAGTGGTGATCATTAAAGGTTTTAATTCACTACAATTGTTCAATTAATAATAAAGGTGAAATTTAGGTAAACTTTAGAACCAACTATGAAACATGTGACATAATAGGTTCCAAGTTCTGGGGTATATGCGGTAAGTTATAGATTCCAAAAAATGAAGAACCTACTCCAATGGGTAAGTTCCAAGTTCCAAGTTCCAAATGGAACCTATGCGGAATCTAAAACTGCTCAACCCTAATATAGATTTTCAGGAAATTCAAACTGAATTGTTTGGATGTACATTATCTTTGAACCAAACCACGACCTAACTTGAATATAACTCAAACCAATGACTTGGTTCGGTTCGATTTGGTTCAGTTTTTTTTTTAAAATAATATTAAGAAGAAGATTCGGTGAAAAAGGAGAGAAATAAATTGTTATATTAAGAAAATGAATGATTTTCAATTCGGTTCGATGAGCTGAAACTATCCAAATCGGAATAAATTAACAAAAAGCTATTTTTTCAATATTCCGATTCAATTTTAGTTTCAGTTTAGTTTTTCGATTTGTTTCTAACACGCCTAATTTAAAGGATCATGTGATATATATATATATAGATCGAGAGTACCAATAGCTATTTGAGCCAACAAATTCACATAAATTGAGTCCATCAAAACTGTTGATCATATGGATTCCACATGATCACCATTTGTGATCACATCAGATTCATGAATATGAGGCTCCATTTGTTTCACAGAAAATACGGCGTTTCTGAAAAATATTTTCCAATAAGTCATTTTTAAAAAAAAAATATTTTTATTTTCCTATGTTCGTCTGAAACCCGAAAATAAGTGGAAAGTATTTTTCGTTGTTTGGTAAGGAAAATATTTTCCTCTACATATTTTTTTGAATAATTTTTTAAAAATCAATTTTTTAAAATATATTTAAAAAAATTATGTTTATTTTTATTTTTCTTTCTTTTTATCTTCTTCTTCTTCTTTGGCCATTCACCGGCAACATGACAGCCGGCGACTAGCCAAAAAAGAAGGTGGAAAAAAAAGGAAAAAGAAAAAAAAAAGAAAAAAAAAAGAAAAAGAATTTAAAATTCAAATTATTAAAAGAGAAAACAAGAAAGAAGGCCGCTAATAGGTTATGAGAGGAGAGAGCGAGTAAGGAAAATGTTTTCCCCAATTTGAAAAATAGAAAATATTTTCCCTTCTTTTATAAGACTTTTTTTCCTTGGTGAAAAATAAAAAAACTAGTTCATTTTTTGTGAAACGAATACCGGAAAATCAAGAAAATATTTTCCCAAAAATTATTTTTCGCGAAATGAACGGACCTGAATCTATGCAAAAATTTCTCCTTTGAGTCTCGTGCCACATCAACTTCCACATAATAGGCTTTTGCGATTGCAATGGTTTCATAAACATGGGTTCAAGCCAGAACTTCTCCTTTGAGTCTCATGCCACGTCAGCCACAAGTGGCCGTGGCCGCGGCCGCAGCACGCTTACCGGACCGCCCCCCCTTCTCAAAGAGAAAAGGACCACACTAATCACGACTCTTGAAGAAATTGACCACCGTCGCAAGGTGCTCTTGCTTTGGATTCTCCAAGCCTTGGGCCACGGTGATGGCCATAGCGTCGTGTCCATTGTCACCTTGCAATGGCGTGGCGTTCATCAACGCCTCACGAGCCACAGGCAAATCCCTTAATTGGCGCCTCAATTGTCGCTTAGTTTCTAGACCTCTAATATGGGACTGAGAGTGACGGACCATGTCACAACCTGAATTTTCCATACAACTTGAACCGCGAATTAATAAATAATTTAGCCCCAAATGATGTACACAGTCGAGACTCCAGGAAGAGGAGATACTTCCCCACTCTTGTTGTGCACTCTAATTCCATCCTCAAAGATCTCTTCCAAAAGCTCTAATCCAAATATTCTTGAAGTCCAAACTCGACAAATTTATAAAGTATTTTGAGATGAGCCTAAATTCAGTAAATAAAATCTCTAGATGTGGAGTAGGAGATCATTTTAATCAGCGTAATAACAATGTGATGAATAACTTACGTAACATTTTTCGGAATCATTATAATTCAGAACATGTCAATCATTCTTTTGATAAGAGTAGTACTCTTAGAGTACAATATATATCAACCTTATTTCTTTTTTTCTCTTCTTTTTTTACATACTCATAATAAAGTAATATGATTACCTGCCAAATACAATATTTTAATTTCCATGATTCAAGTACCCATGACCCAATCCCAACTAACATGTCAGCCATTTCATCTTTGGTAAGCATGCATCATAACATAGATTCACAAACATGTCAAGAACTCACAGATTCCACTACAAGTCAAAAGCCCCCTGGCCTATAAATGCTCCCATTTCCTATTATCAGATGATGACTCCCTCCCTTGCTCGTCCTCTTGAATTTCTCTTAGTTTGATCACGGTCGTTGCATTTCTTCTCTTGGCGTGTTTTCCTCTATCGTCGTAGGCACCGAGATTCTCGTGCTCCAAAGGCAAGTTCCTGATGACCTCGCTTTGAATTTCAAGTAGAAAAGCATGTTAGAATGTTTTCAAGTGGGTAATCATAAAGCTAATATACACAAGCAAAGATATTGATCGGATGGGACCTCAATCTCAATCACTTCATCCATATTCGGAGGACGACACTGGGAGCAAAAAACGACTGCAAGGTCACCAAGGATGGCATAAAAGACCGCTTTGCTTTCATGGCCTGCCGATCATCATTTAGACATCTTTGTCAGTGTGCAATTATAAAACAAGCGAAGGGAGGTGCGAACAGCTGTCGATCCTCTGTCTTACTCAAGCAACTTCATCCGTCTCGATTCAATGAGACCAGGACTGAAACGTGTCTAAGAAAAACTACTCGAGTAGTACTCATAGTACTCTTTATCGTTGAATTGTACTATTTATAGGAAATCAACAAGAAGAGGACAGGCTCACCCACTTCTACTTGAGTAGTATTCTTTATTGTTGAGTTGTACTATTTACAGGAAACCGACCTGCATCTACGGTTATTAATTTTGGAATTCTATATGGAAATATTTCCATGTGAGACTCGTTTTAGCTTTGATGGAGCCCGTCAGAGGACCATAAGGTATCAATACAGCCCGCAAAATGGTCGGACCGGTACATACTTGCAATGTCCCCGGCACTCGAAGCTCTCTCTTTTGGGGAAAGCACGATGAGTTCTGCTTCTTCATTCGGTCCTCGGCTAGAAGTTTCACCTAGTCGGTGATTATAGATCTAAGCAAATTGCATGCGACATGTTCAGGCGATGGCATGAGTATGTTCACTGCATCCATCCTGGTGACGGATTTCTTGAGACAACAAATTAAAATGAATGGTTAGAACATAAATTTACATTCTCTAGCCAGTCTACCAAGGATTTTACATTCATGGAAGGGATGAACCGTTCAAATTAATATCAAAGTCTAACTCGTCCGTAAGCCATATAGCATTAATTCAAATGAAGTTGATATCCTTGCTTCTCCATTACATAATCATCTTCCTACTTAGCCTCATTTTCTCCTCAATTTACCGAGCAAGAATGTAGGACTAGTACCAGGCACGCGATCGAGCTAACGGTAGCTCTGGTTCCTCATCGCCATATCTCCAATGTTCTAAAGGGTCTTGGAAGCTATAGCTGCTTCTCTTCAATGAGCCCCCACACCGGCACTAAAAGCACGGACGCTTTTGAGAGCGCAATTTTTTGGTCTGCTGCTGAACATAATCGGTTTACGCATTTGCTTGATTCTTCGATGTTCAAATATCGAATCACACACACACATGGGCAAATATCGATTACTCTTTAGCCTCTTTCTTTCAACTGAAAGCTATATTTCTAGCATCATTTTAATTGCTGTTGCAGTTACAATGACATTTCCATTACTGTTGTGACTGTTTGAGTGCAGATATGCAGGTGCCATGTGGGGCATGCGATCATCCAAGCGGACCTTTCCACGGATTCTCGAGCATCTGTTTCGGACGCACGCTCAGCGTGACCATCTGCTCAAGATCGAACCCGAATGCGGTGTTTAGTATTTCGAGACGATTTAGAGTCACTTAGGCATATCATGCTGTGTGGTTTCCATCTGGTGATACTGATGGTGGCCCATCATGAGTGCCCGGCCCCCGTTAGTGCGTTTCATTTCGCTGCCTCCGAGCACATGCTATCCTATCATCGCTGTAGAAAACCAGCATATAGCTTCCATTGAAGACGCGAACATCAAAGATAGAGAGAGAGAGGGAGAAAGAAAGAGAGAGGAGAGAGAAGTGGGCATTAGTCTATTCATTTCAACACCAACACCCACCACCAACGCAAAGAAGCGAAGCAAAACACATGCCTCGCCACCTCCACCACCACCTCCACCTCCACCACCATCCCCACGACCCATACATTATACCCTCCCCACGCTCTCATCATTATCACCCTGCATGAAAAATCTGCAGGCAGAATCTCAACAGTAGCGAAACCAAAACAGAAAGAAAGATTCTTCATCTCCACGGCCCAAATCCTCCCTTAAAAAAATCCTCCATCGCTGACGTCACCGACTTTCTTTCTTTCTTTCTTCTCCTCCTCCTCGTGGACCCCGTTTCCCATCCCTCGTCTGCAGTTCTTCTTTCCCCCTCGTTCCCTCTTCCTCCACTCATCATGAAAAGCCCCCACACCTCACGATTTTCTTTTCTTGGTCCCCCTTTTTGTCTTGTGGCCTAGGAAAATTCATATGTTTTTCCCCAGAAAATCTGGGATTTTCTCCCCTCCTCCTCCTCCATTTCTATTTTTTCCCCTCTCTCTCTCTCTCTTGAGCCCTTTGCGAAAAAGAAATATATAACAATCTGGAATCCATTCCATTTCTCGACAGAAATCGTTTGACCTCCCAAGTGTGGGGTTCAACTTTTGCCCATCAAGAAAACACAGAAGAGGACGTCACATCCAACAGATCTCCATCCTCGGCAACTTCTCTCTCTCTCCATCCGGTTGACATCTTGAGACAAAGTGATGTCCTGTTCCAAGAGCATCATGAGATTCACACATCTTCGTTTATCTGATAAAGGCAAATCACACACGCGCACCCCCCTCACTTCGTTGTCTTCGGAGGGGGGGGGGTGGCTACATGTTTTCAGTCCACATATAATGACAGACATCAAAGATCGAAAGATCTCAGGCAAGCGTGTATCTTATGGGCTTCACTGTTTCCGCCACGAGCTTCTTTCTTTTGTTCACAATCAATCAATTATCCGCGTCACATCATTTACGAACAGTACAGATGGGACACCTAGTTTTCATGATATCGTAACTACGCAAATCTTGAATCCTCAGCCTGATGTTGAAAAATGAAAAAGAGAGAGCATTGCGCGGCTTCAGAAGCAGCAGCAGCATGAGGATAACTCTCTTCGTACTTCACATGTCATGACATAAAGCAAATGCCCTCTATTAATCCTTTCATATACGTATGAACTTAGCTGCATAATTAGCCGATTTCGTTCGAACAAGAGTGCCTAAGATAACCGAGTTTTTAAAAAAATCTATAATATTTCTACGAAAGAGACAGCGTCTCTCCAACATTTCACGTGCGAACTTGACTTAAGCATTGACGCAACACGAGAGGTCGGCAATCACCACCTCCCAAACGAAGGTGTGGTCGAAACATCGTTTGTTTAACACGTGGTGATGAGAGATAAATGTGTGGTTAAGAAATGATGGAATTGACCGGGCGTGCCTAAGAACATTGCAGGCGATTGATGGGACATGACAAAGTACGGAACCAGGTCGACGGATTTCGGGGGGGAAGATGAATTGCTCCTCTCTCAAGGACAAAATTCAGAGGCATTGCTCCCTCAACGGAGGATTTTCTATGGCCAAAACTACAGTCTACCACCTATAGTTCAAGTCTTCAGGAGGAAATTGCCCTTGTGGTTCTGAAATCGCCAAGGCCCCATGCCTTGTTTGCCCCAAGAAGGTGCAAAAGCACGGCAAATTATAGCTAACGAAAATACTTAGTCGATAGAGAAATATTACTTAGTTTATATAGACCAACATCATCATAAATATTGAAAGCATGGGCCTCATGGTAGAATCAATATAATCAATGATTATGATGGCGTTGCTTCACATAAACTAACATATATAATAACTTCTCCTTAATCGATACATAATACAGAAAGACGGTATCAATTTTACTTACGGACAAAGAAGTAAGTTTTATTTTCATAAGTAGAGGGTAACGAGTAGATATACATCGTTTCTACGACCCTTGCTGGTTTGCCTTTTTAAAGACCAATTTAGGCAGTCGAATGATTAAACTATATGGTATGCATGACCTTCTCAAGTACAGACTACACAGAGTGATCATCTATCATCTCCTTTCTACGGGAACAGGCAAGACGAGTAATAAACATTGGTTTCCCTCCGCACGGTTCTTCACCTTCCTGTCACTAAATAATAAGGCCCGGATTTTTATATTGTCGACATGATACCCGTCCTTATTGATATGGCAATCCCTTCGTTCCACCCACATCGGATAATTATAGAGTCGCGCGTATCCATGACTCTTGAGGGTGTCTCGGAGGGGGCCAGAAAATCTCTCGTTTCTTGAGACGAAAACCGCTTTTGAAACGAGGATTTGGGTGCCTTTTCCTATTCATTATGCAAATGCTTATCTTATCAGGATCGTATCCAAACCCAACTAAACTATAAAACACGCGAGAACACGCACTTGTGGCTCGAAACGCAGGGCTTCTTGAAGAAAAGATTGAAAAAAATTATGCCCATGGTAATGGATGTAACCACTATACAACTAGAGGCTTTTAAGAGGTCCGGTGGAGTTAGGCAGGATTCAAATTGTCGACGCTCCTGTGTAAGAAACACGAGAAGATTGAGGTAATCTAAATAGGAATTTTCCCTAACCCTATCTAGCCGGATTTTCAACAAGATTTAGCAACTATAGATAGAGGAGCCGGTCTAAATAAAGAGGACGGTGCGAACTAGCTAGTTGTTACTAGTGCCCATGTGTCTACCAAACCAAGATACTTAAAAAATGTGAGGTGACCTAATGCAAAATAGACACCTAGACGAATGTGGACCTTTTAGGGGAGTCGAACTTAATAAAGTGTCAAGTTTATTACCCCCTCACAGGATTTCATATCTCACGCAAGAATGTGCTCCAAATTCTAATTATGGTCCAAAATTGCAGTTATGTACTATTATTGTTGCGCACATACCATGTCGCTGCGGGAGGAAGGTAATCAGAATAAGAACTGATGGTGCTGCGACGGATGGTGGTGGGTAGGCGACAGGGTCGAGCCCTCAGACGTCGATATCTCGGGCTCTTCGACCTGGTACTCCATGTTCACCCCGAATAACCTCAGCAGCCCTTTTGAATTCCCCGGTCGTCTGCCGTCGGACCCTGAAAAATTACACATTTCATGGACGTGCACATGATAAGTCGTTTGGCTCTCCGAAATCACGGTGCGAGGAGTTGTTGAGCGTATTTAAAATGCTTATATATCACGAGACATAAACAAGATATGGGGTGAAAAATAAACACTAATCTTAGCGGATTTAAAAATTCTGCTGATGAAAGCCATTCATCAGTGGTGGATGCACATGGACATCTGAAATTCGAAAGATTATTTTAGATTGACTGCAGCCATGCATTTAAGGCAGTGGACACAGAGATTTATTTATCAAACAAAAACCCATTTTAAAACCCAAGAAACATTTTAAAGAAAAAAGGAAGGAGAAAAGGTGAAAAGAAGAGAAAGACAAGTTGGGTTGGACAATGTCAAACCCACCATCGCTATACCTGCATGAGGACAGTCTGGTCGGTATGGCATAGGAGGCCCATCATCTCCCTGGTGCGTAGGGTAAGCGAAATTCGGATGGTGATGCGGTTGCTGATGATGATGGTGATGGTGGTGCTCCGAGTCCGAGTACAACGCCCTCCTCCTCCCCCACCCGTCGCCCCCGCGGCCGCCCTCCTGAGCGGCCGCCGCCGCCCCACGCCGCCTCCACCCGATGAAGATCCTCTCGCCGTTCGCGCGGTGGCGCTCGAAGAAGACGATGTCGCCGGCGTCGAGCCTCTTCTCCTTCACGTAACGGCTCCACCCTTTGGTCAGCACGTAGCTCTGGCTGCTACTCCAGTACGAATACCTGAAGCAAAATAATTAAAAAAAAAATGATAGCGAACACATTAAATATAAAATAAAATAAAAAAGGAAAAGTCTTGGTCTATGTAAATATCTATGCGCCCATGCGTCCCCCCATTTCGTAGAAGTGCAGTGTCATGTAACGTGTTAAGGTGGCTTGCGGAGAATCTTTTCTACTATTTGCCATGCACACAACGATAATTAATGTACGAATTTTCCATCTCCAACCAGAATTAGTGCGAAAATGACAAAGAAAAGCGAAAGAAAAGTCTTTGCAATGCGTGTTGACTTGTCCAAATTGCTGAAAAAAAGGGGCCGGACGAGGACAAAGAGCATGAAGAATTTACCTGAATCTCCAGAACTTGCCTGACTCGTCCTCGAAGCTCAAGAGCAGCCCCTTGTCGACCGAGTCGCCGCCCAGCGGGAAGTACTTCTCGGCGTGCTGCTTCGGTATGACGAGGCGGTTGAGCTTCCCGACGTCGCTCGGCGTCAGCGGCTTCTCGAACAGCACTTCCTTGTCGAGCTCCGACGGCAACCCCCGCCCTTCGCCGTGGCTGTGGCCGACGCCGACGCCGCCGCCGTCGATGATTTGCTCGTCGAGATCGTCATCGTCTTCGCGGTTGAGGTTGAAATTGAGGGTCGTGCTGTTGTGGCCGTGGTGGAAGGTCCAAGGGTCGGTTGAGAATTGGTGATGGTGTGGTTTGGAAGGCGATGAAGAAGGAATGTCCATGAAGGGCTGCTGTTGGTGGTGGTGGTGGAGGTGGTGGTGATGGTGGCTTTGAGAGTTAGGCCACCACAGTGTTTCTGGAAGGTCTTGAGAGAAGTGGTTTATGGACATTTTAGAGAGGGGGAGAGGGAGAGGGCGAGGGCGAGGGAGAGCGACAGGGAGAGAGTGGTGTAATTTGCTATGGAAAAGATGGGGAGAGGAGGGAGAGAGACGTGATGATGATGCCTTTTTATGCGGAATCTGTGAAACTATTTGACGTAGAAAGATATGACATCTTTCCAATTTGAGTGAAAGTGTGTATTTTTGTGTTTTTCTTTTGTTTTCTTTGGATTTATTTATTAGACATTGCGTATAGCATTGGGATAAGACACATAAGATAACCACGGCCACGGTAGAAGTGCTCGTATGGTTTTGAAGTTTTGTCTCGGAGAACATGGATTCATTTATCATATTTGATCTTGTACTTGGATACCACAACAAATCGAAGTGCTTTCTCAAATTCTATAATTCCAATAAAGGAGAATTGTTTTTGTCTTTGACCAAATTGAAGAAGTGAATTTACTTTGATGCACGGGTCTTGATCTAATTCCATCTTATCGCAACACCGAAAGATGAAAGATGGATCTTTTAGATTAAGTTAGTGCACAGAATCAAGTAGAGGAAAAAAATTATATATTTCATTTAAATGCAAATAAAATTTTCCTCGTGATGAGGCCATGAAGAAGTGATTTCTCATGTTTACAATAAAAATGAATCGTTTTCATTTGAGCAGACTCGAATTTGGTCGATGGGAATATATCTATAAAATAATTTATTGCAATTCGGGATAAATGGTCTACCTATTTTGCGCCAATGCTGGCGAGAGTGGGATTTTTTTAATTGACAATTTGGCAGAGAATCTCCTTTGAAAGAGAATGCAATTGTTATTGTCTTCGTAAAATGCACATGTGCTCTTCTTTATTGACCAATTCCACCTTTTTCAATTGCTTCATCTATATTTTAAGCCTAGGGATTCAATGATATGTACTATACATTAAGGCGACGCAAGAAAGATATTACCAATGAGTCAGAATCAGTACATGCATCATCTTCAATATCATGAAGCTTTGGAAAAAGAGATGTTGGATGTTTCTGGACGTCCCATGTTACTAAGGGCAAATAAAAATGGATGTGGGCCATCGCTGCTTAATGATAAACTAATTGCAATGAAAAGGATCAAGTCTTATCGTCCACCAATTTCTTAACCTTTTTCATGATACATGTATGTGAGGCAATTGAGACAGAATCAGATTTGGTAGGTTCAAAGGCTTTCCGAATGCTTCCTTATATGAGAGATAAGGATAATAGGCGACCCGTAAAGGGAGACTTCAGGTACTATCTTGAGGCATAGACGAGAGGCTAGCGAAGCTGCAACAAGATGTTCATGAATTCACATGAGAAAGATCAGTACCAAAACTATTCTTCACGCAAAATTTGGAAAAGCATATGGGTTTTGTGCGCGTTTGTTTACACAGAGAGAGAGAGAGAGAGATTTTAAGGATTGGGGTTCGGTGCATGTTTGTTCCAATGTTTCATTGGCACTGACACGTTTAGCGAATCAAGTTAAACGGGGTGATGTGATGTGGTTGAATCTAGACCATTTATATTCGATTGCTAATGCGTTAAAAGTTTTGAAATCTTATGAATTGAAAATACAAGTTTACACCGCAAATTTATAGTACTCTGTGCCTAAAGAGAACCCTTTGCAGACAACTTTCGACATAGAAAAAGAAGTGGAAAAAAATTGGATGGTGGGTAGCTCTATCTGCCCTAGGCACAAGCGGATCATAGGGGCAAACTAATGACAAACTCCCTAAAAATATACGCATGACCATGGGGTATGGATGTCTCATCTATGTGCCATCACAAGGGCCAAAGGATATTTTTGTGAAGAAATTAGCTGGATCGTCGACCTTACCAAGAAGTGGTCCTATCCCCAACAATCAGCGAAGACTCTACTTTCGCAAAGGGACGCCAGAGAGAGAGAGAGAGAGAGTAGTATAATGATCACGTGCATGACAGCATCAATGATGTTCGGCCATTCCTAGTTTAGTGAAGAAAAATCCCTAGAGATACCTTCCCTTTCCAATAAGTAGAAAAAGAAAGGGATAAGATCTCCCCAAATTTTGAGAGACGCTGCAAACTGTTGGGTCGTTCTTACGTGTCTCAATCCTCTCCTCGCACTCCAACTCTCTCTCTCTCTCTCTCTCTCTCTCTCTCTCTTATTTATCTCCATCGCTGATGGGTTCCGTGTCCCTGTCTCTCTGGGTGTCTATTTACCGATTCATTCATGTTCCATATGACATTATTGTACTTATATATGGTTAAGTCAGACAGTTTCTTTCTCCTTTTCTTTTTCTTTTTTTAGGGCTTTCCAGAGAGAGAGGTTCAGACAAAAACACCTCGATCTCCAGGTGGATTCAGACACCCTTTTCAACCCCGAGGAGGGGTCGGCCAGTCGTTGTTTAAGTACGTGCATCATAGGGGAGCATAATGGAGAGGTTGTTGAGGCTATTGTGTTTTTTTCCTTCCGTAGATCTTAATTGTTCCTAATGCAGACAAGATGCCTTGTGTCATCTAACTCATCGGCAATTGCATTCCTCTGACATTACAAAAGTTATCCTGCACCTTCTGCTGCTCTTTTCTTTTATCGATCCCATTGCCGTAAGTTAGAAACACAATATGCCATGTTAAGGAAAAAGAAAAACAAATAAAATAATTGAGAGAGAGAGAGAGAGAGAGAGAGAGAGAGAGGAGACCAACGACACTACTGTTAGAGCAAATATCGACTGTATAAAAAACAAAGACTCCTAAAACTCCATCTTCCCATTGACTCAATGTTCCCGAAACCACATTCCCTAACAAGGATTCATGATAATGATTTGATTTCATTAGAAAACGTCTAATAATCTTTTTTTTGTACTTTAATAATTCCTATAATTTGCTCCGATGAAAGACCTCCAAAAGAAAATTTTTCTATTCTAATTCATCTTGAAACTAGTGGAATGAGATCGCAAATTGAACCGGATTTTCTAATTTCAAGGAGCGATAATACCCCAATTCCATGTATAACATATACTCAGATGGTCTAAACCATACGGGACTTTTTGAAGTGACACCACGAGTCTAGTTCCCTATATGTAAGAGATACTTCTTTCTCATCCCTAGCATGCGGGGACAATAGTCTCATGTGATATGTTGGTAACTAGTATAGTTAGCTTCCATATGCTAATGCGATGTTTGCTGACGTTTTGGTATTAAATTGGGCATTTGATCAAGCGAAGATGGTACACATGAAAGCACATACCTGTCCTTGTCCTCAGAGATCTTCAGATTAACATTTAATCGTACTTCGCTACAAGGGTGCCCACAGTTCTCGAATTATGTAAACAATGACAGACACATACGATCGATTCATCGCCCGCCGGAAAAGAAGAAAACATTTACTGCTACATGATAGGAACATTTAATAATTAGCGATGCCGAAACCTGGAATTTTGTATTGCTTTTCGAAAAGTTGTTGTTTGGGCAAGTAGAAGATTCCTTGAACATAAAGAAAACCTGGGTTTCGAGGGAAAAGGAATCTGCCGAGCAAGTAGTGAGGGCAGGCTTTTGTATTTTATCCCGAATTGATTACGCCTCCATTTAAACTATCGATTATCGTGTGCTGGGGAATAGATGACAGCTGCATGAGGTGTACAAAAGGAAAGCGAGGAGCGACCGAAGGGCGGGTCTACAATGCAAACAAGGGTTAATTATTTCCATATCCGGAGTTTTCCATTTCCCCAGGCGGAAACCTTCTCACCTGGTTTGATTATGATCATTGGACCGATCCGCGAGACTTTCCACGCGCAAAGGGACCGTGTCCACGAGTCTCTTTTTCTGCGGAACGATTAAACAAACTTGCCCCTCGGCGCCCATTTCCAAGAAAAGATGAGCAGGGTAGGGGTGGTGGCTTTTTTAATGGCGATTTAGGTAGGCTGCATGCGCGCTCGAGATGGGCAGTGTATCAGTCCAATACAGCAAGCAAAAGCACGAAGGTCCCTGAACATGCTCCCTTTTCGGCCAAGAACAATGTATTAAATCCTTGAGGCCGATACGCATCCGCACATATTCCCAACAGGTGGTTTCAAAAGAACTGACGGGCGTACATACGAAGAGTGTATTGTTTATTTAGAAGAACATTGTCGATCCCCCAACATGGCCCGGGATCAGTAGAAAGTTTAGGTGGTATATTCCTTTGGCTCCTGGGTTTTTTCCCTTCCCTCCTCTTTAGCCTCTTTTATTTACATCAAGATGGCTGCCTAATCTCGACCATGGGATGATCGCCTAATCCGTCTTGTGATGATCAAGTTACCTATCTTCTATGAGGTCGCGAGGTCGACTCATGTCATGAGCAAACCTCTAAATGGTACGCATTGTAGCGACTAATTGCGACATATCTTTAATGAAAAGACTTCTTGACTGCATTTTTGTGAGTTGGGCTTGTCAACTCAATAACTTCGGGTCTTATTGGGTTCCATCTGGACATTTGATACTAGGTGTAGAATGATTATGATAATGCGTAAAAGGAATTGTTAGGGTTGATCGTTGTGCCCAACTTTTTTTTTTCTTATAATGAAGTTGTTCAAAAGTAATTTTAAGCTTTACAGCGATGTAATGACATGGAGGACTGTGTATACAAAGACGTAAATCGTGTACAATGTAATATTTCCTACAATAGCCGGAGGGAATCTTCGCCGGTTTTTCGTCGTGCTATGAACTGGAGGTCCTTTATGCTTTCGCTTTCTATATGTAGATAGATATAGGGTGACGAGAAGAGGGGACCCTCGGCCTCATGTGTTTGTATATATATATTGGAATTACATGTACATGTCTCCACATGGACCACACTCAGGTTCAGTTTTCAAATGTAAATTGATGGAGCCGCTATTTTTGACTTGATTCTTTGTTGGATTTTAAAGGGCATCTTGATTATTTTTTTCTTTGCACCTCGAAAGGACAACCTTTTTGCATGTACAAAAGCTGTATTAATTAATTTGAAACAAGTACATCATAAAAATCATAACTTCCATACGTCATTCACTTAAATCCGATGTGAATAAACATTCTAAAAAATTATAACACTTAAGTAAGTATTATACGAAAGTTATAGCACTCAAGTGATAAAAAAAATACGATAAAAAAAAGTGATAAAAAAAAGGTTATGACCCTCAAGTGTGTACCATATGAAAGTTATAACACTTGTGATGTCATTTCCCCAATTAATTTCATCGTGAAATTTCACTAATAGCGAGTGTTCATTGAACTTTGTTTCAATTACTTAATATACCCAATATTCCTTTTCTTTCTACAATGTTGATACAATTTGACAAAAATTAGCTAAAAAAAACTGTCCAATCAATCCCAAACTTATTGCGTGGATGTTAATTTACTCATAAACTTTCTAATTTAGCAAATTTAGTCCTAAATATTTTTGCAAATTTTCAATAAGATTCTTTCGATCAATTTTTCCAGAAATATATGGCAATGTGTCATGTAGGATAGTCCATAATGATTAGATTGCCATGTTAGCAATTTTTTTGCAAAAAATAGGTAGAAAGAGTACATTGGAATTTTGCGCAAAAATTTAAAACTAATTGGCAAAATAAAAAAGTTTCTAATTGAATTGACATCAATACAATATGTTTGGAAAATTTATCCAAAAAGTTACCAACTTATTACACTTTTGCAAGTTCAATTTAAAACTTTCAATTTTGCCAATAAAGTCATATACCTTTTTACGTTTTGTCAATTAAGCTTATCTGATCGATTTTGGCTAGGAATTGCCAACATGGACAAAAGCTATTTCACGTGACATGGTCAGCATTGACGTAAACAATTTTTAATAATATTTTAATATTTTTTGATTTTTTTAT
Source organism: Eucalyptus tenuipes (assembly GCA_014182365.1). Taxonomy (NCBI): domain Eukaryota; kingdom Viridiplantae; phylum Streptophyta; class Magnoliopsida; order Myrtales; family Myrtaceae; genus Eucalyptus; species Eucalyptus tenuipes. The sequence goes on along the minus strand of CM024547.1, from coordinate 29,347,569 downwards.
TTTTCATTTATTTTTCTCACTCTTTTCTCTTTTTTTTTTTTTTTTTTTTTCCTTCTTTCTTTTTTTCCCTTTTTCCTTCATTGGGCCTCATTAATGGTCATCTTCGGCCTCCGGCAAGGGAACTCGATCCTGGGCAAGCGAGGCTATCCTTGTTGGCCTTAGGCGAGGGTCACCCTCACTTAGGCTAGCAAGGGCCACCCCCTAGCCCAAGGCCGGGTGTCCCCAAGGGCAGCCTTCGCCTAAGGTTGTCGACCATCGACAAGGCCCAACGTTGGTCAGCAAAGAGAACAAGAAAAATAAAAAGAATAATAAATAAAAAATAAAAAATAAAGAAATAAAAGAAATAAAAGAATAAGAGAACAAAAGAAAAATAGGAAAAAAATTAAAAAATCAAAAGAAAATATTAAAATATTATCAAAATTTATCAACATCAGTGTTAGTCATGTCATGTAGGATAATTGGCATTTATATTATCAATTTCCAACCAAAATTAGCCGAATGAACTTAATTAGCAAAACGTGAAATGGTTTAGAACTCAATTGGCAAAACAGAAAAAGTTTAGGACTAAATTGATAAAAGTACAATAGTTTATGATTTTTTGAACAATCATCCCTAATAGATATAAAACTAATTAGGTAATTTTTTTTCCAAATAGTCAATGATTTGACCAAAAATCCAAGTGGCGGTAATGCGGCAATGACATGGCACTAAAAATATTAGCCATATATATTTGGAATGTAAGCGTTTCGTTGAGAAATTGACGAATCTCGATCAAAGTGCACCAACCGTAATGATTTTTTTTTTTTAAATGAATGATATGTTGATGACTAAGGCCCTATTTGATAATACTTCAAATAGTGTATAATCTATTATTTTGTTCCTAAGAACAAAAAAAGAGCAGAAATCCATTTAGCAAATTTTTTTATTCCCAAGAACAACAATCCATTTTTTTTGTTCTCGGAAATATATTTGGAACATAATTAAAAAATAGAAAAAAGGCTATTTGTTGTTCTCGGGAACAATTTCAGAATCAAGTGCAACTGTTTTTTCTCTTTTCTCTTTTCTTTTCTCCTTCTCTCTTCTTCTTCCTCCCAACTAGTCACTAGCCACCACTATCGTCAACGATTGATTGCGTGAGTGCCGGCAAGCTTGCCAGAGGCTTGTCTAGCCATTGCGAGCCTCAACCTCATTGGAAAATCTAAGCGAGATCAAGCCCGCCAATGGCCAAGCACGGTTCATCGACAAACGAGACTCGGCCTTGCCCAAGCGATGCGAGGTCGACCTCACCTTGGCCTAGCGAGGCCTAGCCTCACACCTACAAGCCTTAGTCTCGTAAAACTAGGTGAGGCCGTCCCTTGCCCACCCGGCGAGCCTCACTTAGATCTAGCAAGGTCGAGGCTTGCGGTGGCCAAGTGAGCTTTTGGTGAACTCACCCGATCTCGCCTTGCTAGTCATGAGTTATCACCATGGCCAACAATCGGCAGCAAAAAGAGGAGAAGAAGATAAAAGGAAAAAGAAAAAGAGAAAAGAGAAAAATAATAAAAATATAACAAAACTATTAAAAATTTAAAAGAAATAAAAAAATTAAGAATCCTACTAAATTCATTTTTATTTCGGGAATAGAAATCATGGACAATTAACAAACGTTTTCAAATGCTCAAAACTCGTCTAGGAAATAGAATTAGGAAAAACTATTTCTAGTAAAAATTATTTTGGGGAATAGAATGTCACCAAACGTACCCTAATTTGCAAATCTATAAAAGTCCAATTATGCCTAATTTCCAATTTTTTTTTTTTTGGATGGTTGGATGTATAGATTTGGGGATAATAATTTTTTTTTTGTCTAACAACTAGTCTTTATTTATTAGTGGCAAATATTGGAACCCACCAATGGGGCCTCACAACAAAGCAGATCTCAAAGGGCCTATGGAGGCGAGTGAGCGGGAAAAGTCTTAGGAAAAATTTAAACCTATTACATTAGTACCAATTTAGATCTAAACTTTTCAATTGAGCCAATTTAGCACTAAACCTCTTGTATTTGTGCCAATTGAGCTCATCTAACCAATTTAAGCTGGAAATCATTGACGTGGACAACAATCGTTATATGTGGCACCCTTTGTGCTGACATTGACATTTTTTAATAATTTTTTGAAATTTATAATTTTTTATAATTTTTTTTTTTTTTTTTTTTTTTTTTTTTTTTCTCTTTTCTTTTAGACTCAATGTCCAGTGAGGGTCATCGAACCTCATCATCCCCCTTGTTGGCCACTGTGGAGGGTCGCGATCCTCACCTAGTCTCACCCAAATGTGGCAAGGTAGAGGCCGGCATGTGCAAGGTTGCCTTGCCAAGGCCTTACTAGCAGTGGGCAAAGGCGGCCATGGCCTGCTCATGCCTCGTCTCCCTATCATCTTGACAAGATGGGTTATTGGGTTATGCGCTGCTGAGGCATGTTGCAGAGGATGGAGAGAAGGAAGGAGTGGTGGGGGGAAGCCATTGTCGTCAATAGGCTCTTGGACGAATGCGTCGATTGTAGAGCAAGAAGAAGGAGAAAACCTCACTAGCCACGAGTGAGGTCATAGCCGCCTTCGCTGTGGCCACTAGGCCCGAGCAAGGTGGGCCACCAGATCTAAGTGAGGCGGCCTCACCTGCACCCATCTTTGACTTGCCTAAATTTGGGCAAGGCCAAGCAAGGGCTTTATGACCCTCGCCAATGGCGAGCAAGCTTTGGCGACTCTTGCTGACCATGGAGAAATAAAAAAAAAAAGAAAACAAGGAAAAAGAAAAGAAAAATAAATAAAAAATAAAAATTTTCAAAAATATGAAAGAAAATTATTAAATTGAAAATGTCAACGTTAACGATTTCGACCTAAATTGGTCAGAAAGACTTAATTAACATAAATTTAAGTGATTTATGACTAAATTAGTTTAATTGAAAGATTTAAAATTGAATTGATATTAATGCAATAAGTTTAAGATTTTTTTGTTACTTACTTCAAGGGAAAGCTAGCTTGTCATGGAAGAGGGCTTTGATGTTGTGAGCCTTTGCAGCTACTCGATTACAGTCTCTAATAAAATGGGCTAATCTTAAATTTGTAAAGAGAAGTCAGAGAGAGAGAGAGAGAGAGAGCGGGGGAGGTGGAAAATGTAGCTTTTGAGATACAAGGATGATATTTGATATGGAAAGCTTGAAGTTGTACGTGGATATAATCTTCTTTCGGTGAGAAGTTTACATTAGTTATTTTGTTAAGTGTAATTGTTGCCTTGTTCCTTGTGTACATTGCTTCCAAATTAGAGTTCCATTTGGAGCAGCCTGTAAATAGGTCTCATGTAGTCTACGATAAGGGTTTCGTGAAGGGAATATTACAAAAAAAAAAATCAAAACTTATTACATTTGTACCAATTCAGTTATAAATTTTTCAATTTAGTCAATTTAGTGTTAAAATTTTTGACAATTTACCAATATAATTCATCTAGCCAATAATGAGGACAACGTCTATTCTACGTTAAATGTCTAGCATTGACATGGACGATTTTTAAATTAATTTTTATATATTTTTTTTCCTTCTTTTCTTTTATTTTTTACTGTGATTGTGACAATTGTTGAAGCTTGTCGGCCACTAGGGGAAATCATTGTGGTCGCAAGCAAAGGCCGCCTTGCCTAGATTTAGGCAAGTGGGCATCACTTGCGGTCGCAATGGTTTGGGTGAGGCCACGGAGAGGCTTACCTTGCCTGTGAATGGCAAGGCCTCGCCTAGACCATCACAGCTACAAGCAAGAGTCACAACCCTCATTGGCCACAATGAAAAAAAAAAAAAAAAGAAGGAAAAGAGAAACAAAGGAAAGAGAAAATAAAAATAAAAAATAGGAAAAATATTTAACAATCATTCAAGTCAATGCCGATCATTCCACATAGGATGGACAATGTCTACGTAAGCGATTTCTGGCGAAAATTGATGGGATTAAGTTTTTAGAAAAAATTTCAAAATGTTTAAGACTAAATTGGCTAAATTAAAAAATTTACGACTAAATTAGCACAAGTGCAATAAGTTTAGAACTTTTTTGGAAATTATGCCATATTGCGAACCACATGTCAATCTATTATGTTCTTCACTCTATTATGCCATCCTCATGTTCTTCAATCTATTATGCCATCTTCTTATTCAATTTTCTACACTTTGATATGTTACTCAATTCAGTCAAAACCAAACTCTTTTCTCCAAATCTCTTCCCATCAAATTCAAGATCCTGCGGTTAGGTGTTCTAATCATTTTTAGACCTTGACTCTAGAATCCAAGATCGAGTTTGTGCTCCTTTCTCGATTGTCATTTTTTTGTTTAATGCACAAGGACTAAGCGTGTGCCGATGCTTTTGATTCGTTGAAGTCAAGCGACGATCAATGTGGCATGCGTATCATTTCCCTAGCCCGTGTAGATTTTAGCGCAAAGAAAATGGCTTACCCGATGGGACTCAGATTGAAGAAGATGTTGAATGTGGAATATCAACTCCCGGTGGTTTCTAAGGTAGGCACGAAGAATTCGAAAGAGAGACTGTGCAATCACGAGCGATTTCATGTTTGCAGGTGCATATCTGGTTGATTAGGAAATGTCACATATCTTTTTGCAAGTCTAGCACGATTACGATCAAGTGAAGGATGGACCCGTCGAAGCCAATCGTTGACTGAGTGTCAATCTCGTGAATTTGGTATGCAAGATGTTGATGTAAATTCAGTCATACACTTTTCAGATCTACTTATTTAGTTCTAAATCTTTATTCAAAATATTGACGTGATGGTCTACAAATTATCCACATTAGCATCTTTACCAAAAAAAAATTATCCACATTAGCATGCAATATAGGAAAGCTAGCGATGACTACAATTGGTGAGAAATGTTATATTTGAATTTTACACGAATATTTAAGACTAAAATGGTAAAATCGAAAAGTTTAGAATTGAATTGACATCCGTTCAAAAAGTTTAAGATAGAAGTCATGCCGCGTTTGTGATCTCTATGATCCAAGTTGAAGTGGAAAAGGAATGTCCAAACTCAGTCAGGTAAAAACATTCAATCGTAATCACAAAACTCAGTCAGCTAACAACATAACATTGGTGACTACATCGCTTGTTGCAAAACAAGTTGCAAGGTTGTTAAATTTCATCTTTATTCTTTACTTTATGCATTGAATTCCTTGTACCTTTACTTCTTTTTTTTGTGACGTAAGTTCAATGTAGTCAAAACCAAACTCTTTGCTCGAGATCTCTCGTCATCAAATTCAAGAGCTTGTGTTTGAGTGCTCGACACATTCCAAACCTCAAATTCATGATCCAAGATTGAGACCGCCCTTCTTTCTTGATTGCCGATCATTTGTCGAACGCACACTGATTGCGGTGGCGCCAAAGTTCTCGATTAGTTGAAGTGAAGCGACAACTGACGCGGCACAGGTAATATTTCTCCAACACGAGTGAATTTCAGCGCAATCTAGATATACATATACTCTAGCCTCACGTTATTGATTGTAAGACAGAATAGGAAATTAGGCATCGGTCCTCCCCATGTGTACCGCATTCAAACAGCAGCTAGGCACAAAAAAATATGTTCTAGCTGGGTCCAATTTGCAGCTGGAGACCACCTGGCCTGCGGATTTTGGGCAGCCAAAAAAATCAATTGGGTTCAGTATAATTTTTTTTTATTAAAACATTTTTAATCTTTGTGTGGCATGGCTACGCGCAACATCTCACTCTCTGGGCCACAAACCCTAAGGAAAGAAAATAATAATTAAAAAATAAGGCCACGAATAAATAATACATTTTGAAAGATTTATACTGAAATTATGAGCAACAATAATGCGTACATATTTGAGAGATTTGTACTGAAGTGATGATCATCAAAAATGTGTATTAAGCATCGTTCTCAACGATAGTATTGAAAGAAGCTTTAAATGCGAATTTGATATGACTTTTTTTTTTTTTCGAAGAATGAGATTTAAAAAGATAGAGATTGAAGAGAAAAGTATTAAATTAATTTAGAGTTTTTTTTTTGTGACCAAGAATCCGCCGGAGCTTGTCCTTATCGGCTTATGCCGATTTTGGTCTCACGGGCCTCTGCAGTGGAAGCTCAATAACGACTATATTTTGGAAGAAACTGGTCTAGCAACCCACGGATAGAGCCTCCCGAGTTGTTCTCGATAATAGAACTGAAAAAGACTTTAAATACGCATTGAGTACGGTTGTAAAATGAAGCCTCGGGTCATGATCACAAACGACGATATATAGGTTCGTCGTTATTCAGTGGATTCCAATCTCGTATCGACGACTTTACTCATCGGAGAATGAGATCTAAAAGATAGAGATCGAACGAAAAAATGTTGAATCAATTGAGGGAAAAGAAAAAGAGGTCGAGAGAGGAGGCCACGTCATCCCTCTTTTTTCTTCTACCTTCCTCTCCCTCTCTCTCTCTCTCTCTTTTATAATCTATTTTCCGTACGTGGAGCTGCCAGCGAGAAAAAACGTGATGCCAAGGAAAATAAATCGGCGCGATCGCAGCAGCCCAAATCGGCCCTTAGCATGCGTGCTGAAATTCAGACGAGGGCCTCGACACGTGTCGAATAGCGCGTCGGCCTGAGGCGGGCCCCGCTAAATCGGGAGAGGCCGGAATTCTGTTCTGTCTTCACTCTTCCTAAATCTCCCTCCCTCCCTCCCTCCCTCCCTGCCCCTTTCTTTCTTTATTTCTTCCGTGGGATGGGACGGTGGCGCATGCTTTTCTTCTGACACGAGTTGCGGCGAGGACGACAGCGAAAGGACGGTGCCAGAACGTGGGCCGTTTGGTGCGCGTGCTGGCCGGGACGAGGCCACCGCCCGTTTCGTGCGACTCCCTGCGTTCCACGCCGACGACTTCGTGGACCTCATCTTTCATCTAGAAGAAAGCATGGGTTTAGGATGGAATCGAAAATGGACCAAACTAAAAATGAAACAAAAGATACGGTAAAATTAGGACAGTTATCTTTTCTATGATCCATGATTAGACCCGATCATATCGTACTCATCCGCTGATTCTTCAATATCAGTCAGTTTGGACACCGGTCTGCCTTCAAATTTTCATGATTACCGATCTAGTTTCTGGTTCTCGAAAATGAATAAAGCGGAACTGGTACCATGCGGTTTGGTTCTCGATAGGAACCGAATTGGGAATCAGGAACTGGAAAACTAGAATAAGAATTGAACAAACGGACCTGAATCGAAGATTATATATTTTAAGTGATGTATTTATCTTTTTGTATTGTGATTCCTTTATCTGTATCTAACGAGGAGATTATCGTAGTTTACTGGTTGAAGCAAAACGAATATATATGGTGAAGTTTTCTAATAATTATTTTAATTTATTTAATAATGATTTTAGCTTAAAACTATCGTTAAATGATCAACTATGTTTGTTGTTTGTCTTGATTTCAAGTGATTAGAATTTAAAGTTCTACAACTTAGATTTTAGGTTGTGTGTTTTGAAAGTTTTATTGTTTATTTAATTTCACGTGTTTTTTTTTTATGGATTTGTTTCTATTGATAAATGAGGATTTTTGTTGGTGCGTTATTTTACTAAATTAAAAATGAAACAAAAAGAAGGAAAAAAATGAAATGAAAAAAAAAAAATTGGCACGTTCCCTAGTGGATCTTGGAACCGATTAATCGAGTAAGTTCTAGGGTATGCATGATTAGTTTTAAATTCCAAAAACGTGGGAACCGGATCCGGAAAATTGGTTTCAGGTTCAAGGTAGAACCTAGATCGACCTAGAGCTGCTCACCCCTATTGTTGTCTATCACCTACTATCCATAACTAGTTTGATGTTATCGCTATGTGAACCCTGAGTTTCTCTAACAAAACTGCATGTTCTCATCGTTTCTTCTCATTCTAATTATTGATTAAGTTTTGATGGGTTGAAACGAGATACATAGAATCTGATCAAAAGAGATTCCAAGTCAATGAATTCTTGCTGCACATTTGCATTGAAAATCATCCCTTGAAAATTTTTATAAGGGTTAGTGGATTTTACAGGTCTTCAATTGAGCTCGCTCTAGTTGGAGCTCCTTTAGGGATAGGAAGCTTGCTTGCCTCGTTTATTGCTTCTTTGTAATCGAGCCGAGTTGAGTTGAGCTTAAGTAGAAAATTTAGTATTGATCAAGCTCAAGTGAAGCTTCAAGGCACCTAGTACTTCAATCCGAGATGAATTTGATTGTATTTACTCAGCTTGGCTCGATTATACTCTCGGAGTTCACATATCAATGGAAGACGAAAGTAGACACAGTTGACAATTATTAGAGTTTAAATTTGAAAAAAAAAAATTAAGAAATCCATTGATTAATTAATTTGCCAATCATTGTGATTATCGTAAGTTGCAATTTTGTTCATCCATAATAATTTGTGCTCATAGAGTATTTTAATATATATATGAATGAATTTTTCATAAATATATATATTGGGTAAGAGTTTGAGGCGGAAGTGTGATAGAGAGTTTGCTTGATTAATAGTATAAGCGCACGTTTCTGCATAGTACCGATTCTATGAGCCTAATCCAAAGCGCATTTTTGTGTGAGTACCATGTGGGATTGATGTAGTTTTTTTTGTTAGGATTAATGTCACGAAAAATCTCAAATTATTACAAATTTACATCATACTAATTTTTTAACCATGAAAACCTCAAACTATTATTTGTGATAAATTTACTCTTTTTTTTTTTTTGGTGAAAATAAATTTACTCTTTGTTAATCTTTATTATAATGAAAAATCACCAATCGGTATACTTATGACAAATGGATGGTAAAACCCCAGATCGGTATATCGTCAACTACCACGTAGTATCCAACTCAGCAATTTAATTGTAAAATTTAATAAAAACTAACGAAAGATAAATTTTTTTATAGATATACAAGTTTGGGATTCTTGATAATAAAAAAATTAGTTTAAGATAAATTTGTTGTAGGTATATCAATTTGGGGTTTTCGTGGTATTAACTTATTTTTTTATGGTAATTGATTTAAACTCATTTATGTCTAACTAACGATATCATATTTTCCTATAAGTATATTGAAGAGGTAGAGTTCAACGGGGATAACTATCCAATCAATCTTAAACCTATAGTACGGATGTCAACTTAGTCTTAAATTTTTCAGTTTTGCCAAATTAGCTCAAGACTTTTGCACAAAATTCCAACGTAGTTCCTTTGGCCAATCTTCGTAATCGTAACAATGGTAGTAGCCGCGTTAGCAATTTCCAGTACAATTACTTTTGATTAACCTCTTTTTTTTTTCTTTTTTTTTAATAGTGAAATTCATTGAATTATGATCATGCACAAATTGCCAAACTGCATCATCCGTTTAAATACAACTTAATCGATAAGGACCTCGCTGGTCATGGTTGGTCCAGGACACCATCTGCATATTTAATGAACACAAAAAGCATCTCCCCAATGAGAATATCATTTGTGAAACAGCTCTTCAGTCTTCAAAACAATAACGACTTGGCCTGCCTCTTAGCTTATGACTAGGTAGGTAGGAAGATAACATAAATTATTACTCTAAACCTATGTCTAAGTAAAACATGTTAGGCTTTCTTTGAAAAACAGAAAAAACCAAAAAAATTCGTGGGAATTCCAAGACTAACAAGGCACGCCAAACACTTGGCTTTCATATCAAGATATTTCTGGAATCACCGGGAAAGTCCCGGCACAAGAATCTATAATCCCGTGATGAGTGTCGAAAAACGTATTCACCTTCGAACAAAGTGAAAATGCAAATACATATCTATCAATGGTAACTTCGAGGTCTTTGTGAATTGAATTCGGCTTTCGTCCATTGTGCCCTAATACACGGTCGTGGAATTTTATAAAATTTTCATCTGATAACATTAATGATTTCAACTAGCTGATCTGAGTGAATTGTGGGATCAAGTGTGCGCTGTCGTTATCGTTGCCTAACTCGAAAGAGAAAGGAAACGGACCGAGGACCCGCGGGGGCCTGATGTCGCACTCGATGCTTGATTGCTCATCCCTCCCGAGTTTCCAAAACTGGTCAGACATATCTCCTGTCTGTCCTACCAACATCCTCATAATGCTCACGCGACCCGAATAGTCAATGGGACTTAGAAAAATCACGCACGTCCTCCTCGAAGAAGGAGACGTGAACTGAATTGAAAGGCCGGTGCTTACGAAATCAAAGTCAAAGTTGCTGCAAGAGTTAGGTTCATTTGGATCTGTAGGCAGATGGGTCTCTGGATATCAATGGGAAAAGGCACTTTTTTAGTCGACAGATAGAGGAGTAGGAGGAGCTGGCTCTTTTTTGGCAGGAAAATGTAATCAAAAGGTGATTTTGATGGAAATCAGGAGCGTTTTGAGGTCATTATGAGAGTCCAAGGAAGGGGGGAACTGTATTATAATTGTACAATACACGGCATGATTTCGATCGATTTTCCATTTAAATTTGAAAAATTCGAATAATCATTTACTTCTTTACATATCATTGTCATGTTGTGTATAGGGCATGCTAAACCTTCTCTCTCTTAGTACTCGAAAAGAATCAGATGAGGATTCTGGCCTGGCCCTTCCTTTGAAGTGAGGATGTTTCAAAGGTTTAAATTGTTTAGACCTCACTGAGCTGAATCGGGCAAAATTAGCATCTAAAGTCCATCCGAGTTATGCTGAGGTCTACTTTATGGATGAGCCTTCGAAGGACAAATCATCGAGGTCCATGACTAAAGCACATGAGACCAACTATACTAGTCATAGCGAAAATGATGTCATTCTTGTATGTTCAAACGCGCTTTCTAAAACGACACTAAAATTGTCAAATGTGCTTTTTAAATTCTCAATAAGTTTTTGTTGAATATGCCAAATTAACAAAATTTCACATCTCGATGACATGACATAACTAGCCATCTCAAGTCAGTTGGGGGTGGGGTGAAGAGATTGCCTTGACAGGCTTGGATTGATCTAATTGGCAACAGAATAGCTCTAAGTAACCATAGCGTACTGTGTAGAAGCCTTAAAACAGAAGGTTTTCTTGTTGATACCTTTCCAATTCAAGGAACGATGCTCCCTTTGTTCTTTTTAGGTAACATGTGAAGTAACACTGGAGTCGCCATCCATCAATTTCCTAAAGTTAACTGTTCATATACCATCACTTGTTTATTGATTGAGTAAATACAACATGAGTTTTGGGTCAAAATGTTGCATGGTTCTTCACATGAATTTGAAATCTCAACCTCTGTTGTTCGCATTATACCAGCACTAGCGAATGATGAGTGCAGTGCTTTTTTAATGATTTCCTTCGGCGATAGAGTGCTGTTTTGGACCTGCCAATACAATGGGTTTGTGCTCAGAATTTAAAGTCTTCCTAGTCCACTGAAACTTGGCTGCATGCCAAGAAAGGTGTATCCACCTTACACAAATCCAAGAGAAAAGGCCAAACCAAAGCATCATCCATAAACACAGTAGAACTCCCATCTTATACTTTTAAGTGCTTCTAATCTGAAAAAGATGGATATCCCGCAATAATTTCCCTTAGTGGATCTTCCAACAAAAACTACAGTCTACCAGTATACCGAATCTCGTGCTATTCTTAATGGGCTGAACTTTAGGTGGTCAAGCTTGACTATCGTGTTTTTCAATCGTTTCTTTCATTCCGTCTAGCTGAGAAATGACGTATTTCAGCTTTTTGAGACAAATCTCATCAGCTACTCGGGAACTTAATCGCATTTTTCAAATGGGCGGTATTCACATGCACTTTTGATTTCATCTCTCAATGTTACTTGGATGTCCTTGATTAGTTGCATGAATTCACGGCAATGGCTGTTGATAAATTCCTCTTAGGGGCCAGCAGGACTAGCTAGTTCGTCCATCACTCCACTGGGTAGCTCCAAAACCTTTATAATTCTCTTCTCAACATTTTGAAGCCGATGCAACGATCTGTTTTATGTTGGAGAATCCATGGACACTACACCAACAGTCACTTTTGTCCTTCTGCAATGAACCACCTGTAGGCTAGTAGGGAAAAAAATAAGAATGTTCCTTACCAAATAAAGCATAGATCTTTCCTGGATAATAAACAAAAAATGAACCATCATCAAAAGTTCGTGACTGTGTATTTGAGCCAGAAAATGTGTGAAAATTAAAGAAGAAGAGTACTGCAATAAAACCTGAAAACAATATATGTTAAGCATAATATTAAAGATCTAGATTGCTGTATTTGTCATTTGCGCAAAGTTCCAAATTCTGAGGAAGAACTGGAGATTACTCATCCAAGAGAATGTAGTTAATAAATGAACATTTCTATTAAAAGAACCAAACAGTTCCTTCTCATAAGTTCAAAATCATGATTTACAACAATATAACCATCAACAGTGATCTGGGAAATCTCTCTAGTTACTGCTTATCACCACACTAGTAGTAATGATATCATAAACTAAGGAAGTTCATTAGGAGTTATGATGTGAATATCAAAGACTGATCTTCTCTTGACTTGCTTGAGAAGAAGGTAAGTTCAGCCTTTGTTCAGTCCCTTATTCAAGCTGAACTTAGCCTGATTCAAGTGAGCAAAGCTAAGCCTAAGGGCAACATGATTGTTAATCTAACAGCATCACTACATCACACCCTTGATGTGAGAGCTAGAATGAGAGCACTGCAACAAAGTGCATGTATTCAACTGATTAGGATTGTGACTTATACCATTGATTATGGCCTCCCCATCATCATTAGAGGTGCACCTGAACAGGGTTCAACAACAAACTTAATGTAAATTAAGATCCATACTACCAACTACATTCTGTGATTTATGTTCGAGTGAAAAGGAGGTGGAGACATTTCATAGGTTCAATAAGTTTGGATGTCAAACTATGCTGCTCAATTGGCCATCCTCCATGTGAACCAATTTTTTTACAAGAATGTAGAAGCATCAATAGGTTTTAATAGGCAAGTTGATAAGGTGAAATCCATGTTCAATGGGAGATTCTGTCCATCATTCCTCTGGATCCTACCCTTTTATCGTCTCAGTGCTTACATCATCAATGAAATTCACATAAAAGGGTCTTGGATCGCAACAAGAACACCAGAAGGTGCTTAAACTGTCTGTGTCACCATCATTTCAAAGGAAGCAGAGAATTTGACTTGCCTTCAATTGTAAGATCAAAGAGAAGCGCTACTGAAATTGGTCATATCCATTTAACAAGCAATTTACCAATATGCTGTTAATAACCACCATTCTTTGAAAAGCTAAGATGCGAAATGCTAGAAAATGTTCCAAAGTACATAAACAAAGAAACAAGTAGGAGAAACTAGATAGGTACAACAAGTACATCATGCTTCTAGAGACACAAAACCCTCAATATCTCTGCACATTACAACAAACCTTCTTCCTTTTCGCTTAATAATAATCGACTTCTCTATACAAATGATGGACATGCTAAAAGAAGTCATTGAAGACAGGATGCTCTCAAAAACATAAGGGCACCTAATGATCCTCTCTGTCGTCAAAAATATAAAAAGGAACCAAGATAACAAGGTCGGCAAGCAACACAAAATCGGCTGATGCAAAATGAGATGAACATGCATGGATAGAACGCTTGGAAAGACGCAGTGAACCGACAATTGGGTTCCCCATTCTTCGACAAAACAAAAGCGAAAAAAGCTAATATGGAGCTGACCTACTCAAGTCTCACTCCGAAAACAGAGTCAATTCAACATATCCAAGCGCCATGCCGTTGAAGAAGCAGAAACGGGGGCAGATTGAGAGCTCGCCGGGGATTGACGGAAAGGCGGCGACGCACACCGGCAGAGTGCGAAATCGTTACTTGTGGGAGGGTCGGCGGGGGTTTAGGAGGGTCAATCTTCGAGGAACGTCCGGAGGCGAGACCTGACGAATTCGCCGCGAGCTTTGGCACGGGCTTTCTGAGGAGCGATGTTGGCGAAGGAGAGGTGAATGCCGACCGCAATCAGGGTGGCGCCGGCGGCGAAGACGCCGATCGTCGCCGCTAGTTTGCCTCCGCGTCGGCGGGTACGCCCACATTGCCGTTCTTCCTCGTTCTCTTCCTCTGGCCTCGCCGCTATAAACGGGCCGGTCGGGCCGGCATTCCGTCAAATCTAAGCCCGCCCGAGAAGATCGGGCCTCGAGGTGTTGGGCTCGATTTCTAAGGCCCGGACCGAACCGAAGGCTTTCGGCCTCTAATGAATTGATTCGGCCCGGTGGGCCAAGCCCCATTCATTATTGAAATGAGCGAATCTGGAGTTTGGTTTGGGAATATTATGATTATTCCAAGACTTGGTTTACCATAATTGGATGGGTTACAACTTGTAACTTACAAGTAGTTTGGTTTGGGAATATTATACCCTTATATACTCTTTGGCTGCGTTTGGTCGTCCGGATTTCTAACTAGGATAAGATATTATACGAAATTTATGGATTTTACTATATCCTATCAATTATTTGGTGATTACGAATAATAAAGTCGGATATATTTACATCATATCATATATATTGTTCGGTATAAACGACATATTAATATAAATGAACCAAAAATTTTACAAATTGAAGATGGTAAAAATCTCCTGTAATACTCTTGCCTACTTTATTTTTATTTTATTTTTAATTTTATTTTCCTTTCTTTTTAAATTAATTTCTTTTTACGTCTTTCTTCCCATTCCATCATTCTCTAAATAGTAAACTATACTAGCATACCTAAAATCCTAAAATATGTAATGAATTTAAATATATATTAATTATATAATGATTTTATTTTATAATATAGAATTAAATTTGAATATATGAATAAAAATAAGATTAAATTGAAATAACTAAATTTTTATTTTTTTTGTTATTTTGAATTTCTTATACTAGAATTCAAATATTATCTATATTAAAATATAATTTTAATTTTTTAATTCAAGAATATTGTCATTCGAGGAAAATAACTTTTCTATTATGAATGTTAAATATTCTATCTATCTTTATCCCACCTCCCTTATGGGATAATTTCATCCAATCTACATCCCCCTTATATCGAACTTTATTATGTTTTAAATAGACACCAAACGCAAGATAGGATAAATTTTATTCTATCTCGAATTGTATTCCAACTACCAAACGCAACCTTTGATGACAAAAAATCATAGCCTAATTCCTTCTATTAACAAAGACAAATCATACATGAGATATTATTACGTGCTGTAAATTAATTATGGTACTTTCATTTCAAATGGTAATTACTATATGATCATCAATCTATTATGTAATTAATTTTTTTTAAAATTATACCGTGTAAATTGATAATCTAAAACAAGTAATATTTTCTTCATAATGTTGTTTATTTAATATATATATATATATATATATATATATATATAACTTATAAAACATAACTAATCAAACGCTTTGCTATTTAGGTTAGATATTGATTAAAAGTATTTTACCATTTTTATTCATTAATAATTAATAGCAATTGTTATATAATAACGATATACTGAATATAAATTAATTATTTCATATTGTAGAAGGGGGTATATATAAACTATCGATAAATTGAGTTCAAAACTATGAGTTAAGCTTTAAAATGAGTAAATCTAAGCTCAAAATATATCATAACTTTAATTAATGATCACATGTAACTAAATTTATAAGAGATAATGACACAAATGATCTCTAAATTTGGGCTTGATGTGTAATATGGTTTCTAAATTTTGTTTAATGTGGTCATTACATTTTTAGTACATGTTTAATGTAATTCCTGAATTATATGAAATGTTAATGTTATCCTCCATTAATTAAATAACAGGAATAATATTGAATATTTTTATATGGTATAGAGACTAAATTGAACATGTTTAAAAAATTCAAAGATTACATTAAACAAATTAAAAGTTTAGGGGCAACATTGCACATCAGGCTAAAGTTTGAGGATTGCATTAAACAAATTAAAAGTTCAAATATCACATTACACATTAGACCAAAGTTCAAGGATCATTAGTGTCATTTTCCCAATTTATAATATTAGTTATAACTATAAGTTGAAATTTCATGATCGATGATTTTCCTAATTACAAGTAACTAAAATCATAAGATTGACTATATTCATATTTTCTATAATTGATCATTTTATCATGGATTATAATTTGATTATTGGCCAAATCCCAAAAGAATCTTGTACTTATACTCGCAGGACAAATTGACCCCATTTTGGAAATGTCCCCAAAAAGCGTGAACTCTAATGAGGGGAGGGGAAATGTGTGGCAGTGTGACATCCTAGCTAAGCCTAGAAGAATTCCTGCCAAATCAATCACTAAGTCTTAAGAGGGGTAAATTCCAAAAAGCATTCAATCGCGGTGCTTAAAAAGCACCTCAAAACCTCGTGAGAAGGTATGCTTATTGGCAACTTTCATATTTTTCTATTGGATTAATATCACAAAAAACCTTAATTTGGTAAATATGTGATTAATATATTCATGATAAATTAACTCCAAACTAATTTTTTGACTATAGAAAGTTCCAAACCGGTATATTTGTGATAAATTTATTTTCTGTAGGCTTTCATAAAATTTTGCCATCAAATTTGCTGACATGAATGACACATGGTGACGTGATATGGTGACATTGCAAGTCCATGTGAAAATCCATGAGGTAAATAACTCGAAAAATCCCAAATTGGTAAACTCATGACAGATTAATAATTCTTATACCATCAAATGGATATCTGAAACACTAGTCCTTAAGCTTGTTAGAATTCGAAGATTAGGTCTATGATTAGAGAAGATTCTTGCTTTTGTGCGTATGTGCACTTATAATTGTGGATGATTCTGGTGCAAAATATGGTTTGTTATGCATGTGAAATTCATGTATTATATTTGTTTTTAGTCACTGTTGGCACTGAAAGTGCAAAGGCAAGTCATAGTCTTCACCTCAGCATGAAATTGATTAAGTAGTCGACCGAACTTGCATCATTGCTAGAAATTGCGTTTGCAGAAACACGTTTGGCTTGCACAACCATTTGAGTTGGAGATGAGGCAAATATCTGCTGTGCTTTCTTCGTTATTTTATAAGTGTCATTGCATCTCTAGTTTGCCCACAATGCTAATGTCTCTATTGAGAGCTATTGAGCTCCAAAGCTGACTCATAAGATCTGAGATATTATGCCAAAATTGCTGCCAAACGTGTTTTACATAATTACTTTTCTCTAGGAGATTGAAATTGGAATTTTCATCTCAAATAAGGTGAGGATGCTTATTCTTTGGATAAGAAATAGGGTGAGAGTGTTTGAATGCAAATAATTGTGGGCAAAAAATCTTTCAAGTGTCATAACTCGGCACAAAGGGACACTTAAGTGCCATAACTTACGAAATGTACACTTAAGTGCTACATTTTAAGAAAAGTGGGACACCTGAGTGCCACCTTTGGCGAAGCCGGCCGTAAATCATACGTGGCAATTAAATATTAATCTTTCTCGCCGAGGTGGCTCGCAGTAGAGCTGAGTCAGCTCTAATTCACCCAAAACGATGTCGTTTCGGGTGTTGGCCAAAATAGAGCCCTTAAATCGGCCAAAATGACGTCGTTTAGGCATAATTTGAATTTTAATATAATATAAAATTAATTAAATTAAATTTAAAACAAAATAATAATATAATTTATATTTATTAAAAAAAAAAGGAGGAGGAAGGCAGCCGGTGGCCGAGGGTTGCCCTCGCCGTCGCCGCCGCCCGCCGTCTCCGGAAGGTGGGGGAGGGTCGGCCGGGGCCGCCGAGCCTGGGACGAGGGCGGCGGCCCTGGACCGACCGGCGGCTAGGGCATGTGTTCCCTCTCCCAGATCGAGCGAGGGTCGTAGGCCCTCGCCGTTGGTCACTGGGGCCATCGGCCCTCGGCCGAGGCTTGGTGGCCCGGCCCTCGCCACGGTTGCCTCCCTCCTCCTCCCCCGATTTTTTTTCTTCCTCCTCCTACTTCCTCCTCCTCGGCCATCGGCTACTTCCCCTCCTCCTCCTCCTCCTCACCCCCCAGGCGGATCCGGGTGAGGGTCGGTGGCCCTTGCCGGCTGGGGTCGCCGGCCCCGGCCGTGGCCCGGCCGACCCTTCCCCCTCCGTCGCCGGCCCTTGCCGGCGGTGGTGGGGAGGCGAGAGCCCTCAACCGCCACCCTTTTTTTTTTTTAATTCTTTTTAATTTTTAATTTTTTTTTTTAAAAAATTTAAAAAATTTAAAAATTTGTATTTTTTATAAATGTTTTAAATAAATTTAAGTTTAAATTTAATTTAATTAATTTTTATATTAATTTTTTACCACGTCGGCACCAAAACGACTTTGTTTTGCACATGCTTTGCCGGAAAATCGACACGTCAGTGTTTTGGCCGAATTTTGGCCGGATTGGCACTCAAGTGATCCATTTTGCTCTGATTTTGGCACTTAACCTTTCGTAAGTTATGGCACTCAAATGTCCCTTTTTGCCAAGTTATGACATTCCAGGGGTCCGCGTCTCAATAATTGTGTATTTGTTGTGCATCTGACTTGGCTTTGAGTTACATGTAGCTATGCTCGAAATTTTGTAGTCTTATTGATCTTTGACTTTGATATGAAATTGAGTGTAATGGCATAAAAAATGATTCATATGCCTCATCCTACATAGCCGGCTTATTTGTTGCCGCTGCTGCTGTCCTGTGGTTGGTCTTATCGGACTCAAACGTGAAAAGAAAGGTTATAATCGAAGTTATCTTCCAAAATTATGTTCGCAAAAATATGCGCTGGACGTGAGAGGGTTGCTAATCTAGACCTTACTTGAAATTTGTGCATGGTGAAGACTATCCCGATAGGACCAATATTAGATTGCACTTTAAATTATTTGGGCCGAAGACTGTCCACTGGCTTCTCTATCTTTCATATACGACTCTGGTGATTCCATCCTCCGGCGCTCTCCTGCATGTTTTTGCATCTCACTTCGTTGCTTTAATAAAGTGTCAGTTTATTACGTTTGGTCTTTCTTTTGCTGTAAATGTTTGACATGTGACTAAGGCTAGAGGTCCAAAAACTCCAAACAGGAAGAGGGTCGAGTAGCTTGGGACAAGTTAAGCTTGGTTAGGGATCAATTCATACACAACCGTTATGTTGCCGAGTTGCCTACTATGAGATTATTGAGAGTCCTATATGCTGAAACAGAAAAAAATTTACATTGGATGATGAAGAAACGATAAGCCACAGGCTACCTCACGGGTTTCAGTAGCATCTTTGTGGGACGCATGCATGTTGACTTTTTTTGACTGGCTTAAGGTATTCGTTCCTCTCTTGCCTTTTTCAGTTTAATACTTGAGCGATGCTCCTTTTGTTCATCGCTCACAAGTAAAAACTTGGAACTTAAAGGAGATTTGGTTTTTGATTTACGAAACAGCAGACAATTTCTGGTGGAGTCAAACTGCGGATTAGCGATTTTGAATTGAAACGTGTTTTTCCAGTAAGCAACCACTCTCTTATTTCTTGAAATGGGAACAATGTAAAAAAGTAGAGCTGGACGACGACAACCATGTCCTCTGTTGTTCTTGCATATGGGTATATTGCATCATATTTCATTACTTAAATACGGAGTAAGGTTAATTTAATTACGCTATTGAGTCTCTTTCTTCCCTTTGGTGGAGTCCGCTTGGGGTGCCCATCACCCGAATCTTGTCTAAGCTAATCCATCACATTATCATGTTCAAGAGAGCAACCGGTATTTCTATTGAATGGATCCTTTATCTGTTTATATCCATACCATCTACTTTTTAAATCCATAAGTTACCCATTAGCTAAAAAAGAAAAAAAAAACTGTTTGAATTTCCACTCAAAAAGAAAAATTGCCTACTAGTCTTATAGAAATGAGGAAGTGTCGACTTTAACCAAAGATTAAAACATATGAGGTGAGAATTGCTATGCAGAGAAATTGCTTGAAAAGTGAAGACTGATGTGGGACTCCAAAATATAGTCTGAGGCTTATAATGTCATTCAGCCAAATTCTATGGGGAATTTTCATGAGTAACTCTGATGAAAGCTGCACTTGGCAATCAAATTTACGGACCACAAAGGGTTTCATCAGTTTATAGATGCCTTTCAAGTTCTTCTCTTCTTTCAAATATTGCAAGAGTAAGAATTGGACAAGAAGAAAATCACAAGCCAGGGATAGTGTGCATCTGTCCATATGTCTAGTAGCTATAAGGTTTGGCTCGTTGACCACGCTTGAAGAAGAAAGCCATTAACCATTTCTGTCTTTGGTGTTTCAATTTTTAGCAATTGTTTTTTCTTTTTGCCACAAATACTGATAAAGAAGAAAGTCATTGACCGTGGTCAAACCTCAATTATCCGGATCAATTCATGTAAAAAGAGATGAATTGGAATCTATTGCTCACTGCATTAACACTTGAGATTTTAACAAAAAATCTTCATGAAAAAATGAACACTACAAGTGTCATAATTTTTCACACAGCTTTCATTTGATTGTCATAACATTTTTTTCAATAATTCGAGTGCTATAACTTTTGTGTGATGCTCACTTGAATGTCATTTTATTTTTTGATAACTTGAATACCATAACTTTAAAAAAATGTTCACCGCAAGTTGAGGAAAAATTTTCAATTAGTCAATGAACTTTTTGTACGGATGCCAATTCAATTCTAAACTTTCCAATTTTGTCAAATTAGTCCTAAACATTTGTGCAAAAATCCAATATAGTTCTTACGGCCAATTTTCGTTGGAATGGCCAATGATGATTAGATTGCCACGACACACCAGCAATTTTCGGCGAAAATTGGTCAGGATGACTACATTGGAATTTGACACAAAGATTTACAATTAAATTGGCAAAATCGATAAGTTTAGGATTGAATTAATATATATTCAATATATTAAGAACTAATTGAGCATTTTCCCCCAAGTGACATGCCACCTTAGATTTCCCCAATAATGACTTTAATTGGGAGCCATGCTCCTCGTTTTAAAAATGATGTCTATGTGACAGGATGCAAGTAACACGCATTGTGCGAAGTAATTAAAATAATAGTGCAAACACTTAAAAAATAAATACAAAATGTCTTGTGCGAGTGTTTTGTGGGTGAAACCGTTGAATAGAAATTACAATTAGGCAAAAAAGTTTACCATTTTAGAAATCAATCAACTGCCAAATGAAAAGTGACAAACATGACTTGTGTAATTGAAAAAATGAGGCTTACAATGTCATTAGACCCATTAAACGGGTGGGTCGGGTTGGGTTTGGGTCGGGTCATAAATGGTCCGACCCAAATCGACCCATTTAACTCGTTTATGACCCATTTATTGTAGTACAAAATTTTTGACCCATACCCAACCCGACCCATTTAATTAAACTTAAGAAAGCTTATATATATATATATATATATATATATATATATGGTATTGCTAATATAGTTTTATATAACACAAATTTAATGGATAATTTTTATAATTTTTAAAATAATTAGTTTAAAAAATCGAATTTTTAATTATTTTTTATTTTTTAAAAATTAATTTTTTTAATTTTTTAATTTTATTTTTAAGAATATAATTTTAAATTTAAATTTTAAATTTTTTTTTCTTTTTTGTTCTTCTTCTTTGGCCGGCCGCGGCCACGACGACGGGTTGGCAACCGGCCACATAGGCGAGCCTCGAGCTCACTGGGCTCGCCGACGCCGGCGAGCTCAAGGCTCGCCAGATTCGACGAGCTTGAGCTCGCCCGACGCCGGTGAGCTCGAGGCTCGCCAGATCAACGAGGCTCAAACTCGCCCCTCGCCGGATCGGCGAGGCTTGAGCCTCGCCCGTCGCCGGCGAGTTTGAGTCTCGCCAGATCGGCGACGGCAAGGTGGCGATAGGCAATGGAGGTGGCGGCAAATCAGATTCATGAAAGCCTGGAAGGGTGGAAACGAAGAGGGAGACTGCTGGGTTCATTTTTAATGGGTTAATAAATGGGTCTTAAATGGGTGCAAATTAGACCTATTTAAGACTCATATATTTCAGTCTCTTTATTTTAGAACCCATTATGGGTGCTTTGGAAAATAAAGCTTGACCCATTAACGACCCATTTAAATAAATATGGGTCCATAAATGGGTTGTATACCCATTTTGACACCTCTAAGTGTCATTCAGCTGAATTTTCTTGGGAAATTTCATGAGGCAACTTTAATGAAAGATCCACTTGTTAATCAAACTTGTGGAGATCGAGGTGGTGAGATAGGTTCCAGTCCCGGTCATAATAAAATGAGTTTTGCTTAGTCTATACAGGTGGCAAATTATGAGTGTTTTTTGTAAATTAGGAAAATTATTAAAAAAATCTTACATTAAAAATATGGCGATCAATTTGGTGATAGATATTTCAGTTGTGCCAATTTAATTTTAAACATTTCGATAATTTATTAACGTAATCATTCTAGCCAATTTTGGACTAGAATTGTTAGCGTGAACGATGATGGTGGTGATATAGACAATCTTTGTAATTTTCTTTGGAAATTTTTGAATTTTTGAATTTTTTTCCCTTTCTTTCCTTTCCTTTTTCTTTTCTTTCTTCAATTTACATAAAACACATGTGAATAAATAAAACACATGTTGCGATAAAACACGTGTGATTATGAGTTATGACATTTTTCGAATGGATTATAAAAGTAAAGGTGATTCGAACTCAAATCAGAGGTTAGGCCTAAATTTTTACCTGAGTTCATACATTATGAAAAGTTTACCTTTTTCAAATCTTCTAGTGGGGCCATACTTTATTCAGGCCCATCATGTGTAAAATGGTGAGAATCCATGACTCATGAGGAACTAGGCCCATGAAGATTGCAAAAGTAAGTCAAGAACTTATAGGTCACAATGAAGGAGGCGATAACCTAAAAAATTGAGGACATTGCAGTACAACTAGATTCCTGATTGTCATTACTTTAATGATTGAGTTCAATAAGATTATAAAATTGAATAGCTTTGCACTAACAATAACATACTTAGACCATTTGATGGGTGGAATTCAAAAAAACGTGAAAAAGTTAAAGGACTTCATGATTAAGGCCCTCCACATAATTAAGACATTCATTGGAAAAAGAAAAGGGAGAAGCGCACAAAAAGAAAATTTTGAGAAAACTAGGGGGAAAAAAAGATTAAGATGATGTTGATTTTGTTGCTTATCGTGTGTTCATACATTCCTGAGTGTTGTAGGAAAGGAAGACTGGTTGAACAAAAAAAGGGGAAGGACCAAACTCATGGGTCGCCTTACTTTTGAAATGTGATGTCTCTAACAATAATTTCAAGCTAGAAATTTCGCAAAAAGAAAATAGAAATTTCTTGGGATGAGAGAGAGATCCCCATTGAGCCAGAGGATAAGAGGCTTGCAAGGAGCATCTGATTGAGCTTCAAAGAATCAGTGCCATTAACCATATTATGAAAATTATGAAAAAATTGCATGTGAATTTACATATTAATATTTGTATATTTTGAAAATTTGGAGCTTTACGAGTAACAAAGATGAAAGTGTGTCCATCGCAAAAATTAAATGAAGTGAAGAGCAAAAAATAGCTGTCTATTCAAGTGGTTTTAATTAAACTACGTGATTCTCGTATGGGCATAAGAATTGTTCATATATAGAGACAATCATGAGAAAGTATCCAAGAAATCACGTCTCTCAAAAATGTTCATCTTCCACTCAAATTGAGTCGCTGATGTTGTTGAAAGATGCGCCGGATCAACGTCTCTCACCCTCTACACTTCGTCTTCGAGATGCCCAAGACGTGATCTCGATCGCCAAGCTAGCGTTCATGTGCTTGCAAGCCAACCCATGGCATCGACCGACTATGAGACAAGTCTCACACGGGCTTTGCGTTGAAGTCCCCATGGAAATGCCAGTCTTTGTAGCCATGACAATTGCCTTTCGAATATCTTCTTAGTTCTCTCTAATCCCAACAATGTGATTTATGATTTTCATTGCAGAGCCAGATTTTCTATGAATGTCATCAGAACAATGCAATGTTTATAGTTTGGAGTCGTGGCACCATAAATTATTATGGGAAGGCTTCATAGGAGAACTCATCTCACAATTATTTCTGTCTTTTTGTACAACGATCAAGAAGTGAATTTGCAAAACACATTATATCTACTTTTCTTGCCTTCTTTCAACCGAAATGTAAAGAACGTGTAGCTTTTGTTGTGGAAGAGACAATAATACCGGCACTCTGAGAACTTTTATTGATATGTAGTATCTTCAATTGGTTCAATTAAATCACTTTCGACTAATGTGCAATATCATTTTAGAACCTTCAGTTGGTTCAATCAGACTCTTAATATATATCCATATGTTTTTTGTCATCCTTCTATTAATGAATTTAAATGAAATATGGTAAGGACACCAATTTAATAAAGCTCATGTTTGATTGAGAAAATTACAAGGATTCGAGTGTCATGTTGAATTGAAATCGCAGAACCAGAATACACGTTCGTTTAATTTGTGCACCATTCACTCGGCCAACTTTTTCTTTTCTCAACACGAGGATGATGACTTTCAACTTTGATCATTTTCGCGGAAGTTGCACGCTAAAATCTGTCTTTTGCAAATTAAAGACCCAACTTTGGTCAATCCTAATCTTAATGAGGTTGCTCACATGCCACTGAAGTAAATTTGATTTTTCAATGAGTTTGCAACACAATTTTGAATTTAATCGAACCATGTGTTTTCATGCCCATCAATTGTTCGAATTCACCTTGTTATAGTGGATTAACCCTTCCTTACAATACAACGTCGTGCTTTGGCATGCAATGTTTGCTTTATGAAAAATGCCATGGTCATGTTTTGGAGGAAATTGCACCAAAAATCTGCATCTTATGTACAAATTATAATCAAGTGTCAAAACTTTGAATTGCTACAATAAGGTCCTAGGATAATGGAAAAGTGCAATAGAGTCATAAACCTCTTAGTTGGTGTAAAATCATTAACCTTTATTACAAAGTGCATTAGAGTCCTAAACCTACATCAAGAAGTGCAATTTAAGGTTGCGTCTTAGGCTTCGAGTTCTATCTGAGCAAAAAGTTCGGAATTCTCCATGAGAAAAGACTACTTTTTGTAAAGGTTGATGACTTGATTGCACCAATCAAAGTAATCATGACTTAATTGCATGTTTTGCAAAGGTTTAAGATTTTGGTGCAATTTTGGTGTTGTTGGTGTAGAGGGATTTCTTCTAGGTGGTGATTTATTTTTAAAGTATTGCACTTGAAATACCTTAAGATGTTTATATAGATTGGCTAGGAAAAGAAGAGTGGGGATGATTTTACCAAATAAATTAATTTTCAACTCAAATATAGATCCTTGCGATTGAATTATAATTAAGCAGAGGGAATTTGCATGAAAAATGAATATGTACATGGGATTCAAAACAGATTTTGAGGCTTGCATAGTCATTCAGCTGAATCTTTACAGGATATTATACAAGTCTACCTTTCAAGTTCTTCTTTTCTTTTAAATATTGTAAGAGTAAGAATTGGGCAAGAAGAAAATCACAAACCGATGAATGGTCTGCATCAATCCATGCGTTTGGAGATAAAGGGTGGCCCCTTCACCACACATGACAAAGACAGCCATTAACCATCTTTTTTGTCTTTTGGAATTTCTTTTCCGAGCTATTTTTTGCTTCCTTTTCCCTTTGCTACACAAATTGATAAAGAAGATAATAATCGACCGTTAGATTTTTACTTGCCACTTAGGGCAAGTAACGTGCCAATGAGATATTAACTAACCACGGCTATTGTATGAGTAAGAATTGGTCAAGAAGAAAATCATAAACCGATGGATGTTGTGCATTTGGAGAGAATGGGTGGCCCCTTCACTGCACATGATGAGGAAAACAGACATTAACCATCTCTTCCGTCTTTTGGATTTCTTTTCCGAGTTACTTTTTGATTCCTTTTCCCTTTTGCACACAAATTGATAAAGAAGATAAAAGTCGACCGTTAGTTTTTTACTTGCCACTAGGGGCAAGTAACGTGCATCATGGGAAGTAATTGAAACAATAATTTGAACACTTAGAGAAAAAAATAAAAGAATTATCATGTGTGAAACCATTAAATGGAAATTTCAAGTAGTCAAATAGCTTAGTAATTTAGAAATCAATCAGTTACCAAATAAGCAATGACAAACATGATTTGTGCGTCATTCACTCAGCCAACTTTTTCTTTTCTCGACACATGAGGATGATGACATTGAACTTTGGTCATTTCCACGGAACTTGCACGATAAGTAAATTTGATTTTTCAATGAGTTTGTAACGCAATTTTGAATTTAATCCAACCATATGTTTGTTCTCATGCCCGTCAATCATTCGAATTTGATACCTTGCGGATTAACCCTTCCTTTCAACATAATCCATGCTTTGGCATGCAATGTTTGCTTTATGAAAATTGCCGTGGTCATGTTTTGGAGGAAATTGCACCAAAATTCTTCATCTTAGGTACGGACTGTAATAAAGTCTCACCTCTCAATTGCTGCAATAAGATCCTATGAAAATAAAAATAAAAATAAGTAAAATTGACTGTTGTTGGTGTAATCAAGTGATAGACCTTTACTACAAAGTGCAATAAAGTCCTAAACTATATCAAGAAATGCAATTTAATGTTGCCGCATAGGCTTCGAGTTCTATGTGGGCAATTGTTGATTTTACTTTTGGAAAGGTTGATGACTTGATTACGCCAAACAAATAATTACGACTTAATTGCATTATGTGGAAAGATTTAAGATTTTTGGTGCACTTTTGTTGTTAAGCTGGTGTTGAGGGATTTCTTCTAGGTGGTGGTTTATTTTTAAAGTATTGCACTTGAAATACCTTAAGATTTCTCTAGACTAGCTAGGAAAAGAGAAGGGTGGATGATTTTATTAAATAAATTCATTTTTAACTCACATATAGGTCATTGCGGTTGAATTATAAACAAGCAAAGGAAATCTGCTAGAAAAGTGAAGATGTACGTGACTCCTAAACAGATTTTTGAGGCTTATAGCATCATTCAGCTGATTTTTCTGGGTAATTAAAAGAGTCTAACTCCAATAAAATCCCCACTTGTCAATCAAACTTGCTGACCATTAAGAGTTTCATCAGTATATTTATTTTCTTTTTCAGCGCACATGATAAAAGAAAGCCAGTAATCACCTTTTCTATCTTTTGGAGTTTGTTTTCCAAGCAACTTTTTGCTTCTTTTTCCCTTTGCCACACAGATTGATAAACAAGAAAATAATTGTCCATTAATTCTTTACTTGCCTCGTAACGTACGTCGTGGAAAGTAATTGAAACAATAGTGCTAACACTTAAAGAAAAAAAAAATTATTTGTGGAACCGTTGAATATAAATTACAATTAGTCAAAAAGTTTATTGTTTTAAAGATCAACCAACTACGAAAATAGCGGTGAAAAAAATGATTTGTGTAGTCAAAAAGTTATATAGTTAATAATGGGCTATGTAATTTGTCGTTTAGTGAATTCATCATTGTTGTCATCAATATAAATATATTTATATGTTTAAAATTGTGAAGTAAATCATCCATGTGAGATGATTCAATCGTTTCTGAGATTTCACTATTAGATTGAAATGTAATAAATCTAAGTTTCAACTGAAAGGTAGCGATTTTTCATTTATCAAGCTACTGGTGAAGAACCGAGAGGCACGGTTTTTAGGTTCTTTTCTTTTAAATATTGTAAGAGTAAAATTGGGCAAGAAGAAAGTAATTAACCACTTTTTTGTCTTTCGGATTTTTTTTTTCTTCTGAAGCAACTTTTTACTTTTTTCTTCTTTTTGCCCATCATGTGTAACACGAAGAGGGTCCATGACACACGAGGAACTAAGCCCATAAAGACTGAAAAAGTAAGTCAAGAACTTGACCGTTGAAAAATAAAGGGAAAAAAAGGAAACCATCGTTAAAAAAATGGAGGATGTTGAAGCATGATGACTCCTAATTGGATCCAAGATTATAAAATTGAATAGCTTTGCACTAACAATAACATAATCAGACCATTTGTAAGGGTGGAATTGAAAAGAAGGTGAAAAAGTGAACGTCTTCATGGTTGGGGCCCTCCATACGACTAAGACAAATTGATTGGAAGAGAGAAGCACATAAAAAGAGAGTTCCGTGAAATTTGGGGAAGACTTGGTGAGCAACGAGAGAGGAACATCCGCACTACTTGAGAAGAGAGAGCCCCATTAAGCTAGAGGACGAGAGGCTTGCGAGGAGTATCTGCTAGAGCTTCAAAGGACCCGTACATTTACCATATCATGAAAATTATGAAGAGATTGCACATGAATTTACAGATCAATATTTATACATGTTGTAAATATTTCAAACAACTCGAGCTAAGAAAAGGGGAAAGTGCATCCATCGTGAAATTTAGATGAAGCAAATGTCTGTTCAAGTGATTTTAATTAAACTACATGAACCTTGTATAGACCTTACAATAATAACTAGATTTAGATTCAAGCAGTTAGGTTAAATGATTACACTGGTATCGACTAAGTTTTGGATTATGTGAGTACTAACAAAAGAAGATCTATTTACTTGGTATGTCCATTAAGTTAATCAATAGCGTTCTCAATCTTTTATGGAAACAATGGAGATGAAGTTGATCTCAAATTACCACTTTTTCTTAATCATGGCTTTTTTTTTTTGCATCCCAAGGAAAAATCAAGTTTGAAATGGTATGAACTCAATTTCCTAATTTCCCAAAATTAAACCCTAATCTCCAAAAACCCCAAATTTCGCATTTATACTAAGTTGATCCTATCAAGTTAGGTTACGAAAATACCCTCCTCTCTCTAACCTACTATATGGTTAAGATAGTGCACAATCCTTAGCCTAGATTGCTACAACCTATCTAACTTGACCAAGAAACCACCAACTCGAAAAACCCACCTCCTCTTAGCAACGCAAACGCCCTTGCACTTAAAACTTTTCAAATGTTCATGTGCTCTTGTTTTGTTCCTACTGTTTTATCTCCTTCAGTTCGTTGCTTAGGTTTCATTTTCTGTATCACACTATCTCCTGCCATCAATGGAGTTGATATTCTCATGCTAACATTTCTTATTTACTTTGATTAATTACAAAAAGGGAGAGAGTTGCTTGATGTAAAAAAGTGTCAAAATGTGAAGATTTTATGCTTGACAGTTGTTGCAACTAAAGTTGTTGGATACTGCGAACATGCTAATAATTTGGTAAAGATCTTATCATGATGTTTTGCTTAGAAATTATTGATGTTTGAAATTGAGTTGCTCACCAAGACAAGGGGAGCACATGAGCACATTATCAAGCCAGGGGGAGCAACAAACTGTTATCTTTTGATTCCTAAAAATTAAATGATAATTCACTCTGGGAAGAAGATCTTTTGCACAATCATATTCTATCCTACTAAAGATCATCTAGATATATATATACCAAAACTTTACAACGAAACATCTTAAGGAGATCCTACTTTTAGTTTATGCAAACCATCTCAAACAAGTCTTACTATTCTTTCACATCTGCGGGACAGTTTTGTCATCATAAAAGATGGGGAGATTGTTGGAGAAAACATCTCCAAGAGATTTTGATGATGCTCAAACTATTCTTAATATTTTACATACTATGTTATGTGCTAATGTTTGGACCAAAGGACCAAGAAATATCCATGGTGTGATCCATTGAAAAGATGTAGTCCTGCTTTAGTAAACAGCACCAGACAACCAAAAGATTAGGTACTGATGATGTTTATATCCGAACAGTAAAGATCAAGTTGATGGTGATGTAACAATCAAGTACATCAGTTGATGTTCATTGGGTCAGCTAAAGAGCCGTTGAAAGATCTGGATTCGCACAGCAACAGAATCAAAATAAGGCCTGCAGCAGAATATCTAAAGTGTCTAATAGGTCAATCGGAGACTGCAATGAGAAGACAACAACAATTGCTATTTTTGGTTAGTCTGTAGGAGTCCTAGAAAAGAAATTCTACAAGCAGTATATTCTTGGATAGTAGCTCAACAGAAACTCTCCAACGTTCATCTATTTCTCTAAATCAACCTCAACGGATAGTTTGAGGAAGAGTATAAAAGAGAAGGCATTGAGGAACCAAGAGAGTGTGCCACATAAAAGATTAAGTAGCTTACGTACTGTTGTTCTTAGCTGAAAAACTTTCTGTCTTACCATTCTAATTATTGTGCTATTTAAATAATTATACAAGTGTGAGTAGCAACTGAATCCAGATATGTGATTTATTACATAAAGGATTAGTGCTAGTCAATTGTAACCTTTCAAGCAGATTGTTAATGGAATCCAGTTCGTCTTAAGGCTGTTAGTCTGAAGAGTAGACGTAGGCTTTCTTGTAGAGCCGAACCACTATAATTCTCTGTATTCCACTGTTTCACATCTATTTACATATATTGGCTTATAGTTAGTTAGTGTTCTCATAAACATTAGGTCAAGGTGATCTTTACTCAGTAACAACTGATTTTTGCAAAAGATTATCAAAGTTTGAAAACAACTTATTCATCCCCTCTAGGTTGTATTGTTAGCCTCAACATCATGAACATATTTTGGCACAATAACTCTCCGAAATAGAGCACAAATGAAGATAATAAATGAAGTCAATGGATGACGATGAAGCTATAGTCTGTGACCACCTCGAGGTTAGAAGCTTCAGTTATCACTTCCTGTTGGAATCAAATGAACGAATGGACTATGAGTGCAATTCCGTCACTGCGAAACTCTCGGTCACACAATAGAGTAAAGCAAAGCACTTCTTATGCCTCCAGTCTAGGCGGTCAGGTTCCCATCTTAGAACTGGGAATCGAAGTGCTCATCACCAGTTCCATTTTTATGGAACTGAGAACCGGATCAACGGCCTTGGAAATAGCCTAGTTCGGTTTAGTCTAGCTAGTTCCCATGGCACAAACCTAATAAATGGCAGTCCCCTTCGATGCACTTGATGAAAGAAAGATCATTTTTAACCATTTTTAAAAATATATTATTAGTATTATCATTTCACGTCTTTCTTTCACATGGTATCCTAATCTCTCCTTTCGCATGAAACATTTTATGAGAAAAATATGAGATAGTCATTGGCTAATCGCGAATTTTTCAAATCTTTATACGTTATGGGGTTTTATACAAATATTATAACAAAACACATATGCTCATACGCTCATGAGTGTTTTAGGGGGTGAACCAAAAAAGAGGAAGGCCCACATTGGCAAAAGGGAATTCAAGATTGTACAAGAACATCATATAGAAAATGATATAAATGGTCAATGAATATTAGCTTAATGTGCACTGTTATCTTTGAACTTCTAATTTGTTTGATGTAATTCTTGAACTTTGATCAAATATTCAATGTAGTCTCTAAACTTTTAAATATTTTCATATAAATTAGGGACTACATTGAATATTTACTAATAGTTCAATGATCAAATTGAACAAATTAACACTCTACGGATGACATTTAATATTGAGTAAAAGTTCAAGAACATTAATACACAAATTTAAAAGTTTAGGGATGACATAACATATTAAATCAAAGTTTAGGGACCATTTGTACTATTATCCCAATATTATATGGCATTTGTTGTAAATAACTGTGCAAGATCGGGATCTTTAAAAATGATATCATGCTCGAACCAGTAAAAGAGTACCATTGATTATATTATGAAGATTGTACCAAAAAAAAAAAAAAAATTGTATCTGAACTCATGAATCGACATTTGTTTATTGTGAAGATTTCG
Source organism: Eucalyptus tenuipes (assembly GCA_014182365.1). Lineage (NCBI taxonomy): Eukaryota > Viridiplantae > Streptophyta > Magnoliopsida > Myrtales > Myrtaceae > Eucalyptus > Eucalyptus tenuipes. Next base: position 29,315,828 of record CM024547.1, on the reverse strand, counting down.
AAGTAGTTAAGAAAAGGCGAAAGTGGTTATGTCTATGTGACTAATTTAATAGATCTAAATTGAAGAGATTAATTAAGGGATTTTGTTGGTGCTGAGTAATTTCTGGCTTCTCGAGTACTATTGAAACCTTATTTATGCATTTGTTCCGTCGATGAAGATAATGAACAAGGCATCAGGAAGTCCCACGCTTTCGCTTTCCCCATCAAATTTCTAATTCGTTGACCGAAAAGAAAAATATTTATAATCCCCTAACTTAAACCCTAATCCCCAAAAATCTCTAAGCTAAACCGTAATCCCAAATTCCCCAATTAAATTAAATCGATCCAATAAAACAAGTCATGATGGGCCGGCTCCCCACTTTCACTTTGCCCGTCATCGTCCCCAGTAAGTACAGGCCCGCCGCCGGGTCTGATTGGGAGGCGTGGATTCAGTTGAAAATGCCGGTTCGAGTCATAGCTGTCATCAGGGACTCGAACTCCGGCGAGTCGATGAGAACCGTTCGGAGTGCGGGGGGTGTTTGACGTGGCAAACGCGATTGAAGGTTCCCAGAAATGGATTAGGTGGAGAATCTCTAGCGAAGTTCTGGTAGGATTGCAGGGAGAGACCGCGACGATAATGCAGAACAGAGAGAGAAGTAGAGAGCATCGGAATGTCAAGCGAATTGGGAAAGATGATTAGGGCACAGTCGCCTCTGGAGAGGCCAAGGTGGGAGCGTAGAGAGGAGGCCAAAGGTCGGCAGATGCGCTCTCGATGGCGACGTGCCGGGAAGTGGCGGCTTGAACGAGAGCAACGGTGGTTGCTAGTGGGGGATGAGAGGCGAGGTGACAGAAAATTTAGTCAGTAACAGATACAAAAATGCCCTGGTTAGCGACGCAAATACCAGGCAGGCGACATGCCGTGATCGCCGTTCAGCGAAGATCTATGCCGCTAGTGACGCGATGATCAAGGACGAACAAACACCACTCTGGAGATATTTTGAGGGAAGAGCTGGATTTTTTTCCCTTTTCTGTGAAGACTTGAAAAAGTAAATCAAGTATTCTTTCACGAAAAATAAATGATATTTTTTAAAAGCGATATTAGTTAATGAAAAATATCATCATTATCAATTACAATTTATATTTAATATTTTCGTGGATGATGAAAATATTTTTGTTCATTTTTAGAAAAAAATTATTCAAATTATTTAATTTTTGTGAACAAACGGAATCCGAATCTTTTTCATTATGTACTGTTATTTCATTATCTCCCACGGCCCACGCTAAACTGATTGGAATAAGGACAAGATTTATCTTGTCGTGAACGAGAAAAAGCTCTCTTCACGAAAGGTCCATCGGAAAACGCCGCATAGCTGTAATATGCAAGGCGTCAATTGAGAATTCCAGGATGTTCTTCCATCTATAAATATGTCATCAACCTTGTTAACAACAATATGTAGACCTGAACCATCTCACCTCCCAAAGACCAAACATCCCCAAAAATCATGGTTTCTTCCTTATTGCTGTCCAGCCAGCCTATTTTAGTGGTCGGCTTCCTCTTCTTGCTCATCTTAGTTGACACCACTCCATTTCACGGAGCAGGCGATCTTGCTTCCTCCACTTCCTTTTCCACCATCAACATGACCAAGAGTAAGGATGAAGTAGAGGCTCTCTTGAATTGGAAATCTACTCTTGACAACCATAGCCAATCTCTCCTCTCTTTGTGGCACAGCAACAATCCTTGCGGCTTTAGTGGTGTCACTTGCGACAACTCCGAAGCTGTCAACAATCTAAATCTTTCCGATCTTGGTTTGAGAGGAACTCTAGACGGTCTTGACTTCTCGCGCTTAACCAATTTGGTTAGCTTTGAACTTTCCAACAACTCGATCTATGGCTCCATCCCCTCAAGTATTGGTAACCTTTCCAAACTCAACTTTCTTGATCTTTACTCTAATGAATTGTCCGGGAACATTCCTCCAAGTATAGGTATGCTAAAGAGTCTTCAATATCTTTACCTAACTGCAAACAACCTGAGTGGACACATCCCTCAGGAGATTGGGCGGTTGGATTCTCTTTTGCTACTTAGTCTTTCTCAAAATCAACTTTCCGGGCCCATTCCTACATCGCTTGGAAAATTAGGCAATTTAATCGAACTAGGCATTAGGCACAATAACATTTCTGGTTCCATTCCGAGAGAGATTTGTGACTTGAGGAATTTGCAATATCTTGTTTTATATAGAAATAGATTGTCAGGATCCATTCCTTGGGAAATAGGGAGGCTCACTTCTCTTGCAGTATTAGAAATATTCAGTAATAGTTTGACCGGTCCAATCCCTGCATCAATTGGAAACCTGTCCAATCTAATCGATTTAAACCTCGGTGACAACAAATTCTTCGGCTCCTTGCCTTCTGAATTTAATAAGTTAACACATTTGATACATTTGAATCTATATGAGAATGAACTAGAGGGGGAACTTCCAAAAGATGTATGCCTTGGGGGATCATTGCAATATTTAAGCGTCGGTATTAATCATTTCACAGGTCCTATACCAAAAAGTTTGAGGAATTGTACTTCATTATTTAGAGTGAGGCTAGAAAGAAACCAACTTACTGGAAACATAATCGAAGCTTTCGGAATATATCCGCATCTAAATTATATGGACTTAAGCCACAATCATTTGAACGGCAAACTTTCCTGGAAATGGGAGCATTGTCGTAATTTGACGAGCTTCAAGATATCAAACAACAATATTTCTGGTGAGATACCTGCAACATTTGGAAGGATGGCTCAATTACAGCGACTAGACCTTTCTTCAAATAATCTAAATGGAGAGATTCCGGGAGAAATGGGAAACCTATCGATGTTATTAGAACTTGATCTAAGCAACAATGGGATCACGGGAAATGTTCCAACTGAGATTGGACTTTTATCCCACTTGGCACATCTAAACTTGGCATCAAACAATTTAAGTGGATCGATTCCGGCTCAACTAGGCTCATGCACGAGCTTGCTGAGTTTAAATTTGAGCATAAACAAATTCCAGAGAAGCATTCCTCCTCAGATTGGCAACACACAAGTACTCGAGGTTCTTGATTTGAGTTATAATAATTTGTCTGGAAATATACCAGGAGAGCTTGCAGAATTGAGAAACTTGCATGTTCTAAATATCTCCCACAATAGCGTGTCTGGTTCCATTCCCCTTTCTTTTGGTGGTATGTTGGCCTTGACTTATATTGATGTGTCTTACAATTACCTGGAAGGTCCTCTCCCAAATATCAAGGCTTTCAATGAGGCTCTATTTGAGGCAATAAAACATAACAAAGGGTTCTGTGGAAGTGTTTTGGGCTTACCGAAATGCAATTCTATCTAGAGTAAGAAATGCAATCGATGTGTTGGAGCTAGAATCATAGTTATCTCCATTCTCTCGTTCTTGGGGTTTGTCCTCTCTTGCACCTTGATCATTTTTATAATCGTCAATCATCGTCGAAGAAGGATTATCAGGAGAGACAATGATGAATGTGCAAATAATATAGATTTCACGCGTATTTTGAGTTATAATGGCAAAGTTTTCTATGACCAAATCGTCAAGGCCACGGAAGGATTTGATTCCAAGTACTATGTGGGTGAAGGAGCATATGGAATTGTTTATAGAGCCGATATATCAGAAGGTCAAACGGTTGTTGTCAAAAAAATTTCTCCATCCCAGGAAGACAATGAGATTGTTGATTTGACATCATTTGAAAGGGAAATTCATGCCTTAACAAACTTACGCCATCGCAACATCGTGAAATTTTATGGATTCTACTCTCATGTCAAACAATGTTTTTTGGTGTATGAGTACATGGAAAGAGGAAGCCTGAGAACAATTTTGAATAATGATGAAAGAGCAAAAGAATTTCAATGGGACAAGAGGGTAAATACGGTCCGAGGAGTTGCGGATGCTTTGTCCTATATGCATCACGAATGTTCATCTCCATTGATTCATCGAGACTTGACTAGTAACAACATTCTATTGGATCGTGATTATGAGGCTCATGTTTCTGATTTTGGCACTGCAAGGCTGTTGAGGCCAGATTCATCAAATTGGACTATTATTGCTGGCACCATTGGGTATATCGCCCCAGGTACATCATAATCTTTTTTCGATTTTAATGAGCATTTAGTTACGGGCATCTTTTTTATAATTGAACTTTCACTAGGTTCTCTATGTATTTAATCTTCTTATGGAAATTAATTTACTAATTTAGAGATTTCAAGTTTAGTGTCGATCATGAAGCTTTCCGATTCCCCCAAAAACGATGAATTGGAAGATGAGGAAAAACATTATAATTGATCCCTTTTAAGGATATGAAGGTCGTTTTACCTTCGACCAAAAAAAAAAAAAGTTCGCAATACTTAAATGATGCTTGTACTTTAAACGTCGATCAAAATCATTTGAACCTCGTCAAGAATAAACTCCCCTACTCAAATCAGTTTTGTAAGCGTAGATTGAGTAGAAATTTGTACTTGTAGTCGTCACCTCATGACAAGCAATGCTGTCAACTTGAAAACAGCATGTGATCAAGCTTATAAGAAGATAAGATTTCTCCACTTGCAGAGTTGGCTTATTCTACAATTCCTACGGAAAAGTGTGATGTGTATAGCTTTGGAGTTGTTGCACTAGAGACAATCATGGGAAAGCATCCAGGAAATCATGTCTATGGGGAATGTTCATCGTCTGCCCAGATTGAGTCTTCAATGATGTTGAAGGATGTGCTAGATCAACGTCTCTTGCCTTCTAGACTTAGTCTTCGAGATGCGCAAGATGTGATCTTGATTGCCAAGCTAGCATTTGCGTGCCTACAAGCCGATCCACGACTGCGACCAAGCATGGGACAAGTCTCACGTGAGCTTCACGTTCAAGTACCCTTGGAAACGCCGCTCTCTACAGTTAGCTTAGAGCAACTTTGCAATCTCAATGTCGGGAAATTTGACGCATTCACAGGAGATGGTAAGGTTTAAATTTACTTTTCATGTGTTATTTTGTTTGGTTCATTATAATGATGACGATCGCCTTTAATATCTTCTTAGTTCTCACTTATCCCAACCATGTGATTTATGATTTTCACTACAGAGCCAGCTTCTCTTTGAACATTACGGGAATAGTGCTGTGTTTATTGTTTGGAGTCGTGGCACCAAAAATAATGATGGGAAGGCTTCTGGGGAGATCTCATTTCACAATTATTTCTGAATGGTTGCAGCGCAATCAAGAAGTAAATCTGCAAAGTGCATTGGATCAACATCTATTGCCTTCTTTTAATTGAGATATAAAGAACATGTAGTTTCTGCTTTTAGAAGAGATAATGATACTAGTTATCTGTGAAATTTTATCAAAGTGCTGTGTCATACTTGAACTCTCATTTAGTTCAATTAAGTCAATTTTCACTTATATGCAATACCATCCCAGAAATTTGAATTGGTTCAATTCCATATGACAATTGGATCTACCTGATTTTCAGATTCAATCAACATAAGTTGATCATTCAAATTTACGGAGTCATTAAACTAGAAAAACTGGACATATTCCATATTTCTTACACAAAGTCCATTCTCACTTCTTTGAACCATTCTAAATTGACGATTACTTGAGGCCATTTCATCCTAAAACCGAGTGTATCTTTACCACTTTCATTGTTTCGGCATCTATTCTCTTGGGCTCCGCGCTCATTATCGCCACCATTGCCTCTGCATGTTCACTTCATGAAGGTGACTACATATTTTGTAACTCCTTGTCGTTGGAGATGTGCCACTTACGCAATTTCCAAACGAGCTTATTTAGGTCCTACATTTGAAAAATTTAATTTCTATCTCATTCAATTACGTAGTTGGGCAGTTATCATCATACCCACGTATGACCTCAAATAAACGTCGACGTGCCACTACGTGTTAGAATTTCGGATATTCACTTGCATAGTATATAAAGGCATAAAAGACAGAAAACAACCCATCTATATTTATACCGAAAACTTGTAAGGGCCCTAGCAGCTCCCCGTCAAATACAGATACGTGTTTACAAAATAAACCTCTTTGCATTTTCACATATTTGACCAGCGCCAACATGAAAATTAAATTACGTAGTTAATTGACTTGCATAATAGGACTTCTCCACACTTAAATTCCATGTCAACAGCTATTGTCAATTGGTATCAGTAGTTTGTGAACTTTTATCGATGTGTCATGGCATACTTGAATTTCCAATTTGTTCTTTTATATCACTTTTGACTAATGTGCAATGTCTTCCAAGAACTTTCAATTAATTCAATTAGATCCCCAATATATTTTAACATACATATTGTCGTCCTTGCATTAATTAATCTGAATGAACTATGGCATGGACACCAATTTAATAAAGCTGATGTTTGATGGAAATGCATGGAAATGCGTGAAATTGCAAAACTATAATCCCGAACCTTCAAGACGTGCACTACTCAGCCAGAAAACTTGTTCTTTTCTCAACACACACTATCATCCGGACGACTTTCTTGAATAAGAATTTTAGGTTTTTGGTCCCAAGAAGAATAAGGATAATGACTTTGAAACCTCTGCCATCAAAATGTTCTAGAAGCTTTCTTTCGAAGCATGGTGAAAAATGCTTCCTCGTTCTTCATTAGACATGATTTCGATCTGAAGTTTGAAGATCGCTTGCGTTGACTGGGTCTACCATGACAAAGCGCGCGATGGAGAGACACGAACTCGGAGACTTGCGAAGAAAGTTCGTGGTCATTTCCTATTTGAACCTCACTTTTGAATTTTTCTTTTCCCTTTTTTTCATTTTTATAAAGTTTTGTGGGAAAATCTCATCGGATCGAATTCTAATCATTGGAGGGTCTTATCAATAAATACTCTCTAAGATACTTATTCATTATAACTAGAAATAACACTCATCAAAATATTTCAAAAAGCGAAGATAGGAATTTATATGTGGACAACGCATAACAATCGATTATTTGAATTTAAGTGGGATCTGTGTTTTTTTCATGTGTCGTGAATATGTCTTAATGTGTTAGCAAGTAAAATTCAAAGAGACCAATTATACAAAACATTAATTACGACAACACATGTACAAAGCAAATTAGTTAGGCTTGTTCGAAGCCACCTTTTATACTATAATTCTGTTTTTTTTTTTTTTTTTTTGGTCAGTATACTATAATTCTGTTAGCGGAAAGCAAAAACAGAGGGGAAAATTGGTTTTCGAAAAGCAAAATCAAAGAAAAGAAAATTAACTAAAAATATATGGTAAAAGGTCATAAATAATTGAGAGTGGGAGTAGGTAAAACCCTCCTCTCCTCTACTTTTATAGATCGGAGAATGCAAGAATTATTGTTGTAGTCTTTAGTGGCGTTTGGACTTCTTCAAAGGAGGGTAAAGAAGAAAGAAGAACCAAGTTAATGCCAATGTAGGATGACAGGATTTGGCTCAAAGATTACCCATATTAAATTCTAGGGTTTCTTTGAATTTTTTTTAGTCAGTTATACTCTACACCTATTCTACTCTCAATCTTACGCTTTTGCCATGCCTCTTTGTAGGGCGTAAGGATCGAAACTCACACCTAAATCTAAATCGTCCACACCATAATTCCCCTTAAGAAGGTAGGGATTCAAACCTCCCATCTCCTCATTCTTGTGTGGGAAGGATGGCTAATAGTTGGGTTTCTCTGAATTTGAAAGGTGTCACTTAGTAGGTTTCCATACCAAAACTCAATCCAATTAAGTCTGTTTTTATGTAAGAGTTGAAGCCCCAAAGGGAGAATTGGGAAGTTTTTGAAGGGGATCAAAGTTGTTTTACCCGGAAGGGGGAAATTTGTCCTCTTGATTTTGTAAATTTAGAGTTCAAGTTTGAAATCCACAGATAATATGGAACTTGTTGTTTGCAATGATGGACAAATCAAATTAAGGACGAGTCAAAACTTGCCCTTGGGAAGGAAACAGTAGCTGGAAACGGCTACTAATACCCTATAGGCTAAAGAGGGGTTTGCCTTGGTATTGTGTTCATACGGTCATATTAAATGATGTCAGCCATTTGCTTTTTATTCATATAATGCATACAGCTTTGGTTGCTGGTTGGGCCAATTCGATGGCTCTATATGAATCAGCAGTGAAGAACCATGAGACCGAATTACTGGGGATGCCTATGCCGATAAAAATTCGCAGAACCACCCATTAATAGTGATGGAACTATGCATAGTTTCAAAACTAAGCTAATTGTCACTGAAGCTATTTTAAATAAAGATGAGCATTAGCTATTTTAAACGGTAATAAGCACGGTAGATGATCTTCAGTATCACTATCCTTCAACACATAAACATGATGTTAGATGGACACTTAAAAAATACAACCACCTCTAAATTTGTTAAGAATATTTAGATCAACTTCTTTTCGGATGAAACTATCGACTTTTAACATGCACTCTTGAAGAACATTACGTGGCGAATTAGGGACACACGTAAGCAGCTATAACTCTGGAAAGATTCATTAACTCTGCTGTCCTTGTTATTCTTAACAGCAAACATATGAAGAATGATAGTCAACTAAAAGTTGATAAAAAAATAATGCAAGGTAAATAAGCCATATGGGTACCTCCCAATCAAGGACTGTGTCTCTAAAGCTTTGCTCCACAATTTGCTGACAGCATATGGATGTGAAGTGTCCTTCATTATTGACGTTAAGTACCTGCATATGTTAACTGATGCTTCTTAATTGACAAGTACATGCAAAAAACAACAGACTATACAAAGGTTGCGTCTTTGATGTAAAAACTAATGCAAACTGCAAAAAGCCTACACAGGATGGAAATTCATGTTAAATGAAAGTTAATAAGTTTGCAGTGGTCTGTCTGCTAATCTTTGTAGCCTATAATGCTAATTCAACTAATGTAAGCTTCTAAACTTAAATCAAGTCAAGAAAGTTCAGCCCTCCAAAGGTGGACCAACTCGTGTGACATGCAGTCTTATAGTTTCCGTACTTTTCCTAATTTTCTGATGCCTTTACTGATAGACTTCAATTTGTTGAGCTTCTGCAGAATTTTTCATACTGCAAATAAACACTCGGCTCCATTAAGATGCTACTTACTAGCTTTCCACAACAAAACAGAGCTCCTATCTTCATGGCGACCTTTTTGCAGGGCAATGTCATACTGGATGTGTTAAATAACCACAGTACCGCACTCACAAAAGTAGATGCAGCAAGTTTTGACAAAAGGTAATGCTCATAGAGAGACAGGCAAAATAGCTCACTGCGAGGACTCAACAGACCTGGAAAACTACTTGCAACCGCTTCACAGGAAGGAGATGTCTCCATGAATGAATTTCCATGCAATTTAGCAAGATTCTCTCTTGGATTCCAGACCGCAGGTGGAGACCATCAACATTGTAGAATTGTGATTTCCAAGATAAGATGGAATTAAAAATTAAAGCTCAGTATGCCCACAAACTAACAACAGGTATTGGCACATCAAAATTTCTATGGTTATGGGATGAGTCCCGCATTACTAAAGAAACTCCAAAAAACTTGGGACTTGAAATGAGCATCTTAAGGTACCGGTTATTTCTAAGAACATGAAAAGTAGCCAAGGAAAAGCAACAACTCAAATTAAACAAGCTCTTACAGCCACAGCTTATCGAAAAGTATCCGCCAGTGAAAATATGGAAAACTTACCCTTACCTGACTAATGACCAATTTCAAAATGCCAGCCCTCTCAAGTTCAATCAAAGCCATGTGCGTCATGATTGGCAGAGTTCGATGAAATGGAAGTTAAGCTTGAGGCAATGGCTTGCCTTCACACTGCACTGAACAAATGGAAATTTCTTCAGCTGAAATATTTTGATTTTGTTTCAATTCTAGCTCAATTTGTTTGAGATTGTTAGGCATATCAGAACTAGGAAGGTTATCGTATCGAGAATCTATATAATCAAGAATTTGAGCCGCGAGAAGTAAACTAGATATTTTATTCTTTGATTTCTATTTTGAGCCGTGGTGAACATAAGGTTTATATGTTTATTATCTTTTCGTATCTTTTATCTAGTAAATTTTCCTATTTTGAAAAATAAATAAAAATTCACACTATGTGTTAAGATAGAATAGTTTCCTAATTAAAATTGCCTGTTTAGGAAATATGTAGTATGGTTAACACCCGAATTTTTGTCGACGATTTAAATATCCATTTATTTTGCAAAAATATAAAAAAAATAAAAAAAAAAAGGTAAAAGCAAAATATATTAATATAAAATAAAATAAATAAAAATTGAAAATGAGTGAAATGGTACAAAAAAATTATATGAAGTCGCGTGGGCTGGGCACGCCAACACACTTAGCAATTTTCGGCCCCTTCGAATGCTAGACCCAATTTCCCGTTTATTTTCCTTCTTTTGGCCCACTTCTCTCCCTTTTCGTGCCCTTCCCTCCCTCTTTTGCTTATGCTCAGCCCAGTCTCCTTTATTTCCTTAAACTCCAATGTTTCAGCCCAAGAAGAGAGCAACGAAGGTCCAGCCTTCGGCTCCTCTTTCCCTCTCGCACGCGAGCGAGACGCACTTGCGTCTAGAAGGTGTGGCTGCTGACGCCGCAGTGACGTGAGCAACGGACGAATGATGCGCTGTCGTCGGGAGAGAGGTGGGCAGAGGAGCGAATCAGAGAGGGGCGTAACGGAGAGGAGGACGAGCACGCTCGCTGCGTGAGAGGGGCTCTCGCTGGTTTTGGAGGAGGAGAGTTCTTTCTGGTTTTGTGGTTTTGGAGAGGAAAGAAGCTTGAAAAAACCAGAAAGCAAATGCATGGAGGGCTGAGTGGTTTTGAGAAGAGGGCAGAAGTTCGCCGGATAAAAAATTATTCATATGCCTCATCCTACATAGCCGGCCTATTTGTTGCCGCTGCTGCTGTCCTGTGGTTGGACTTTTCGGACTCAAATGTGAGAAGAAAAGGTTACAATCGAAGTTATCTTCCAAAATTATTTTAGCAAAAGTATGTTCTGGACGTGAGAGGGTTGCTAATCCAGACTGCACTTGAAATGTGTGCATGGTGAAGACTATCCCGAGAGGACCTATACTAGATTGCGCTTGAAATTATTTGGGCCGAAGACTGTCCATTGGCTTCTCTATCTTTCATGTATGACTCTGGTGATTCCATCCTCCGGCGCTCTCCTGCATGTTTTTGCATCTCACTTCGTTGCTTTAATAACGTGTCAGTTTATTACCTTTGGTCTTTCTTTTGCTGTAAATGTTTGACATGTGACTAAGTCTGGAGGTCCAAAAACTCCAAACAGGAAGAGGGTCGAGTAGCTTGGCACAAGTTAGGCTTGGTTAGGGATCAATTTATACACAACCGTTATGTTGCCAAGTTGCCTACCATGAGATTGTTGAGCGTCCTACATGCTGAAACAGAAAAAAAATTTACATCGGATGATGAAGAAACGATAAGCCATAGGCTATCACACGGGTTTCAATAGCATCTTTGTGGGATACATGCATGTTGACTTTTTTTTACTAGCTCAAAGTATTCGTTCCTCTCTTGCCCTTTTAAGTTTAGTACTTGAGCGATGCTCCTTTTGTTCATCGCTCACAATTAAAAACTTGGAACTTAAAAAATATTTGGTGTCTGATTTACGAAACAGCAGACAATTTCTGGTGGAGTCAAAATGCGGATTGGCGATTTTGATTAGAAGCGTGTTTTTCCAGTAAGCAACCACTCTCTTATTTCTTGAAATGGCAACAATGTAAAAAAGTAGAGCTGGACGACGACAACCATGTCTTCTGTTGTTCTTGCATTTGGGTATATTGCATCATATTTCTTTACTTAAATACGGAATAAGGTTAATTTAATTACGCTATTGAGTCTCTTTCTTCCCTTTGGTGGAGTCTGCTTAGGGTGCCCATCACCCGAATCCTGTCTAAGCTAATCCATCACATTATCATGTTCAAGCGAGCAACCGGTATTTCTATTGAATGGATCCTTTATCTGTTTATATCCATACCATCTACTTTTTAAAGCCATAAGTTACCCATTAGCTAAAAAACCAAAAAAAAAAAAAAAAACTGTTTAAATTTCCACTCAAAAAGAAAAATTGCCTACTAGTCTTATAGAATTGAGGGAGTGTCGTCTTTAACCAAAGATTAAAACATATGAGGTGAGAATTGCTATGCAGAGAATTTGGTTGAAAAGTGAAGATGTATGTGGGACTCCAAAATAGAGTCTGAGGCTTATAATGTCATTCAGCCAAATTCCATGGGGAATTTACATGAGTTTAACTCTCATGAAAGCTGCACTTGGCAATCAAATTTACGGACCACAAAGGGTTTCATCATCTTGTAGATGCCTTTCAAGTTCTTCTTTTCTTTCAATTATTGCAAGAGTAAGAATTGGACAAGAGGAAAATCACAAACCAAGGATAGTGTGCATCTATCCATGTGTCTAGCTATAAGGTTTGGCTCCTTGACCGCTTGAAGAAGAAAGCCATTAACCATCTTTTCTGTCTTTTGGTGTTTCATTTTTTTAGCAATTGTTTTTTTCTTTTTGCCACAAATACTAATAAACAAGAAAGTCATTGACCGTGGTCAAATCTCAATTATCCGGATCAATTCATGTAAAAAGAGATGAATGGAATTTATTGCTTATTGCATTAACACTTGAGATTTAACTAAAAATCTTCATGAAAAAAGGAACACTATAAGTGTCATAATTTTTCGCGCAACTTTCATTTGAGTGTTATTACATTTTTTTCAATAATTTGAGTGCTATAACTTTTGTGTGACGCTCACTTGAATATCATAACCTTTTTTTTTTTCATAACTTGAATACCATAACTTTAAAAAAATGTTCACCGCAAGTTGAGGAAAATTTTTCAATTAGTCATAAAATTTTTGTACGGATGCCAATTCAGTTTTAAACTTTCCAATTTTATCAAATTAGTCCTAAACATTTGCGCAAAAATCCAATATAGTTCTTATGGCCAATTTTCGTTGGATTGGCCAATGATGATTAGATCGCCATGCCATGCCATGCCACACCACGCCAGTGATTTTCGGTGAAAATTGGCTGGACTAACTACTTTTGAATTTGATGCAATGATTTACAATTAAATTGGCAAAATACAAAAATTTAGGACTGAATTAACATTTGTACGATAGATTTAGAACTAATTGGGCATTTTCGCCCAAGTGATATGCCACCTTAGATTTCCCAAATAATAACTTTAATTGGGAGCCTTGCTCCTCGTTTTAAAAATGATGTCTATGTGACAGGATGCAAGTAACACACATTGTGTGAAGTAATTTAAACAATAGTGCAAACACTTAAAGAATAAATACAAAATGTCCTTTGCGAGTGTATTGTGGGTGAAACCGTTGAATAGAAATTACAATTAAGCAAAAAGTTTACCATTTTAGAAATCAATCAACTGCCAAATGAATAGTGAAAAACATAACTTGTGTAATTAAATGAGGCTTACAGTGTCGTTCAGCTGAATTTTCTTGGGAAATTTCGTGAGGCAACTTTAATGAAAGATCCACTTGTTAATCAAACTTGTGGAGATCGAGGTGTTGAGGTAGGACCCAGTCCTGGTCAGAATAAAATGAATTTGGCTTAGTCTACACAGGTGTCAATTTATGAGTGTTTTATGTAAATCAAGAAAATTATCAAAAAAAATCTTACATTAATAATATGGTGTCATAGAGATTTTAATTGTGCAAATTTAATTTTAAACATTTTGACAATTTATTAATGTAATCATTCTAGCCACTTTTGGACTAGAATTGTCAGCATGAACGATGATGGTGGTGATATAGACAATCTTTGTAATTTTCTTTGGAAATTTTTTATTTTTTGATTTTTTTTTTGTTTTTTTACCTCCTTTTCCTTTCCTTTTTCTTTTCTTTCTTTGATTTACATAAAAAACATGTCATTAAATAAAACACATGTTGCGATAAAACATGTGTGATTATGAGTTATGACATTTTTCCAATGGATTATAAAAGTAGAGGTGATTCGAACTCAAATAAGAGGTTAGACCTAAATTTTTACCTAAGTTCCTACATTATGAAAAGTATACCTTTTTAAGTTCTTCTAGTGGGACCAAACTTTATTCAGGCCCATCATGCGTAAAATGATGAGAATCCATGACTCATGAGGAACTAGGCCCATGAAGACTGCAAAAGTAAGTCAAGAACTTATAGATCAAAAAGAAGGAATCTATAACTTAAAAAAATTGACGACATTATAGCATGACTAGATTCCCAATTGTCATTACTTTAATGGTTGAGTTCAACAAGATTATAAAATTGAATAGTTTTGCACTAACAATAACATAATTAGGCCATTTGACCGGTGGAATTCAAAAAAATGTGAAAACGTTAAAGGATTTCATGATCAAGGCCCTCCACATAATTAAGACATTCATTGGAAAAAGAAAAGAGAGAAGCTCACAAAAAGAAAATTTCAAGAAAATTGGGGCGAAGAAAAGATTAAGATGATGTTGATTTTGTTGTTTATCATGTGTTCATACATTCCCAAGTGTTTTAGGAAAAGAAGACTAGTTGAACAAAAAAAAGAGGAAGGACCGAACTCATGGGTCGCCCTAATTTTGAAATGTGATGTCTCTACCAATAATTTCAAGCTAGAAATTTCACAAAAAAAAACAAAGAAATTTCTTGGGATGAGAGAGAGATCCTTATCGAGCTAGAGGATGAGAGGCTTGCAAGGAGCATTTGCTTGAGCTTCAAAGAATCTGTGCCATTAACCATATTATGAAAATTATGAAAAAATCGCATGTAAATTTACATATTAATATTTGTATATTGTGAAAATTTGGAGCTTTACGAGTTAAATAAAGATGAAAGTGTGTCCATCCCAAAAATCTAAATGAAGTGAAGAGCAATTAATAGCTGTCCATTCAAGTGGTTTTAATTAAACTACATGATTCTCGTATGGGCATAAGAATTGTTCATGTATATAGAGACAATCATGGGAAAGTATCCAAGAAATCATGTCTCTCAAGACTGTTCATCTTCCACCCAAACTGAGTCGTTGATGTTGTGGAAGAATGTGCTAGATCAACGTCTTTCACCATCTAGACTTCGTCTTCGAGATGCCCAAGACATGATCTTGATCGCCAAGCTAGCGTTCATGTGCTTGCAAGCCAACCCATGGCATCAACAGACTATGAGGCAAGTCTCACACAAGCTTTGCATTGAAGTCCCCATGGAAATGCACTCTTTGCAGTCACGACGATTGCCTTTTGAATATCTTCTTAATTCTCTCTAAGCCCAACGATGTGATTTATGATTTTCACTGCAGAGCCAAATTCTCTATGGACGTTACAAAAACAATGCGATGTTTGTAGTTTGGAGTCGTGGCACCATAAATTATTATGGGAAGGCTTCACAGGAGAACTCATCTCACAATTATTTCCATCTTTTCGTACAACGATTAGGAAGTGAATATGCAAAACACATTATATAAGCTTTTCTTACCTTCTTTGAATCGAAATGTAAAGAATGTGTAGCTTTTGTTGTGGAAAAGATAATAATACTGGCACTCTATGAACTTTTATCGATGTGTAGTATCATATTTGAACTTTCAATTGATTCAATCAAATCACTTTTGACAATGTGCAATATCATTTTAGAACTTTCAATCGGTCCAATTAGACTCTTAATATATTTCTATATTTTTTTTGTCATCCTTTTATTAATGAATTTAAATGAAATTTGGTAAGGACGCCAATTTAATAAAGCTCATATTTGATTGAGAAAATTAGCAGATTCGTGTGTGTCGTGTTGAATTGAAATCAAAAAATCAGAATACATGTTCCTTTAATTTGTGCACCATTCACTCGGCCAACTTTTTCTTTTCTCAACACATGAGGATGATGACTTTGAACTTTGATCATTTCCACGGAACTTGCACCCTAAAATTTGTCTTTTGCAAATTATAGACCCAACTTTGGTCAATCCTAATCTTAATGAGGTTGCTCACATGCCACTGAAGTAAATTTGATTTTTCAATGAGTTTGCAACACAATTCTGAATTTAATCCAACCATGTGTTTGTTCTCATTCCCATCAATTGTTCGAATGTACCTTGTTATAGCGGATTAACCCTTCCTTACAATACAACGCCGTGCTTTGGCATGCAATGTTTGCTTTATGAAAAATGCCCTGGTCATGTTTTGGAGGAAATTGCATCAAAAATCTTCATCTTATGTACGAATTATAATCAAGCAAAACTTTGAATTGCTGCAATAAGGTCCTAAAATAATGGAAAAGTGCAGTAGAGTCATAAAACTCTTAGTTGGTGTAATCAAATCATTAATCTTTATTGCAAAGTGCAATAGAGTCCTAAACCTATATCAAGAAGTGCAATTTAAGGTTGCGGCAAAAAGTTAGGCTTGCGGTGCTATCTGAGCAAAAAGTTTGGCATCCTCCATGGGAAAAGACTTCACTTTTTGCAAAGGTTGATGACTTGATTGCACCAATCAAAGTAATTATGACTTAATTGCATGTCTTGCAAAAGTTTAAGATTGTGGTGCAATTTTTCTGTGTTGTTGGTGTAGAGGGATTTCTTCTAGGTGGTGGTTTATTTTTAAAGTATTGCACTTGAAATACCTTAAGATGTTTATACAAATTGGCTAGGAAAAGAAGAGCGGGGATAATTTTACCAAATAAGTTAATTTTCAACTCAAATATAGGTCCTTGCGATCGAATTATAAATAAGCAGAGGGAATTTGGATGAAAAGTGAATATGTACATAGGATTCAAAACAGATTTTGAGGCTTGTATTGTCATTCAGCTGAATCTTTACAGGATATTATACGAGTTTACCTTTCAAGATTATTTTTTTTTTTTCGTGCCTGAAAAACAGGAGGTTCGAATTTCTCTCGTCATATAGAGCTTTTTCCCTACCTTCATGGTAGCTTTATCTCCCAACCCTATCAATGGATTTCCTCAAATTTCATCTTTGCTCGAGAACCCTAATTGGTTATTCCCCCCAATTTCATCCTGTTTGAAGCAATTCTGTATTCCCCAAATCGTTTTTTCCACCCCTTATCTCCAAACCCTATCCATGGATTTCCGTTTCCGTTGAACACTTTCCTTCGATGGTCTTCCCGGCTGGCCTTCTTTCTTTTGATCTGCCTATTGGTCGCAACCCTTCTACATCTCTCCCCATCCAGCTTCCACAGAGGTTTACCCTTCTGATTTCCCCCCAATTGAAGGTTTCCTCGAAGTCTTGACATGATGTGAGTCTCTCAGAGACACCCACTTCCGTTATCAAATTTCTTTGCATGTCTTTTGAAACTAGCTATCTAAGCAGATTCGAATTGCCAGCCACCTGAATTGGCCTCCCTTGTCATCCTGATTACGCCATGGACCCACGCGACCAGGAAGAAAACCCTCGTCTCGCTGCTCTATGCCAACGGTTGGGTCGCCTGTGGTCCCCTGAAGAAATCGACGACTGGGATGAGTTGCCGCCTGTGGAAAAAGTGGAAGAGTGTCAGTTGATGCTAGTAGGTAAAATTCCTTCAAATCCCCTCATAAATTTTCAGGCTTTTCAGAATACTTTAAAGCGGGTCTGGAGAACCGAACAAGTCGATATAACTCAGCATGAAGCTAGAATCTATGTCGCTAAATTTAAGTCTGCAGAAGAAAAACAGAGAGTGCAACAGGGTGGACCATGGCTGTTTTCAGGTCACTTAGTAATTTTTAAACCATGGATTCCTAATACGCCTTTACACCATTATGATTTTTCAACATGCGCATTCTGGGTACAAGTCCATGGTCTGCGTTAGAGTGGTGCTCGGACCTTATGATCTGTAAAGCTATTAAAAACATCGGAAAAGTGATTAAGGTGAAGCTGGATACAAAAGATGGAACTACCATTAGAACCGGTAGAGCTCGTATTGAAATCAGATTAGAAGAGCCTTTGAAATTAGGTCAACTCATACGTTTAGCCAAGAAAGCAATATGGCTTGATTTTAGATATGAACGACTACCACATTTTTGTTATTCCTGTGGAAAAATAGGCCACTATGCTACGTTTTGCAAGGATATTCCTTTCACAGAGGCCAAAATGGAAGGTAAAGAAAAGATGGCTTACGGTCAGTGGTTGAAGGCAGAGGTTAAAGAGCACAGTCCTTATTGGCGAGCTTTCTACGAGGAGCAGCAGCAAACTAAAGAAGAAATAATACCTGAGACTCCTCCTTCTATTCGACTGCTTCCAGCTATACTCCTTGCCATGCGAAGGTTACCGCTAACCCCAAGGAGGAAATGATGCAAATCACAAAGGCAGAGAAACAGCCAAAGCATATTTCCACCTTCCAAAAACCTACACAAGGGGAGGATATTCAGAATGCAGAACAATCTAGCTCACGGGTGGACACTGCAACCTTTAACAGATAACACTCCTGCTCTTATTAATCCTACTAAATCTACGCTTCCTGGAGGGTCTACTCCTACATTTAGTTCCAAGACACAGCTGATTCCTATTACTATCGAGAAGCACTACAATCTGGATGCATTTATGGAAACAACCAACTAGAGGAAAATGAAAAACTCAAGACTGTCAACAAGGCCAGGAGCTGCGAAAAAAATCAAAAGGTACACTCCGTATGATTCTCGCACTACTACAGCAGCAGATTTAGTTGAATCTCGACTTATGGAAACACCCATCTCAATGGAAGAAGAAGCAGCACAATGGGCGGAGGCGGATGGCCCTCAACAGCCGCCAAGGGAATCATGAAACTGATTAGCTGGAATTGTCAGGGATTGGGCTCTCCCCTGACAGTTTCAGCCTTTAAGGCCCTTGCGGCCAAAGAAAAGCCCGATATGATTTTTCTGATGGAAACCAAGAATAGGGAGGCAGTGCTTACTCGTCTTCAATAGAGTCTTTAATTCCAGCGCTCTTTTGTTCTCAACCCAACTGGGTTTGCAGGGGGGGTGGCACTGTTCTGGCAAGCTTCTATTAAGGTAAACCTCATCAAATCATCTCCAGTGTTCTTTGATATGATCTGCTCGGAAGTAAGCTGTGGTATCTCCATGCGAGTCACCTGCGTGCATGCACCTGCGACTTATCAGCTACGCCAACAATTTTGGACAAAACTCAGACAGATTGCTCTTTCCAATAATCTACCATGGATATGTGGGGGAGATTTTAATGAAGTCTTATATCATTGGGAGAAAACAGGTAAATGATTACCGGAACCTTACAGAATGCAGTCATTCAGACAAGTTATACAGGATTGCTCCCTGATGGACATGGACAACAACGGCTGTGCTTATACGTGGACAAATAACCGAGATGGTGATGAACTTGTTAAGGAACGGTTAGACCGAATGCTATGTAATATAGATTGGCCCCTAGCTTTTCCTGAAGCGGAGGTCTTAGCCTAACCTGCAGTAGGCTCGGATCACAGCCCACTTCTATTATCTACAGAAGCTTTACAGGGAAGACAAAACAAGGCATTTACTTTCGAAGCATTTTGGCTCCAGGACAAGGAGTGCAACGAGATTATAGCTACTTCTTGGAATTCGGTTCAGCCGACACCTATCGATCTGCCACATCGAATAGCGATGGTTTCTAAGGCCCTTGCTAAATGGAGTCAACGGAAGTTTTCTAAAGCTCACAATCAGATAGCTGGTCTGCAACAACAACTCTAGTCCTATACAAATCAGCATTACAGTCGGTTTGACAAGCCGACAGTTAACAATATCAAGGCTGAAATTCACAAACTTTGGCAGCAAGAGGAACAATTCTGGGCTATGCGCTCAAGAATTAATTGGCTGAAGTGGGGGGACAGAAATACCAAATTCTTCCATGCTACAACGCTACAACGGAGGCAACGGAATAGAATTAGAGTGTTAAAGGATGATGATAACATATGGGTTAGGGACGAACACCAGCTAAAGGAATTGACACAACAGTTTTTCTCTAACCTATACAAATCAGACGGCCAAAGAGACTATGGGGCAATCCTTGACCAATGCCCAAGAATAGTTACTTCGGAAATGAATGACACTTTAACGGCTGAGGTCACTCTAGAAGAAATTCATAAGGCAACTTTCCAGCTGGGGAAAACCAAAGCCCCCGGGCCTGATAGTATGAATGGTTTGTTTTATCAAACTCATTGGGACATCTTAAGGGATGAAATTTTCTGCTTAGTAAAGGATTTCTTTAGAACAGGAATCATGCCGGCTTCTCTTAATAAGACCATCATCTCACTGATTCCGAAGGTACCAAACCCAGAAAGCCATGATCAATACCGACCTATAAGTCTATGTAACTATGCATACAAGATTATTTCAAAAGTGCTTGCCAATAGGCTTAAACCTTAGCTCCCTGACTTAATATCACCGGAACAGAGTGCCTTTGTGAGTGGCCGCTAGATCCAAGACAACATTCTCATTGTCCAGGAGGTACTCCATCAACTACGGACCAGGAAAAGAAAGAAAAATTTTCAAGCAGTGCTCAAAGTGGACATGAAAAAGGCTTATGACAGAGTCGAATGGGATTTTCTGGAAGATTATCTACTGCAGTCAGGATTCCATACAACTTGGGTAAGGTGGATCATGCAATGCATCAAAACTGTCTCTTTTAGTGTTAAATTCAACGGAGAGCAATTACCATATTTCCATCCAACCAAAGGACTCGGACAGGGAGACCCTCTTTCCCCATATCTATTCATCCTCCAAACCAATGTTTTATCGATCTTACTAAACAAAGCTATTGCTATGGGCAACATCAGAGGAATCCAAATCAACAGATGGTGTCCTGCTCTTTCACATTTATTCTTTGCTGATGACGCTATCTTTTTCCTAGATGGTAAGCTTAAGGAATGCCAAAATTTGGTCAATGTTCTGAATCAATACTGTTTAGCTACAGGACAGGCTGTAAATAGAAATAAATGCGCAATATTTTTTAGCAAGGCGTGCCCTATTAGCTTACAGGAAAATCTGGCTAATGAACTGAGAGTTCCAGTACTAGCAAAGACTGGGAAATACTTAGGGATTCCTTCAAATTTGGGGCGATCACGGAAAGAAATGTTTGCTTGGATTATGGGGAGAGTGAACACGAAACTAGATGGGTGGAAAGAGAATTTAATATCCAAGGGCGGAAAAGAAATCTTGATTAAATCTGTTGTTCAAGCGATCCCTCAATATGCCATGTCCATCTTTCGTCTTCCAGCATCTATCTGTATATCCATTGAAAAGAAGATTGCCCGCTTTTGGTGGCAGAATGGTTGTAGAAAACCTGGAATTCATTGGAAAAGTTGGGATGTCTTAAAGACAAGTAAGAATATGGGTGGTCTAGGCTTTCGAGATCTCATGGCTTTTAACAGGGCCATGCTAGGTAAACAAGCATGGCGCCTTATCTAGCATCCTATAGCACTCTGGAGCTAGCTTTTCAAGGGTATTTACTTTCGTTCCATGGATTTCCTGCATGCTGATAAAGGTTATAGATCGTCTTGGGGTTGGCAAGGTCTTATTTTAGGGAGGGACTTAATTACACCACATCTACAATGGTCGGTAGGAGATGGGCAGAATATCAGAATCAGGGAAGACCGCTGGCTGCCTAAAGGAATTTTGGGAGGACCCGTGAACCGCAACGAACCAGCAAAGGTTGCCGAACTGCTTGACATGCAGACACATGAATGGAACATCCCCTTTGCTTCATAACTTATACGATGCATTTCCTGTCCAAGAAATTCTCACAATTAAGGTGAGACCTACTTATGTCAGAGATAAACTCATTTGGACAGCAACTACTGATGGTGATTACACCGTTAAAAGCGGTTACCATGCAATAAAAAAATGCTGCGGTCACGAAGAATCAACATACACCAACATGCTCTTACCAGACCCCGGTGATTCTATGGAACCAATTATGGAAGCTGAAGATAGAGCCCAAAGTTCGTGTTTTTCTATGGTCGCTATGTCACAACGCCCTTCCCACTAAAGCTAACCTATGTCATCGACGTATATGCGCAGATTCGGTATGTGCACTCTGCCAAAACCAAATACCGAAATAGTAGAGCATATTTTTCTACTATGTTCATGGACGAAGTCTATATGGTCGCACCCGAGACTCAACATTCAAATAGATCCGTAGGGAATTCAGTGACTTGATGCATGGATTGCATATTGTTTCAAGAGAAATCACTCCTCACCTGATCCAGAAACGGTAGCCTCGTCCTCCGGCAAACTGGAAAGCGCGTAATGGTTTCATATTTCGTCGCCGGCGCCCTGGATGCGATGCACATTGTCGATGTGGCTCTCGCCACCGCCCGAGCTGCTCGTTTCTCCCAAGTGCGAGATCACCGGCAACAGAACAAAAGCAGCAATAGGACAGCCGCAAATCAATCTTGGCGGGCTGTGGAGACCTCCAGATCCGATCTGCCTTAAGGTGAATAGAGATGGGGCTTTTCAGTCTCACGACAAAACGGGGACTATGGCGTGTATTTGCAGGGATCAAAATGGGAGGTTGGTCGACGGACTCACCAGAGATTTCAAAGCATCGACAGCTCTACAAGCGGAGTTCATGGCTCTTACCACCACACTTTACCATTTGCTGGACACCTGTCGCAACCACATTTTTCGGGGGTGAACCACCTAGGGTTTGGCTAATGGGTTATTAAGCCTAGACTTAACTCGGGCTCTCCCAAGCCCATACCAATTCGTGGCTTAGGTTCAAATTTTAACATGCAATTGATTTTTAACTAGGAGTCGCCACTAATCTATTTTTGGTGGGCCGATTAGAAACCCAAGTAAAGTAACGGGAGTTTTACTTTACTCCTACGAACCAAAGATTATGGGTACGGGGACTTGGTTACACTAGATTTCTCTAATGCACTTTCGGTACCATTCTTTTATTTTCAAAAAAAAATGTTTGGTAAGCAGCTTGAATTGATTTTAAATCTATTTCCCTAACATGTGAGGTGATCATGCGGGTGCGCAATCCACCAATTTAACACCCAGATAAACAATAAATAAATTGTAAAAACTTACCTCAAAGCAACGAAAGCATCTGCAATGCTAAATTAAAATCCACATCAACAACCCTAGATATGGTTTCTAATTAACACGCAATTTCTTTTTTTCTTTTCACTTAATTAATGAAAATCATACAATATGCAATGCAATATTAACTAAATGACCTAATTCTAATGACATATAATTTCTAATTAAATGGGCCTAGCAAAAATACTAAATGGCATGCATCTCAATGAATCTCACCCTAATGACGTGCATATGATATTTTCTCTTTTTCCTAAAAGAATGCATTCTATCCTAAATAATGAAACTAATTTAGCCTAAGGCATTTTTGTATTTTTTTATGAAATTCGAAATTAGGTAAAATGTGAAAATTACCTAGCTAGATTAAGATCCTATTCAATTTATACTAGGAATTAGGTTGAGCCAAATCCTAATTTAAACTAAAATATTATCTTAACCCAAATAATCCTAAAATGCAATCTATCTAATACCTAAACTTATAATAAATCAAGAAAAATATTATCTATAATTAAACTAAGTGCGATTTTATCCTAATATGCAATGACGTGCAAAGGATGCCATAATTCTTATTTTTTCCTCTTTTTGGGTTTTTTTTTTTGATAAAAAATCGAAATTGAGATTGGACAATAATTAACATGCAATTTAAACTAGTGAAACGAAAATCTAACATCTTAAATTTATGTTTTTTTTGGTATTTTTATTTAAGAAATTCGAAATAAGTAAATTTCCTATTCTAGACATGCAAAATAACCTAAAACAAGCAATATCCTAACATGCATCTAGTCTAACTCAAATTTTTTTCTTTTACGGGAGCAAACAAATAAGGCATCAAGAACAACCCGGCACCAAATCAAGCAAGATATCATCCACGTCCATTTAATTTTGGGAAATAAATTGACGAATCGTATCTCGCGCATGAGATCGGATTGACCAATTTTTAAATAAAATCACGAATCGTATCTCGAGCGTGAGATCGGATTGGTGATTTTGCCGTACGATTGCGAGTCGTATTTCGAGCATGAAATCGGACCGTCAATCATATGTACGTTGCGAAATTAGGAAGATTTCCCAATTTGAAAGACTATTCGGAAAACATGGGACAAGATAACATCATTCGGGATTTAATCAAGAATGCAATACCTCAATTGAGCAAACGACATATTCAAGAATTAATTTAGATGGGAATTTTACCTACCTTGATTGTTGTTTCCTAGTTTGGACGGGTATTAGATCGTAGGAGTAACGATCAACTTTGCTTCACGGTAGCTGGCTCACGACAACGTTTTGGGAATCGCTCGCGGCACTCGACGTGGAAGGGGCTCTTGGCTTAGTGAAGGCTGCGTCGATTTTGTTGGACACAACTGAAAATCTTCAAGTGGACTTTTGTTTGCCAGACGTCCCCTCTTCGGATTGGCTTACTTATTTTAATAAACTCCACTAGAGCTTTTTGACCACCGTTTGAAGTTCTCCTCTTAACCTGCAGAGGCACAAAAAATTTAATGTGAAGAGCGCCAAGAGGCTTTCGGTGTGACGCGAGACCAGCAACGCCGTCGACAGGAGGATGGAACAACTACAATTTTTCTGGTGCAAGGTCACGGGCAGCTCGGTCATCACAATACTGAGTCTTCTCGGATCAGCACAAGTAGTAAGGACGCCTCGAGGCTAGCGTGGATGGAAGCTCGGCAAGGATCATCAAGCAATAACTCGTCACGGACAAGGCTCGGGATGACGATCAAAGCAGCAGTGCGGTGGGGTGCAACAGCTCGAACTCGGTTGACTTCTCAAGTGGCACGTGTGCAGGGAGTAGCTTGGCTGTCGTCGACACCTCACCAGGGCAGCAGCATGATGTAGCAGTAATGGAGACAAAAGCACGACCACAGTGTCTGGCCGTGGAAAAGGTGTCTGCGTGGAAGGGAGCGTCTCGGCCAAGAGCTAGTTGAGATTCCTTGTGTCCGCTCTCTCTCACGTGTGTCTCTCGAAATTCGGATCCTCCCGTCTGCGAAAGGTCCCTTTTATAGGGAGAGGGTTCGAACTCATCATGGAAAGAAAGCATATTTTGTTTCCTTCTGTGCATGCTTTGAAATATATTATATTTCCTTTTCTTTTCCTTATTGACCGAATGCCTGCAGAGAAGGCATATATCTTTTTTGCAAATCCGTGTGCCCGCAGTGTAGAACGTGCCCAACATTCCCTTCTCATGCTGATATTTTGAATTTCCTTTGTGCATATGCTCGTATCTTTCACATAGAGCCATGAAATATGGATATTCTCCACCGATTTTATTTCTTTAACCCAAATACCGGCCAAAAATTCAAGATTATAATAAAATTTTCCTAGATTCGAACCTTGCAAAGATGAGCTCGCAATATCTCATTCCTATGTTTGTCCTCACCGAATATATGAAAGATTCACCGAGTATAAATCTTCTCCAAAATATATCGAATTGCCAACTTGTAAAATTGAAGCTCATCCGCCGCCGATCAAATGCAAAATTGATAAACAAGTAGATAAATGCAACTAAAATTATATGCTATGCGATTTTAATTCTATTTTTTTTTTAGGGGTTAAAATCAATCCCTGAGTTTTAATGCGATAAATGATTAAACAGGTCGCCAAAATTTAGGTGTCAACAGCTGCCCCTCTTTGAAGGTGAGCTCGTAGAGGTTGCTTTCAAAGATAAATTAAGACCTAAATTTTGGTCATGCACATGCAATGAATGATTTTTGTTGGAAAATGAATTCCATTTTTGAATGCATTTTATATGATGCATGGAAACGCAAATAATAAATGAACCTACCTGGAATAACCTATCTTCAAGGAGGATAGAGTGATTCGAGATAGTTGGTGTTACATGTCCGGGACCCATACCATTCTACGGTCGCCTAGAATAGTAACATGACTTTACAAAGAGGCGCTTTCCCAGGGACTCGTACCATTCTCTGATCGCCCAGTATGACAATGTTTGGTTGTGTCTAGGACCCGTACCATTCTACGGTCGCCTAAACGGGGATTCATTTTCCAGGACCCGTACCATTCTATGGTCGCCTGTTAGAGTAATAAATGTTGTTTAGGACCCGTACCATTCTACGGTCACCTAAACGGGGATTCACTTTCCAGGACTCGTACCATTCTATGGCCGCCTGAATAAGGAATAGGTGTTGTCGAGGACCCGTACCATTCTACGGTCGCCTTGACGGAAAATTGGTTTTTCAAGACCCGTACCATTCTACGATCGCCTGAATGGGGAAATTGCTTTTACAGGACCCGTACCATTCTACGGTCGCCTGTTAGAGCAATAAATGTTGTTTATGACCCGTACCATTCTACGGTCGCCTAAACGGGGATTCTGCTTGGCTAGGACCCGAACCATTCTTCGGTCGCCCGGCGTTGCAACGAGATCATCGACCGGGACCCGAATCGTTCTTCGGTCGCCTTAATCGGGCGAATGGAGAAAAATCTTTGAAGACAACTCAATTGAGTGTCAATGTATTCAAAAGGGGAATACGTGCAACGACAAGTATTTAAGATTGGATAGGGATACACTTACCTGGCGACATCTCTGTTCCTTGGGGATATGTCTCCTGCAAAACATGATTGTAGGAGAGGTAACATGCATTTGTAATCACAGACATGCATTAATTCCAGTAAGGTTCATGCCTAATGATTTCTATCAACCATGCATCATCCTAATTCCAATAGGAATGATTTCGAAAGATTATTCTAATTTGAACGTATGAGTGTCATGAATGTGTCAAATGAGGGATCATTCAGTCTGAAAGGACTTTCAACTCATCCTCTTTAAAAGGGTTGTTTTATCCTGACCTTTGATGCAGGATCTGGTTTGTCATTCTATCTCACAATCGTCATGCTAGACAAGGATTTGAGCAATCTCGCAAGTGGTACGACCTTACCAATCTAAGAGGTCTTTAACAGGGACCGTACTGTCGGCTTGGTCAGTGGCTTAACAAAGGGGACTCTTTGAGTCGAGGCTATTGAAAAATGACATTTTGCAATTGTCTTGGGATTTACAAGTCAAGAAACACACGAAATGAGGCAGAAATTTTCTTACTCGCACTTCTTCAAGCGATGCTTTCATATGAACTCTTACGTCAATTCAAGTACCTTAATCTGAAGAGACTTTGCAAAGGACGTAACGTAGGCTTGGTTCATGGGTTGTGAAACAAATGGATCATTAGGCTCAAAAAGGTGTTTAGGGGGTCAGAGTTGGTGATCATCTCGACATTTCCACCACTTTCCTTCTCCACCTGTCGAAGATTTTTTTTGTCATCAAATCAACATTGATTGCAACAACATTTGAGTTTTAGTACCGCCTTGTTGGGGATACGGCTCATTATATCAAGAGTTTGATTTTTTTTTTTTTGGCATTGGCCTTGCTTTTACCAGGCACATTTCTTTTTCATGCCCCATTTTTTGCACTTATTTTCCTTGAACAGAGTCTCCATTTTGTCAGCATTCTAGTTCATGCTACTTGAATGTTTTTGTCTTGCCCCAGTGTGGGGGATGATCACCAACTGGGTTTAATATGAAATGAATTCATAAGCTCAAGTGGGCTACGCAATGGATAAAAGTGTATAGGATAGAGAAATGACTGCTCTTCATCATCCTAGGGCACTTTGAATTATCGTATGAGTTACAATGCAAAAGCAATACTCGAAGATTGATGCAAGTGTGAGTAAAAAAATTCCTATCATTCATCTCAAATATTGTCCCAATGTGGGATGATCCTTGACAGGGATGATTTAAAAACTCTTCACGTGTATGGGCTCAAAGGGCTAAACAATGGGTATACCTGTAGTGTTTTTGGTAGAAGAAGAAACTGCCTCTCATCATCTTGGTTACCGTACCCTTTGCGAGATTACCCTTTTCCTTGCGAGCATGGAATTTCTCCACACAACTCACCGAGGATTAGTGTATGGGATAGTGTATGGAATAATGTTTGCCTTTCATCATTCCAAGGTATCCCACTTGACATATTCAATTTATCTCACACAATTCATCAAGGAAGAAAAATGCAAGATTTATGACAAATTTGAACAATTCAACTCATTGAGGCATCTTATTCATCATAAAATACTTGCAATTTGAGACAAGACATGGAAAATTCTATCATGGATAATACTTCTTGACAACATCAGCATTGACTGGAATAGAAAACTCACGACCATCCATTTCTGCCAAGATTAGGGCACCACCAAGAAGTACCTTCTTCACCACATACGAGCCACCGTAATTCGGAGCGAACTTGCCACCAGGATCTGGAAAAATCGGCAACAGCTTCCGCAGAACAAGATCATTTATCTCAAAATGTCTCGGTCGTACCTTTCGGTTGAAGGATCTGGCAACTCTCTGCTGATAAGTTTGGCCATGGTAAAGAGCCTTCAGTCTTTTCTCATCTATTAAGTTTAACTGCTCAAGTCTTTGTTGCATCCATTCAGCTTCGACAAGTCCACTTGGGATAAAACTCTCAGAGAAGGAATCTCCACCTCCATGGGCAGAACTGCTTCCATGCCGTACACCAGAGCAAAAGGAGTTGCCCCAGTAGACGTGCGGATCGATGTCCGATATGCCATTAGTACAAAAGGTAACCTGTCATGCCAATCTCAATAATTCTCGGCCGTCTTGGCCAAGATTTTCTTAATGTTCTTATTGGCCGCTTCAACAGCCCCGTTCATTTGAGGGAGGTAAGGGGATGAATTCAAATGCTTGATCTTGAACTCACTGAACAACTCATCAATAAGTTTGTTGTTCAAGTTCGTTCCATTGTCGGTGATGATTGCTTCAGGAACGCCATAGCGAGCAATTATGTCACGTTTGATAAACTTCACAACATTGCAGGCGGTGACGTTTGCAAAGGACGTAGCTTCGATCCATTTGGAGAAATAGTCTATCGCCACCAAGATGAATCGATGCCCATTTGAGGCTTTGGGATTTGTCGGGCCAATCACATCAATGCCCCACATTGAGAAGGGCCATGGCTCGGAAAGCGGGTGCAACTCGGTTGGAGGAACATTTATCTTATCACCATGAATCGCGGCGGTGGCAACCGTACATGCTTGATGCGAGTCACTTTCTAGTGTGAGCCAATAGTAACCTAATCTCATAATCTTCTTAGCCATCATGTGCCCATTCATATGAGGGCCACATATTCCTTCGTGCACTTCTTGCATGATTTGAGTGGCTTCGGTTGCATTCACACACCGCAACAAGACTGAATCATAAGATCTCTTGTACAAATTCTCACCACTAACGAAGAATTTTGAGGCCATCTTCGTGATGTGCTTCCTATCAGTTGGGGTGCTTCCTTTAGGAAATTCCTGCTTTTTGATGTAGCTCATGATATCGTAATACCATGGTTTTATATCAGGTTCTTCAGTCACAATCATACAATAAGCCGACTTCGGCAAGACTTCTATTTTTATAGGCTCGACCTCTAACCCATTAGTGACTTGCAGCATAGAAGACAATGTCGCAAGTGCATCTGCAAATTGATTATGAGACCTCGGCAAGTATTCAAACGAAATTTCTTTGAATTTTTTCATGAGACCTTCTAAATACTTGTGGTATGGGAGTAATTTGGCATCCTTGGTCTTCCACTCGCCTACAGTCTGCAGTATGATTAGTGTGGAATCTCCGAACACTTTTGACTTAGCCACACTCATCTCAATTGCTGCCTGAAGCCCGAGGATGCAAGCTTCATACTCGGCCACATTGTTAGTGCATGGGAATATCAATTTTGCAGCCACTGGATGGTGTTATCCATCTGGGGATATCAGAATTGCCCCAGTACCAGAACTAGACAAGTTTATAGCTCCATCAAAGAACATCTTCCATGAGTCTTCATTTACACTCAAGACACGGTCATCAAGGAAACTGTCATCGTCATTAGAGACTCCTGAATTCTCGGCCAAAAGATCAGCGATCGCTTGTCCTTTGATCGACTTTTGTTGCAAGAATCAAACATCAAATTCAGAGATCAAAATTTGCCATTTGGCCAACTTACCTACCAAAGCTGGCCAATCAAGTAGGTACTTGATGGGGTCGTTCTCAATCACAAGGAACGTCTGGAAATGCAGTGTGTATTGTCGCAATCTATGCAATACCCACACCGATGCGGCACAAGTCTTTTCAACATCAGAATACTTCAGCTCTGATACAGTGAACTTCTTACTCAGATAATAAATGGCTCGTTCTTTTTTATCAACAGGACTTTCCTGAGCCAATATCGCACCCAACGATTCACTATGGATGGTGAGGTAGAGAATTAAGGGATGCCCCGGTGATGGTGGGACAAGAAGCTGGTGGATTCATCGTGCTTGCTTTAACTTGTCGAATGCTTCTCGACACTCATCATCCCAGTTGACTCGTGCATTCTTCTTTAGGAGCTTGAAGAACGGCTTGGGGTTTGAGAGTTAGGAAATGAATCGAGCTATGTAATTCAGTCTCCCCAAAAGGCTACGGACTTCTTTCACCGTTGATGGAGGTTGCAACTCACATATAGCCTTAGCCTTGGAAGGGTCGATCTCAATCCCCTTACTGCTTACAATGAATCCGAGTAATTTACCGGATGTTGCGCCAAACACGCATTTAGCGGGATTCAGCCGAAGCTTGAATTCACGAAGTCGATTAAACAACTTCTTCAGGGTTTCCACATGGCTTCTTCCCGGTCGGGTCTTTGCAATCATATCATCAACATACACCTCTATCTCCTGGTGCATCATGTCATGAAATAATGCGACCATGGCTCGTTGGTAGGTTGCCCCTGCATTCTTGAGTCCAAAGGGCATGACCTTATAATGAAAGGTTCCCCACGGGGTGATAAATGCAGTTTTCTCCTTGTCTTCCTCCTTCATCCTTATTTGATTGTATCCGGAGAAACCATCCATAAATGAGAATAGTTCAAAACTAGCGATACTATCTACAAGTACATCTATGTGTGGTAACGGGAAATCATCCTTCGGGCTAGCCTTGTTCAGATCCCGATAGTCAACACAAACTCGAACTTGACTGTCCTTCTTCATCACCGGCACGATATTAGCCACCCATTCGGGGTACTGTGAGACTTCAATAAATCTCACTTTCAAAAGTTTCATCACCTCTTCCTCTATCTTCTTCGAGAGCTCGGGCTTAGTTCTCCGCAGTCTTTGCTTCTTAGGTGGTACGTCCGGGTTAGTAGGTAGGCAATGCTCCACAATTGACGGGTCTAGCCCAGGCATGTCAGCGTAGGTCCATGCAAAGATGTCTTGATATTCCTTCGATCGAATGAGGCGCTCGGCCTCGTCTTTAGGGAGATTCGCCCCAATTTTCACCTCCTTGGCTTCTTCGGTGTCACTTAAATTAATAGTGACGGTCTGCTCAGATGTGAGAGTCTTGGCTTTTTCATGTTGTTCCCAGCTTCGCTGCACCTCAATGGGATCTCGATTAAGTCTTCTAGATCATCATTATCAGCACTTGTTGCATTTGATTGGACCATTTCCACACCTTTGCATGCGATAAGATTGTTCCTGAAACATGAAGTAGATAAATCAAAAAGACAAACAGAATAATCTGCATTTTTGTTTTTGTTTTTGTTTTTATTTTTGTTTTTTTATTTCTTTTTAAAAGAATTTTGGCAAAAAGATTTTCGGAAATATTTTGACATGAGAAAGCATGATGAAGTCCAGGCCTCAGAATTCTCCTTGGATTTTCTTTTTTCTTTTATCGGCTGGATATCATCACCAGGCTGGTTTGGTATACCTCATCATGCCCTCAAAATAAAACTTGTAATTTTATTGATATTCATCAATCAATTACATTTATTGAATGGAAATACGACTTTCAAGTCCTAAAAAGAAAGCGAAAAAGAAGAAATCAAAAACAAGCCCTAGAAAGCGATAAAAATTCCCGCGTAGGGGAATGTGAGAAAGCAGTAAATGAGTTACTCTTGTGGGCCAGAGCCCATCTCCTCCGGAGGTCCTTCATCAGAGATTCCTTCCAATGCATCTTTGGGGTTTTCCATCTCCGGGGGTGTCGGATCATCCATGCCACCCCATCCATCTGGGACAATGTCGCGGGAATCAATGTAGAAACTGGGAGGAGCCGAATACTTCACCAGATAGTCGAATTTTTCGCTTGGCTACCCCAGGGTGTCCATTATTTCTGCTTCATCCTGCATCATTATCAGAGGACCAGGGAATGTCTCGCGAATGTTCAGGGGTAATGGGTTTTGCCTTCCTCGCCCTTGGTTAGGTGGCGAGTTCTGCCTTCCCTGTCTTCGTCCTCCAGAACTTTCCCCACCTCTTCCATGGTACCCTAATCCAGCAGCACGGGACCTCTGAAGGGCTTCAACGGGGTTTCGAATCCCCTGACCATTTCTTCCAAGGCCACTACCAGGAATAAAACCATTCCCAACCATCATCCTTCCCACCATAAAGGCAGCATTTGAAACTTCAGGAGTAGGCCGTGATGAACCTCGAGAAGCATGTCTGGTGGATACCAACTCAAATGAGTGGTAACTTGACTCGAACTCGAAGTCTGGCTCTACGTAGGGGATAGCCATCTCATGATAAATTCGGTGATCCTCTTCGCCATAGATAGTGACCAACTTCCCTTTAATCACAAACTTCACAGCTTGATGCAGACTTGACGGTACAGCTCCAGCAGTATGAATCGGGGGTCGTCCCAAGCGAGAAAATTAAAGGCGGTAGGGATATCCATCACCTGAAAGGGAATATTAAAAACCACCGGCCCTATTTGCACATCGAGGTGAATCTCCCCAAGCACCTCCTTCTTCGTGCCATCAAAAGCTCGGACAGAAGTCCTTGCAGCATGTATCTTGGATGGGTCCACCTTGAGGCGATGAAGAGTGGCCAGTGGACATATGTTCAGGGCGGACCCATTATCAATGAGTATTCGGGACACATGATAAGCCTTATGCTTGACGGATATATAGAGTGCCTTGTTATGCCCTCTACCCTCAAGAGGGAATTTCTCATTAGAAAATGCAATCATGTCCTTGAGAAGGATTGATCCCACAAAATCTTCCAGCTTGTCTGCCTCGACTGTCTCGGGTACACGAATTTCACTCAGCACCTTCATCAAGGACTTTTGATGCATAGGGGATGTAAGTAGGAGTTCGAGCAAAGAAATCTGGGTGGGCATCTTTCGTAACTGCTCGACCATATTAAACTCGCTTTATACTCGCTTGCTTTGAATACAGACGGAAATTCCTTAACCTCTTCATCGGTGACAGGTCTCGCGGGTTGAGCATTGGCTTGAGGATAAGTCCGACCAGACCTTGTAACGAGATCAACATCTAGATCATAGGACCAAGGGACCGCCTTATTGTTGACATATTCATACGGTTGAGGCATTTCAATCACTATCTCATCGTCAGATGCATCTTCAAGTGGGGACATATCCACGAGGGATGGATCAATTTCTTCCTCACCAGCATCGAGCGCAGCCTACTCCTCTTCCCAATCGATAACGATGTGGGAAATAGTGGAAACTATGCAGTTATGGTCAGCATATACGATGATGCCGTCATCCACCATCCTGGTGACTCTTTCCTTCATCAGTGATAGAGGAACATCCTCCTGATCTAGATAATATCCAGCTCTCACCAGCTCGTTGTAAGCATCTGCCACATGCACCTTTGAGTTCTTGATCCGACCGACTTCAGGCTCCAAGATAGCATTGACCGTACCTTCATGCTTCAGTAGCGGATTCTTTTGGACGTTCGAGCAAGCAGTTTGAAATGAGAAGGCCTTCGTGTCCAAGAGGTTTTGGATCTTATGCTTGAGAGTGAAACATTCATCAATTGAATGCCCTAGTTCGCCGCTATGGTAATCACACTTCTTCATCGGGTCATAGCCTCGGATGCTTTCACGATTAGGATGCTTCGGTTCATTAGTAAGCAAACCTTTCTTTCTTAGGATAGCTAACACTTGGGATGGAGATCCAGGGAGAGGAGTGAATTGCCTTCTTGCTTGGGGGAATGGTTGACGACCGGCAATTTGTTGTTGCCTTTGATTCATTTGGATAGCCGGGGCACGATTGATACCTTCTTGACTATAAGCCACATTCACGTCCACAGCAGCTTCTTTCTCTTTCTTGGCAAAGAATCTTTTACTTGATGGCTCAGTAAACCATCCTTCCCTTATCCCCATCTCGATTTGTTCTCCCACGGGAATAAGCTGATTGAAGTTTTCAACGTATGTGCTCGCCATCCGGTTACGGAACTCAGACGGGAGGGTTTTGATAAACAACTTCATCAGCTCCTTGTCGGTAGGCTCAAGAGTGATTTGAGCTACCAGATTTCGCCATCTCACGGCATACTCTTTGAACGACTCACTCCTCTTTTTCTCCATCCTCTCCAAATCCTCTCGGGAAGGTGCAATATCCATGTTGAAACTATGCGCTTGAGAAATATGTCGGCCACTTCATTCCAAGTGTCGAGAAGGTTCACATTCTTCATGACATACCAATTCAGTGCAGGCCCAGTCAAATTCACATGGAATGATTGGATCATGAGGGGCTCGTTCTTGACATATTGGGCCATACGCATGTGGTACATTTGCAGATGAGCTTTTGGGCAGGAAGTACTATCGTATTTCTCAAAATCCGGCATTTTGAACTTCTTTGGCATCTTGACTTTCTCGTACACGGATAAGTCGAACGGGAGTGAACTCTGCGACTCCTGCAATTGTTTCAACTTTTCTTCCAATTTCGCGAAACGTTCATCCTGCTCCGTCTTAGGGATGTTGACAAGCTTAGCCTTTTCCACATTGATCGGGAATGGATCATCTTCTAGCTCAGGCATGTCATCCTCACCTATTTGTACCTTGTTTGTCTGCTTCGGGATGACTATCTCAGGGAGAGCAGGTGCAGGAGCCGGATTCACTCAGAGGGATTGGATTTGAGTCGTTATAAGCTACATAGAGGCGGTTAACTGTTGAAGTTGTTCTTCCATAGTGGAGATGCGATCGCGCATTTCCGTTTGATCGGCCATTCTAGCTCTTAATCGCGTGATGATGGGAGAGCGTGAAGGATCCGTTATCACCTAATATTTAGAAATGAACAAAAATAAGTATCTCATATGAAAATACGCCGATCCATGGCAATATTCTAGAACTTTTATTCATTAATGGAGCTTTTGACAAGCCTATCAAAATAGAAACTCGAAATGTTCTAAACAAATGAACTAGGAAAGTAAATGACTCAACTTCCTAAACATTAATCAAAAATGAAAATAGCAAGATTGATTCAAGCATTTCATTTGGCTTGATCAATATACACTCGGGACACCATTCGGCGCAATCGTTTATTCTCCTCTTGAGCTTTTTCAGCAACTCTTTTGAGGCGTTTATTCTCAGCACAATTGGTGATCCTCAACGGCACCTGCGGTATCTTCGGGAAGCAGCTCCTCGGGAATCTTGTGTTGTTGAATGTACTTAGTCGAGGCATAGTACTTCCTTTCTTTACCCTTCAACTCTTCCTCGGGCCATCTGAGTTTTCGTGGATGGCACATGTCCCACATCGATTTGATAGTGAGAATGGAATCTTCATGGCCTCAGCTTCCATCAACGAAGCTAACTTGGAGCGGATCCGCTTGTAACACTGGAGGAAGCTCTTGCACGACTTGATACCGACGGGTCACTCTAGTTGGATAGTACTCCAATGCTCCGGTGAATCCCAATAGAGGGATTGGGCCAACTCCTCCACACGAGAGTCTCGCTACCCGAACTTGGAACCATTTAGCATGCCATAGGAAACCCTTGGAAGTTGGTTTTTACATGAAAGCTAGCCACCTAGAATAATGATAATCCGGTGCATGTTTTTGGTTGTTCTCAAATCTCATAATGGGGTGATTAGAGTCATTAACATCATGTATAGTCATTAGACCACCAAACCCTTTTATATGTGAAAGAAACCAAATTTGCAAAAGTTCAAGAGAGGAATGGAAAGTCTTATCACCACCTCCTTTAAATCGAGTGAGGGAAAGGAAAGTTTCAATTAGAATAGTGTTTACAAAATTCTTTCCTTCCAACACTTGTTTAACTAATTGAGCGATCAAAGGGTTAATAGCATTCTTGCAGTAAGGAAAAACTATAAACCCAAAGAAAGCTAAAAGGAAAACCCTTCGCATTTGAGATGAAGTGCCTTTCTCAAAACATTCTTTCAGGAAGGATAAAGGACATGTATTGCGGTGAGCCTTTAAAACCTTTCTTATATCATCTTCCTTAATTCTCAGAAAATCAGATAAAGCCATAACAGGATCTATTCCGATAGGCGGACTAATCAATTCAGCTTTCAAGTATTTTCCTATGGCAATGCTATACTCTTCCAAGGTGGGAGTGAGCTCATGCTTACCGCCGAAGATAAAGGTAGAAGTCTCGGGGCACCAACAGAGGGCAAGTGCTTGGACGAGGCCGACATGGATGTTGATACGTAGCAGTGGAAGCAGTCAACCAATATGTGACTCTACAAACTGACGACCATCTTGATCTAAATTGTCCCACCAAGTGCTAAGCTCTTCCCTTGGAGGGAGAATTATTCGAATGTCCGGTGTCCCCATTGTATATTGATCAAGACTCAGGACAATCCTAATGCCATGGACCGACAAAATAATGCGATAAAGTAAGTAAATTGCAAAGGCCAAAAATTTGGAGAACTTACTTTACCAATGATGGGCAATCACATAGACATGCGCATGGTAAGCGGCTTGATTTCTAATCTATAAGGCTCATCAAGGTGGAGCCACAAGGATAATCAGACTAGCCACGGGCTTGTGGACTTTGTCGGGTCCTCATGACTCCGGCTTAGTCAAAGAGCCGACCCAAGTCGCGAGCATGTAGACCGAGGTGGGTACTCTTGACACCATGAAAGAAACTTCGAGATTGAGATGGGCGACTCGTACCGCGAGCATGCGGTCGGAGTGGCAAACATCTCAATACCATCCTAGATGATCCTATGCGGCCCAGGTCCGGCGGCAAGTTGTGTGTGCAATAGTGTAGTGCTAGATGCAAGGCATGCACAACAGTTTATATCAAGCAACACTTCATATATGAAAATAAACCATACATTCCTACACCTCCCCACAAAACAAAGGTTAGCAAACACTTCCCCTTATACCTCCCATCCTGCAAAAACATTTAACACCTTAAATGTTAGGGGCGTACCTGGAATCCTCGCTGCCAAACAGAAATATTTTTTCAAAAAAAAAAAAGAAAATTGGCCTAAGTCCACTAAATGTTTTAACTTAAGTCCCCAGTGGAGTCGTCAAGCTGTCGCGACCAAATTTTTCGGGGGTGAACCACCTAGGGTTTGGCTAATGGATTGTTAAGCCTAGACTTAACTCGGGCTCTCCCAAGCCCATACCAATTCGGGGCTTAGGTTCAAATTTTAACATGCAATTGATTTTTAACTAGGAGTCGCCACTAATCTATTTTTGGTGGGTCGATTAGAAACCCAAGTAAAGTAATGGGAGTTTTACTTTACTCCTACGAACCAGAGATTATGGGTACGGGGACTTGTTTACACTAGATTTCTCTAATGCCTTTTCGGTACCATTCTTTTATTTTCAAAAAAAAAATGTTTGGCAAGCAGCTTGAATTGATTTTAAATCTATTTCCCTAACATGTGAGGTGATCATGCGGGTGCGCAATCCACCAATTTAACACCCAGATAAAGCAGTAAATAAATTGTAAAAACTTACCTCAAAGCAACGAAAGCATCGCAATGTTAAATTAAAATCCACATCAATAACCCTAGATATGGTTTCTAATTAACACGCAATTTTTTTTCTTTTCACTTAATTAATGAAAATCATACAATATGCAATGCAATATTAACTAAATGACCTAATTCTAATGACACATAATTTCTAATTAAATGGGCCTAGCAAAAATACTAAATGGCATGCATCTCAATGAATCTAACCCTAATGACGTGCATATGATATTTTCTCTTTTTCCTAAAAGAATGCATTCTATCCTAAATAATGAAACTAATTTAGCCTAAGGCATTTTTGTATTTTTTTTATGAAATTCGAAATTAGGTAAAATGTGAAAATTACCTAGCTAGATTAAGATCCTACTCAATTTATACTAGGAATTAGGTTGAGCCAAATCCTAATTTAAACTAAAATATTATCTTAACCCAAATAATCCTAAAATGCAATCTATCTAATACCTAAACTTATAATAAATTAAGAAAAATATTATCTATAATTAAACTAAGTGCGATTTTATCCTAATATGCAATGACGTGCAAAGGATGCCATAATTCTTATTTTTTCCTCTTTTTGTTTTTTTTTTTTGATAAAAAATCGAAATTGAGATTGGACAATAATTAACATGCAATTTAAACTAGTGAAACGAAAATCTAACATCTTAAATTTATGTTTTTTTGGTATTTTTTATTTAAGAAATTCGAAATAAGTAAATTTCCTATTCTAGACATGCAAAATAACCTAAAACAAGCAATATCCTAACATGCATCTAGTCTAACTCAAATTTTTTTCTTTTACGGGAGAAAACAAATAAGGCATCAAGAACAACCCGGCACCAAATCAAGCAAGATATCATCCACGTCCATTTAATTTTGGGAAATAAATTGACGAATCGTATCTCGTGCATGAGATCTGATTGACCAATTTTTAAATAAAATCACGAATCGTATCTCGAGCGTGAGATCGGATTGGTGATTTTTCTGTACGATTGCGAGTCATATTTCGAGCATGAAATCGGACCATCAATCATATGTACGTTGCGAAATTAGGAAGATTTCCCAATTTGAAAGACTATTCGGAAAACATGGGACAAGATAACATCATTCGGGGATTTAATCAAGAATGCAATACCTCAATTGAGCAAACGACATATTCAAGAATTAATTTAGATGGGAATTTTACCTACCTTGATTGTTGTTTCCTAGTTTGGACGGGTATCAGATCGTAGGAGTAACGATCAACTTTGCTTCACGGTAGCTGGCTCACGACAACGTTTTGGGAATCGCTCGCGGCACTCGACGTGGAAGGGGCTCTTGGCTTAGTGAAGGCTGCGTCGATTTTGTTGGACACAACCGAAAATCTTCAAGTGGACTTTTGTTTGCCAGACGTCCCCTCTTCGAATTGGCTTACTTATTTTAATAAACTCCACTAGAGCTTTTTGACCACCGTTTGAAGTTCTCCTCTTAACCTGCAGAGGCACAAAAAATTTAATGTGAATAGCGCCAAGAGGCTTTTGGTGTGACGCGAGACCAGCAACGCCGTCAACGGGAGGATGGAACAGCTACAATTTTTCTAGTGCAAGGTCACAGGCAGCTCAGTCGTCACAATACAGGTCTTCTCGGATAAGCACAAGTAGTAAGGACGCCTCGAGGCTGGCGTGGATGGAAGCTCGGCAAGGATCATCAAGCAATAACTCATCACGGACAAGGCTCGGGATGACGATCAAAGCAGCAGTGCGGTGGGGTGCAACAGCTCGGACTCGGTTGACTTCTCAAGTGGCATGTGTGCAGGGAGTAGCTTGGCCGTCGTCAACACCTCACCAGGGCAGCAGCACGATGTAGCAGTAATGGAGACAGAAGCACGACCACAGGTCTGGCCGTGGAAAATTCGTCTACGTGGAAGGGAGCGTCTCGGCCAAGAGCTAGTTGAGATTCTTTGTGTCTGCTCTCTCTCATGTGTGTCTCTGAAATTCGGAATCCTCCCCAGTCTGCGAAAGGTCCCTTTTATAGGGAGAGGGTTCGAACTCATCATGGAAAGAAAGCATATTTTGTTTCCTTCTGTGCATGCTTTGAAATATATTATATTTCCTTTTCTTTTCCTCATTGACCAAATGCCTTCTCTGCAGGGATATATCTTTTTCGCAAATCCGTGTGCCCGCAGTGTAGAACGTGCCCAACATTCCCTTCTCATGCTGATATTTCGAATTTCCTTTGTGCATATGCTCGTATCTTTCACATAGAGCCATGCAATATGGATATTCTCCACCGATTTTATTTCTTTAACCCAAATACCGGCCAAAAATTCAAGATTATAATAAAATTTTCCTAGATTCCGAACCTTGCAAAGATGAGCTCGCAATATCTCATTCCTATGTTTGTCCTCATCGAATATACGAAAGATTCACCGAGTATAAATCTTCTCCAAAATATATCGAATTGCCAACTTGTAAAATTGAAGCTCATCCGCCGCCGATCAAATGCAAAATTGATAAACAAATAGACAAATGCAACTAAAATTATATGCTATGCGATTTTAATTCTATTTTTTTTAGGGGTTAAAATCAATCCCTGATTTTTAATGCGATAAATGATTAAACAGGTCGCCAAAATTTAGGTGTCAACAACACCGGAAGACAACGAGATCGGCTGATCATCGAGTCAGATAGCTCGTGCGATCGCTACAGAGGCCGTCAACCTCCTCTCCTGATTCTCCAGTACTAGGGTTACGCATTGCAAACGGCAAGCGAACACTGTTGCGGATTGGGCTGCAAAGGCCCATCGAAATGGGCCCCTCTCTCAAGATTGGGCTATCTCGCCGCCCTCTTTTTTTATTACCTTACTTTTTTCTGATGCTTTAGCGGCTGGTTGTGTCGCTTGTAATTACTCTCTTTTATGATAATCTAAGTCCTCCTTTCGACCCAAAAAAAAAAAAAAATCTTTGAATATTGTAAGAGTAAGAATTGGCAAGAAGAAAATCACAAACCAATGGACGGTGCGCATCAGTCCGTGCGTTTGGAGATAAGGGTGACCCCGTCACCACACATGACAAAGAAGACAGCCATTAACCATCTTTTTTGTCTTTTGGAATTTCTTTTGCGAGCTACTTTTTGCTTCCTTTTCCCTTTCCCACACAAATTGATAAAGAAGATAATAATTGACCTTTAGATTTTTACTAGCCAATCAGGGCAAGTAACGTGCCAATGAGATATTAACTAACCACGGCTATTGTATGAGTAAGAGTTGGGCAAGAAGAAAATCACAAACCGATGGATGGTGTGCATTTGTCTGTGCATTTGGAGAGAATGGGTGGCCCCTTCACCGCACATGATGAGGAAGATAGACATTTACGATCTCTTCCATCTTCTGGATTTCTTTTTCGAGATACCTTTCGATTCCTTTTCCCTTTTCCACACAAATTGATAAAGAAGATAAATATCAACTGTTAATTGTTTACTTGCCACTCGGGGCAAGTAACATGCATCATGGGAAGTAATTGAAACAATAATTTGAACACTTAGAGAAATAATAAAAGAATTATCAAATGTGAAACCATTAAATGGAAATTACAAGTAGTCAAAAAGCTTAGTAATTTAGAAATCAATCAATTACCAAATAAGTTGTGACAACATGATTTATGCACCATTCACTCAGCCAACCTTTTCTTTTCTCAACACATGAGGATGATGACGTTGAACTTTGGTCATTTCCATGG
Source organism: Eucalyptus tenuipes (assembly GCA_014182365.1). NCBI lineage: Eukaryota > Viridiplantae > Streptophyta > Magnoliopsida > Myrtales > Myrtaceae > Eucalyptus > Eucalyptus tenuipes. Next base: position 29,274,385 of record CM024547.1, on the reverse strand, counting down.
AACTTGCACGCTAAAATTTATCTTTTACATATTAAAAAGCCAACTTTGGTCAATACTAATCTTAATGAGGTTGCTCACATGCCACCGAAGTAAATTTGATTTTTCAATGAGTTTGTAACGCAATTTTGAATTTAATCCAAGCACGTGTTTGTTCTCATGCCCATCAATTGTTCGAATTTGATACCTTGCGGATTAACCCTTCCTTTCAACATAATGCCATGCTTTGGAATGCAATGTTTGCTTTATGAAAAATGCCGTGGTCATGTTTTGGAGGAAATTGCACCAAAAATCTTCATCTTAGGTACGGACTGCAACCAAGTCTCACCTCTCAATTGCTACAATAAGATCCTATGAAGATAAAAATAAAATTAAGCATAATTGAGTCTTGTTGGTGTAATCAAGTCATAGACCTTTACTGTAAAGTGCAATAAAGTCCTAAACCTATATCAAGAAATGCAATTTAATGTTGCCACATAGGCTTCGAGTTCTATGTGAGCAATTGTTGATTTTACTTTTGGAAAGGTTGATGACTTAATTGCACCAATCAAATAATTACGACTTAATTGCATTATGTGCAAAGCTTGATTTTTAGTGTACTTTTTATTGTTAAGCTGGTGTTGAGGGATTTCTTCTAGGTGGTGGTTTATTTTAAGAAAAATGCACTTGAAATACCTTAAGATTTCTATACAGATTGCTAGGAAAAGAGAAGGGTGAATGATTTTATTAAATAAGTTAATTTTTAACTCAAATATTGCGGTTGAATTATTAATAAGCAAAGGAAATCTGCTAGAAAAGTGAAGATGTACGTGGGACTCCAAAACAGATTTTTGAGGCTTATAGCATCATTCAACTGAATTTTTCTGGGAAATTACATGAGTCTAACTCCAATAAAACCTCCACTTGTCCATCAAACTTGCTGACCATTAAGAGTTTCATCTATACATTTATTTTCTTTTTCAGCGCACTTGAAAAAAGAAAGCCATTAATCACCTTTTCTATCTTTTGGAGTTTGTTTTCTGAGCAACTTTTTGCTTCTTTTTCCCTTTGCCACACAGATGATAAACAAGAAAATAATTGACCATTAGTTCTTTACTTGCCTTGTAACGTGCATCGTGGAAAGTAATTGAAACAATAGTGCTAACACTTGAAGAAAAAATAAAAATAAAATTATTTGTGGAACCGTTGAATATAAATTACAAGTAGTCAAAAAGTTTGTTGTTTTAGAGATCAACCAACTACCGAAATAGCGGTGAAAAAAAATGACTTGAGTAGTAAAAAAGTTATATAGCTAAAATGGGCTATGTAAATTGTCGTTTAGTAAATTCATCATTGTTGCAATTGATATAGATATAGTTATATGTTTAAACTTGTGAAATAAATCAACTATGTGAGATGATTCAATGGTTTCTGAGAAGTATCGCACCTATAGAATACTTCACTATTAGATTGAAATGTAATAGATCTAAATTTCAACTGAAAGGTGATGATTTTTCATTTATCAAGCTACCGGTGAAGAACCGAGAGGCACGGTTTTTAGGTTCTTCTTTTCTTTTAAATATTGTAAGAGTAAGAATTGGGCAAGAAGAAAGCAATTAACCATCTTTTTTGTGTTTTGGAGTTTTTTTAGGAAGCAACTTTTTACTTTTTTCTTTTCTTTTTTCCCATCACGTGTAACAAGGAGAGAGTCCATGACGCATGAGGAACTAAGCCCATAAAGACTGAAAAAGTAGAACTTATCGGTTGAAAAAAAAGGGAAAAAAGGAAACCATCGTTAAAAAAATGGAGGATGTTGGAGCAAAATGACTGCTTTAGAATTGGATTTAAGATTGTGAAATTGAATAGCTTTGCACTAACAATAACATAATCAAACCATTTGTAAGGGTGGAATTGAAAGGAAGGTGAAAAAGTGAACAGCTTCATGGTCGGGGTCCTCCACATTACTAAGACAAATTGATTGGAAGACAGAGAAGCACACAAAAAGAGAGTTCCATGAAATCTGGGGAAGACTTGGTGAGCAACAAGAGAGGAAGACCCGCACTACTTGGGAAGAGAGAGCCACATTAAGCTAGAGGACAAGAGGCTTGCAAGGAGTATCTGCTAGAGCTTCAAAGGACCTTTAGAAGAGGGCCGTCAATCATATTCTGAAAATTATGAAAAGATTGCATGTGAATTTACAAATCAATATTTATATATGTAAATATTTCAAACAACTTGGGTTAAGAGAGGGCGAAAGTGCATCCATCGTAAAATTTAGATGAAGCAAATGTCCGTCCAAGTGATTTTAATTAAACTACATGACTCTCGTATAGACATTACAATAATAACTAGATTTAGATTCAAGGCGTTGGGTTAAATGATTACGTTGGTGCCGAGTAAGTTTTGGATTTATGTGAGTACTAATGAAACAAAAAGTATTTACTTGGTATGTCCATTAAGTTAATCAATAGCGTTCTCGATCTTTTATGGAAACAATAGAGATGAAACTGATATCAAATTACCACTTTTTCTTGATCATGGCTTTTCTGCACCCGAAGGTGAAATCAAGTCCGAAATGTTATGAACTCAATTTCCTAATTTCCCAAAATTAAACCCTAATATCCAAAAATGCCAAATTTCGCATGTACACTAAACTGATCCTATCAAGTATCAAGTTAGGTTGGGTTAGTGCTGCCCTTACACTTTCCGACGGAGTACCAGGTTTGAAGCTAGGTCTGACCGTAAGGCATTGATTCTGTCGAAAATGCCAGTTCGAGTCACCGCTCGTCGAGGATTTGAACTCTGGCAAGTCAATGAGAATTGTTCCAAGCAGGGTGGACGATGTGAGTAGTTTTGGACATGGCGAGCACGATTGAAGGTCCCAAGAACTAGATTAGGTGGAGAATCTCCAGCGCGGTGCTGGTAGGATTGCGGGGTGAGACCGTGATGATGCTGCAGAACAAAAGAGAGAGAGAGAGGTAGAGAGGATCATAATGTCAAGTGAATTAGAGGAGATGATTAGGGCGCAGTCGCCTTTGGATACGCTGAGGTAGTAGCAAGGAGAGGAGGCCAGAGGTTGGTGAATGAGCTCCCGATGAGAACGCGCCGGGAAGTGGCAGCGTCGACGAGACCAACGGTGGTTGCTGGCAGAGGATGAGAGGCGAGGATGCCCTAGTTGGTGATGTAAATACTAGGCAGCTGACACGTCGTGATTGTTGTTTAGTGAAGATCTATGCCGCTGGTGATACGATGATCCGAGACCAGCAAACCCCACTCGAGAGATATTTTGAGAAAAGAGCCAGAATTTTTTCCCTTTTCAGTGAAGACTTGAAAAAGTAACTCAAGCATCCGTATATTTCATGAAAAATAAATAATTTAGAAAATCTTTTTCTAAAAACGATCCCTTATATCGCTCGAAATAATTAGTCGATAAAAAATGATATCATAATCTACAACAATTTATGTTTAAATATTTTTGTGAACGATGAGAATATTTTTCATCAATTCAATTTCTTTAAAAAATATTATTCAAGTCATTTGATTTTTGCGAAACAAATGGAATTTGTATCTTATCGTTATGTACTGTTATTTCGTTATCTCCCATGGCCCACGCTAAACTAATTGGAAAAAGGACAAGATTTTATCTTATCCTGAACCAGATAAAGTTTTCTCCATGAAAGGTCCCATCCGTCGGAAAACATTGCATATCTATAAAAGGCAAGGCCTCAATTGAAGTTTCTAAAATGTTCATCTATAAATATGTCATCAACCTCGTTAACTCAAAATGTAGACCTGAACCTCTCACCTCCCAAAGACCAAACATCCCTAAAAATCATGATTTCTTCCTTACTGCTGCCAGCCAGCCTTCTTTAGTGGTCGGCTTCTTCTTCTCACTCCTCTTAGTTGACACCACTCCATTTCACGAAGCACGTGATCTTGCTTCCTTCACTTCCTTTTTTGCCATTAACATGACCAAGAGTAAGGATGAAGCAAAGGCTCTCCTGACTTGGAAATCTACTCTTGACAACCATAGCCAATCTCTCCTCTCTTTATGGCACGGTAACAATCCTTGTAGCTTTAGCGATGTCACTTGCGACAACTCCGGAGCTATCAACAATCTAAATCTTTCCAATCTTGGTTTGAGAGGAACTCTAGATGGCCTTGACTTCTTGTACTTAAACAATTTGGTTAGCTTTGAACTTTCCTATAACTCGATCTATGGCTCCATCCCCTCAAGTATCGGTAACCTTTCCAAACTCAACTTTCTTAATCTTTTCTCTAATGAACTGTCTAGGAACATTCCTCCAAGTATAGGTATGCTAGAGAGTCGTCAATGAAAATGTTAGTACTACCACGTAGAGGGGGTGAATAAGACAAAGTCTGACCAAAAGCGCCACTAGAATTCTGAAGAAAATTCAAACTCAAATAAGAGATGGATTAGAATTTTGAAAAATTTAAAAGAAAATTGCAATGGATAAAGCTAAAATGAGTTAAGGAGAGAGAAAATTGCACACGAGATTTATAGTGGTTCGGCTTAGATCAAGCCTACGTCCACTCTCCCGCGCTGACAGCCTTCTTGCTGAAATTCACTAAATTATCAACAGAGAAGTACAATGTTTCGAGTGCAAATACTCAGTGGACGATTTCTTTTTCCCTCAGTAAGTCACTCTTTTCGTGATTTTCTCTCTTGAATATAATTTGTAAGCGCTGTCAATGAAGAATAAGTGGTTGGAAATGCTTCAAACTTTGGAATTTCAATTTTCACGCACTATCTCAAATAGACTAAATAACCTCCTTAAATTCTCCTCTACACCTTACTAGTCGTTGGCATTCTCTAGAGGAATTTCTTCTAATCAATCCGTTGGACAGAATTGATTAAGGAAATCTTGTAGCCGTTTGAAAATTGAGATGAAATCCGTTGATTCTAGTCGCTCATACAATTAGGATCTAGGTTTCCATAAGTAGATACTTCCCAAAAAGGAACTTGTTTTCAAGATTGACTTCATCAATTCGTCATTGATTCCATCAATGTATTTATAAAGGATAAGTGAGATTTTTTGCCAAAAAGATAAATATTAAAAGTAAAATTCTATAACGTTCATACGGAATCCTTGTTGTAAGATCAATAATCCTGAGTCTGATTATATCTTCGTTCTGGACTTAGTTTCAAACTGGATTACGTCAGAGTGAGAAAGACTTTTGAAATAAATAAACTTTGACAAGAGTTTGTAATATGATTTCAAAAGTCTACCATTCTTCAAAATAAGAACAAGAACAAGAAAGTTTTGTCAACTTCAAAATCTGGTAAGAGTTTTCTCAACATTCAATATCTTTACCTAACTGCAAATAAAGTGAGTGGACACATCCCTCAGGAGATTGAGCGGTTGGATTCTCTTTTGCTACTTAGTCTTTCTCAAAATCAACTTTCAGGGCCCATTCCTACATCCCTTGGAAAATTTAGGCAATTTAACTACATTAGGCATTCGGAACAATAACATTTCCGATTCCATTCTGAGAGAGATTTGTGACTTGAGGAATTTACAATATCTTTTTTTATATAGAAATAGATTGTCAGGATCCATTCCTTGGGAAATAAGGAGGCTCACTTCTCTTGTAGTATTAGAAACATTTAGTAATAGTTTGACCGGTCCACTCCCTGCTTCAATCGAAAACCAACTCAGTCTAACCGATTTAAACCTTGGTGACAACAAATTTTTGGCTCCTTGCCTTCTGAATTTAATAAATTAACATATTTGATACATTTGAATCTATATGATACTAAACTAGAGTGGCAACTACTAAAAGATGTATGCCTTGGGGGATCATTGTGATATTTAAGCGCCAACAAAAATCATTTCACAGGTCCTATACCAAAAGTTTGAGGAATTATACTTCATTATTTAGAGTGAGGCTAGAGGGAAACCAACTTACTGGAAACATAATTGAAGCTTTCGAAATATATCTGCATTTTATATGGACTTAAGCCACAATCATTTGAATGGCAAACTTTTGTGGAAATGGGGGCATTTTCATAATTTGACAAGCTTCAAGATATCAAACAGCAACATTTTTGGTGAGATACCCGCATCATTTGGAAGGATGGCTCAATTACAGCGACTGGACCTTTCTTCAAATAATCTAAGTGGAGAGATTCCAAAGGAAATGGGAAGCCTATCGATGTTGTTAGAACTCGATCTAAGCAACAATGGGATCACGGGAAATATCCCAACTAAGATTGGACTTTTATCCCACTTGGCACATCTAAGCTTGGTATCAAATAACTTAAGTGGATCAATTCTGACTCAACTAGGCTCATGCACGATGCTGTTGAGCTTAAATTTGAGCAAAAACAAATTTCAAAGAAGCATTCCTCCTCAGATAGGCAACACACAAGTCCTCGAGGTTCTCGATTTGAGTTATAATAATTTGTCTGGAATTATACCAGGAGGGCTTACAGAACTAAGAAACTTGCATGTTCTAAATATCTCCCACAATAGCATGTCTGGTTCCATCCCCCTTACAGTTGGTGACATGATGGCTTTGACTTCTATTGATGTATCCTCCAATGACCTGGAAATGAAAGGACAAATAATTTGGATTTCATGCGTATTTTGAGTTATGATGGCAAAGTTTTCTACGATCGAATCATCAAGGCCACAGAAGGATTTGACTCCAAGTACTATGTGGGTGAAGGAGCATATGAAATTGTTTATAAAGCTGAAATATTGAAGGTCAAACGGTTGTAGTTAAGCAATTGTCTCCATCTTAGGAAGACAATGAGATTGTTGAGTTGATACCATTTGAAACGGAAATTCAAGCCTTAACAAACTTAAGTCATCACAACATCGTCAAATTTTATGGATTTTTCTTTCATGTCCAACACTGTTTTTTGGTATATGAGTACATGGAAAGAGGAAGCTTGAGAACAACTTTGAACGATGATGAAAGAGCAAAAGAATATCAATGGGACAAGAGGGTAAGTATGGTCTGAGGAGTTGCAGAGGCATTGTCCTATATGCATCACGAATGTTCACCTCCGTTGATTCATCAAGACTTTAGTAACAACATTCTATTGGATTGTGATTATGAGGCTTCTGTTTCCGATTTTGGCACTACAAAGTTGTTGAGGCCATATTCATCAAATTGGACTATTATTGCTGGCACCATTGGGTATATTGCTCCAGGTACTTCATAATCTTTTTTTTTTTTTGATTTCAATTAGCATTTAGTGACAGACATCCCTTCTATAATTGAACTTTTACTAGGTTCGTTGATTTTTTTAATCTTCTTATGGAAATCAGTTTATTAAATTAGAGATTTAAAGTTTAGCGTTGATCATAAAGCCTTTTGATTTCCACAAAAAAAGATGGATTGGAAAATGAGAGAAAACCTTATAAATGATCCAATTTAAGAATATGAAGGTCGTGTTACCTTCGACCAAAAAAAAAAGTTCGTGTTACCTAAATGATGCTTGTACTTTAATCGTCAATCAAAATCCTTCGTCAAAGAATAAACTCCCTTGCTCAAATCAGTTTTTAAGCGTAGATTGAGTAGAAATTTGTACTTGTGATCGTCACGTCATGAAAAGCAATGTTTTCAATTTGAATACAGCATGTGATCGAGCTTATAAGAATATAAGATTTATCCATTTGCAGAGTTGGCTTATTCTACAATTCCTACGGAAAAGTGAGATGTGTATAGCTTTGGAGTTGTTGCTTGAGAGACAATTATGGGAAAGAATCAAGGAGATCATGTCTCTCGGGAAAAATGAGATTCTTGCCTTCTTTTAGCTTAAAAAGGCTGCAGTGAGAATGAGGATCACTTCGAAACTCTAGGAGAATGGGTGTTTTAGGGCGGATAGCACTGGCTGAGTTTCCACAACGCTTGGTTGTTCCACTGGATATGCAAAGGTCAGTTTGTTAGGAAGCTGAAAGCAACCTCCAATTATGGTAACTCCTCAAAGACAATATATCAAGGTTCTAAGACCCCACTGACTTTTTCGTCCTCAAAAAATTTTACTGACTAGGTCTCAGCAATCCTGATCGGGATCAATGGGCAATCAAATAACTATCCTTATACCTCTCGGAGTATCCCCTTCACCCATGGATTTGATTCTTTCGATGAATATAAGGATTCATATTGGCAAGGAAAGAAAGCTTTTAGCGTGCAAAGCAAGCAGCGAAGGAATGGCTTCTTCTCTCTCAATATTAGCTACCACTTGCTCAATGGCTGACAAAAGGGCTTACCCTACGACTGCTAGCTTTTACTTGCTTGAAGGAGATTGATCCGATCCATTGGGTTTGCCGTAAGCAAAAGAAGCAAGCCAGCTTCGGTAGTGGTAGTAGCTTCAAAGGAATTGGTAGTATGTCTTAAGATAAAATAATTAGGTGACTGACCTGTAACTAGACATAACATTCAAATTTGCACTTGTTGGTAATCTATTGATAACAAAGACTGCTCTTTATAGGATATGGGAGTCGAAACCCACATTTGAAACTAAATCATCCCCACCCAAATCTCCTTAAGAATAAAGGGATTCGAATCTCCCACCTCTCCCTTCCCATATAGAAAGGATGATCATTGGGACAAACCCCAATGAATAAATAAACCTCTTTGTACTCTTTCATATTTGACCAACGCCAACACGGTGATTAAATTACATAGTTAATTGACTTGCATAACTTAAATTCCGTGTCAACAACTCTTGTCAATTGGTGTTAGTCTTTTGTAAACTTTTATTGATGTGTCATATCATACTTGAATTTTCAGTTTGTTCATTTGTATCCCTTTTGACCAATATGCAATGTCTTCGAGAACTTTCAATTGATCCAATTAGATCCCTAATATATTTGAACATATTTATTGTCGTCCTAGCATTAATTAATCTGAATGAACTATGCCATGGACACCAATTTAATAAAGCTGAAGTTTGATGGAAATACGTGGATTTCGTGCATGTCATGTTGACTTGATTTTGTAAAACTATAATACCATACCTTTAATACGTGCACTATTCAGCCAGAAAACTTGTTCTTTTCTCAACACACACTAATCATCCGGACGACTTTCTTGAATAAGAATTTTAGGTTTTTGGTCCCAAGAAGAATAAGAATAATATGCATTGAAATGTTCTAGAAACTTTCTTTCGAAGCATAGTGAAAAATGCTCCCTCCTCCTTCATTTGACGTGATTTCGATCCAAAGTTTGCAGAAGGCTTGCGTTGACCGGGTCTAGGATGACAAAGTGTGCGATGGGGACACATGAACACGGAGACTCCCGAGGAAAATTTGTAGCCATTTACTATATGAGCCTCACTTTTGAATTTTTCTTCTTCCTTCTTTTTCGTTTTCATAAAGTTTGGTGGGAAAATCACGTCCGGTCGAATTCTCGTCATTGGAGAGTCTTATCAATAGATATTTTCTAAGATGCCCATCAATTATAAATAGAAATGACACTTCTTGAAATGTTTTAAAAATCAAAGGTACGAATTTAAATGTGGAAAATGCATAATGATCGATTATTTGAATTTATGAGGGATCCATGTCTTTCTTGTGTGTTGTTGATATATATTAATGTGTTAGCAAGTAAAATTCAAAGAAACTAGCGATATGAAACATTAGTTAAAACGACACATGTACTGAGCAAATTGCTTAGGTTTGTTCGAGGTTACCTTTTATACTATAATTCTGTTAGCGGCAAGTTTAAATAGAAGTAGGAAAAAATTGATTTTTGAAAAGTCAAAATCAAAGAAACGAAATTTAAATAGAAATATATGGTACAAGGCCGTAAATAATTGAAAGTGGGAGAAGGCCCTCCTCTCCTCTACTTTTATGGATCGGAGACCGCAAGAATTATTGCTGTAGTCTTCAGCAGGTGTTTGGACTTCTAAAAGGAGGGAAAGAAAGAAGAACCAAGTTAATGCCAATGTAAGATGACAGGATTTGGTTCAGAATTACCCATTTTTATTCCAGGGTTTCTCTGAATTTGAAAGTTGTCACTTAGTAGGTTTCCATACCAAAGCTCAATCCAATTAAGTCTGTTTTTATGCAAGAGTTGAAGCCCCAAAGGGAGAATTGTGAAGTTTTTTAATAGATCATAGTGGTTTTCCTTAGTGGAAAATTTGTCCATGATTTTATCACTTTAGAATTCAAGTTCGAATTCCATAGATAATATAGAATTTATTGTTTATAATGGTAGAAAAATCAAATTAAGGACGAGTAAGAACCTGCCCTTGGGTGGGGAACAATAGTTGAAAATGGCTGCTAATACCCCATAGGCTGAGGAGGAATTTGCCTTGGTATCGTGTTTATACCATCATATTGAATGATCCCGACCATTTGCTTTATGTCCATATAATGCATACAGCTTTGATTGCTAATGAGGCCGATTCGATGGCTCTATATGAATTAGCCGTGAAGAACCATAAGATTGAATTACTTGGGATGCCTATACATATAAGAAATCATGGAACCACTCATTAATAGTTATGGAACTACGCCCAGTTTCAAAACTAAGCTAATTGTCACTGTCCAAAGATGAGTATTAGCTATTTCCAATAGTAATAAGCACGGTAGATGATCTTTAGTATCACTGTCCTTCAAGACACAAACATGCTGTTAGATAGACTTAAAGAATATGATCATGTCTAAATTTGTTAAGAAAATTTGGTTCATGTTCTTTTCGGATGAAACTATCAACTTTAACATGTACTAAGTTCGAAGAACATTACATGGCGAAAAAGGGACACAGGTAAGCAGCTATAACTCTGGAAAGATTCATTAACTCTGCTGTCTTCGTTATTCTTAATAGCAAACATATGAAGAATAATATTCAACTATAAGTTGATATAAAATAATGCAAGATAAATAAGTCATATGGATACATTCAGTCAAATTTACTCCACTTCAAAGTCTTGGAAGTACCTTCTTATGTTAACTAATGCTTCTTAATTGACAAGTAAATGCAAAAAAAAAAACACAGACGATGCAAAGCTTACATTGACTAATGCAGACTGCTAAAAGCAACCCAGGATGGAAATTTATGTTAAGTGGAAAGTTACTTAAGTTTGTAGTGGCCATTTTATCTTTGTTCAGTCGTAAACCATACCCTTGAAGATGCAAAAGCCATGGCTCTCTAATTTCCTCGAAAGCCTCACATCCATCTTTATGTTTCCGAAGTGTGAAATATGATGACTGATTTCAACACATATCCGCACTTTAACGTCATTCACTTTCCATTTTTCTTTTCCACTATTAAAAAAATGAGTATTTTCGATGCACGTGAAACTTTAGTGCAATAAGGAAGACAGTAAGTTAAGTCGACGTTACGGTATGAACAATTGATATGCTTATGTTCATTACAAAATATGCAGACATAAAACAAATAAATAAGGACAATATATTAGAATAGAATCGTGAGTGATTTCCAACAAAGCATATTTTCCTTAATCTCATATATTCTTGCCGTCAGACATCAATCAGTCAAATTTTATTAATTTCTTCCTCCCTTTTTTCCATCTTTTTGGACATCCAAAAAGAAAAATTATATGACTCCTCACTTGCTCATCTGAACAATTTCACGTGAACAGAAAACGTTACTGCAGCAATAAATGTTGACGTACTTACACATTGTAAACGAACCACCTAAAGGAAATGGCTGAAGTTGCTTAATAATGCATAACAAAGTAAATCCAACTCTTGTCGCTCAGAAGCTCAGTGATAATAATGAAATGGGTGAGTCCCCTGTGAAGAAGCCCTGCATCATGTTGGTCAAGATCAGATCGCCTAGCGTCACGGGGGCCAGTTCGGGGGGCGGGCCTGGCTGGCTGGACCATCAGCGCGTTGTAGCACGCCCCGAAGCTTGGAGCACCTCCCAATGACACGTTGCCCGTGATGGGGCCGTACGACGACGTCTCCAAGAGCATCATCCCCTCCAGTGTGGCGGAAGTTTTGCCCAGGCCGGGGGGTCACCAAAAAGGCAGTGATCCTGAAACAAGGAATGCATCTGATGATGATGACACGTATGATCATTTGCAGGTATGTGACGATCATACATACAGCTCGATGATCTCCTCATGGCGTCCTCCTTCATTATGGCCAGCCTCGCCATGGCCGCTTCGAGCTTGTGCCTTAGAGAGGCCAACAGTTTCCTCGAGTCCTATTGGCACGGCAGTCAGCCCTCTTGCTCATGTTTTGCTTGATGATAAGCTTGACCTTCTCAGGACTCTCACGCCAGACCTTCGGTTCAGTGGCAATGGCGGACCTTGCAGGGCCCTAGATGATTGTACACATGTTGACTCCGCACTAGGTGGATCATTCTTGGGCCTTCTTCATTAGACCCCTTCATCTTCTTCTCGTGAGTGATCCTACGCGCTTTCTTAGTGGAGATAAACTTTAAGTTAATTTGCAACAACCCATGTCCCAAAGCGTTTGATTTTTCTAGTGTAAATCCCTGCAACAAAATAGAAAAATAAAATTGACCAGTAAAGATTAGAGAGAAAGTTCTTGCTAACAAAGAGACGAGAAATTAGAAAAGAAAATTATAACTCACTTAAAAAGATTATTATGTAATTTTGCTTGAAAGATACTATAATAGTCCATCTATGCCATCGATTCAAAAAATTAATGGCATCGTGTACTTAATTAAGAAGTTAATTATTCAAGGGCTACTTAATTAATTTCTCTCTCATTTTTTTCATGAGTTGAAAGGTTTGAGCTACATCTCTCTCCCCTCCTTTCTTCTTTTTTCTTCGGCTGAACTATTTCTTGCTTTCATCCTCTTTTGATGAACTTTTCTTTTCCAATCTAGTTTAAATCTAGAAGTTTCTCCCTCCCGTTTTGGGAAGGTTTTTATCCTGATCTACTTTAGATTTAGGGTTTTTTACATATATGATCTCGGGAGATCAGATGAGCTTCGTGAAGGTTTGACTATCATGGCATCGGATCTATGCACTTTAAACTTTGTTACTTTAAACGGTGATGGTGTTGAGGACGCCAATTCTACACGTACATCACCGGAAGGCAAAGCTATAGCAACAGATCGAAATCTTGGTGTGAGCGCATTATTGAAGATAGATTCAGTGATTGGCAACCAACATAGATTTGTTCTTTAAATATGTAATCCCTTACCTTAATTTGATGATTTATCTTCTTATGGAGCTTGTTTGATTTGCTGTTGGACTACCTTTCTTTATTGATATCCGTGAAGATAAATGAAATGTTTCTTTTAAAAAAAAAATATTAATCTGATACCCGGCCCTCTCTCTCCTTAAACAACCGTATCACTTCTTTCTTGACTTGTTTCCTTTCTTCCCTTTTATGGGCTGTTGCCCTAAGAGAACATTGTCAAAGGATGCACAGATTAGGACAACCTCAAGCCTCGATCACCCCATGCCTCGACTCGACTCGCTTCCAACCACCACCATGAATCACGAGCCATGTCCGGCTGCGAATTGTGGCTTGCGCCCTAACTCAGCCACGAAACTGTCCCAAATCAACTCGAAATCACACAGATTCACGTGCATTCAAACGAAATTAATAAGCCCAGGTCTCACCACACCCACTCGCGCTGGAAAACACTTACTATGGACAAAATTGGGCGACTTAAACCCGGGTGAAGAGTGAACTAAGAGCCGGTCCGATGAACCAAGCAAGTAAAGCAACCCTTCCATATCAGTCGCGGACAAAATTGTATATCTTAATCAATTTTTCCTAAATTTAGCTTTTATGATTTCTTTTTTGCCATAAATGAATCTCTGGCCTCCTCGCACCACAGGCACCTCCAAACATGTCTCCGACCCATCCGATCTCTGAGCTACATCCAAACTCCAAATTTTGGCTAGAACTTTGAACCGCGAGTTTAACAGACATTTGTCGAAAAGAGTTTGGAATGAAACCATCTTTGAGCATGTAAAATAAGATTGATTAACATACCCAAGAAAAAAGAACCATCAAAATGTAAATTTAGAAAGAGTTAGGTTTTAAAAATCACACGTATATATAAACATATAATGTAGACTTTCACAAAATTTCTCACAGAACTTAGAGCTTGAATCTATCTTTTGAGTTTGCTCTGAAATTAACATGGGCTTGGTTGGAGAACGAAGATTCTTACTTGATGAAGGAGGAGATTATAAAGGAGGATTCATCTTCTGTTCAAGCTTACTCATGGGCATGATATGCACAAGAGCATGGTTTGTCGAAGATTACTTTGAACTGGATTCAAAGACCATTGCAGATATGATTGCGAAAGCGAGTCAAAGCAAATTCTTGCGAATGCAATACTTTACTGCTTATTAATATACACATATCTGTTAATTCATGGCGATTGGGAGATCAAGATCCCACGCCTTTTGTAAAGGCAACAAACCTGCAGACTGGCTAGCGAATGAGGGAACCTCTGGTCAAATACACTGGCCAGAGATGTTAAGGGTTACCCTTTAAAACTATATTACACAGGTTGAGGCTTAAGGGTAGCCATAGTTAGGACACACACTTTTGGCATCCGCGTGCTCATCCAAATACGATATCGCAACAGCTGAATGAAGAGCCGCTCCAATGGGTAAAGCCTCCTCGTCGACAAAGAAGTACGGTGAGTGCAGCACATGATGTGATTTCAGAGTCTCATTCTGTATCCCCACCACGAAAATCAAAGAAGCAGTCTTCTCGGCAAAGAAGCTGAAGTCCTCGGATCCCATTGTCACTGGCATAAGTTGCACTTTGCCTTCACCGAGCAGGATCTCTCCAACCTTTTTCGCATGTTCATATAGGACTTCGTCATTAGCCATCACGGGGTAAAGAGGCACTCCATCCTCTCCGAAGTCCACCACAGCTTTACATCTGTGAACAGCCGCTTGCATTTCTATCACCTGTAATCGTAACACAAAGTATTTGCAAGAATAAGAACACAAACCACCTTGAAAGTAAAAGACTGGCCGATGAATTCATCGATTTACCTCTTTTATCCTCTTCTGAAGGGATAAGAGACCACTGGAACTCAAACTTCTAAAGGTTCCCGCAAATTTGACAGACTCAGGAATCACATTGGCGGTATGGCCTCCTTCGATGTACCCAACTGTCACCACCTGTCCATTTAAAGTATGGAATTTCTAGATGATGCTAAAGTTAGACCATAACATGCAACAAGAAAAGACACACATAGCGCATCACTGGAGATTCCATTAGTCAGATACACATTTTGCCAAGGAAGTTCATACACAATGATCTGTCACATTTGGGCACTAAGGAATAAGAAATTTCATGGAGAGGAATTTAGCATTCTACAATGATAAATTCAAACGAGATTTAGGCCTTCTGTTTCCTCATTCTGAGAGCACAGTGCATGGTTAACAAACAAAAAAAAGTACCTTCAGATGACAAGTTTGGCAGGGATATGGAATTGCTGCATATATCATACTCTTGTATGATTGCAATCACATGCACATGCATAATCATATTCCTATCCAACCTTTAGAAGCTTAGGATAATGAATAAAACGGACAAGAAGGAAACTACCTTTCCCTCAAGAGGATCGGTCTCTCTTGATACAATTTGCTGAAGACTGAGGATTGCAGATGAAGCTGCAACAATGGGGTCTATATTGTGATGTGGAAGTGCGGCGTGCCCGCCTTTCCCCTGAATAATAGCCGAAAATACCCCAGCACCTGCAAGCATCGGGCCAGGCCTGGAAGCTAGGAACCCTGTCGGCACAGTAGGCAAGACGTGGATGCTGATGATTCCATCAAGGTCGTCGAGAACTCCATCTTGCAACATGTAATAAGCACCCGAGTAACCTTCTTCTCCAGGCTGGAATACAAGCTTTACAGTTCCCTTAAGAATTCAGGACCCAATAAATTGCGTAAATTGTCTTGAAGGTGAAAAAAAGCCAGCCGCTTTAGCATCTAAGTTTGAGATGGTGAAGGGTGAGATAAGAAGCACCTTGATCGTATGTTCCCTCTCTTTCAGCAATTTAGCTGCCCCGAGGAGCATAGCCACATGGGTATCATGGCCGCAGGCATGCATTTTCCCATCAATCTTGCTTTTGTGCTCCCACTCCACTAGTTCCTTCATGTGATCATCAATGCACATTATAAAGATAACAAGGAATCGAAACAAGAACTGCTCTGCATATACTCATGGTTCACATGGAATTTCAAAGCACCCTTCTTCAAATTACTAAATGTCAGCAAATACCCGCCTCTACTCTAGGCTTACCCGTAATTTTTACAGGTAGATCAATCACATTAGCCACACGTATATACCTGAAACCTATAGCCCTGTTTCTACTATCAGACATCACCGATTAATTACTTTAACTCAAGCACTGGCCCACAGTTGACAGGCATTCGCTATTTCTGTCAAAGAACAAACACTTCACCTCCGTTTTCTGCATAACCCAAATCCCATTACACTGACAGAAACCTTCTAGGGCTTCTGAACAATGTGACGTGAAATCCCAAAATCCCAGTGCTCTATGCTATTAAAGATTGATCACCTGCAATGGTAGAGCATCCATGTCGGCCCTGAGAGCGAACACCGGCTTCTCTCTGGACCCCATGAAAGCGACGACGCCAGTCTTGGCGACGGGCCACTTGTACTTGATCCCAAGCGAATCGAGCTCGTCCCTAATGAGCCGGCTCGTCCGGTGCTCTTCGAACCCGAGCTCCGGGTACTCGTGGATCCTCCTCCTGATGTCCCGCATCCACCGGAAGAACTCCGGCTCCTTGGCCGATTCCAGCAAGTCTTGGGTCAAAGGCCTGAGCTGGGGCTCGGATTTGAGCTCCGCAGCGCACGACCCACAGACGCGGAAGAGAGAGAGCGACAAGAGCAGCAAGTGAGCGAGCCCCATTTGGAAGAAGAATGGCTCTGGAACTCAAACGCGATGCGAAGTTTAAAGAACTGAAAGCCGGGTGGGCGATGAAACAGAGTGGGAGGTTGAGCTTGACGTTTCGGTTTCAGCAAAGATGTGTAGGAGTGAGTCGGTTTGCTTTGTCCCTTTTGGAGCAGACAAAGTAAGTAAAGAAATTGAGAGGATGTCATTCTATAATAGGAGGAATTGCGCTTCCAGAGCGGACAGGAGAGAGCAGGAGGGACGTCTAGAACTGCGATTCATGTTCTGAGAAATTATTGCTGTTGCCGGTCAGTACTATAAGTCAAGGTGGGTTAGACTGAAATCTATTCGTCAGCTTTTCTTTTAATTATTTTATGCAAGGATAGCTCTGAAAGGACGTAAAAAAAAATTGAGAGCTGATGTTTTCGAGTTATAAAATAAGTATTTATACAATTCATCTTTGGAGGATGATCCGAGCACTATCGGGTGGGATTGTCGTGCATTTATGGGGGACAAAAATTCCATTGGGTCACCTACGGTCTGAAACTATCTCAACCTTTATTAATTCACTCGAATAAGTCTGCGCTCTGCCTCATAACAAAACATTTCGCATTTTGAAATGAAGTGCCTTTTATCGTCTCGATGGCTGTCATTGCACTTCTTTTCAATCCCCGATGCCAAAATAGTTGAGGAAAACATCAATTGCTCTTACCATGGCGCTAGTGTTACTGGAATAATTAGAGTGTCAATAAGTAGGGTCGGGTCTTTGGGATGCCTGACTTGACCTAAAACGAATGGGGTCTCACCCCGACCTGATGCCGAAAGCATATATTGCAAGTCGTCAAATCATATTGGGTTTTAGGTTTTTATTTTTGCAAGACTTATCAGTATTACTCCTTGTTGTTTCTATCAACTATAGTAACGTCGTCCTCCACTTCTCACATATCCTTTATCTATATTAGTTTACTTGATTTTCCAAATCAATAATTTGGCTTAGTTTGATTTTGACTTTTTAGCTTTATCTTTTTTTAAAAATGATTTCATGTTTTTATATTTTTTTAAGAGATTTCTCTCATTAATAAATACACATCGGATTGGGTGATTTATATGGGCCTATTTTTTAGGTTCTTCTTTTAAATAAAAAAAATTTTAGCCTATAAGGACGAACTACTAAATGAACTGGAATAAAAAAATTGATGAAACTTGTAAGATGTGGTCATAGTGTGGTCATCTAGTATACTCATGGGTTCTTCCGCTTGGATATATGGCAAATCAGCATCGTTCATCAATCCATCATCTAGAGCTGTTAACCCTTGACGGAATCGGCCCTCCAATCATGAGAGTCATTTCTACATTAAATCAAACGAGGCTGTTATCCTCTTGTTATAATTTTAAGGGAAAATCCCAAATAAGGACCCAAACCGTTTTCCTTTTCTCAAAAGAGGACCTGGAGTGAAGTCTGTCTCAAATAAGGACCCAAAGTGGTTATTTAGTCTAAAGGACCTCACTCACTAGTCGGTGAACGGATGCATTTCCAATTTATATTCCAGTGGCAGGGGTGTTTTTGTCTATTTTAAAAAAAAATTCAGTTGTTTTGTTTTGTTTTGTTTTTTTCTTGGGTCAATGGTTGCACGGTTCATCATCTTCTTCATCCCCTGTTCATCTTCTTCTCAAGACCATCGAACTTGGGAAGGGCTAGGTGAGTTGCCTATTTCCTTTTGGGGCTCAACAAAACGGAGGGCCAAAAACTTGAGAGGGAACGTGATGGTGAACTGTTTATGTTCCCAGAAATTGCATTCCAATTGATTTGGCAGCAAATGGGATATGGAAAAGAATAGGGAGAAAGCTAGTTGGTAATTTCGGGAAGTTAGTGATGAGAGGAGAAAGAGAAAAAGGGGGAAGAAGGGGGTTGGAAGAGCTGGTTATTTTACTTGTCATGTTAAGGTAGCTTAAGAATCGGTGACTACCTTGAGGACTTTATCATTAACAATGTAGACTGTTAGCCAGTTCACGATAATCTTTGAAGTTGGGTGATTACTCATTCATTCGGTTTTGGCATGTCGGATGTTTTCACCGCCCTAAGATCTTTCATGGGAGCGTCTTTGATTTGTTGTGAGTATCATGTCTCGCACTTGTCCTTTTGTTTGGCCGAGTCATTAGCATTCGAATGTTTGGAGGAACTGGGGAAAATATGTAGGCGACAGAGACGTGTTGCAATCAAACCTTTTCAAAGCATCGTCCAATAAGAGCACAAGGTCGCATCCCATAATTGTAAAAGGGGCACGAGTTAATGAAAATTTTTGTTAAGCCTATTCGTGTGTGTGATTCTTGTCTCTAGGCCTTAGTTGATACTCCCCGCCTTCAAATGGAAAAAGAAGGAAGTTGTAGTGAGTCCAAAGCGTAGATATTATAGCACCTCACAAAGCATATTTCACGATGGGCATCGAGCCCTCGCCGGCCCTCACCTAGCCCTTCCCAAGTTCGATGGTCTTGAGAAGAAGATGAATAGGGGATGAAGAAGATGATAAACAGTGCAACCATTGACCCATTAAAAAAAAAAAAAAAAAAAAAAAAAAAGACAACCGAAAATTTAAAAAATGGACAAAAATACCCCCGATCAAGCCACTTTGGAATATGAATCGAAATGCATCTATTCACCGGCCGGCAAGTGAGGTCCTTCTTTGACACTAAATGACCACTTTGGGTCCTTATTTGAGCAGACTTCACTCTAGGTCCTCTTTTGAGAAAATAAAGGCACTTTGGGTCCTTATTTGGAATTTTCCCTAATTTTAATAAGATCAAAAGTGTATATAATTTAAAATGTTTTTGTATCTTTTTATGACTATCAAATATTTAAAAAAAATTAATTTGAAGCTTGATTAGACTCGGCTTGATTTCAGAAGTCGAGTATCAATAAGTCCAAATATTATAAGTTCTTTGGATCTTCGATATATCCGAGTCTTGTGAAATGTTCTCATACCGAACATCAAATGACAAGTTAATTTTCACTGATCAAAATTAAATTCTATGTTTGTAAAACAAGATTGGTCAACAATTATTTTTATAATCTAAGTTCTTAATGAAAAAAAATTTCAATTCCTTTCCTCATTGCAAATGCCATATTTGAAATGAAATCAAATTGTTTTTTATTTTATTTTAGGGAAAAAGCCACCAAAAACTCCAAACTTTGCCTAAAGTGACAAATTTACCCTAAACTTTTTTTTTTTGTGACATGAAAAATCTCAAACTTTGCAAACCGTGACACAATTACCAAATTAATGGCATTTTCGTCTTATTCTTTCGTTTTTTATTTTTATTTTTTTTTAATTTTTTTCTTTTTCTCTCTTCTCTCCATCGACCATGGCGGAGCCAGTGGAGGGAAGCCGGCGTCGGGTGAGGGCCTCCCTAGCCAGCCTAGGCGAGGGCCTAGCGAGGGGTGCCCTCGTCGGCGTCGGGTGAGGGTGCCCTCGTCGACGTTGGGCGCGGGTGCCCTCGCCCATCTAGCGAGGGAGGCCCTTGCCCGATGCTCGACGCCAGCTTCCCTCCATTGACTCCGGCGGAGGGAAGAAAAAAGAAGAAGAAAAAAAAGAAAAAAGTTTTTAAAAGTAAAAAGATCAAAATGCCCATATGATCAGGGTAAATGTGTCACACAAATGAAAGTTGAGGTTTTTATATCACAAATAAAAGTTTGGGGTAAATGTGTCACGGTTAGCAAATTTCAGGGCTTTTCATATAAAAAAAATTGTGGTAAATTTGTCACTTTTGACTAAATTTAAGGTTTTTGGTGGCTTTTTACCTTTATTTTATGTTAGAGCACGCAAGTTTCAAAGTTTTTTTTTTAAAAAAGCAGAAAAAACATTAATGATTGCGACATGTCAATAGAAACAATTGCTCTGTCCGATCTCCAGCGACGGGTCACTCGTACTTGATCCCAATTCCCAACGGAGTCAAGCTTGTCCCTAGTGAGTTGGCTTGTCCGATGCTCTTCGAACCCGAGCTCAGGGTAATTCACGCATCCCCCTTCTGATGTCCCGCATCCACCAGAAGAACTCCGGGTCCTTGGCCGATTCCAGCAAGCCTTGGGTCAAAAGACTTGAGCTCGGGCTCAGATTTGAGCTCCGCAGTGCACGACCCGCGGACGCGGAAGAGGGACAGCGATAGCAGGAGCAAGCGAGCGAGTCCCATTTGGAAGAATGGCTCCGAAACTCAAACGCGATTCGAAGTTTAAAAAGGTGAAAGCCAAATGGGCTTTTTAGAGCGGACAAGAAAGAGAGATTGAGAGTGATGTCGTTCTGTATTATGAGGAGTCACGCTTTTGGAGCAGACAGAAAAGAGACCTGCGCATTGCGAGCTCTTCATATTTTTAGAAGGTTTTGCTGTTGTCGGCCATTTCGTAAAACGAGCTTATTAGCCAAGGTGAGGTAGAGCCGCCATCTTGCGCGTGTCGTACATTCAACTCAGCTATTATGGACCCCGCTCCACATGTGATGTGACGATGAAACTGCACGGATATGTGCATAGAAGAAAATATTAATAGGTTGAGAATTATCTTAGAAAAGGTAATAATTATATATTGAGCGAAAAAAATGAGTGAAAGTTGTTTTAACTTTTTATTGGTTAATATCACGAAAAATCCAAAATTTATACACGTGTCCTATTTATTTCAAATTAATTTTTTGACTACCAAAAATCTCAAATTGGTATATCTGTGACAAATTTATCATTCGTTAATATCATCAAATTGTGAAGTTAGATGACATGTGATAGTTGATTGGTATATTACTCTTCATTTATCATAGGCGTACTAATTTGTGATTTTGCATACTATTAATTTAATTTAATGAAAATTAACAAAGATACATCTGTTAAAAATGTATAAGTTTTGGGTTTTTAATAGTAAAACAATTAGTTTTTAGTAAATTTGTCATAAATGTACCGGTTTTAGAGTTTTAGATTTTAGAGAAGGGAGACATTACAAGTCTTGGTTCAACATTTGAAGAAGAGTAATGTGCTTGGCTAAGAGGGACACAACATATTATAAGTTTAACAAGCTAAAATATTTTTATAATTTAAAATATTTTTGTCTCTTTTTTTTAATGACTATCTAATATTTTTGAAAAATTAATTTGAAGTTTGATTAGACTTGATTTTGTTTCACGAGTTGAGTATTGATAATTCTGAATATTATAAGTTTTTTGGATCTTCGCTTTGCTAAAATTGATATACCCAAATCTCCTTAAATGCTCTCATACCGAATGTTGAACAGCGAGTTAATTTTCACCCATCAAAATCAAATTCTACGTTTATAGAAACAAGATCGATTAACAATTATTTTTGTAATTTGGGTTCTTAGAGAAAATTTTTCAATCTCTATCCTCATTGGTACCGCCACATTTGAAATGAAATTAAATTGTTTTTATTTTGTTTTATATAAGTTAAAAAACAAAGAGAGAAAAAATTGTTGATTGCGACGTGTCAATATTACTGAATGATGTGACGAGCATGAACAATTACTTTATCCATGTTTGCGGGTTTACATTTTTAAAGATTTGGTATGGTGGGATTGATTTAATTAAATTTTATTCGGCATTATCCATATTTTTTCATGAATTTTTGGAGTTTATATAATTGTTTGGAAATACATAAGTACTTACAACTATTTTTAATTTGTTTATGGAACCTAAAATAATACTTTTTCCATTTCCAATATTTGATTAGAAAATAAAGTCTCGTTACTTCTTTAAAAAATAGAAAGAAAATTGAAAATTGCTTCGTACTTCCTCTTTTCCCTCCATTTCCCATTGCCATAAAAAAAGGGGGATTAATACATTCAAAAACCACAAACTAGTACATTTGTGACAAATTTACCAAAAACTATTTTTTTGACCATGAAAAACTCTAAACTAGTATGCCTATGACAAATTTACCTCGACTAACCATAAAAAACCTTAAACTGGTACATTTATGACAAATTTACCCCAAACTAATTCATTCGACTGCAAAAAATCCAAAATTGGTAAATTTGTGAGAAATATACCCTCCGTTAAATTAGATTAATACCACAAAAAATCATAAAAATTGTAAATAGTGACAAAGAGCATAAAATTCAAAATTGGTATACCGGTCAACTATCACGTGTCATTTAACTTAATAATTTGATAGTAAAATTTAACGAAAACTAACAGAGGGTAAATTTGTCATAAATGTACCAATTTGGGATAAATTTATCAAAGGTATAAAGGTATATCAATTTGGGTTTTTGGTTGTCAGAAAAATAGCTTGGGTAAATTTATCACATCTGTTTCAGGGTATTAACCCTAAAAAGGGGGAGCTTCTCTCTCCTCCAACGTTTCAAATTCTCTCTTCCTCGGTAACAAAATCGCCTCCTCGTTCTAGCTCGCTTATTCCGTTCAATCTTTCGAATCTCCTCTGCATTTCCGCAGGTACTCGTTGAATTCCTGGGCTCGATTTGGCCTACTGTTCGGCAGCGCCAGTGCGAAGATATGGCCAAGATCACCGCCTGCCCGCAGTCAGGCCTTTGAGCTCAAAAGAGAGGCACGATCATGGCAATACCATCTGCGTCGAGCGGATTGACGACGAAGCCTTCAATCTCAAGGTGCTTTGACGAAGCTCTTTGTTTCTACTCCTGCAGTTATACTTTGGAAACTTCAGTCCGATGAGGTTGTGTACCGTACTGGAAGAAACGGTAGTCGCGATTAATTAGGTTAATTTTCGCCGATTACATCGAGTTGTGGAATTTGTACTTTCGAGTGAGGCTTTGTGAACTCTCCTCTCGTATTGGCTGAGATTGTGCTGGTTTCGATGAATTAAGCTGTGGTTATCTCAACGTCGATGGTTTGTTAGGATGAAAAGGAAGGAGGGATGAGGTGTTCTACGACGACTCGAAGCAAGATGATGTGTATTCGTTTCTTGCTCATCCTATTGTTCGAGGTATATCTAGCATCGCCGCAGCACCTGATAGATGTGATGTCTACGATGATGTCTACTCATTGATCACAGCATTAGGTGCTTGTGTGGGTACATGAGATTAATCGAGTATTTTCATGTGAATCCACTTCTTGCTCATCCTTTGATTGATGATGATTGAGATAAATCAGTTATTTTTATCCCAATCCAGTGCTTGTAATGTTAGCACAACATGCACTATCTAGTTTACTTCCAGGTGTATTAACATTTTAGTTTATATGTGTTGCTTTTAAATGTAACAGATGTGGTAAATGCGATAAATGGGACGATCATTACCTATGGACAGGTCTTTACCTTGATTTATCACTTGAGCAAAGTAGATTTATTATAAGGTCGAGTGGCATGATTAGATGCATACATGTTTAAATGGGAAGGAGAGGATGCCGATACGCTAAGTAGCATCAACACCAATACGCGTCACGCGACACAATATGATACGACACCTCGACATGTCATTTCTCAAAAAATAAATAATTTCAACACGTCAAAAGACATTGTATATTAAATATATATTTTTATAATATATACATGATAACTTATCATTTTTATGATTATTTCAATTAAATTGATTTGATTCAAATCTACAAATAAATAAATCATAAAAAAGAGCCTAGAATAAATTTCCATTAAAAATATTAATCCATCATTAGTTAATATCATTAAATATTTCAATTTAATAAATTTAATTATATTTCATTCCAATAATCCATAAAACTTGGAGAAAAAAAAAAAACAAACAATCTACATTCCACTATTAAATTTAACATTTAACAAGAAGTCAAGAAAACAAAAAACAATCCACTTTTCACCGTCAAAAGATAGGGTTTCCTTTCTCTCTCTCTCTTTTTTTTTTTTTAAATATATATATTTATATTTCGACTCCTAATTTATTGAAAATTTTTAAAATTGATCCTATGTATGTCAAAATCACGCATTGGGATTCAAGACTCTCGCATC
Source organism: Eucalyptus tenuipes (assembly GCA_014182365.1). Taxonomy (NCBI): domain Eukaryota; kingdom Viridiplantae; phylum Streptophyta; class Magnoliopsida; order Myrtales; family Myrtaceae; genus Eucalyptus; species Eucalyptus tenuipes. Next base: position 29,249,638 of record CM024547.1, on the reverse strand, counting down.
ACTAGCGTGTGAGGAGAGTTGATCACGTGTCGATGTCCGATACCTATTGACCACGTGTTGGGATTTCGGTGCGTGTCGAGCAAGTAGGAGTGTGTCGGGACATGTCGGTGCGTGTCGGGGCATGTCAGACAGGTGTCGGACAAGTGTCGGGGTATTTGACACCGACATGGACTCTCCCGAAGAGGGTCTGTGCTTCCTAGCTGATAGGTGTTGTGTTCTAAATGCCTCTGTTTGCTTGATCAAGTTGAAAAGGGTATATGGATCTGAAGTTGCCCTATGTTGTCTGTTCTATTCCAAGAAATTCACTTCGGAATTCTTTCAAAGTTTTCTAGTGTGGCATTTCGCGTCGGATCTCTATGTAGAGGAATTCCCTCTCCTTGTTCTAGCTAGATGTTACAACCATAGTTCAAGTCGCAGAAGTAGAATTGCGTTTATGATACTTTACGTAACTTATCTTATTGATATGCTAAATAAATTATACTGATAATTTTCTATCTCCTAACAACAAACTCCATTTTCTCTGGAGCAGACTGGAGCAGGAAAGACATATAGCATGGAGGTGTTCAGTCCACCCACAAAAAAAGCATTAATAGATGACTATTGATATATGCCAGTTCGGTAACAATATTTATGAATCAGGGACCAAGCATCCTCGAATGTGATGATGCCAAGAAAGGTCTCCTTGCAAGAGTGGTGGATGGAATTTTCAGAGAAATCACTTCTGCTGATTCAATCAAGTATACAATCAAATTGCCCATGGTACGCCCACACAAGCTGGTGCTTCACTTAATTATTGATGTATTGCTTTATTTTTTACGTTTTCCAACTTTTTCAGGTAGAGATCTCCACGGAGAAAGTAAGTTATAGATTACCATGACTGCATTTGAAGACGTTCATGTTGAGATGACGGCTTTTCTTTGTTTTAATTATCGCATGCTGTATGTCATTCTCCTGAATCTCATCCATTAATCCCAGTAAGTTTCATAAATAAAAGCTCATGGACATAATTTATTTTCCTTGTTCCAGGGACCTTTTAGATCTTTCAAAGGACAACATACAAATTAAAGAGACCAAATCACAAGGAATATCCTTACCTGAAGTTACAGAGGTGATGATTTTTACCAGCTCAGCAGCTGCTTTCAATCCAGTAACCTGCAGAGAATGCATCTTAAGATGCTTATGTGCCTCACACACATTCACAAAATCTTTTCTGAGACAAAGATGTTATTTCGCTCTTTAGACTCAAATGGTGTTTCTGACAATACCACAAGTGGAACAACAAGAAATTGGTTTGCTGCTCGACTAACATATATCTAACTATCCTTTGTTGTATATACAAAACTGGATTGCTTATTGGGTTAAATCCGTCTGTACTTACATATCATCTCATGCTTTCCTTCTGTGAGACCCCCTTGATATTTTCTCCCTTCCCTCCAGATGCCTGTCTCAGACATTTCTGAAGCATTACAAAGTTTATCTGTAAGATACAAGCTCCTTTTCATTTGACTGTATTCCAATCTTCCCTGGGTTGATATTCTAGCTCCATCCTCTGAAATCCAGAGTGGTATATACAACAGAGTAGTTGGAGAGACCCGCATCCTTTTTCCTTTCTGTTTTGGCTTGTACTTGTTCTTCATCTTGCATAGCCATATCACGACTTTCTTTAAAATATCTGCCACCTTCCCTAATTATGCATCCAGTTTCAAACTTAAGCTGAAACAGAAATGAATGTGGGCAGCAGCAGAAGGAATTGTATTTACATATTCTCGGTGCATCAAGAATCACCCATACAGAAGAGGGATGGTTGGTCTCTTATGCGATTGCAATTTATTGGTAATTTTTTCCTTTCTCATACAAAATTTCATGGCTTGAGCGTGGCGAGAACATTTGTAAAGCTATTTCTTGTGGACCTGGCTGGCTCTGAGGAAGTTGGGAAAACGGGAGCAGAGGGCAGGGTTCTTGAAGCTAAAACCATCAATAAGTCCCTGTCAGCACTTCGAAATGTAGTACATGCTCTGACATGTGGTGCGAATGGAAAAGGAAATCATATTCCGTATCGCAACTCCAAACTTACTCAGATATTGCAAGATTCTCTTGTCAGACTGCCGCGCATTAGCCCTTCTATTATTCTGCTAGCATGTAATTCAGAACATAAACAATGTGGTCGTCTCACAGGGAGGGAGCTCTCAAATGGCATTACTATGTTGTTGTTCACCCAGTCCTGGAAATGCGTCAGAAATGCTATCAACCGTCAGGTTTGGTGCCGGGTATGGAAGTTAGAAGTCAAACTTATAGAGGGCAGGATGTGTTCTTATTCTGATGGACATGTTCATTAGGAATACAAAGAGAAAAGGAGAAAGTTTTAAAGTCAGGAAGTTCTAGCTTTCTCTATCTGTGAAAAATGCGTGCAGAGGAGATACATAAAATGAGAAAAATCATCTATGAGTTCCGAGGTGTATCTACCAGAAGCAATCTATGCTTGAGTAGATAAGTTTCTTTTTCATTCAACTAGTTGAATCAGACGCATGAATGCAATATCTACAAGTAATAGAATTTACGCCGTGTGTATTAAGTTCTGATTTTTCAACCACGTATCCCCTCTCAGATGATGTGTGCCGTGCAGGTCTGTGGATGCCACACGTGCTTTTCTTATTCCCATTTCTCCATCACTTGTCCAGGGCAAAGCATATAAAAGCATCACCGTGTGTCCACCGTACCAGAGATAAACAAGTGAAGACACTCGAAACATCCTCGCCATCCGAAGATGAACCACGTGACAAAGATGTGGAAAAGGATAAGGTTTACACTACCTTCTCATAGGAATCAATTTGATCAATCTAATTCACCCTCTCACATTCAACATTTGCAGTCAAGGGAGAGCATGGATGCTGAAGCTGTCAAGTTGCTTCAGGATTTGTTCACATGGGAGGGAAGAGCAGTCGATCCTAATTTTCTTGAGGACTTGGAATTTGATTGGGGGCAGGTTGCTGCAACAATTAATATTCCATTCCAACAAGCCATGGAGGAGCTTGCCCCTGCTGTCAAGCTGGTTAGTCAAGACTCTATAAGTTGCGCTCATCAGCTTATTTTACATTTTTCTTTGACCACGTGATGATTTTACACCATTTTACAGCGAGAGAAAGTCTGATGTGGTGACTGAGAATCGAGTTACCGACTTATTTTAAAACTGAAGTCTTGGTGGGAGTTTTCTGTACTTCAATGGAAATAATCAACTGCCAAAATTTCATCTACTCTCTGCATCACATAACAAACTTGACACTCTTTCAGCGGTCGCTTAGAATGATATTTCTGGCTCTTTTGACAGCTTAAAGATCAGAACAAAGTTCTCAAGGCGATGCCGGCAGTTGCAATGAGGATGATTTCATCTCAAGGCAAGGCGAAAGATCTCAGCTTTACGTGCTCGGTATAAGAGTCTCTAAAGCCCTCCATCGCTTGGGTTGCGTCGTTGCCCCTGGTCAAGCAGTTGACAGACAGCTGTGTCCTTATTCCAGGTTGCTGGTTTACAAAGTGAAAAGGTTTCATATAGGAACTACTCCATCAGAACTCCCAATTTTTGAAAGTGATCTTTACTAATTCTCTCCACTACTTGTTTTGATGCGATCGTGTTAATCTATATTGGAACTGAACTGTTAGGGATGTGTCAGGCAATAGTCTCATGTGGTTGTGCCACGTGGCTGGTATGGAGCTTGAACTCGGGGTATTTCAGGGATGCAAATTTCAAAAAATCATAACTATTTTTAGATGTGGCATCCTTTTTTAAACTTAAAAACTACATTTTAAAGTACTCTGAATTTGAATGTGAAATATTGAAAGAAGATAAAATCAAAGTTCCATTAATAGTAAAGCGTGATATTGTGATATTTGAATTCGTATTGTGGGAATATGAAAACAAAAGCATGAGATGCAAGCGAAGAGTACGATCAGTGGTCAAATCCTTAAAACTCTGCAGTTGTGGTCTGAAGGAAACATGCTTAAACTCTGCAGTTTTGGTCTGCACGTATCATACAAATGCATAGCAAAGGTACGACCAGTGCTTTTCAATCTCCAAGGTCAGATCCTTCTGAGGCACTTAGCTTACCTGCACAGTTTCGTTCTTCCGCTGCGAAAGGGGAACCTTGCTCTGAAGACTTGTCGAGAGCGATTAGCCATTGAACTTGAACAAAAGCTTTACTTAATGTCCCTCATTTGCTTACATACATAAATGACACAGCCATGTGACACGGCCCACGGACGAGCATGATCCAAGACGTCCAAATTGGTGGGGCCGTGTCTGACCCAAGGGCCAGCTCATCAGCTGCCTAGAAATTGATCCACAAGCGACCCACGAACAATACAAGGATCGACCCACAATCCATGCGAGGCGGGCCATGCGCAATTTAGGGACAAGCCCGTGACCGTCCACCTACCTGTGTTAGGCGGCCCTGCCCTTGCTTTTGACACACGCCTCTTGGGCCTTCCCTAGGCCTAGGGCCATCAAGTAGCCTACATGTACAGACTTGTAATGATGGTATAGATTCAAATATCACCATTGGATCGGAGAGAGGATCAACGGCTGAGATTGGACTCGTCTAGGCATAAATAAGGGACCCTCCTCCTTTAGTTGTAAACACTAGTTCAAAGCAATACAACCGAGCTTCACTCCCATATTTCGTTCTTGTGAGTTGAGTGTGTGTGTAAGGTTGACCTGGGATCAAAAATCCTAAGGCCACACGAGTGTGCGATTATTCGCAAACAACTGACCCGTGACACATGCATATTGCTTGAGAAACCTATTGCACTTTCTCCACATTACTGGACAACTCTTAATACAAAAGAATCGCATCAAACTGTATCCACTAGACTATGCAGAAAATGTGCGGAAACACTATTGTGGGTAGAATCTGGAGATAAATCAGACCTCTCGAATCGGAAATGCCTCTGAGTACAAAAAAGAAAAATTGCATTTTCATGTGCAAGAATAAGCACTATTATTTAAGAGGCTGCCACCAGAAACATCACGATTCAGCTTTTGTAAATTCACTTGGCAAGGTATGTAGCCAGAAAGAAAACAGCAAGGTCTTTGGCATCATATATACAGCACAAATGCACAAACCGTTGCACTTCTAAGGCTCCGGTAAAAAGAATGAACTGTAAAATTTACCCATATGCGCAAACTTAGCGGCACACAATGTCCTTCTGGTTAGAGAATCGGAGTTTACAAAGCTTCAGTGCAGCAAAATTCTCCACTCTCAGGTAAGTAGTGATACTGATATAGTCCTGGGGGATACAAATGCTGACTACAGTGCCCAGGCACTTGTTAACGATATGGTCCCCGATGCAATCACTCGAAGGCCTCGATCAGGAATGATAGAAATAACTTCCACAGAAGGCCTTGGAGTGCCAATAACAATGATATTGCCAATATGAACTCCTCGAGGAAGAGATTCAGCATGCTTAATATCTCTTCCGCTGACAAAGGAACAGGGCTGTTCTTGTTCAAAGTAATTCTGGGGTACAAGAATGCAGGAAATTTCACTTTGGAATCTCAGATGGTGCACGTCAAATGTTTCATATTGATATGTAGAAAGGACTTTAATCCCTGGAATTATTAGAAGGCAAGGATTAGAAGTGGAAATCAACCAAATGATGTCCCACTGTACTTATACTGATACCAACATTACAGGGAGACCAAGTTGCACATATCAGTGAGGATGAAGGAATGCCTTCCGATTGGGCGGCCTTGGTTGGCAAACAATGCCTCACTGCATTCCGGTGTATCTGGATTAGCCAACCATCGCTTACAAGGCCAGAGGCCAAAGTAGAGACATCAGGCTGGAAAACGACTGCATTCACATCTGTAAAGCTTAGTCCAACAGATGATATCCTTGTTTCCTCAACAAATGATGGTACAAGGAGAATGATAAGAGTGTCACTTTCATCTTCATCGTCCAAATACCAGTTATGCCTTGATAAATGGAAGCAGTTTTCTACAGCTTCTCAACATTGATGCCACTTCGATTGATTCGGAGTGATCCTTGGGGTGCCACTCCACAACAAACGTATGATCTTGTTTTTCATCTTGAAAATCTGCTAGTGACATGTCCAAGATAGGACAATTACTCTGGATAGGATTTGTATATGTTAGCTTTCCAATTTCAAATTTCAGGATCTTCCCATCTCCCATGTCAACAATTGTAGCCAAGAATCCTGCCTTCTACCCACAGAAGAGCCTTGCATGGTACATCTCTATATAGACATTCAGATAAATTAAGATCATTAAAATCAGATGAAACTTCAAATATGAAAAGTTCTCCTTTATCTACACAAAATGTCGTCCTCTGATTTCTGGAGTTTCCAAGTTGCCAACTCCATGAGCGGACATATCTGGAGCTTGATTTCGCATTGCAGTCGTCGTCATCTATACACACGGGATCATGATCCCTCAGCTGCAAGAAAGCACAGGCATTCGTCCATCATCCATGCTGAAGTGATGTACACTACATGTTTTTACACCGCATCAATCTCCTTCACTGAAGGAGGTAAAGAATTCAAACTTGTCCTATAAACACAAAGGGGATTACAAGCATCTCGAAGATCCATTAAGAGAACATCACCAAGCGTCATCGAAAAGGATGCAAGCCGTGCCCTCTAATCTTTCCATGGCACGGCTGAATGCAACATCTCACTCGCTGGGCCACAAAAGAATTTCTAAGGAAAGAAAATAATAAAAGATAAAATTGTGAATAAATAATATATTTGAAAGATATATATTGAAGTGATAATCAGCAATAATATGTATACATTTGAAAGACCTGTACCAAAGCGGTGATCCACAATCATGTGTATCGAGCATTGTTTTGAATGACAGTATTAAAAGAGACTTTAAATGTTGAAGAATGGGATTTGAAAAGATAGAGATCAAAGAGAAAAGTGCTAAACTAGTCGAGGGAAAATAAAAAGAGAGAGAGAGAGAGAGAGAGAGAAGAGGCCAAGTCGGCCCTCAGAGAAGGCATGGGTGCTTACATTCAGACGTGCGCCCCGACACGTGTCGAATAGCACGTAGGTCTGAGGCGGGCCCCACCAAATCTGGAGAGGCCGGAATTCTGTTCTCGCTTCTCTCTTCCGGCGCCTCCCTTCCCTCCTTTGTTTGTTGTTTTTTTTTTTTTTTTTTCCGTGGGATGGGAAGATGGCGCACGCTTTTCTGCTGATATGAGTTGCGGCAGGAAGCTGCGACTGTGAGGACGACAGCGGAAGGACGGTGCAGAACGTGGGCCGTTCGGTGCGCGTGCTGGTGGGATGAGGCCACCGCCTGTTTCGTGTGACTCTCTGCGTTTCCCGTCGACGACTTCGTACTCGTCTTTTCTTATCTAGAAGAAACTAAACAAAGAACTGAAGAATCAGACCAGGACTTGAGATTTTATATTTTAAGTGATGTATACATCTTTTTAATATTGCAATTCCCTTATATATCTAATGAGGAGATTATTAGTTTACAGGTTTTAAGTGGAACTAATATATATGGCGAAGTTTTCTAATAATTATGTTAGTTTTATTTAATAGTGATTTTAATTTAAAATTATTATTAAGCGATTAACTATGTTTGTTGTTTGTCTTGATTTCAGGTGATTAGAAATTGGAGCGATTTTTTATGAATGATTGAGAACTAAAGTTCTACAACTTAGATTTTATGTTACATGTTTTGAACGTTTTATTGTTTATTTTATTTCACGTGTTCTTCTTTTATGGATTGTTGCTATTGACAAATGAGAAATTTTGTTATCGTGTCCACTTTCATTTTGATGAACTAAAAATGAAACAAAAAGAAGGAAGAGCAAATGAAACAAAAAGAAAAAAAAATAAGAACTTGGCCGATTTCCTAGTAGATCCCGAAACTGAAAGGTAGATTTCAACAGAGTAGATTTCACGTTTAAAGTAGAACCTGGACTAACCTGAAACTGCTTACCCATATTGTTGTTTATTAGCTACCGTCCATAATTTGTTTGCTGTTATCGCTATGCGAACCCCGAGTTTTAGTTTGGTTCCATTTCGAAAGCAAAACTGCATGTTCTCATCGTTTTCTTCTCGTTCTCATCCCTGATGAATTATTGCTGAACGTTTGTATAGAAAATCATTCCATGAATATTTTTATAAGGGGTTAGTGGATTCTATAGGAGCTCGCTCTAGTTGGAGCTCCTTTAGGGACTGGAAGCTTTGTTTTAGCTCGGCCTCGTTTATTGCCCGATTGTAATCGAGCCAAGTTGAATCAAGCTCATCATGATAAATTTATCACGTCGAGCTTAAGTAGAAAATTTTAGTACCGATCGAGCTTGAGTGGAGCTTCAGGGCACCTAATTCTTCAATCCGAGATGAATTTGAGTGTATCTACTCGGCTCTGCTCAATTATACTCTAGGAGTTCACAGTTCAACGAAGGACTAAAGTCGACAGTTATTAGAGTTTAAATTTGAAAAATTAAGAATTCCGTCGATGCGTAATCATAGAGTATTTTAATATATTGGATGAATTTTTCATGATTTTTTTTTTTTGTAAAAGTGTGAGACGGAAGAGTGGTAGAGGGTTTACCTTTTATTTTATTTTTTTGGTTGGTAGAGGGTACTTGATTAATAGTATAAGCGTATGTTTCTGCATATTACCTATTCTATGAGCCTAGTCTAAACCGCATTTTTGTGCGAGTGCTCTATGGGATTGATATCATTTTTTTAGGATTAATGCCACGAAAAAATCTAAATTGATATACATGTGACAAGTTGATCTCATACTAATTTTTTTTTATCTTACCAAACCCTAAATTGATACAATTATAAAAAATTACCATAAACTAATTTTTTAATTACCAAAAACGTCAAACTGGTACACTTATAATAAATTTACACTAAACTAATTTTTTAACCATAAAAAACCTCAAACTGTTACATTTGTGACAGATTTACTCTTCATTGGTTTCCATTAAATTGGATTAATATCATTAAAAATTATAAATTGATATACCTATGATAAATGGAGGGTAAAACCTCACACTGGTATACCTGTTAACTGTCACGTGTTATTCAACTCAGCAATTTGACAGTAAAATTTAACAAAAACTAACAAAAAGTAAATTAGTTATAGGTACACCAGCTTAGGGTTTACCAATGAGAGGACCTATGCTTAAAATCAAGGAAAACCAAGTAAGTTGCTGCGGGTATGTCTTCTTATAGTGAGCGAACATTTGTTCAAGCTCTTCATGGACAGCCTTTTAGTAGAAAACTATCTCAGAGATCTAGTTCAGAGCATAGAGACACTCAAGGATGCCAGGATGGTAACATTTCTAACTAGCCGAGCTGCATTTTTTAGAGAATCCTACTAGGCTGAATAAGAGGAAGTGTTTAGAGAGACATAGAGACAATTTTCATAAAAACACACTTTACTTCAAGGAACCATGCCCTACACATTACATCATCTTTGCCTTTTATAGGCAGAGATCACAAAAAACAAAGACCATACTCACGGGTCTACAAACAAATAGAGGTTCCGGAAAATCTAGTCGGGAATTATTCTAGGTGATATGAACAGTGATCGTGAGCAGTGCTTTCCCTAGCATATTGCTATAGTACATTGTTATAGTGACCTGTGTTACAGTGTCCTTGCAATAGGCCTATCATCTGTCCCAGCAGTTGTAATCATAGTTTCAGTCATTAGAGCTATGCCTTGCAAGCTGTTCTTCCTCATAGCATTATTCAAGCTCTGAAAGCTGAATATCAGAAGGATTGCAGGTGTTGGTGATGTGAGTAGGGGTGGATCTTCTGCATGATACCATGATAGAATTCCACATGCTTATTCTGCTTAAGGAGGGTCTTTCTCCATGGATTATGGAGGGTCCTAGAGTGTTGGCAGGCATAACTGGCTAAGGAAAGTTTGAAGTTTGAGCATAATGGGAGACTTTACTGGGGTCTTGTCCAAGGGATAAGGACAAAGGTCCCTAATCATAAGGGTCTTGAGAGAGATGGCCTCTCTATTGGGCATAGGATGCCTGAGCATAAGATTCTTGGGAGGATTGTGCTAGTTCGTCTGTGTCTGCCATCTCCCGCTCTTGTGATGGAGGTGTCCTTGCATGGTTCTGTACCTGCTCGAATTCCTTGAGTGCTTGTTTGGCTTCAGGTGTGAGGCCATAGTGGTCCCATTGGGCAAGAATTTGATAATTCCATACTTCTTTAGGAATTGTGTGGTTTTCTTGGCATAGGACTAAAGCTGGAGTTCTCTGTGGTTGTGCTCAACATATCCAATGCAACCAGGGAGTGATATGTAAATACGAGGTTCCCGAAGATGTGGCTAAAGACTGTAAGTTGTAGTTACTAATGGTACTGGAGCATCAATGGGGGTACCATTATTTCAAACAAAAGTCCATAGCCGTCGAAGGAACATAATGGTATGTGTCTTGAGGTATGCTTGGACATTTTTCAATTCTTGTTGGAAGAAGTGCTTCCAATAAGTTGGACGATAAAACCAATTGAGTACAGCCAGAAGGTTCCTATCACTTTCCTTTTCAATGTTTCGACTAAGTGAAAATACCCTGGTTAGGTTAGCAATGAACTTTTCGGTAGGAAACCCAATAGCTATAAGTACTTATTGGTTAAGTACCATACCAACCGTCGAAGTTTATAAAAAAAAAAATCATATTCCTTCTAGATTATAGGATGTATGAACGGATAACTAGAGTTTAGACCAAAAGGATAGAGAATTGAACCTCCATGGAGTCTAAATAGATCCGTGTGGCATTGCCATATAAGGATGTCGAGATTTTTCAAAGAGACTATCATTCTGGATTTGTTCAATGATCTCCTGGGGATAGTCCAAACTTGGCCACTCTCGCATTCTTTCAATTTTATACTGTTCTTGGTGATGAAAAGTATGAAAAGCATGCTTCATGATGTACATGTTTATCTCTGCGAGTGCTTTTGGTCTAGATAGAAAATTAGCAAGCACGTTCTTCTTTCCTGCAATATGCTTGGTTTTGAAAGAGTATTTCGAAAACCATTTTGACCATCGAAGCAACTAAGAATGGGAAATTTGCTTCTGCTTGAACTTTGTCATTTGGGGGAATGATGACATATCCAATTCCACCAAAAAATGATGGCGAATAAGATGGAACTTAAAATTTTTTATTCCATTCTTTATTACCAATATTTCCTTGAAGGTAGAATGATAATGCATTTTAGCCTGGGAAAACTTTCCACTTTTGTAAGCGTAAAGGTGTCGCTTACCTTTAATTTCTTCAAACAGTATGGCTGCCTAGTATTGTGATGACCCAGACCCAGGGTAGTACGGAGGGATGGACTGAGATCGCCTTGGCAGTACGCGAGTGAGGCTAAGGGCATGTCTCCCGTCCCACATTGCATAGGGGGGAAGTCCTGGCCTAGTTTATAAAGGCTTGGGTCCCTTTAATCTGTATAACGCGTTTTAAAGCCGTGAGGATTCAGTGTCCAAAGCGGACAATATTATACAGTAGGGCCTGGGTCATTACAAATGGTATTAGAGCCAGGTTTCGATCCTGGGACCTGTGGGTTATGGGCCCACCACGCTTCCGCTGCGCTGAAAACAAACCCGTGAGGGGCCCACTGTGGGGCCGCCAAAGCGGACAATATCGGTTTGGGGAAAGGAATGACCGAGTGCAACCTTGTCCCCAGGTAACGCGTTTCACGTACGCTTCCGCTGCGCTGAAAACAAAGCCGTGAGGGAGGACGGGCCGGTGGGCGGTGCCTCCAAAGCGGACAATATTATGGCTTGGGAGAGGGGAGGCCCGAGGGATGGCCCTCTGCCCCTGCATAATGCATTTTAAAGCCGTGAGGACTCAGTGTCCAAAGCGGACAATATTATACAGTGGGGCCCGGGTCGTTACAAGTATTCATCACTAGCATTAGTCTAAACGACTCTCTTCCCAGTGAATGGGATTTGTAACTGGAGAAGAGACTGCATGACTTCTTTCAACTCTACTACTGACTTGAATTGGGCTTTACCCCAAGGAGGGGGGGGGTTTCTTGAGAATTGATTGCAACAGGATTAGCAATTTGGTAATGTTGGAAACAAAGTCTATAAGATAATTAATTATCCTAAGAAATTGTTGAACTTGCTTTGTGGTAAAATTTTCTTCTGGGAACTTCATCAATTCTTGATCAATGTGTGGCCTTAGATAGTATGTACCTTTGTTGAGGTGCATACCAAGAAATTTAATTTTTGTCTAGGCAATGTTCAGCTTTCTTTGAAAAAGTATGATAATTTTTTTTTTTTACAATTTTTGCAAACTGCTTGAGAAGTCGGCAGTAAGATTCTTCATTGGGGTTGTAAAGTAGTATGTCATCAATATAGACCGCTGCGCTGTGCATGATTGGTTGAAAGATACGACGCATGACTTTTCGAAACAATGAATGGGCTACTTTGAGGCCAAAAGGAAGAACCTTCCATTAGAAACGCTGGTTTGGAATACAAAATCCTGTCTTGGGTTTATCTTCAGGATGAACGCCCAATTACCAAAATTCGGCTTTAAGATCGAATTTGGAATAGATGTGGGCTTTGGATAATCCAGCAAAAAGGGAATTTCGAGAGGGTAAAGGGAACTTATCATCTTCGTGGAAGAGGTTAAGAGGCTGGTAGTTTATTACTAGCTGCATTTTTCCTTTGTTTTGCTCAGCCTATTTGTTGACATAAAAAACTTCGCGGGCCCATTGAGAATCCGAGATTTCAATAAGGCATTGTTGTAGTAGCTTTGAGCATTCCTTTTGAGCAGATGCAAAATGCTCTGGGTTCATTCCACGTGATTCTTCTTGGTGGGATTTATATATTCATTCTTTTTGAAAGGTAGGTGAACAAAGAATTCTGGATTTTTCACAAGGGATTGGGGCATTTTTGAGAGAATTCCGAATAACAGGATTCAAGCAACTTTTGCATGATTGGATCTAGCAAACTCATCTGGATAGAGAAGATCCTTTGGATATTGACAAATTCAGAGAATTTGTCTTATACTTAAGGCCTTTTCCAGAAATGATCCGGAGTTGAGAAATTTGAGTCATGATGTCCCAATCAATAATCAAATCCTTATTGGGAAGGCTGGATCCAAAGATTTTAGTGGTTATGGAACACTGATGGAAGAACTGAATGGTTACTAGCGTAATTCGCACATTTGTAGAAAAAGCATCTCCTGAGGCAGAATTAAAATACCGAACATAGGAAGTCTAGTATCTTCGGGAAGAACTTTAGTGTCTACAATTGATGAACTAGCACTAGTATCGATGAAGGCAATAACTGTGATGGGTTTAGTAAACTTGAAAGTGAAAATTTTTGCAGGGAAATGGGGAAAATGAACTTGACTGGAATATATATTGGGTTCTTGTTCTACGAAGGAAGGGGATATATGGAAAAGATCTTGATGAATCGAATCGAAATTAGTTTCACCGGAGGTTTGGTAACATGGAATGACATAGAGGGTTTGTTCAGATGGATTTTCGTCAACAAAGAACAATGATTCAACATCATCATTTTCAAGAAAGACACCAATTTCAACTTCAATGTAATGTATTAAGTGATTCGACATCTTTTTTTTTGCCTAGGAGCAGTTTTTGGCAAAATGACCCTTTTTGTTACAAATGAAGTATCGAGTTGATTTCTTGTAGTCTGAGTGATCTTTCCTTCTTCTAAAAAATCGTCATTTTTTCTTTCTTCGAAAATGCTTAGATCCATGCTTGGATCTTTCGTGCCTGTATTTCTTGAAATGCTTCTTCTTTCCGGAGTACTTTCCACAAAAGCCATCACAGTCCTTTTTCGAGCATTTGATTTTCAAATTCTAGTGCGAACAAGCTCCATCAAATTCTCGATTGTCTTCGAGATAGGTTTTCATCATCTGGCGCCTCAGACATAAATCATTTAGACACAAATGGATTTCTTGTTGTATTTCTTCCAGGGAATATCCACAATTCTCCTTTACTTGTTGAGAAATGATCTCTCAACTTGCTGGGATAGCTCTTTAGGAATAGAGGCTAGGAAAACCTATTTCAGGTTTGCATAAGCTCCAATGCTCTATAAAAGTTTAAGCATTTCTCGATAATGCTTGTCGAGATGCCTTTTTTTGGAAAGAACATCATCTTCTCTCAAAGAACTCCCTCCTTTTAAGCTCCTAGAGGTCAGCAGGTTTGCCAATGAAGAAATGGTAGATAAGGGCAATGGCTTGACCGAAGTCTGCGGCGAGTATTAATTCCACTTGATCTTGTTCAGTAACTGATTGCTACTGATGTTTAAGGTTACCTGTAAATCTTGTGAGAAAATTATAAAAAACATCTGTCATGATTTGTAAGGGTTTGAGTGTTTAGCCAAGTATGAAATTCCTCAAGTCTTTCTACCAATTTGGAATAGGGAATGTCATCAATAGTAAGAAAAATTTATAGAAAAGGTAGGAGCTTGGGATGGGTTATTTGGTTGAATAACCTCTAGTTCTGAAGGATTTGATTCCATTTCTTGATCTGGTGGTTAGTTCATAAATCTTGAAGAAGTAGGTGGTATAATAGGAAAGGATTCAACGGGGGGAATTAACAAGGAGGATGAGGAGGATTAGAGAGATACAGAGTCTGGTTCTAATTCCCTGGAAGAATCAGATTTGAGGAAGTTTGACCATGATCCTTCTGGGCAACAAGATCAAGCTACATTTCCTGATTGCTCAGATCTCTCAGGAATGATTCTAACGGATTGGAGAGCATCAATTGGTCTGGCTCTCTCAGGAATGATTCTAACGGATTGGAGAGCATCAATTGGTCTGGCTTCTCCTTTATAGAAGTTGAAAACTCCTCAAGAATCTTTGACTCCTCAAGAATCTTTGACTCCTCAAGAATCTTTTCTTTCTCTTTTGCCTTTCTTAACCGATCCATTTCTCTGAGTTGATTTCGCATTTCTACCACATCAATGCTATGCCTGGTGGAGGTTTCTGCAATCGCAGAAAAGATTGAAGTACTCGGGGCCGGCAGAGAATACTCAGTTCTCGGTAAGGTAGGGAATGGATCAGACAGTTTGAATCTTCCTTCTTTCAAGGAGTTAGATTTGTCTCTTGAGGTTCTTTATTTCTACTTTCAGACTCTCGAAATGATGATATCCCAAATGTTGCCCATATTCCAGAGCATGAAGTCTTTTTTGGAAATCTGAAAGCATCTTTTTGGTGGTCTCATCATATCTTTTGAAGTCTTCCTGCACTTCACAATTTGGGAATCAATTTTTTTGAAAGTTCATTGTTGTGAATAGTCTTGGCAACATGAGTTCTTCTTTGCCTTCCATATTCATTCACATTAGTAGGAGCATGAATCTTTGGAACATAACGATATCTCCTTTGAGGATCAATGAATTCCTCAGTAGCAGGAAAAGAAAGCTTAGAGTTCTCCCTCACAAGAGGAGGATAATCTGTGTCTTGGAACATGAAAATTGAAAGGTTAACCTTTTTCTGAGTTTCTTGGCTAAGTGGTGCTTCACCTAGAAGTTCAAGTGGGTATGAATTCTTTTTTGCCCAATTAAGAATAGGTTTGTAGAATGGGGAAATGGTTAGTTTTTTATGAGGTGGTGAAGAAGGAGGTGACGGTGGTAAAGATGGAGTTAACAATGGAGATACTCTATAAGTAAGTGGTGGTGACAGGGCATAAGAAACCATGAGTTGGAATTTATCGCATTCACCAAGGGTGTCAATAGAGGAATCTCCATGCCAATACCTCTGGTACATGTCATCTTTAGCCTTCCGAGTTTTTCGCTTGGGCCTTGTAGCCGGGTCTACTTCATCAGGAGAATTTGTGCAGTAAGAGCACTAATAAAAAGGATCCCAAAAACAATGACCATGACGGTCTTTATAATAATGGACAGGATTTCCATTGCTCCGAAAGTATTTGACAAGCCTTTTTGGATCTGGTTCAGATATTGATTCTGGAACGCAAGGCTTAATCATGAATAGGGTTTGGAAGATGGAATGGCTTTCTTCATTTTCTTTGCCAAATTTGATGGTAACAGTGCCATCATTTTTCCTTACGAATTCAAAATTAGAGGACAAGAGAGGTTTGTTGTTTTGGTGCAGCTTCTCATAGTTGGTGATCCAAGTCTCTAGAAGAAACTTGGCCAACTTCTCCTTGGGAATCTACTTGGGAACATAGAAATAGGAAGCCTGATCATTCTGCATAGAGATGAACATGGCATCTTCATTTCCATTCTGGAAATTGATATCCAAGGCATGGTTCTGTACTCGATAAACTATTTGGTAGTGGAGTGTGGCTACGATAGAATCAGCAGTCTGACGTGCTCCGATGAGCTAAATCTGGACCTTCAAAAAGGAGAGCAGCTAAGGATCTAAAAGAGTAATATTGAAATTTGCGTACATGGTTACAAAGATTGTCCCGGCATTTAGAGTAGCTTGGATAGTGCCAATACAAGTGTGTTAGTATTCTAAGAATTGAGTATCTAGTAGAGCCATTCTAGTTACAATCGGTAAGCCTTTTCGGCCATGAAAGGTGAGTACAAGTCAAACAGCCCCAAATGGATATGAGAATATCCTTACTGAGTCCACTGCTTTAGGAACTCTAGAGGAATTTGAAGAGTAACAAAGTACTCCTTTTCAGTGGCTAGAATGGGGTGCTAGTCAAACTTGGAGGACTGCACATACTCTTTCACCTCTTTAGGAGTTTGACGAATAAGATGTCGTATTGATCAAATGGGGGAGAAAGATGAAGATGGCTTAGCAAAAGCAGAGTACGGGTTCATAAGAGGAAGCTATGTTTCGGAAACCTTTGTATCATCACTAAGAGAGACTTCATAAAGATAGTCAATTTTAGAAGCATTTGATACTTGAAATTCTGAAAGAGAAGAGGATGATGGGGATGCAGTAAAAGTAATGGGAGCATCGAGGATTTCAGGTTTGGTCATGGTATGGAAAGAGTCTTCTCGGCACTGGATTCACCTTTTAAGTGCATGGAACGTACCAAATTACAAATGAAACCAAGGCTCTGATACCAATGAGAGGACCTATGCTTAAAACTAGGGAAAACTAAGTAAGTTGCTGTAGGTATGCCTTCTCACAGTGGACAAATCTCTGTTCAAACCCTTTAGGGATAGCCTTTTAGTAGCAAACTACCCAGAGATTTAGTTCAGAGCATAGAGACACTCGGGGATGCCAGGATGATAACATTTCTAACTAGCTGAGCTGCATTTCTTAGAGGATCCTACTAAGCTAGAGAAGAGGAAGTGTTTAAAGAGAAATAGAGACAATTTTCATAAACACATGTGAGATAAAATTATCATAGATGTATCAATTTGGAGTTTTTTATGGCATTAACTCATTTTTTTTACTGTAATTGATTTAAACTCATTTATTTCTAACCAACGATATGATCTTTTCCTATAAGTATATTAAAGCAGTAGAGTTCAATGGGGAAGATTATCCAATCAATCTTAAAACTGTAGTATAGATGACAATTCAATTCCAAACTTTTCAGTTTTACAGAATTAGCCCAAGACTTTTGTGTGAAATTTCAACGTAGTCCTTTCGGCTAATTTTTGTTGAAAATTGTAAAAGTGGTGGTGTGCTGTGTTAGTAATTTCCGATGAAATCACTTTTGATTAGCCTCTCTCTGTTTTTTTTTTAATAGTGAAAGTCATTGAATTATGGTCAAGCACGAATTGCCAAACTACATCATCTGTTTAAATACAACTTAATCAATAAGGACCTCGCTGGTCATGGTGTGGTCCAGGACACCGTCTGCATATTTAATGAAGGCAAAAACATCTCCCCATTGAGAATGTCATTTGGGAAACAGCTCTTCAGTCTTCAAAACGATAGCGACTTAGCCTGCCTCTTAGCTTATGACTAAGTAGGTAGGAAGATAACATAATTTATAACTCTAAACCCGTGTCTAAGTAAAACATGTTAGGCTTTCTTTGAAAAAATAATAAAAAAAACCAAAAAAAATCGTGGGGATTCCAAGACTAACAAGGCATGCCAAACAATCACCTTTCGTATTGAGAAACCTGTTAAATCACCGAGAAAGTCCTGGCACAAGAATCTGTAATTCCGTGACGAGTGCTGTAAAACATACTCACCTTCAAGCAAAGTGAAAAATGCAAATATATCCGTATCGACGACAACTTCGAGGTCTTCGCGAACTGAATTTGGGTTTCGTCCCTCGTGTCCTACTACATGGTCGCGAATATTTTACAAATTTTTTCATCTAATAATATTGACGTTTTCAAAATGGCTGACCTGAGTGAATTGTGGGATCAAGTTGGCCCTGTCCTTATCGCTGCCTAACTTGAAAGGGAAAGGAAACGGACTGAGGACCCGCGGGGGCTGACGTCGCACTCAATGCTCGATGGCTCGTCCCTCCCGAGTTTCCAAAACTGGTCAGACATATCTCCTGTCTGTCCTACCAACATCCTCTTCAGGTTCACGCGACTCGAATAGTCAATGGGACTTGGAAAAATCACACACGTCCTTCTCGAAAAAGGAGATGTGAAATGAAAGGAAAGGCCGGTGCTTACGATATCAAAGTCAAAATTGCTGCAAGAGTTACGCTCATTTGGATTTGTAGGCAGAAGGGTCTGTGAATGTCAATGGAAAAAGGCACTTTTTCAGTCGACTAATAGAGGAGGAGGAGGAGGAGGAGGAGGAGGAGGAGGAGGAGGAGGAGTTGGCTCTATATTTGGCAGGAGAATGTAATCAAACGGTGATTTTGATGGAGATCATGAGGGTTTTGAGGGTCATCATGAGAGTCCGCGGAAGGGGGGGAACGTATTCTAATCGTATAGTGCACGGCATGACTTCGATCGGTTTTCTACTTAAACTTCAAAACTCAAATATTCATTTACTTTTCTGCATATCACTGTCATGTTGTGTATAGGGTGTGCTAAACCTTCTCTCTCTAGTACTCGAATAGAATCAGATGAGGATTCTGGCTTGGCCCTTCCTTTGGAGTGAGGATTTTTCAAAGGTTTAAATTGTTTAGACCTAGCTGAGCTGAATCGGGCAAAATTAGCGTCTCTAGTCCATCCAAGTTATGGTGACTTAGCTCATCAACAGGTCTGCTTTACGGACGAGCCTTCAAATGACAAATTATTGAGGTCGATGACTAAAGCACATGAGATCAACTATACTAATCACAGTGAAAATGATACGTCATTCTTGTACGTCTGATAATTTATGTCGAATGCGCTTTCTAAATTCTCATAGGTTTTTCCTGAATCTGTCGCATGAACAAATTTCACGTCTAGACGACATGACATGACTAGTCATCTTTAGTCAGTTGCGGAGGTGGGGTGAAGAGCTTACCATGATGGTCTTGGATTGATCTAATTGGCAACAGAATAGCTGTAAGTATCAAGTAAACATAGCATACTGAGTAGAAGCCAGAAAACAGAAACCTTTCCAGTTCAAGGAATGATGCTCCCTTTGTTCTTTTTAGGAAACATGTGAAGCCACACGTAATCGACAATTCTGGATTCGCCATCTATCAATCTTCTTAAAGTTAAACTGCTCATATACCATCACTTGTCAAAATGTTGCATGGTTCTTCACATGAATCTGAAATCTCAACCTCTGTTGTTCGCATTAAACCAGCACGAGCGAATGATGAGTGCAGTGCTTTTTACATGACTTGTTTCGGACAGAGTGCTGTTCTGGACCTTTCAATACTAGGGGAAGAGCACATGGGTTTCATGTGGGGAGAAGAGCAAGAGAAAGCATTTAATTTGCTAAAAGATAAGTTGACTAATGCTCCTTTGTTATCTTTGCCGAATTTCAATGCTACTTTGGAGATAGAGTGCGATGCTTCTGGTACAGGAATTGGAGCCGTGTTGATGCAAGGAGGGCATCCTATAGCTTATTTCAGCAAGAAATTAAGTGGAGCCACATTGAATTATCCTACCTACGATAAGGAGATGTATGCTTTAGTGCGAGCTTTGGAGACTTGGCAACATTATCTATGGCCGAAGGAGTTTGTGATCCACATCGACCATGAGACCTTGAAGTACTTGAAAGGGCAGCAAAAGTTGAATAAAAGACATGCCAAATGGATGGAGTTCATCGAGACTTTTCCATATGTGATCAAGTACAAGAAAGGTAAGGAGAATGTGGTAGCCGATGCACTTTCTCGAAGGTATGCGATTCTAACTATTTTAGAAGCAAAGTGTTTAGGTTTTGAGCATATCAAGGGCTTATATACTGATGATGATGACTTTGGGAGAGTATTTGAAGCATGTGAATATACTGCATTTGATAAATTCTATAGGCGTGAAGGTTATCTTTTCCGTGAAAACAAGCTATGTTTGCTTAAGTGTTCTTTGCGTGAATTGTTGGTGCGAGAAGCGCATAGTGGCGGTTTAATAGGACATTTTGGCATTAGTAAGACTTATGAAGTGCCACATGAACATTTTTATTGGCCATATATGAAGAGAGATGTCACATGTGTCTGTGAGAGATGCATTGCTTGTAAGCAATCGAAGTTTACAACTAAACCGCATGATTTGTATACACCATTACCTATTCCAACGCATCCTTGGACTGATATTTCTATTGATTTTGTGTTAGGATTGCCTAGGTTTAAGTATGATAGAGATTCTATTTATGTGGTTGTTGATCGGTTTTCAAAGATGGTTCATTTTATACCTTATCATAAAACTGATGATGCATCTCATGTTGTTGATTTGTTCTTTAGGGAGGATGTACGTTTTCATGGCATGCCTAGATCGATTGTTTCAGATCGAGATTCTAAATTTCTTAGCTACTTTTGGAAACCATTGTGGAAAAAACTAGGAACACGATTGTTATTTTCTACTACTTGTCATCCACAGACCGATGGTCAAACCGAGGTAGTTAATAGAACTTTAGGGGTATTATTGCGTGCTATTATTAAAAAGAACATAAAATCTTGGGAAGATTGTCTGCCGCATGTTGAATTTGCATATAATAGGAGCATGCATTCTACTACTAAATTTACACCATTTGAGGTTGTCTATAGTTTTAATCCGTTAACTTCGTTAGATTTAACCCCTTTACCTGTTGATGAGCGTGTGGATTTAGATGGAGCAAAGAAAGCTGAATTTGTCAAGGCATTGCATGAGAAGACGCGCGCAAATATTGAGCGCAAGACTGAGCAATATGCAAGGCAAGCCAACAAAGGGTGCAAGGAAGTAGTGTTTGAACCCGGCGATTGGGTTTGGGTTCACATGCGCAAGGAGCAGTTTCCTGAGCAGCGACATTCTAAGTTATTACCGCGAGGGGATGGACCATTCATGGTGTTGGAAAGAGTTAACAATAACGCTTACAAGCTTGATCTTCCAGGTAAGTATGACGTTAGTGCCACATTTAATGTTTCTGACTTGACTCTTTTTGATGCAAGTGATGATTTGAGGGCAAATCCTTTGCACGGGGGAGGGAATGATGTGGAGATCGAGCCATATCGAGGAGGAGGTGCTAGGGACCCGTTGTCTATTTCGACTGGTTCAATCACTCGAGCGCGGGCTAAACAATTTAGGCAAGCTGTTGGCGTCATGGTTCGTGATCTTTGGCATGGAGATGACCTTGGATCAAATCTTGAAGAATCTTGAAAATCTTGGCGTAATTTTTGGCATGAAGATGACCTTTGATCGAATCTTGAAGAATTTTGGAAATCTTGGTGCAATTTGATTATATGATCACTAAATATTTGACCAAGTCAAAAAAAAAAATTATATTCTTGTTTAAATATTTTTAGATAATGACGCATTAGATTTCTAGGACTGGTTTTAGGGTTTGTGTGGTAACTAAAAAGCCTATATAAAGGACTGGCCAACTTTCTTTGAGAGACATATTTTATTTTTGAGGAAAAGAATTGAGAGGTTTTCTTTGACTGCTCTTTTGAGGACTTGATCTTATCAAGATTCTCTTGTGGCGGTTGATTCGATTTATCAAGCGAGAGAGCGAATTCTTTCGCTCGTGGCGTCTATAACGTTGGTTGGTTGACACGCGTTCGTCAACAGGTCACGTTCATACCGAGATTACCAATCACAGGTTTGATTGGAGGTCGAGGTTCGCAATTCGCACTATCCGGGCCTTCGTAGAACGATCTTTCCGCAACGATTCACATCAAAATGAAAAAAGAAAGAAAAAGAAAAGAACCCATTGGACCCTGGAATCGACTTTGGAACCTATGAAAGATTAGGTCTAGGTTCCGATGGATAGGTTCTAGATTCCAAAAAATAAGGAACCTGTACCCCGATAATGGGTTTCAGGTTCCAGACATAAACCTGTAAGGAACTTGGAACCGCTTACCTCTAATCAATACAATGGGCTTGTGCTTAGAAGTTAAAGTCTTCCTAGTGCATTGAGACTTGGCTACACGCCAAGGTGTATCCACCTTACACAAATCCAAAAGAAAATGCCAAACCAAAGCATCATCCATGAACACGGTGGAACTCCCATCTTAGACTTTAAGTGCTTCTAATCTAAAAAAGATGGATATCCCGCAATAATTTCCCTTAGTGGATCTTCCAACAAAAACTACAGTCTACCAGTATACCGAATCCCGTACTATTCTTAATGGGTGGAACTTTAGGTGGTCAAGCTTCACTATCGGGTTTTTCAATCGTTTCTTTCATTCCATCCAGCTGAGAAATGACGTATTTCAGCTTTTTGAGACAAATCTCATCAGCTACTCGGGAACTGTAATCGCACTTCTCAAATGGGCGGTATTCACATGCACTTTTGATTTCATCTCTCGATGTTACTTGGATGTCCTTGATTAGTTGCATGAATTCACGGCAATGGTTGTTGATAAATTCCTTTCTGGGACCAGCAGGACTAGCTAGTTCGTCCGTCACTCCACCGGCTAGCTCCAAAACCTTTATAATTCTCTTCTCAACATTTTGAAGCCACTGCAACGATGTGTTTTGTGTTGGAGAATCCATGGACACTACACTAACAGTCACTTTTGTCCTTTTGCACTGAACCACCTGTAGGTTTTTTGATGAACCACTCAGCTGACAGCCTTGCATAAACCCCCAGGTTAGTAGGGAAAAAAATAAGAATCTTCCATACCAAATAAAGCATAGATCTTTCCTGGATAATAAACAAAAAATGAACCATCATGTCAGGTAACTAAGTGCATCAAAAGTTCATAACTGTGCATTGGAGCCAGAAAATGTGTGAAAATTAAAGAACAAGAGTACTGCAATAAATCGTGAAAACAATAAATGTTAAGCATAATATTAAAGATCTAGATTGCTGTATTTGTCATTTGCGCGAAGTTCCAAATTCTGAGAAAGAACAGGAGATTACTCATCCAAGAGAATGTGGTTAATAAATGAACATTTCTATTAAAAGAACCAAACAGTTCCTTCTCATAAGTTCAGAATCATGATTGACAACAATATAACCTTTGACAGCAATCTGGGAAATCTTTCTAGTTACTGCTTATCACCATACACTGTATTACTGATATCACAAACTAAGGAAGTTCATTATGAGTTATGGTGTGAATGTCAAAGGCTGATCTTCTCTTGACTTGCTTGAGAACAAGGTAAGTTCAGCCTTTGTTCAGTCCCTTACTCAAGCTGAACTTAGCCTGATTCAAGTGAGCAAAGCTAAGCCTAAGGGTAACATGAGTGTTAATCTAACAGCATCACTACATTAGACACTTGACGTGAGAGCTAGAAAGAGAGCACTGCAACCAAGTGCATGTATTCAACTGATTAAGATTGTGACTAATACCATTGATTATGGTCTCCCCATCATCATTAGAAGTGCACCTGTTCAATGACAGACTTAATGTAAATTAAGATCCAATACTACCAACTACATTCTATGATTTATGTGCTAGTGAAAAGGAGGTGGAGACATTTCATAGGTTCAATAAGTTTGGATGTCAAACTATGATGCTCAATTGGCCATCCTCCATGTGGACCAATTTCTTCACAAGAATGTAGAAGAATCAATAGGTTTTAATAGGCAAAATAAATAACTCTGAAAGAGATTCTCACGAGAAGGTTGATAAGGTGAAATTCATGTTCAATGGGAGATTCTGTTGATCATTCCTCTGGATCCTACCCTTTTCTTTATCTCACTGCTTACATCAGCAATGAAATCCACATAAAAAGGTCTTGGGTCGCAACAAGAACACCAGAAGGTGCTTACACTGTCTGTGTCACCATCATTTTTAAGGAAGTAGAGAATATGGCTTGCCTTCGATCGTAAATCAAAGAGAAGCGCTACTGAAATTGGTCATATCCATTTTACAAGCAATTTACCAACACGCTCATAATAGCCACCATTCTTTGAAAAGCTAAGCTGCAAAATGCTAGAAAATGTTCCAAAGTACATAAACAAAGAAACAAGTAGGAGAAACTAGATAGGTACAAAAAGTACATCATGCTTCTAGAGACAAAAACCCTCAATATCTCTGCACATTACAACAAACCTTCTTCCTTTTCCCTCAATAATTATCTGCTTCTCTATACAAATGATGGCCATGCTAAAAGAAGTCATTAAAGACAGGATGCACTCAAAAACATAAAGACACCCTAACCATCCTCTCGGTCGTCAAAAATGTAAAAAGGAACCAAGATAATAAGGTCGTTGCAGTGTCACCACTGGCCTCAATAATTTTATCGGACAGTTGGTACGCAACACAAAATCGGCTGATGCAAGATGAGATGAACACTCATACATAGAACACCTCGAAAGGCACCGTGAGCCAACAGATGGGTTCCCCGTTCTTCGACAAAACGATAGAGAAAAAAACTAACTTGGACCTCATCTAATCAAGTTCCACTCCGAAAACAGAGTCGATTCGACATACCCAAGCAGTGCTTGGCAAGCACTACGCCGTTGAAGAAGCAGAAACAGGAGCAGATTCAGAGCTCGCCGCGGATGAACTGACAGCCGGCGCTGCTCGCCGGCAGAGCAAAATCGTTACTTGTGGGGGGCGGCAGGGGCTAAGGATGGTCAATCGTCGAGCAACTTCCGGAGGCGAGACCTGACGAAGTCGCTGCGAGCTTTGGCACGGGCTTGGGAAGGACAGGTGAATGCCGACCGCAATCAGGGAGGCGCCGGCGGCGAAGACGCCGATCGTCGCCGCCAGTTGCCTCCGCGTCGGCGGGTACGCCCGCATTACCTTTCCTCCTCGTTCTCTTCCTGGGGCCTCGCCACTATAAACGGGCCGGTCGGGCCGGCCTTCCGCCAAAATCTAAGCCCGCCAGAGAAGATCGGGCCTCGAGATGTTGGGCTCGAATTAGAAGGCCCGGACTGGACAGAAGGCTTTCGGGCCCCTATTGCATTGATTCGGCCCGGTGGGCCAAGCTCCGATTCTGTATTGAATAGAGCTAATATGGAGTTTGGTTTGGGAATATTATGATTATTCCAAGTACCAAAATTGGATGGGTTACAAGTTAGGCAAAGTAAAAATTACCCTATAATAGAACATAATATTTTCTTCATAATGTTTTTTACTTAATATATTTACAATATTTCTTAAAGAACATAACTAATCCAACACTGTGCTAATAAAGTTAGATATTGATTAAAAGTATATTACCATTTTTATTCGTAATAATTAATAGTAATTGTTATACAATAACAATACACAAATCATAAATTAATTATTTCATATTGTAAAATGGCGTATATTGAAACTATTAATAAATTGGGTTCACAGCTATGAGTTAAGCTTTAAAAATGAGTTAATCTAAGCTTAAAATAGATCATACCTTTAATTAATGATCACATGTAACTAAATTTATAATACCAGTTATAATTGTAAGTTGAAATTTCATGATCGATGATTTCCTAAATACAAATAACTAAAATTATAAGACTCGGTATATTCATATTTTCTAAAATTGATCATTTTATCATGGATTATTATTCAACTATTTGCCAAATCCCAAAAGAATCACGTGCTTATAGTCGCAAGACAAATTTGACCCCACCCAGTTTAAAAATAGCCGTTGTTATCTTTTTCGTCCAAGTAAGCGGTAGTTGATGTGACCAACCGTATCAAGATTGTGTGGCATGGCAATGTGACCTTTTTTTATTATAAAAACTTTTTCACAAGAAATAATTGTTTGAAAATCAAAAGAAAGTTCTTTCAAAAAATAAGGAGTGATACTGTTTTGGAGAGGGATTTTGAGGTGCAATTCATAATTAAGATTGACTAGTGGTCGATCTAGAAGGAAGATTGTGTATTAGACCTACTAAAAGTTACTATCTTGGTAACTCATTCACCTATGATAGTTTCTAGCTTAAAAGAATTGAATGATGCAAGAACAAACGTTCCTAAGGGGATCACTCCTAGCTAAGCCTGGAAGAATTCCTGCCAAATCAATCACTAATGAGTGGGCGTTCTACTAGGGACTTGAGTTAAAACTCTTAGGCTGCGTTTGGCAGTTGGGATAAAATTCGGGATATGATATGATTTATCCTATCCTACGTTTGGTGCTCGCTCAGGATATGATAAAGTCGGATATAAGGGGAATATAAGTAGGATAAAATTATCCCATGGGGAGGTGGGATAAATGTAGATATGATTTATAATGTCCATAATAGGAAAGTTATTTTTCTCGAATAGCAAACTTATTAAATTAACAAAATTGAAATTATATTTCAATATAAATAATATTTGAATTATAATTTAACAAATTAAAAATAAAAAAATAGAAATTTATTTTTAATTAATCTTATTTTAATTTATATATTCAACTTTAATTCTATCTTACAATAAACATTCAATCTATAAATTAAATATTCATATTTATAATATATTTTAGGTATTTTTGTATTTTAGATATGTTAGTACAGTTTACTATTTGATAAAAATTTATTAAAGAATGATGAAAGGGGAAAAAGAAATAATAAAGAAAAGAATATAAAAAAGAGGAAAAATAAATTAAAAATAAATTAAGGAATTGTGTTACGAGAGATTTTCATCATCTCCATTTATGAACATTTAGGTTCATTTATAATGATATGCCATTTATATCTAAAAAATGTATTTGATATGATGTGAATATATCCAACTTTAATACTGCGACTCACCAAACACTTGGACATGATATTAAAAAAATCTCAAGATTTCATATCCTATCCTATCCAGTCCTATCCCGATTAGAAATTCGGACGACCAAACATAACTTTAGTGGACTTAGGCCGAATTTTCCTTTTTTACAAAAAGGAAAATTAAGTCACATACACCACTGCCTGCGGTGGCTCAGTTGGATAAGCACTCTCATGACGTCTGCCCAGGACGGAGGAGTTCGAATCCCACTGGTCGCACGGGATCTTAAGCGCGACGTCGGGGTGGTGGGTCCTCCGCAAGCGTCGCTCCAGGGTTTACTCGCCGGCTGCCGGCTGTACGGGGTTCCCTGGGTATCAAAAAAAATAAAATTAAGTCACATACCATGCACACGTCTATATGTTTGTCGTCATTGTATAGGGTGAAGTAAGTCTTCTAAACCTTTGCGTTGCATTTTATTTACTTTTTCGTATATTTGGTCGGTCCATGATGGGTATAGGTCAATTAGGAAGTTAATACCATGATCATTTTGATTTAGAAGTAAAATAATTGAGTCCTTAAAAAAAAATATTTAGAGAATTTTCTTTTAATTTAGGTTTTTTATTTTCATAGCTGCGTCATAGGTCGTTATTTCCCAAGAAATTTGTTGTTTAAAAAAAAGGAAAAAAAAAACTTTGGAGAATTTGTTTTCAATTCATGTCTTTATTGTTCTTATTAGGGAGTTTCAAATTTTGGCTTTTCCTAGTTTATGTTTAGGAAATTTGGTCCTTGCTAAGGTGTCCTATTTTTTATTTTTTAATTTTAATTTTAATTTTCTAGTTCTTTTTAAAAAAATTCCTTCTTGTACGGGCTTTTCGTGAATAAATGAAAAAAAGAAAACAAATGAAAACATAGATTAGAATGTTGTCCTGGACTAGCTCTCTATTTACACCTCGTGCTTACATGTTCTCAGCCCTTTGAATTAGGTGATTATGGAGCAATCCTGCTCACCCATCCGTACATGGTCAAGAGCTAGAATGACCAATCAAAATGGAGTGTTGGACCATGTTGCTAATATTGACAATGAAATAAACAAGCGAATTGCAAGCCTCTAAAGTCAAGTTGACGAGCAGTGTGCTACTATAGCTTCTCTCATCAAGCAAAAGCGCCAAGATGACATGGAAGTGCCATCTTCAGTGGGAAATTTCGACCCGAAGGAAAGAGCCAAAAGGACTCTTAAACCATCTCATTTTCCTGAAGAAACCGAATTTGATGCCACAATGAAAATGTTGGTGACGTATTTGGAAGGAAGAATATCTAACCTAGAGGGTTTGCCTCACAAGACCAAGGAGGGTGAAGAAGCCAAACACACATGATTCATGGTCCTAAGTACCTTGACAGGGCATGTTCTATTGCACCCTTTGTCACGCCCCGACCCTCCACGGTCGAGTGACAACCTGTGCCCATTGAACCTTTACTTATCCTTTGGTCATTTGATTGCGACGTTCCAGGAGACGTCGCCGACCCAAATTGTAATACCACTACAACGCACAAGCGAAAACGTGAGCAAATCTTCAATCATCACATAACAGGGATAGTTAAAACATAGCTATATATATATGTAGAAAAGCTTCGTGAGTCATCATCTCATACATGGTGAGTTCAAAATTAAACAATCGGCTTCACATATCTGACACGTCTAA
The DNA here is from genome assembly GCA_014182365.1 of Eucalyptus tenuipes. Lineage (NCBI taxonomy): Eukaryota > Viridiplantae > Streptophyta > Magnoliopsida > Myrtales > Myrtaceae > Eucalyptus > Eucalyptus tenuipes. Next base: position 29,220,914 of record CM024547.1, on the reverse strand, counting down.
TCGCTACGCCACGGCCTCCTTCAAAAAGGGCCCGGGGGTATATCCACACCTCTAATACTACAAGGGTGGTTCAAAAAGTGCTAACACCCCACGTCTACCTAAGCCCCAATGGCCTCCGAGGTCCAGGTCTCCCACGCGGCAACTAGCGTGGGGTCGATCTCGGGGTCAGACACCTCTCCATCGGGAACGTCCCCATCCTTGGCATCCCAATTGATGCCGCCCCTAGATCCTCCGACACCCAACAGACCATCGAAGCCGTGGATGGGACCATGGCTCTCGCCGCCTACCCAAAAATACCAGATCACGAATCGGTGTGGCACGAGGTTAGACAAACCCTCATCAACCCAAATGGTTGTGACATATCGTATATAGTGCGCGTCGGCTGCTCCTACTATTGGGTACTCCGTCACCTCTTGACTATGCTCGACAGGGAGGCCAAAATGAATATGATGGAATGGTTTGGCCAGTCTTAAGGCTTGAAAACATTTCAACAACAAATATGAGATAACCTGAATGAGTGAACTTCCTAAACCTCGCGTAGGGAAGTCGTTCATCTCAGAAGCGCCCTAAACATGCAATTGTCTATCGATGGCGAAACATGGCAATGCTCCTCTTGCTTTACCCTCATTATTCTTATAATAACAAATCTATTATATAGGGCCATCAAAACAGATGTATAGGCAATTCCATAACATATATTCCATGCTCACAAGCCAAATATACGAATACGCATTATGATTCAAATCATACGCTCATGTCATGCAATAATCCGGACTTGAACACATACGAATCTCATGCACTTTCCACACGTGGCGTCTCGAGAATTGTATGGCATCCCATACTACCATGCAATCCTCAAGACCATACTTTCAAATTATTATGGCCACTCATGACCCAAAGAACCCAAAGGTTCACAAATCATCCGGCGTAACCAGGCATCGTCTCGCCCCATCGAGCACGGCATCCCGTTGACTCGGAGGCATTCCTATAAGGAGTTTCATTCCGAAATCCATCCACAAACGGCATTCCGTTGATTCGGGGGCATCCGAACTTAATCAGGTATCATCTTGCGTAAAACGCCTCAAGACAGGTTCACACTCCACGTAAAACGCATCAGGGTCTTAGGTGATCACACGGGCATACCATCACATACTCAAATTCTTATCTTTCTCATTTAGCCCATGCGATAATCATGCGATATGCACTTCGCTTGTCATATCCATCATTCCATACGCGTGCATTATTTGTATCACACACATATGCACCATTCTCTTGACAAACTCAAAACATATAATCCACATGTTATGTTTAACCACAAATTCACATGACACATATTCCATTTATCATTTTTAACCATTAATTCACATGGCAGATCATCCAATTGACATGAATAATCACTAAATCGCATGTCACATAATCCAAACAACATGTTTAACCATAGAACCACATGTCACATAACCCGATTAACATGTTTAACCACAAAACTACACGCCACATAACCCGATTAATATGTTTAACCACAAAACTACATATCACATAACCCGATTAACATGTTTAACCACAAAACTACACACCACATAACTCGATTAACATGTTTAACCATAGAATCACATAGCATATAACCTAAATAACATATTTAACCATAAAATCACATGGCACATAACCTAAATACAATATTTAATCAAAATGCGGCGGTAAAATTAGGATCCCGATCAGAAGTGATCGTTCCGGAACCCCATGCAACCATATTATCTGCCTCACGTACAGCTCGGCATACCAATCCATGGTATAATCTTTTTGCACAGCAATGAAGTGAGCTAACTTGGTCAGTTGATCGACCACAATCCAAACGGAATAATTACCTCTCTGACTCCTTGGTAGTCCTATCACGAAGTCTATTGTGATATGCTCCCATTTCCATTCTGAGATCTCCAATGGTCGCAGCAGTCCACCAGGCTTGTAGTGTTGGGCTTTCACTTTGTAACATCCTCTATTTTGGCCCTTATTTTGGTCCCAACTAGGAGGCTAAGTTAGATAGGCCTTAGGTTAGTCAAACCTTCTTAGAAAATAAGTGTGAACAAGTGTGAAAAGCATTAAATGAAGATGATGAATGTAGAGGCTTATGTACCCCTATAGCTTAGCCTAGTTATAATCCTAAACTGAGTAAGAGATCTTGAAGGCCAAAAAATGGACTACACATTCATTGGAAGAAAGAGCAAGCAAGTCAAACCTTCTTAGACAAGATAATAGCACATTAAATACATTTGACTTCTTGTTATTTAATGTCGAGATAAAATATCCAACCTAACCTAAGACCTAGTTGAAAACTTGGGAAATGAGGATGCCCGACAATTAATGCTTCTTAAACAAGTGGGACTTCTCCTTTTCCCAGCTAAGGTTGCCACCTTTGATTTTTGAAATTTCTAGACCTCTGCTACTTGCCAATTTTACACAGATTTTTTTTTTTGTGCGAATTTAAAGAAACTTCCTTCATGAAAGTTGTTCTAAACATCTTGATCTAAAACATACTTAAATTTCATATTTTTTCTGAGGTGAAATGGTAAGGACGAAGGCCAATCATTCATCGTCTGGATCCTGTCCCGTGTAGTGGAAACGGTGACCAGGTTGCCTTCTCGAATTCTTAAAAAATATTCCCTTTCGAATTTGGACATGCTTCCTTCACAAAATTTTTAAACGACATCCATATATACAACATATTAAAATTTCAAATAGTTTTGTGAAGATTTGGATTTCAAAATGAGTCTCTCTCTCCGACTATTGAATCTGCTCGACGGACGAATATTTGGGTTGTGTTCAATGATTTACTTCTCTTTTCACAACACGAATTTGACTTAACTTCCTTCATGAAAAATGTCTTTTAGGGTATTCTCTAAAGCATATTAAAATTTCATAATTTTTTGATTCCGTTTGAAAAAGGTAAAGACATTGATTTTGGAAATTGTTTAAAACTATTTTTCTCACCCAAGAGATATGAGTCACGCCCAAGCTTGGACTCAAGTCCTTAAATGCCATGTTGAGGTGTACCTAATGATATCTTCCTCGGCCTCAGAATCAACTTGGACGATAGGCTTTTCTAGATTGCCTTCTTGAGAAAAGGAAAATTGCCTTCTTAAAGAAGGAAAGGAAAGTAGAAAGAAAATTCTAGAATTCTTTCATGAAGAAGGTGAGGTGTCCCTTGACTTTTCAAAGGTCATGATTGTGGTCCAAAATATCTTGGATATTCTAGAAAAGTGGCATATACATGGACCAATTGGAGAGCACTACACGAGCCCTCATTAATAACCGAATATTCTAGAATTGCCTAGTTGGCAACCTAAAGTAGCTTCATCATTAGACTTCATTAAATGTCCATTAAATGTCAGGTATTGGTGGACCAATGAGAGAATGAAAAACGAGGCATAATCGATGATGCCTAGGAGCCTAGATTGCCAAGTAAGGCCTTTAGCTTGGCCAACTCATCTTCTAGGTATAATCATGAGGCAAAGTAGGCTTGCCACCCAAGGAAAGTAGGCAGGACACTTGGAAACATGGGAGAGGACTGCTTGGCTTGGTAATGATGGCTCCAAGGGCTATAAATAGGAGGAGCACTTCCCATTTTCCTCACTTTGCTCCCATTTTCTCCACCCTGCTTCTCCTAGAACACCCCTCCTCCCTCCTCACGCTCTCTCTCTTTCGGCCTTCAAGGCAAGCCGTCCATCTTGTGTAGTTCGAGCTTTAGTTCAAGGTTCATCTAGGTAAGTAGAATCTCTAACTCTTGGCTAGGGCGATAGCCTACATCGTTGAGTTTAGTGGTGTGCTCACCCATGGAAGCCGTGTATGTTGTAATGTTCTTTTGTGTGTTTGCTCATGTTTGCATGCTTAAGTGTGTTCACGCCCCGAGACGAGGTCAAGGTTTGCTCGGCTAGGAATCGACGTCAAGTCGTGATGGCCTAAGCATGCGACCCAAGCCACGAACCAAGAATCGTTTCCGACATATTTTATAATATGATGTTGAGGATCATGGCACACTCACTTGAATGAGCACGCCCTCGGGCCTTGCATACGATGGCTAAGATAAAAGATGAAAAACCGGCTTTTGTGATGTACTTGTGTGTGCACTTAAAGAGGAAAAAGCGCTCGTTGCCACATAGCGTTGGGGGCGATGCCTCGTTCATTGAACGGGATGCCCTGGTTGAGCCAGGATGCCTGGGTTGAGCCCGGATGCCTTGGTGAGCTAGCACCAGGATGCCTCGGTTGAGCCGGGATGCCCTGGTTGAGCCAGGATGCCTAGCTTGAAGCTGGATGCCTCGATTGAGCCGGGAGGGTTTGGTTGAGCCAGGATGACGATAAATTAACTTGCATGAGTGCTGCTATATGCATAAGTATGATATGTTGATGTGTTCATTGACAAGCTGAAGGTAAGCATGCATTGAAGTGTGTTGCAATGGACATCTACATGTAGTTGAGGTGTAGCAATAAGTTTGCTAATCATCTACCATTGATGTTGCATTGCAAGTGTTGTACCTACTAGATTTTGACGATGAGATGTCCTCCTAGTAGAGAATTAGGGGTTTTACTTACTGAGTTTTCCCCAAAACTCACCCCTCATCCTTTCAGTCTTGTAGGCGTGGAAGTCTCACGTCAATTTTGGGAGTTGCAATCTCTTTAGAGGAGCTAAGGTTTACCTCGACCTTTTGAAGATGTGGTAGTTGTAAATATAATGGCCCGTAATAGAAGGGCATGTAAACGTAGCTAATGTAATTATGTGTTTGTAAATAGTTGTTTTCCTAGCTACTTGTTGTTGTCCGGGTGTTGTATGTACGCTTCCGCATGTGCTTAAAGAAAAAAAGATGGGACGGCAACGTGCTGGGACGTCGCGAAAATAACCTTTGCTGCTCGTGACCCTTGAGATGGAGTCGGGGTCGTGACACACTTGCTGGCATGTCAAATACTTTGCCACGTGTCTTGCGACGTCAGCCTTTATGCCATTCCACCAATAATACTACCAAAGGTTCCTGTACATTTTCGTACTACCTGGATAGATACTATAGTTGCTTTGGTGGGCGTCCGCTAAGATCTCTTCTTTGAGCTCTATATCGTTAGGTACACACAGTCATCCTCGGAACCTCAAGATCCCATCATCCGTCACTTGGAAATCTAGGTTCCTCTTCTCAGGGCTTCCTTGTGCAATCTTTTGGATTTTCGGATCCATCGATTGCAAGGCTTTAATCCTGGTTTGCATTTCGGGTTCAATTCGAAGAGTAGCCATAAGACTAGAAAGATGGCCTTCCTTGAATTTGAAGTTTGAATCCCGTACACCTTCGAGAAGTATCCACTCTCGAACCATCATTTGCACAATTGTTGACTTCCGACTGAGTCCATCCGCTACCTTGTTGGCATTCCCAAGATGGTATAGGATGTCGTAGTCATAGTTCTTGAGAAGTTCTATCCAATGCTTTTGTCTCATATTCAACTCCTTTTATGAGAACAGGTACTTCAAACTTTGATGGTCGGTGTAGATCGTGAACTTTTCTCCACACAGATAGTGTCTCCAAATCTTCAGAGCGAAGATAATCGCCGCCATGATTTTGGGGAATTCAATTGTAGGTGAACTTGAAGTGGGAATTGATGTTGAAGTAGATGATCAATTCTGGGCTTTGATTGATCTAAGGTTTAAGGTGAGATGACATGGTTTTGGCTAGACAAATTATGAGGTGACTGGTGCCACCAGACCAAACTGATCGGTCTAGTCCAATCCCCAATCCCAGGCCAGCTGGTCTAGTCCTCAATTCTAGAAATTGGGAACCGGTCCTCCTGGTCTGATTGTCGGTTCTTGGGTGAGACTGGACCGGATCGGGAACCGTTCACCCCTATTGAACATGAAAGAACTCATAATGAGAGATATCATAGATGGAGAAGAGACAATGTATGGGATGATTCTTTTGATCGCAAACTATGCAACACTTGGACCTCAAATCACATTATTTTACCTACGTGAGCCTGCTCTCATCCTCACTCTCACTCTCACTCTCACACTCAAGGAAGGGAATTCTTAGAGAGAGAAAGTAGAAAGAGAAACTCTAGAGAATGCTTGTATTGCCCAAATGAAGTGGACTATACAAGTGAAGGAAAGGGCTCCCTTGTTTATACAATAGTCCAACTATTTACAATTATTGATCTCTAAGACGATCTAACAATAGAAATGTCAATCATTGTTTAATTGATCTGACGTCGGAGATTTAATGGTTTTGATGAGCCTCTTCAAATCATTGATGTGGTGCTATTTGGTCTGTGATATATACACAAAAGATAAAAATTATGCTTTCCATAGAAGAGCTAAAGTAAACTCCTATAAAATTGAACCAAACACCCTCTTAGGTCGCCCGATTTCTAAGCAGGATAAGACTGAATATGATAGGATAATAAATTTAGAGATTTCTTCATATTCTATCCATTGTTTAGTGAATTACGGATTTAAAATCGAATATTCTCATATCCTATCATATCCACTGTTTGGTGAACTGTGGATTTAAAGTCGGATATTCTTATGAACAATTATATACTTGAAAGAAAATAAAATTAGAAAAGCACAAATTGACAAATCAGATAAGAGCAAAATCATCCAAAACGGAATATTTTTTTTCGAATCAACATATTCTCGCAAAATCTCACAAAATCAATCCATGATTATGCATTATATGTTAAATGCATAAAGAACAAAGCAACCTCACGCTCATATTTAGTTTATAAATGCAAAAAGGAGGAGGAGGAGGAGGAGGAGATCTCTGGAAGTAATAGCCCAAATATTTACTTGAAGAAATTTTCTCTTGCCGGGATTTTATCAAGATAGCTTCAAAATTTCCCCACAAGCTCCCTTTACAAGTGAAACAATCATCATGATTGACGTAGGAAATATGTACAAACCCGATATTCTATTCATCATGATAGTAATCAACTCGACTTTGTGTTTGTTGAATTACGTACATTAGTTTCTTTTTTCCTTTGAAAAAGTGACATTGCTTATGCTAATATGAGATGAGTCAATTAAGGATAACACGAGAGCATTAAAGAGATGAATGGATAAGGAGTCGGATTGCGTTGTAGCATATTCAAACGCAATGGCCATGATCTCGGTCCTGAATCTCATCCTAATCAGTAAGATCTCATAGACTCAAACGACAATGCTGCTAGAGTAAGTTGTAACATCAACCAATATCGTATACATTCAGTATAACACTTATATATGTAATGTTCATAGTAAGTTGCACGAGGAAAAGTAACAAAAAGTTTAACTATAGTCATGAAATCTTGTTTTAAGATTTTGTGGATGAAAAGTCTATTCCGAAAAGCAACAAAAGCATCACCAGAGCACTCGGTCAATAAACATGTTGGGGAACAATGCGTTATTGAATTGAATTTGACCACCCTCCAAGACAAACTTCAGTATAAGAAATGCAACACACTCTTTAAGTTCAGGATGTTTTATGCACCCAAAGGTCTCAAATAAGACCCAATATGACTACAGCTGGACTACACAAGAAATAACACCTTCAAAAAACATATGATTCCAATAAATATAAAAAAGAACATTGTTCGATGGTCCAAATCCATTGTGACTTATCACTCTAAATCATTACTCATTCCCTTCTATCATCTCTTGGAGAAGTAGTTCGACAAATGCCTTCTTGTCGTCTCCTTGAAATCCCAAAAAAAGATGAATATTCTTAGGATCTTTCATAATTTTTCTACATAATTTTATTCTATCCATAATACCTAGAGACATTTGAAGAAGCTCCTCATTAATTTTTCGTTTGTCATTATCCAAATCCTTTGCATGTCCGATGTGACTAGCGATCATCTCCATTGTCTCGTTAGCCTTTTCCAAGAATGAGCCAAAAGTTCCAACTATCTCCACTAACCTAACAGCCCATTTATCACTTGCTTTAGCCCTTTTCCTTCTTGAAGAATCAGAAACATTTTGTGTTTAAGAAGATGACAGTGGCAGTAACTTTTGACTTACACCATTAATTGCAACATCATCATGATTTTCACCTTCTTCATGATCTACAACAGCATGAGCTTCGGAAGGGTCTTCACTAAGATTTCCCTTGGCATGGTCTTTTCCAAATATGGTTGCTAGTCAATCATATTGAGGGAAAGACCTCCCTCTCAAAGAAGTAGCTCTTAGATAGACCTACAAAGAAATTATATTATTTTGTTAAAAAGAAAAAAGTTGTAAAGAAGAAAAATGAGAAGAAGTGACACAAACTTTGCAATATTTTTGCTACCATCCTCCAAATGAATATCAATACAATGCTTTTCTTGATCCCACCCAAAGCCACTTTGATACTTCAAATCATATATCCAATTGTACAACTTTTTCAACTTTTTCATCTTCGACTCTATGTGAGGAATTACCCTTGATGTCAGAACTAGGGAACTTTTCTGGAAACCACTTCTCTAATGTAATCATATAATCACTCTTGAAGCCGTTATCGGCTTTCGTTCCTCGTGCAACTAGTGTTTCAAAACCATCTAAAAGTGCATTTTCTGCATTTTCTTCATCTACTGTCTACACACGTTGGTCTTTCTTTGTTTCCCTTCCTTAAGTTTGATTGAAATCACTATCTCCCATTCCTAAACATCTTGTTCGAATTTTAGAAAATTTAATGATAGAGAATAGCACAGTAGAAAAAAATATAATGATAGAGACAACATAGTACTAAAAATTTAAAATGATAAAGCCATAAATCAAACATTAGCCATGGAAAATATGTCTCAATGATGAGAAACCAGTACCATATTACACATGTCTAATAGAAACGGAAAAATAATATATTACAACACAAGTCTTGCAACAATGGGAAGCAAATGATTTTTATAAATAATATCAAATAATACAACTCCTCCATGTTTTCGACTTGCATTCCACTCATTAACATTTTTATTGCCAAATTTTGCCTCCATTTCGTCCAATGATTTGATGGCTCAATAACATCAATTGTTTCCACATCTTCAATGGTGTTAGCAACTTCATTTAACTATGTATCAATTGGATCAATAGCCATTTCTCTTCTTCTCAGGTTGTGTATAAGCACAAGTTATGATTATTTGACCTTGTGTTTTAATTGGATAAAAAGATGGACTTCTAAGAATAGCCCATTGTAACTTAAGTAGACCAAAGCATCTTTTATAACATTTCTAGCTCGAGAATGCTTCATGTTGAAGTACTTCTTTGCGAATTTGGCATACAACATTTTGTCCACTAGGACAGGTGGTATCGAGAACCTCTGTAAGGAGCAAGAAAGCCCTCCCCATTTGTGTATCCAACATCTACAAAATAATAATTACCTAATAACAAATTATAACATTATTAATTGTCTTAGAACCGTCTATATGAAAAAGAATGCAACATATTGATAAAGGCTTATTTTACCAAGGAGAATGTTCAGACCATTGTATTTAACTAAAGCATCTCGAAGCACTGAATCTGTTATTGAGCCTTCCCATCCCTGTAAAACATAAACAAATCTCATGTCACGTGAGTGAACTCCTAACACTTTGGTTGCTATCTCACCCTTTCTATTTTGGTACCTTGGTTTATCAATTGCTCCTAAGCAACCCTAGAAACATGAAATTAATGAAATAACCTTATCTTTAAAGTATTAAATTAATCCATGTAATAACATAGCAAACGTACTTGAAACCATTTCCATCTCTCGTCGGTACATTCTTCTAGAACTAGTTCAGGTGAAACAAGAAGCATACTATGTATTCTTATCGCTTAAACTAAGTTAAAATACCTACTTATTGTCTTCCCAGATCTCATAAATCTAAACTTTACGACACAATTTTTCACATGATGGACAAGTATATGTAGGAATATCGGCATTTGTTCATCTATAGTCATAAGTCCATCTTCTTTGAACCCACCAATTGTATGTGCCAACTCACACAATAGAGTAAATGTATGTCTATCCATCCTAAGTTGTTCCACACAATTCAAGTCATTACTGTTAATGAGGTGGTCAAGGTCATCTAAATGAGCTTGTGTTCTGACAAATGTGTGATCCTTCAATATATAATTACGGTAGTGCCTTTCAGCAGCAATGGACACCACAATCATATACATCATACACAAAAGCAACATATGTAGATTAATCTATTCTAATATCAGAATGCTAAAAATTTCTTTTCAATGATCACGATCCATTTCCCATGAGATCGGATTTCTTCCAATGAACACACGATAACCAGCCATGAACATCTGATGCAAGGTGAACTTGCCTAGTCGGTATCAGCGTATCCCTCTATGTATGCATGGCATCTATTCTAATACAATAGTCCTCTACCATATGCATCTTCAACATTCTTCAAAATTGGAACCAATGCATCATAGTGTGCTTTTGTCAACGCACTCAATAATTGACTCATAACACTAAAAGTAAAAGATATGTCTGATCTAGTAATTATGAGATAGTTTGGCTTACAAACCAGTATCCTAAATCCCTAAGGTTGCGTTTGGTGATCATGATAAAATTCAAGATAGGATAAAATTTATCTTATTCTGCATTTGGTGTTTACTCAAGATAGGATAAAGTCGAATATAAAGGGCATATAGATTGGATAAAATTATCCCATGGAGTATGTGAGATAAAGGTGGATAGGATTTCTAATATCCATAATAGGAAAGTTTTTTTTTTCTCAAATAACAAATTTCTTAAATTAACAAATTAAAATTACATTTTTAGTATAAAAAATATTTGAATTCTAATACAAGAAATTGAAAATAACAAAAAATAAAATTTAGTTTTTAATTTAATCTTACTCGCCCTGAATGCCGAGTCTTTCTCCGCCGCCAACTCGACGTCATCGTCACTGAAAGATAAGGTCAAAAACTTGACTTTATCGAGCGTCTCTTTGATATTGAATTCAGTTTACGTCCCCTTTTTATTTATATATTCGAATTTAATTCTATCTTATAATATAAATTCAATATATAAATATATTTATTACATATTTAAGGTGTTTTAGTATTTTAGGTATATTAGTACAATTTTCTATTTAATAACATTTTATTAGAGAATGATGGAAGGGGAAGAAAGATATAAAAAAGAAAATTAATTAAAGAAAGAGGAAAATCAAATAAAATAAAATAAAAATAAAGTAGACGATTGTCTTGAGAGATTTTTACCATCTCCGTTTGTAAAATTTGTTATTCATATAGGTGTTTATACCAAACAATATATATAATATAATATGAATATATCCGACTTTATTATTACAATAACCAAATAGTGGATATGATATAGCAAAATTTCTTGGATTTCATATCCTATCCTATCCGGTCCTATCCTGGTTAGAAATTCAGACGACCAAATGTAGCCTAAAGATTGCAAAAAGCTCCCTCTCACCTGGTTAACTTGAGAAAATTGGATCTTGCGTTAAGGCTCCATTTTTTTTTTTTCGCGAAAAATAAATAATTTGGTAAATATTTTTTAAAAAAATTATCACTTAAGGTAATCAATCTATAAAAAATGTTTTATTATGGACAACAATTTATGTCTAAATAATTTTGTGAATGATGATTTTTTTTTTTTTTCACTCATTTCTATAGCAATACAAATAGTTATTTTAGAAAAATATTATCTAAATTATTCATTTTCCGTTAAGTAAATGTACTTTTAGTAATAGTTTCTTGTAAGATATCCAACACACACTTCCTTTGAGATATACAAGTACCACAACCTCAAATCCAATGAAGTACTTCAAAAGCATCAAAATTTTGGTGTTAAACCACATGTGTAGATGAGCCTCCGGTTGAGCAATGCTAACTAGGGATGAGCATGGTCTGAGTGAGCGGTTTCCATTTTCGAACCGGGAACCATCCACTAAGGAATGGTTCTGAAAAATTAGAAGCAAGAACGCCCGTTGGTTCCATAGATCCACTTGGAAGCTGGACCGGTCCGATCCGGTTCAGTAAGTGGGTCCATAGAACCAGTTCCCCTATCCCTACAAAATTGCATTTATCAATTAATATCAAGTTGAACCTAAGTTTCTATTTTAGAGCACCAAAACTTGTTTGGCTTTATATTTGGCTCTTAATTTCGTATCACGATGAAAAGCATTACAACATTTATGGACATCTCCAATTGGTCCTCTCCTTCCTCTTTATTCGTTTATTTTGTTTTGTTTGAGAAAGCAAGTAAATGAATTATTAGAGTGAAAAAAATAAGGGATTAGTCCTATTACACAGATAAGAGACAAAATTAGTCAATAATGTTTAATAATTACAAATATACATATATGTACATAAATATTTGGTTGAAATACTACAAAATATACATCGGTCCGGTCCGATTTGGTCTGGGTGAGTGAGTGGGCGCTTCTATGCCTAAAACCGGGAACCAGACAAGTACTCCCCGGTTTCACTAAAATTGAATCGGGAACCGGACCGGTCCTCATGGGAACCACCAATTCTGGTCCACTCCGGTCCAGTTCCGAGCCGTTTGGGCGGTTCCTAGTTCTTTTGCACACCCCTAATGCTAACAACATCATCTCCGATGATAACAATATTATCAACGGATATTACTAGAAGTATACATCACCTCCCATGTTATTGACTAAACCGATTGAGCATATAAGTGTACACACCTCACCGAATAACTCCCCTTGAGATTGATTGCTTTATATAAATCAATTCCTCCAAATTACTTTTAATTTGACCGATCAAGTCCTACTTGTGCAAATTTTCTAATTAAGTCTCTCCAATACCAGATATAACACTGAAAATATCATATAGGTAAAAGGACTTGATTAGATAAATTAAAAATGCAAAGTTTTGATTCGAAAAAAAGCGTGAAACTACGGGAATAGAAAGTAGAAATTTTCCATTTCACAATTGCAATTGTAATATTACTGGCTATGATTAGAGGACTAACAACCTTTGAGCTTGTAGCTTTGATCTCCTCAGACATTTTTGGATTGAACAAAGCTCCTTCAAATTAATAATAGTTGATATAAAGTTTGCTAAGAAAACCTCCTAATAGATTTTGAAGTTGACAAAACCTTCATTGGTTTATCTTGACTTTGATAAATGCATAAAAATAAACTTCTTACTAGAACTAGTCATGCAGAGAAGTTTGTTCGAATTCAATCTATTATTGTTTAAATATCACGACCTATATCTTGAAGTTCAAACTCTATGTTGTTCAAATATCATGGTTGAAGATAATCACATCTTAAATAGGATCTCAATAACAACGTGGATATCAATAATATGAATATCGACAAATATTGCATATGGAGATCATATAAATTGTGGAATATTTTTAGAGTTTACTGGAGTTGGACAACATCAAAATTTGAAGTTCTACATGGACATATACAATTAGACACAAGCCCCATTGTTTTGAACGACACAACTAGTAATCTGGCCTGGATTTCCAATATAGAAAATATTGATTGATCTTCAATCTTAAAGATTGTCTTACAATGAAATCCTTACGCAAGACATCTTTGATTGATTGACAATCATTTCAAAGACAAGCTACTTTCCTTAAAACTGAAGAACTCTACTTATGGAAACTAGATATTTGTTTGTATGGGCAACTAAATCAACGGTGGTTCAGATCTTAGCTCTCAATGGCTACTTAATCTTCTTTGCGCATTTTGTCCAACAGGTTAATTGGAGAATGATCCTATGAAAACTGTCCAACGAATAGAATGGAAGTGGAGGAGTATAAAAGGAGACTAAAGTGCCAAAGAGTATAGAGAGATCCAAAATTAAAAATTCCAAAGTTCAAAAGAGCTTCAAACTTACTTATCTTTCGTGAGCTATAAACTATAAATCTTTGAGAGGCATTGAGAAAGTGACTGTGTGATATTATTAGATCAACCACTCACTTTTGTAACCTCTTATTGACTGAGTAGTGATTTCAAGGCAGTAAGTTTTTAGCGTGAAAGAGTAGACGCAAGCTCATTCTAAGCCGAACCATCATAAATTATTTGTGTAATTTTCTCTATCTCTAAACTCTTGTTTGCTATTTTTTATAGACTGTTGTACATTGGTGAATTCATCATATCACTATTAATATTCAAACTTTGACCTTTTTGCATTGGTGAAAATCGATATTCAAACTCAGATTTCACTTGAGTCTGATAATATTCAACTTGACTATTTTTATTTCTGCATTAAATTGTCAAGTATTTTCAAAATCACCTATTCACACCCCTTTAAGTGATATTGCTAGCTTCAACAAATACCACAGCTAAAGAGATTCTTTTTTTTTTTTTTTTTTTGTTCAGAAAGAAAGTTCTCCGTTAAGAAGGACTTGGCGACTAACCCATGCTCAATTTATTAAAATATCCCACATCGCTTGGTTATACTCTTTATATACATGTGATTTGCTCCGATTTGGTGTGCATGTATGGCTCCCCCAAGCTTACACATAATGTTGAGCGTTAAAAGTATCTCACCTTGATTGTGAGACGAGTTTCAAAGGGACTCAATTCTCTCAAAAAATCCCAAACTTTAGTCCAATCCCAATTCTACCCCAAACTTTTATTTTTGCCTTAAAAAATCTCGATCTTTACTCCAATTCTACCCCAAACTTTTATTTTTGCCTTAAAAAATCTCGATCTTTACTCCAATTCCAAATATGCTTACTCGTCCAAACATCATCACTAGCTTTTGCAGTTAGAGGTTCATTATCAAAATGCATGTTTTCATCAACACTCTCACATTCCTAAGAAACAATAACAGCCTCATGATGTTATTATTCTTGAAGAAATCAATAGTGATTTTTGGATGTGTGGAGAGATTTAGGATTAAAGTGAAAATTATGGAATTTTTTTACAACAAAAAAGTTTAGAACTGTCGACGCCCAAAAATATCCCTAAAAGCACATGCTAGTCACAAGGGACAAAAAGTGCTAAAATCTCCGTCATGCTTCTATATGGGCCATAATCTACATCAGGCCAGCCCATAAGTGGTCATACAAGGAAAGATAATTAGGGACTTTAAGAAAATTCAAGCTAAATTTCGATAGACGTACAAAGACATATAATATCATGATAAAGCAGTTGGTTGCCACGTGTCGAAGCCAAAGGTCACTGATGAAGATATAACATTGATAGTGGAAATAGGTGGGAATAGCTAAAAGGGGGCTAAACTCAAAGAAGAACGGTTAATACTTGCTAAACAAGCCTAAGAATGTAGTCAAACAAGTTAGAAACTAAACATGGATAAGGCGGTTCAACATGGAACATGGAGCGATTCTTGAGGAGGAAGTAGCCGACTCTTGACGGTTACCAAGTTGGCTTACAAATATTGCAAGCAATCCAAAAGAAGCCCCCTGAACGACACACGAAATTGCTTTTTCTTACTTTTAATTGCTTTTTCTTACTTTTATCCTTACTTAGTCAAGCTTAGCTGTAGTCTAAGATTCCCGTCGTAGATTCAATTCCAGCGAGTGTCTATATGCCGGGCAGTACTGTCGATTAGATTCCAGTGCTAACCCATTGTTTAGCGTTGTCGATTAGATTCTAACGTTGTATCATTGTTCGCATTTAGGAGCAGTGTTTACTAGGTTTTGTTCTCATTGTCTAGTGTCATTGATTAGATTTTGACGTTGTGTCCTCATTCGCATCTATATGCGAATGTCTATATGCCGGGCAGAACTGTCGATTAGATTCCAGTGCTAACCCATTGTTCAGCGTCGTCGATTAGATTCTGACGTTGTATCCTTGTTCGCATTTAGGAGTAGTGTTTGCTAGGTTTTGTTCTCATTGTCTAGTGTCATTGATTAGATTCTGAAGTTGGGTCCTTATTCGCATTTAGGAGCAGTGTTTGCTAGGTGTTGTTCTCATTGTCCAGCGTCGTCGATTAGACAACCCAAACTAGTGGATGCAGCCCTCAAGGACCTTTTGATCTTAATGGCATAACTGGGCAGCAACCTTGTTAAGATACATCATTTGTTGTTAATGAAGATGCCTAGCATGCTGTGAGTGTTCCTAGTATTGTGTCCACAATTCAGCCTAATGTATCACCCATGCCCCTAACTGTTGACAACCAAGGAATAGTGCTAGCTCTGGCTAGGGGGCATGAGCTAGTGCCTTAGTTAGGTGGTAAGACCAACCTTTTCAACCAGCATTCTCAAATACTATTCCACACATACCCAATCAGGAACTTCAACCTATACATCATAAGCCACAACCAAATAATCTATTAGCCAACCAAAATATACTTCAAGTGTATCAGGTTCCACAACAAACAATATGCTAGATTCCACAATAATCAGTATACCAGGTTCCGTAGCAACTTGCATACAAGGCTCCGCAGCAACCTGTATATCTGATACCGTATCAGCCAATATATCAAGTCCCGTAGCATATTGCGTATCAACCTCCTCAGTAGAACGTGAACTTGATGTTACATTCCAATTATGACGCCCAACAGCCGGCACGATTACCTATGCCCATCCCAGGACACAACCAGATGATTGTCGAATTGGCCTTAAGGAATAACGTTGATGATCTCGATTTCATGGGAAATATCTACTAAAAGCCATATCCGAATTGGATGGATATAAGTCCGTACCCATGAGGATTCAAGACGCTAGAATTTACACTGCTCATTGGAGAAGATGAGCAATCAACTTTCAAACGCATTACCCGTTTCTTAGCCATGTGTGGTGATGCCACTCATGGTGATCATTGGATGCTCCATTTATTTCCACTTTCATTATCGAAGACAGCCTTCACATGGTATACAGTGCTACCAACCAATTCGGTCTTCCCGTGGGAGCAAATGGAACGACTATTTCACACCAGATTCTAGCAAGTTATCCCAGACTTATCAACTGCCGACTTGTCAACTATGAGATAAATGGAAAATGAAACAGTTGACCAGTTCATATTAAGATACAAAAGAGCTAGGAACAAATGCAACAAATGCTTGGTCCCTTTTCTTGAAAAGACATTTGCGAATTTAGCTTTCAATGGCCTAAAGTTCGAGATCTGAGAAAGAATGGTAGGTCAGCCTTACTTAGACCTATTTTAATTGTCCACTATAGCAATCAAACATGAGAGTTTACTACGAGAAAAGGACAAAAGACACGGCCGAAGAGGAGATGTTGACTTTGTTGAGACAAACGATTTCAATGAAGAACTGTCACGACCTTTTTTTTTCCGTCCGGGGGAAAAGAAAGAAGGTTTAGGGGTATTTGCCTAAAGAGGCGGACCAATGGCCCTAGACGAGGCGCGGGCTCTCCCAAGCCCATACCTCGCGTGACGTTGGATTTTTGTTTTTTTAGTTCTTAACAACCTATGTATTTCTAGGAGTCGCCACTAGCCTATTGGGGTCGGCTAGAAACCAATCAAGACACGGGAGTGTTGTCTCAATTCCTACGCAACCAGAGATTTCTAGGAACGGGGACTTATTTACACCAATGTTTCTATTAGCGCCCTTGCGGTACCACTAACTTGGAAGGTTTTAATCTAAATGGCCACACAATCTTGATTACCAATTATAATCTTTATGAAACCGCTAAGTGTCCATGCAAATGTTTTCGTAGTTTTTTTTTAATGTCTAGACTAATCCTAACATAATTTAGAAAAGAAATTTACACTCAAATTATTGAAAAGCGGTACGGTAAATAAACATCCAAGAAATTGAAAGGACTTGAAAGTAATGCGGAAAAGAAAGACCCGATACAAGTCGGGCAAATAATATTACATGGCCTTGTTATCATGCCCCGGGATAGGACCCCCGTGAGCGAAAATGAGAATTTAAATGTGCATGCGATTACTCTAAATGCATGAAACTACTATAGATAATTTAAATCTACGCAACATGGAATAATTACAAAAAAAGGATTATAAAATACCAAAATAGCATTAAATTAGGAAAAATGACTTTATAAAATTAGGAAAATCTCCTAGATGTCATTTTTGGCTTAATTTGATAACATCCAACATTTTTTGATATTTTTGAAATTTTCAGATTTTTCTTTTTTTTATTATTTTTTTAAAAAATAATAATAATAATTCCTTAAACCGATCTATGCTAACATGGAGTAACACAGCACATGAATATCACAATAATCAAGCTCAAATCGACCGTTTCAAGATCGAAGTTTGGTTTGAACATTTCATCGAACAGGTGATGTACATCAACCCACCTTAAGCAACTTCCCCGAGCCATATTCATGACCTTCAATCTTGACCCATGAGCAATCTTATGTAGAACTAAAGCATCAATATTATACTACCACATTCAAGGAGAAAGATTAGATAGAAATCATAACTTAAAACACAAAAGAACTAAGTTGAAATCGGTCTCAAATATGCGGGTTTGAGCTGATTTTGCAAATCTGGGTTTGAACCCAAGTCAAGCAAACAGGTTGCATGCTCATATTCAAGCCCCAACACCCATCACATACGAGATCTAAGGAAAACACTACTTACTCCGAGTGAAAGTATGTAACATGAGCTTTCAAATGCAGCAAACATCATAGATAATGACCCACCGAACAACATCAAAACAACCTCTCCAAGAAGCACACATGCAAAAATCTTGAAGAGATTTCAACACCTAGAAAAATTTCAGCCTCAGAAATCAGTTTTCTGGGCTGGTTTTCCTCTTGATTTTTCACTATTAAAACACGTTCAAAATAGAACAAAAATACATCTAGGATACTTACCTTATTTCCTAGTTTCTTTTGCAAGTGGTTTTTGGCCGAAAAAACCAAGAAATTATCTTCGGGGAGCACGTGGAAATTGGCTCCTTCAAACTGGAAATGAGACCTGCAAAAACAAGAACTGACAACGAAGGTTTTCGTTGATCTCTAACATTAGACTTCAAAACTTATTTTGTTGGAAAACTTAACATCAAACCAAACTATATGTATTCTAGTTTGGGGTAAAAGTCAAGATTTTCCTCATTTGTCTCTCAATTTTCTCAAAAACACTCGCTTTCTCTCACCCGTGACCAACCGGGCTCAACACTTAGAAAATCGGACTTTCTTGGCCCGCCAGGAGGGTGGTTTTCGGGGGGCTTTAGGAGACCTTTCAGAACTCCATTTTGGACGTGCGACCTATGGATGGAAAGATCTTTGAGTGAAGTTTAACTCTATAGTTGAAGGTTTTGGCTAATTTTTGCCGCAAGTGTGTGAAAATCTCACTTTTCTCTCTCTAGGTCGGTCTGGAATTTCTGGGTTTCCTTTTCTGGAGTTGCTTCTGAGGGCTTCTTTGGGGAACCATTCCGAGCTCTCCCTTCTCCTTTTCGTCCTGTCTCTCTCGTCCCTGAAAAAGCTCACTTCTTATATCTTATCCCCTAAATTAGAGGATTTTTGATCGGTCTTTTGTCCACCTACCAAGCCTGTCAACAGGGCTACTTCACCCACTCTCTGACTTAGCCAACTTTTTTTACTTTTGCAGCTGTTGAGTGTGCAGACTTTGCTGCGATTTTCCCGTGCTTTCAGCAGCTTATCCCTGGCCAATTTCCGTCCACTTGCACTACTATATATGGTCTTCCATCACGTGCAAAGATCAGGCTGATTGAGATGCTGAATAGGATATGGTGGGGCCACAAATAAGCTTACTCAGTAGCTCCGAAATGAGACTAAATCATGGACTGAGATTTGGCAGCTGGTTTGGGTGCTTTAATCCAACAATTTGGCTGCGGTTTTTGATCAATTAGCAAGTTCATGTATAGTAGTTTAAGATATCGACCAGATTTTGCAATTGTGCCCACCCAATTTTGCAAGAAAGTCCCTCAAAGTTAGCCATTTTCTTATCCGAAAATACCCAATTCAATACAAATGTGGTCTTTTTGGCTTGATTTGATTGATTCGACTTGGCTCAAATTCAATTTCAACTTAATTGGTGACCAAGATGATGATTTAAGGGCTCGGGCGCAAATTTTTGCAAAATTTGCGAATTGGTCCCTCAACTTTTGGAAATTGCATTTTGGCCTCAACTTGCCATTTGAATTCCAATCTGACCTCCTGGGCTTGGCTAGTCACATTTAGATCATTGTCCCCAACTTGCTCTTTTTTTTTTTAACTTATTTTTTTATCTTTTTTTATCTTTTTTTAATCTTTTTTTTAATCTTTTTTAATTTAATTTAATTTTTTTCTAGGAAAAACATCTTCCAAAAAACTATACTAAACACCTAGATAATCTATATGTAATAATTTGACACGAAATATTTTTGTGGCAAAACAAGTTCCCATTTTTTTTTTTTTTGGAAATGATTTTTGGGCAAAAATTTAGGTATCAACAAGAACAAAGAGAGTTAGCTAAAGTAGCTATTGCCAAAATCGTCATTGAAGAGCCATAAACATGCCAAACGTTGAAGTCGGCCAAAGTAAAGAAAAGTCAAGCATTATGGCTAAGGCTAAAGAATCGGTCTAATATTCCTTCACTATTAGTAAGACCGAAGAAATCTTCGATCTATTATTGGCGGATGGTTACATAAAACTAACAAAAGGACAAAGTATTCCCTCTAAAGAAAAATTGGTAGGAAAGAAATATTGCAAGTGGCACCACTCATGGAGTCATAATACTTCCGATTGTGTGGTATTAAAGAAGAATATTGAAGAGACAATCCGACAAGGGAAGATAAAGTTTGCTTATGACAAAGGAAAGTTCCCAATGGAGGTGGACATAAACCATTTCCCAATGATGACTGGCATTGTTTCGATAATATCTCGAGGTAGAAGAGACAGAATGCCACATATCTGTACTCATTATAGATAGATAATTGAAGAGGATGGTCCTCCAAACCAGAGATGACAAGAATACCCATCAAGAGATCGCATTGTTGGCGAATATCGGAATGCATAAGCTTTTTAGACCATACCGCGATGTACACCTCCTTATAGGTTCTTTAGGAAGCTGGGTAGAAGAGATGAAGAAATAATTCCATCAAATATTCAAGATTTAAAGTTCTACCCTCACTTCGATGAGATGCGTCATACAATCTCTTACTAGGAAGAGATTGGATTCATGAAAATCAATGTGTGCCATCTGTTAGAGAAAACTCCCTTATTTATTTTTCCGGACCGATGAAGAAAAGACTTATCCGTTGAAGAAGACTTATGCGAGTATATCTTTAAGGATTTGGTTCGTACGGTTGAAGAAGATCTCATGGCTGGAGATAGCATCCCCTGATCAATTATTCTTATTAAAATCAATTCGGATAATTAGATCCGTTGATTGGCGAAGTATACTTGGAAGGTTCTACTTATGGTAATCTAGATCCTGATTGTATGGAGAGCAGGATTGGTGGGCTATTATCACATTCCTTAAATAACTCGAGATCTCCCTAATTGATTATGTCAAATGGGTAGATTGGAAGAACTCCTTTGGAAGGTGCCAACGGTTATAATGGCATGAAGGAGTATATAAGGAAGACGCTCAAGTTATTCGAGAGTGTGCGTGAAAGAAAAATTCCAAAGTTTGAAATTCTTAGTTCTTTGCTGATTCAATCGTTGAGCTTAAGTTGTATTCAAAAGAGAGATTAAATACTTGTGAGACCTTGAGGAAGTGTAGTTGAATTTCTACACTGTGGAATCAAGGACGTGAGACTGTAAAATCTCTTTTGATTCTTAGTGGAATCCAGCTAGTGGGTTGTCAGTGCGGGAGAGTGGACGTAGGCTTGATTTAAGTCAAACCACTATAAAATTTGTGTTTCAATTCTCTTTTCCTAAACTCTTTACTTTAATTCGTAGTCTTATATAACTGTTTACAGTCTTTTACATCTTCAGTCTATTATTCTTAAAAGTACGAATTAAGTTGTTAAGTTCTTATAAAAAGCATCTTTATCACCTATTCACCCCCTCTAGGTGTTATTACTAGCCCTTTCAATTGGTATCAGAGCTTGTGTACTCATTTAATTGAAGTATTTTCACTTATGAGTTAAAGATCTATGGCTAGTATGTTGGCTCCGAGTTTGGTTTGGTTGAAGGCTAGAGCAACACCAGACCACCTTACTTCGATGGAAAGGAATACAGCATATGGAAAAACAAGATGAAAGCATTTCTAAGATCGAAAAATCCTCTGGAATGGGATGCAGTAGAAAAAAGGAATCATTCCTAAAGCTGTATTAGTTTTAGAAAGAAGAAAAGAAGTTGCAGACGCTAGCGAGATGACTCAAGAAGAAATAACCAAGAGACAAGCTCTTGATGCTAAAGCAATTTACTATTTATATTGTGCATTATCTCTACTGAGTATAGCAAAATTTCTTCTTGTGAAACAGCCAAAGAAGTCTGGGATAGGCTGCACATTACCTATGAAGGAACTGATCGAGTGAAAGAAACAAGGATTAATATTCTACTCGGATAGTATGAAGCCTTCAAGATGAAGTCAGGAGAATCTATCATTGATATGTTTAGTCGTTTTACTGAAATTGTAAATGGTCTAGAGTATTAGGGACAGCCAATCTCAGGACCAATGAAGGTCAACAAATTGCTGCGTGGACTCTCCAAAGAATGGAATCACGTAAAGACTTCAATAAAGGAAACACAAAGGATCATGCCGCTTTCTGTAGACGAACTGGTTGGCACACTTCAATCCTATGAAGTGGAGTAAATCAACGAGGAGGAAGATCCTAAAGGTAAGAAGTCAATTGCTTTGAGATCTAACGATGATTCTGATGTTACAGATTTTGAAGATGATATGGACGATGAAGAGTTAGCTCTTATGATAAAGAGGTTCAGGAAACTGAACAAAAAGGGAAGAAGATTCAATTGGAAGAAACAAAGCACTCAAAAGTTTCAAAACAAATCAACCGAGGATGATGAAGCCAATAAAGATGTGATCTGTTTTGAATGCAAGAAAAAGGGACACATCAGACCCAACTATCCTTTGTTGAAGAAAAAGAAAGGAAAAGTTGAGAAATACAAGAAGGCTCTCAAAGCAGAGACATGGAGTGATACTGAATGCGAAGAAAGTGATGAAGATTATGCCAACATTTGTCTAATGGCAAAATCAGAATCAGACTCAAACTCTGAGATAGATAGATAGATCGAGACTCGGACTCGGATGACGAAATCGAGGTAAGCAATTTAAAAATTCCTACTAGAGTCTTGAAATACATTGATGAGCTTTGTCTTAGTCTCAAAACCTCTCTTAAGAGGATTTCCGAGCTAAAAAGGAGAATTCTACACTTAAGCAACATGAAAATTCTTGGAAAGAAAAGTTTGAAAATTTAGACAAAATTTTTGTTGTTTTAAAAGAAAATGCAGACTCTCTTTCAAAAGAAAATACATTTCTGAAAAATGACATTTCAAACATTTCAAAAAGATTTTCAATAGGATATGAAAACTGGAATTGATTCTTTCAGTACAAAGACCTCATTTCAACAAGTCAGGCTTGGGAATGACTTCAGAAACTATTCCTCTAATTGATTTTCCAAAAGTGAAGGAATGAATCAAACAAAGACCTACAAAAACTTTTTACAGAAATCATTTTCAAAAAGTCTTTGTAAAACCTGTTGGCCGAAGTGCTCTCAAATGTTCAAAGTGCAACAGCTTAGAACATTTTGAGAAAGAATGTCCTATGGTTTGGAGACCTGTTAAGAAGGAATGGGCAAAGATTGCATATTGCACTAACTCCTCTGGACCCAAGAAAATGTGGGTACCAAAGAAAGCTTGAGTTTCTTTTTTAATTGTAGGTCACTATCAAGAAAAAGGTTAAATGGTATTTGGATAGTGGCTGTTCAAGACATATGACTGGAGATTCAAGTTGTTTTATAAAACTTGTTCAAATGAATGGTGGAAAAGTCTCTTTTGGTGGAAATAGCAAAGGAAAAATTGTTGGATGTGGAACTGTAAAGATTGGAAGTCTCACAATCAACAACGTCTCCTTGGTGGAAGGACTAAATTACAATCTACTCAGCATTAGCCAATTGTGCAACACTGGATTCAAAATCAATTTCTAAGGAGTATGCTCGGGAACTAGTAAAGATCTTTCTCAATCTTTTACTGGGCGAAGACATGGGATCATCTACCTTCTGGATATAAAACTAAAAAAATCTCAATGTCTAATCTCAATTCAAGATGAAGCAAATCTTTGGCATCGAAAACTTGGCCATGTCAACATGAAGCAAATTGCCAAGATCTCTTCCAAGAACCTTGTTCGTGGGTTGCCCAACATGAAGTTTCAAAAATCTGACTTATGCACACCATGTGTGTTGGGAAAACAGGTTAGAAGTTCTTTTAAACCAATAAATCAAGTTTCTACTAATCGTGTTTTGCAGCTTCTGCATATGGATCTCTTTGGACCAACTAGAACTAAAAGCATTGGTGGAAAGAGATATTGCCTAGTAATTGTGGATGATTATTCTCGATTTACTTGGGTTCACTTTCTGGCAAGTAAGTTTGAAACCCTCTCTCACTTTTCAAAGTTTGCCAAGAAAGTTCAGAATGAGAAAGGATATGCTATTTCAAGCATACGGACAGACCATGGAGGTGAGTTTGAAAATCAAGACTTTGCAAAATTTTGTGATGAATTAGGTTTTCAGCATGTTTTCTTCTCTCCATACACTCCAGAACAGAATGGAGTTGTGGAAAGAAAGAATAGATCTTTACAAGAAATGGCAAGAACTCTTTTAATAGAAAGTAATATTTCTTCTCATTTTTGGGCTGAAGCAGTTTCTACAGCTTGCTATATTATTAACAGAGTATTCTTAAGGCCTATTCTAGAGAAAACTCCCTATGAGTTATTCAAAGGAAAGAAGCCAATTGTTTCTTACTTTCATGTGTTTGGTTGCAAATGTTTTGTTTTGAAAAATGCAAATGATCGAACTGGTAAGTTTGAAGAAAAATCAGACGAAGGAATTTTCCTTGGCTACTCAACCTTAAGCAAAGCTTACAGAGTATTCAACAAGAAGACTTAGTTCGTGGAAGAATCTATGAATGTCAAATTTCAATACTCTTTGCAAAATCAACTGATTCAGACTCAACCTGAAGAATCTGAACCTGCTCCAGACTTTACAAAGTCTACTTCCTTGAAGTGGCTCGAGACTTTGAAATTCAACAACGGAAGAATTTGAAAAATTCAAGCGAAATAGAAGATGCAAATTGACTCAAAAATCAACCAGAATTGGAAGCATAAGTCTAGTCATCCCAGAAAACTTATCATTGGCAACATTGATGAAGGAATTCGCACCAGATCCAAAAGGCGAGAAGAGTCTAGTGGTTTGGCACTTGTTTCTGAAGTTGAACCCAAAAGTATAGAAGAAGCCTTGGCTGATGAAAGCTGGATTGAAGCAATGCAAGAAGAGCTCAGACAGTTCAACATCAACGATGTTTGGGAGCTAACTCCTAAACCAAAAGGTAAATTCATTATTGAAGCTAAATGGGTTTTCAGGAACAAGATGGACGAAAAGGGAAAAGTGGTCAGGAACAACGCAAGACTCGTGGCCAAAGGATATACGCAAGAAGAAGGGATAGACTATGATGAAACCTACGCACTAGTAGCTAGGTTAGAAGCAATTAGATTATTACTTGCTTTTGCCTGTTATAAAAATTTCAGGTTATTCCAAATGGACGTCAAGAGTGCATTCCTAAATGGATTTATCCAAGAAGAAGTTTATGTGGAACAACCTCCAGGATTTGAAGATCCAAAGAGACCAGACTCAGTATTCAGACTGAAAAAGGCTCTATATGGATTAAAGTAAGCACCTCGAGCATGGTATGATAGGTTAAGTAAGTTTCTAACTCAAAATGGTTTTGTCAAAGGAAAAGTGGATACTACCTTGTTTATTAAAAGAGAAGGTAAAAACTTTCTACTTGTTCAAATCTATGTTGATGATATTATATTTGGATCATCTAACGAAAACCTATGCAAGAAGTTTCTAAGTTTATGCACGATGAATTTGAGATGAGCATGATGGTTGAGCAATCTTTCTTTCTTGGATTACAAGTGAAACAATTGAAGGAAGGAATTTTCATTCACCAAGAAAAATATGCAAAAGAACTCGTTAAAAAATTCGGATTGGAGAATTGCAAAAAGATTGAGATACCAATGTCAAGTTCTTCGAAGCTGGACAAAGATGAAGGAGGAAAGAAAGTTGACTAGAAGCTCTACAAGAGTATTATTGGCTCACTTCTTTATCTTATTGCTTCTAGACCTGACATTTTGTTTAGTGTTTGCATTTGTGCTAGATTTCAATATGATCCCAAAGAATCTCATCTAAGTGCTGCAAAACGCATCATCAAATACGTTGCAACTACCTCAAAGTTAGGTTTGTGGTATCCCAAAGAAGGAGACTTTACTCTCCTTGGATATTCAGACGCAGATCTAGCAGGTTGCGGAGTTGATAGAAAGAGTATTTCCGGTACTTGTCAATTGTTGGGAAACAGGGTAGTATCATGGTTCTCAAGGAAGCAAAGTACTGTAGCTCTTTCAATAGCAGAAGCAGAGTATGTGGCTCTTGGAAGTTGTTGTTCTCAAATCTTATGGATAAAACAACAACTGAGAGACTTTGGAATCGAAGATTCATGCACCGAGATCAAATGTGACAACACCAGCGCAATTAATCTCACAAAGAATCCAATTCTTCATTCAAGAGCAAAGCACATAGAGATTCGACATCACTTTATTAGAGATCATGTTCAAAATGGAGAAGTTATGATTCATTTCATTGATTCAAAGAATCAACTGGCGGACATATTTACAAAGCCACTGGAGAAAAGCCTATTTGAGTCTATTTGCACCAGACTGAACATCACATCTTTTATCCATTAAAGTCTGAAGGTGCTCAGACTCAGTAGACCAAGAATTACGACTGTAAGTTATTTCGGTACTAGTAACTTTAATTTTTGGACAAAGACTTGAAAATGTTTTACTTATTAATCGCTAATTGATTGAAATTATCTTTCCAATTTTTAGCATTTATTCATTTTCGTTATTCAAAAAGGAAGTTATTAAAAAAGGTAGTTATTCATTTTCGAAAAGGAAATTTTTATTCGAAAAGGCATTTCTAATTCTTCTTTTGTGACGATTCGTTGACTTCTCTTGCTTTATATATACTGTTGAAATCCGTCTTCTTCGTTTTCACTCTCAAACCCTAAAATACTGAACTCCACTTGCTCTCACTTTCACTGTTGTTTAATCCAAAAAGTTTTCACATTTTCGAGCAAGTCTGTGAATTTCTCCCTTGAAGCGACAATGTCTTCAAGAAAGTCTTCGAG
This sequence comes from Eucalyptus tenuipes, assembly GCA_014182365.1. Classification (NCBI taxonomy): domain Eukaryota; kingdom Viridiplantae; phylum Streptophyta; class Magnoliopsida; order Myrtales; family Myrtaceae; genus Eucalyptus; species Eucalyptus tenuipes. The sequence continues at coordinate 29,193,711 of CM024547.1, read as the reverse complement.
AATCGCAAGTAGGAGACCACGACATATGCCTGAGGGTCCTACATATTTTGATTTGACTGAGGAAGGAGATTCTACTCCACCATAGCGACCAAGTCAGCAACAACCTTCTCAACAGCATCAATCTCCTCCACCGACTCGACCAGAAGAAGAAATTTTGGAAGAAGTTGAACCTGTAAGAACGTTAACTCCTAAGGTTGCTTTCAAGCTTTATTCTAGTTTGAAAAGAGGAGGAACTGCTATGTCTTTGATCGATGAATTTTGAGAGAGAGAGAGGCTACAAGAATGAAACTCTATTTTTGCGCGATATGGAGAAAATGGGTATTGCAGAAAAGGGATCGGCTGAAAAAGCCTTTGCTAATTTTCCTAGTGACCCGCGCTTTGGCACTGCTAATCAACCACAAGGACAGGATGACGACGATCGAATGTTTACCCATTTTCAGCCTAGAACAGGAGTTGCTGCAAACGTTGTTGATGATTGTTCAAGTCTATTCAAATCGAAGAATCATAAGAGGGTTTATTTGAATCTAATGAAGAGAGGGGTTATGAACCCTAGGAGTGTCGATTTTGATTTTCTTGATTTGGTAAAAGTAAATCTGTGAGAGAAGTTTGCTCTTTGCAATTGGAGCGTTTTTGTTCTGAATCTACTGATGCTTACCCAGAACTCACAACTTACTTTTATTCGAACTTATCTTTCTTGGATGCAAACAGTTTCTCTTTCATAGTGAGAGATAAGGAGTTTTTGGTGGACATGGATACTTTGGCTGACCTAATTGGGGTGGAAAGAGCATGTTTCCAACCAATTAGTGTATCTGTTGCTCACGCTACTCTCTCATTGGTGAAAGATAGGGAGGCTGAAGGCAAGATATCCTACTCTAGGATGAATGCCTCCAACATCTTGCTACACAAAATCGTGATGAACTACATCCGCCTAAAGTCGACATCCAAGATTGATGTGTCTCGATCTGAAGCAAAATTGATGCATGCCATCAATATTGGCTATAAATTCTCTTTGCCTCACACCATCTTATTTCACATGTACAGGACAATGGTGAAAGATAAGGGACAACTCCCTTATTATGCTCTTATCAGGCGCCTTTTTAGACATTTTAAAATTCACATCCCTGCACCATTATGTTTGACAAACATTTCTCCAATGGTAATTGGATTCAAAATGGTCACAAAGATGCGTCTAAAAGAGCTTAATAAGATGTTGGAGCACATGAAGGAGAAGTCTCCCATCAAAGCAAAACAAGACTCTGCTGTAGCCAAAAGGAAAGGCAAGGAGCCCATGGATGCTCCAGTAAAGAGGAAGAGAACTCTCATCTTGCAGGATGAAGAGAATGAGGATGAAATGACTCTTTTAGCCTTAAGAAACTTGAAGACTTTTGAACTTGAGACAAGAGAGTTTTAAGAAGAGAAAAGAGAGAGAAGAGAAAGAAGGAAGATGAAGAAAGAGGAGGAGAAGAGGAAGAAAGAAGAGAAGAGGAAGAAGAAGAAGAGAGAAGAGGAAGAGAGAGACTAGGGTCAAGAAGACTCTCTTGAGCCAACCTTGGCTGTCTCCTTATCTAGTGAATCTAGTATGGAAGGAACTGAAACTGTTGGAGCGCATCACTCTGAAGTTGAAGTTGAACAAGAAGAAATCTTTCTTACTCCACCTGAAGGCAACCAAACAGGGGGATCTGTTGGACAACAAGGTATTTCTTCGCCTATCTTTACTAGTGATGTGAGTTGTTTTGCAGTAGATCCAGAGGATGTGTATGCCTCTCATTATCTTGAAGCATCCAATCATAGTCATGGTGCACAATCTGCTGAAGATCCCTCCATTCTCAAAACTCCTGGAATTCAACTCGGCTGGACCTAGTGCTTTGCGGCAAAGCACAACAAAGCAGACTTTTTCGAGACTTCTAGAATTCTTTGGATGTGGAAACAAGCAATATGCTATGGGGTATGAGATGCAGGATCTCAAGAACGCTTTCATGGCCACTTCAGTGTCTTTGCAAGATCAGTTAAATGCCTTGAAGACTCAAGTGCAAGATCATGTGAAGGGTGAAGATTTCCAGCAACTGAAGGAGACCATTGGGAAGCTTGAGAAGACAGTGAATTCCATGGGAGAATTCCAGCTTGTTCGCCTTCCCAAACAGCTTTGATTTTCTCTCTTTTCAAACAACACTTTTTATTTGTTCTCCACTTTTTGCTATTGACAAAAAGGGGGAGAAGTTTGATGCATATTTGACTTTTTTGTTTTGGATTTTTGGACTTATCTTTTGTTTGGTTGTGGTTTGGACTATTTGATTTGATCTTTTGATACTTGCAGTAACTTAAGCCATGATGATTATGGAAAGGATAGTTGTTTTGCAGGACTAACATGTTTTTTGTGGTTGCAGAATCGTTGCTATCTATATCCTAATCTACTTATCTTTTATGAGATATCTTGTTTTGCTTAAGTATTGTTTTGCAGGACAAAAGTGTTCAAATCTGCAGGAAAGTTTTTTCACCATCAAAAAGGGAGAGATTGTTGGAGAAAACTCCCTTATTTGTTTTGAAGTTGACAAAACATTTCCATCAGTCTAGTTTGAAGACTTGTAGACTCATTCGTCAAAGTCTGAAGACCTCCAGACTCAAGATTTAAAGTCTACCCTCAGTGATAGTTTCCAAACCGACGAAGAAAAGATTTATCCGTTGAAGAAGACTTATCTAGATGCGAGTATATCTTTAAGGATTTGGTTCGTACGGTTGAAGAAGATCTCATGGCTGGAGATAGCATCTCGTGATCAATTATTCTTATTGAATTCAATTTGGATAATTAGATCTGTTGATTGGCGAAGTATACTTGGAAGGTTCTACTTATGGAAACCTAGATCCTGATTGTATGGGCGAGCAGGATTGGTGGGCTATCATCACATTCCTTAAATAACTCGAGATCTCCCTAATTCATTCTGTCCAATGAGTAGATTGGAAGAACTCATTTAGAATGTGCCAACGTTTATAATGGCATGGAGGAGTATATAAGGAAGACGCTCAAGTTGTTCGTAGGGGTGCGTAATAGAAAAATTCCAAAATCTGAAGCTCTTAATTCTTTGTTGATTCAATCGTTGAGCTTGAGTTGTATTCAAAAGAGAAAAAGAGAGATTAAATACTTGTGAGACCTTGAGGAAGTGTAGTAGAGTTTCTACACCTTTGTGGAATCAAGGACGTGAGGCGTAAAATCTCTTTTGATTCTTAGTGGAATCCAGCCGGTGGGTGTCGGTGCGGGAGAGTGGACGTAGGCTTGGTCTAAGCCGAACCACTATAAATTTCGTGTTTTAATTCTCTTTCCCTAATCTCTTTACTTTAATTCGTAGTCTTATATAACTGTTTACAGTCTTTTACATCTTCAGTCTATTATTCTCTTCAAACGAATTAAGTTGTTAAGTTATGCAAAAACCTCTTTTAACACCTATTCACCCCCCTCTAGGTGTTATTACTAGCCCTGAGACAATGTCTTGGCAAGTTCACCCCCTAAATACTGACTAGGAAGGAAATATGCCTAGAGGCAGTCTATGCACACAAGACATAGGACTTACCTCGCCTCAGTTCCCTCCTGCATGTTAGCACAATTCGTATACTCAATCAATCAATTCAATTCAATTCATACAATCGATCAATCAATCAATTCAATCCATATAATCACAAGGGTCCCGATTATAAGGCCAAATTATTATGATACGTCTCATACCGTGCCATACAATTTTGTCTCATAATCTAGCGCGTCAATGACAATCAATCACACATTCCAATTTCAATTACTGCCCGCACAGGCACAATATACCGACACACATCGGTCTTTTGGCGTAGCTAGGCTTCGTCTCACACCTTTGAGCATGGTAACATCCATCGATACACATCGAGGATAGCATTCCCGAAGGAGTATCGGTCCAGAATCTACTACGACCGGCTTCCGTTGTCCAGGGGCATCCCATATAGGGGCAACGTCCTACCGACACACATCGGGGACGGGTTCACTTAGCCATCACACGATCAATCAATCCTGGCCAAGGACATTGTGCTTTGCACTCAAATGCCTTAATTAAAATAATGTCTTGGCCTATTTTCTTCTTATTAACAACACCCGATAAAATAATCATGTGTGGATACATGGTTAATTTGAACCAGAAAAATTGATACAATTCCTTTTAAAATTCCACTATTTAATATAGTATTTAAAACCATTTTTGGCGTTAAAAACCGACACCCGGGATTTTCTAATTAAATATCGAAATTTCCCAATTTTGTAACAAATAACCAAATTTCCAATCACCACTCAATTTGCACAATTTAACACTCAATTGCATAAACTAAGCACACCACTGCAATCAGCACGAAATTCCGGTCACCGACTATCCCGGTATAATTTCCGGAAAAGATTAAATAATTAAATAAATACCAAAAATAATTAAATAATACAAATTAAATACCATAAATACCAACCTAGGCCGGAAATGCTAATCTAACCACTTAAACGGGCCTAGAAAATTTCCGAACCTATCTAGATAAATAGTACAATCTAATTAGCCCTTAATTAATCTAATCTAACCACCTAACATGCACAAATGAATGATTAAATCACTAATCTACACTAAATAACCACATAATTCCTAATTAGCCTAAACTAATCACCCTTTAAGTATCATTAACTCCCTAAGTAGAGTTTAGCAAGTAAACTGACCGGTTTTGCTATCCGATGAGTCCACGACGACGGCGACATGAAAGTGGGCGACAACCAAGCCTCGGAGCGACACCAACGGAGGTCCGGACGGGTCTAAAAATGGGCCGCAAGCCCTCAACCCACAGCTAAGGTTCGGCCTCTGCTTCTTGGGCCAAGAGGCTGCTCAAGTGGCTGAAAGCGGCAAGGAGGGACGGCGACGCTGCAGCAAGGCCAGGCGGGCACCAGCAGAGGCGGACGGTGGCTGGAACGGCGACGGTGGAGCTGCGATTGTGCTTCGATGGCGACCGGGGGCTCGGGGACGGCGGCTGGGGCGATAGAGGCCCGGGTGAGCGGGACGATGCGCGACGGGCTTGCGGGGCGAGCGGGCAGCTCTGGCGGCTTCGGTAGTGGTCAACGGTGAAGGGGGAGGGCTGGCCGTTTCTTCTGGTTTTCTAAGCTCCAAAAGTGTTCAACAATGGATAAAGTAGGTCTCAAGGAGGAAGAAGGAGCTGCTTTGAAGAGAGGAGGGGTCCTATTTGGACACAAAGTCCATGGAAATATCCCTTTCTACTCATTGCATGCCCCCATTAGCCTTGGCTGTCATCCATGGTCAAATTGCAGCACCAAATTTCCCCTAGAAGTTCCCCAAATGGTCCATAATGTTGTCTCCCCCTTGGCCTACGAATTTTGGGCCAATTCCCCAAATTTCATTCAATTTCTCATCAATTGAGCTCAATTCAGTCCCCATAATTTCAGCCAAGATGCCATTATCAAATTCAACATTTTTCCTCATTAATTGAACCAACTTGACGGCCAAGATTGTGACAAAAAAACGGCCCTCTGATTTTTTTCCAGTCTAAAATAACCTTCTTTGATTTTTTGCCGAAATCTCGGGTTTGCAGAAAAATATTTGGAGGATGAGTCGACGTTCCTAAAATGAATCGTGCATGACAGAACTTTTATTTTTTGAAATCGGGTTTAAATTCGCGGTTAATTTCAATCGGGCGCGATTTTAGCGTGACCTAGCCTCTTTGGGTAGCTTTTATGAATTTTTCTGTGCAATTGACCCGTGGTCGATTATTTTCGAGCCACATTGTGCATCTTCGACTCATTGGCGACTCTTGATTGTCGTGAAAATCTCGAAGTTCACATACGGGCACATGGTACATAAATGACAGAAAAATCGGTCTAGTGTCGTTCAACATAAATTTTTCAATCAGGTGGGATCACCCACACACTAATCACATACCTCTGTCGAATCGACCTATCTCCGGTCTCTAATCGATTTTGACAGTGCCGTGATGACCCTTGCAGATTAGCACGGTCGAGTAGTCGATTTATGGTCGAATTCTCAAGTCTATTGAGTTAAAATCCCTTAACGGCTTCACCAGATAGACTAGTTATCCCGTGAGTGATCAGCTCAGGGAAAAAGACTATAGGCGCGTTGATGAAAAGCCCAACTTATTCAATTGAAAATAAAACCTGAAATTCAGGATGTTATAATAAATGTGCTACGAAAATATAAATACTATTTCACTTGGGACTACCATGAAATGTCAGGTCTAAGAAGAGAGGTAGAGGAACATCGACTGCCGATTATTGAATTTTTCTTCTTCCTTTTTATTGCGTTTTTGTAAATTTTTGTGAGAAAATCTCATCAGATTGAATTCTAATCATTGGAGGGTCTTGTCAATAAATACTCTCTAAGATGCCGATTATTATAACTAGAAATAACACTCCTCGAAATGTCTTTTTCATGTGTCGTGAATATGTAAGTAAAATTCAAATAGACCAATGATGCAAAACATTAATTATGACGACACATGTACAGAGCAAATTACTTAGGTTTGTTCGAAGTCACCTTTGATACTATAATTCTATGAGCGGAAAGTAAAAGCAAAAGGGAAAATTGGTTTTTGAAAAGTCAAAATCAAAGAAAAGAAAATTAACTAAAAATATATAGTAAAAGGCCATAAATAATTGAGAGTGGGAGTAGGTAAAACCCTTCTCTCCTCTACTTTTATAGATCAGAGAATGCAAGAATTATTGTTGTAGTCTTCAGTGGGCGTTTGGACTTCTTCGAAGGAGGGTAAAGAAAGAAAGAATAACCCAGTTAATGCCAATGTAGGATGATAGGATTTGGCTCAAGATTACCCATCTTTGATTCCAAGATTTCTCTGAATTTTTTTTTTTTTTTGTCGGTGATACTCTACACCTATTCTATTCTCACTCTAAGACTTTTGACGTGCCCTCTTGCAAGGTGTATGAATCGAAATCCACACCTGAAACTAAATCGTCCCCACCCCAATCCCTTTTGAGAAGATAGGGATTCAAACCCCCCATCTCCTCTTAACCATGTGAGAAGGATGGCCATTAGAGCAAACCCCAGTGATTGGCTTTCTCTGAATTTGAAATGTGTCACTTAGTGGGTTTCCATACCAAAGCTCAATCCAATTAAGTCCATTTTGATGTAAGAGTTGAAGCCCCGGAGGGAGAATTGGGAAGTTTTTTAATAAGAGATCAAAGTTGTTTTCCCTAGAGGGGGAAAATTCGTCCACCTGATTTTGTTAATTTAGAGTTCAAGTTTGAATTCCATAGATAATATGGAATTTGTTGTTAACAACGATGGACAAATCAAATTAAGGATGAGTCAAAACGTGCCCTTGGGAGGGCAACAACAGTTGGAAACGGCTACTAATACTTTATAGGCTGAGGAGGTGTTTGCCTCGGTATCGTGTTCATATGGTCATATTAAATGATGTCGGCTGCTTGCTTTCTATCCATATAATGCATACAGCTTTGGTTGCTGGTTGGGCCGGTTCGATGACTCTACATGAATCGGCAGTGAAGAACCATAAGATTGAATTACTTGGGATGCCTATGCCCATAAAAAATCGCCGAACCACCTATTAATAGTGATGGACCTATGCGCAGTTTCAAAACTAAGCTAATTGTCACTTAGCTAATTTAAACAATGATGAGTATTAGCTATTTTAAACGGTAATAAGCACGGTAGATGATCTTCAGTATCACTGTCCTTCAACACACAAACATGCTGTCAGATGGACACTTAAAAAATACAACCATGTCTAAATTTGTTAATAAAATTTAGTTCAACTTCTTTTCGGATGAAGCTATCAACTTTAACATGCGCTAAGTTCGAAGAACATTGCATGGTCAAAAAGGGACACAGGTAAGCCGCTATAACTCTGGAAAGATTCATTAACTCTGCCGTCCTTGTTATTCTTAACAGCGAACATATAAAGAATAATATTCAACTAAAAGTTGATACCAAATAATGCAAGGTAAATAAGCCATATGGGTACCTTCCAATCAAGGACCGTGTCTCTAAGCTTGGCTCCACAATTTGCTGACAGCATATGGACGTGAATTCTCCTTCATTATTGACGTTAACTACCTTCATATGTTTACTGATGCTTCTTAATTGACAAGTACATGCAAAAAAGAACAGACTGTACAAAGCTTGCGTCTTTGATGTAATAACTAATGCAGACTGCAGAAAGCCTACACATGATGGAAATTTATGTTAAATGAAAGTTAATAAATTTGCAGTGGCCATTTATAGATTCCTTGTCTGTCTACTAATCTTTGTAGCCTATAATGCTAATTCAACTAATGTAAGTTTCTAAACTCAAATCAAGTCAAGCAAGTTTAGCCCTCCATAGGTGGACCAACTCGAGCGACATGCAGTCTTATAGTTTCCATACTTTCCTATTTCTCTGAAGCCTTTACTGATAGACTTCAATTTGTTGAGCTTCTGCAGAATTTTTCATATTGCAAATAAACACTCAGCTCCACTAAGATACTATTTACTAGCTTTCCACAGCAAAACAGAAATCCTATCTTCATGGCTACATTTTTTCAGGGCAATATCATACTTGATGTGTTAAATAACTACAGTTCCGCACTCACAAAAGTAGATGCAGCAAGTTTTGACAAAAGGTAATGCACATAGAGAGACAGGCAAAATAGCTCACTGCGAGGACCCAAAGAACCAGAAAACTACTTGCAACCGCAATTGCAGCATCACTCGCTCAGCTCCACAGGAAGGAGATGTCTCCATTAATGAATTTCCATGCAATTCAGCAAGATTCTCTCTTGGATTCCAGACCGCAGGTGGAGACCATCGACATTCTAGAATTTGTGATTTCCAAGATAAGATGGAATTAAAAATTAAAGCTCAGTATACCCACAAACGAACAACAGGTATTGGCACATGGGAATTTCTATGGTTATGGGATGAATCCCGCATTACTAAAGAAACTCCTAAAAACTTAGGACTTGAAATGAGCATCTTAAGGTACCAGATATTTCTAAGAACATGAAAAGTAGCCAAGGAAAAACAACAACTCAAATTAAACGGGCTCCTACAGCCAGAGCTTATCGAAAAGTATCTACCAGTGAAAATATGGAAAACCTACCCTTGCCTGACTAATGATCAATTCCTTCTATTAACAAGGACAAGTCATACAAGAAATATTATTGCGAGCTGTAAATTTATTATGGTACTTTCATTTTGAATTGTAATTACTATATGATCATCATTCTATTCTACCTAAATACATGTAATTGAAAATTTATATTTTAAAACTATACCGCGTAAATTAATAATCTAAAACAAGTAATATTTTTCTTCATAATGTTGTTTATTTAATATATATAATTACTTATAGAACATAACTAATCCAACATTGTGCTATTTAAGTTAGATATTGATTAAAAGTATATTACCATTTTATTCATTAATAATTAATAGTAATGGTTATGTAATAACAATATACTGATCATAATTTAACTATTTCATGTTGTAAAATGGAGTATATTTAAACTATCAATAACTTGGGTTCATAACTATGAGTTAAGATTTCAAAATGAGTAAATCTAAGCTTAAAGTAGATCGTGACTTTAATTAATAATCATATGTAACTAAATTTATAAATAAGTTAAATTTATAATATTTATTAGATTTTATTATGGATTATAATTCTATTATAGGCTAAATCCCAAAAAATCACATACTTATACTCAAGTTGCATTTAGCAGCCATGATAAAATTCAGGATATGATAAAATTTATCATATCTTGTGTTTAGTTCTTACTCAAGACAGGATAAAGGGGATATAAGGGGATATAGACTGGATAAAATTATCTCATGGAGGAGGTGAGATAAAAGTGGATAGGATTTCTAGTATCTATAATTGGAAAGCTACTTTTCTTGAATGATAGACTTTTTAAATTAACAAAATTAAAATTATATCTCAATATAAATGATATTTGAATTCTAATGTAAGAAATCTAAAATAACAAAAAAATAAAAATTTAGTTATTTTAATTTAATCTTATTTTTATTTATATATATTCGAATTATAAAATATTTTCAATATATAAATATAAATATATATTTATATATTTTAGGTATATTAGTACAGTTTACTATTTGATAAAATTTTATCGAGAGAACGATGGGAGGGGAAAAAATAAAAAAATAAATTAATTGATAAAAAGAGGGAAATAAAATAAAAAATAAAATAGGAAAAAAATAAGAAAGAGTGTCACGAAAGATAGTTATTTTTCTCGAATGACAAATTTTTTAAATTAACAAAATTAAAATAATATCTCAATATAATTAATATTTTTATTCTAATATAAGAAATTCAAAATAACAAAAAAATGACAATTTATTTATTTTAATTTAATCTTATTTTTATTTTAATACTGAATTTAATTATATTTAATAAAATAAGTTCAATATATAAATATAAATATAAATATAAATATATTTATATTTATTATATATTTTAGGTATTTTAGTATTTTGGTTTTATTAGTACAATCTAATGTTTAATAAACTTTTATTAGAGAATGGTGGGAGGGGAACAAAAAATAAAAAAAAGGTATTAATTAATAAAAGAAAGGAAAATAAAATAAAAAATAAAATAAAATAAAGTAAGCAAGAGCGTCACGAGAGATTTTTACTATCTTCGTTTATAAAATTTTTGGTTCATTTTTACTAATATGTAGTTTATACTAAACAATATACATGATGTGATGTGAATATATTCGACTTTATTACTGCAATCACTAAACAGTGGATATGATATATCAAAATCCCCTGGATTTCATATCCTATCCTATCTAGTCCTATCCTGATTAGAAATCCAAACTACCAAACGTAACCTCACAGTTTTGACCCTATTTTGCAAATAATTGTAAGTGGCAACTGATGTGGCTAACGATACCAAGGTGGTGCAGCAATGTGACTTTTTTTATTATAAAAAACTTTCCACACGAAATAATTGTTTGAAAATCAAAAGAAAAATAATGGACCAGTATGTCCGATGAAGTTCTTTGAAAAATAAGGAGTGATATTGTTCTAGAGGGAGATTTTGAGGTGCGATTCGTAAATAAGATCTAGCGGTTGATCTAGAATTAAATGCTATTGGGAAGATTGTGTCTTAGTCCTAGTATTGGTAACTTGTTCACCTAAGATAGTTTCTATAGCTTAGAAGAGTTGAATGATGCAAGAACATACGTTCCTAAGTGGATCACTCCTAGCTAAGCCTAGAAGAATTCCTGCCAAATTTATCACTAAGTCTGAAGATGGGTGAACTCCAAGAAGTACTCAATCCTGGTGCTCAAAAAGCACCCCAAAACCTCACAAGAAGTTATGAGCAACCTGTAAATAGAAAAATATGAAAGTTGCCAAGAAGTATTTCTTGTATCCACAGACCTGTTACTTCCAAAGATTACATTACTTCTCTTTCCTCTGACAAAACAAGAATAATAATTTAATGTTCAAGAGGGTAACATTCCCGGTCATCAGAATCCTGAAAAGTGAACGATAAGAAAATAATTATCAGTTGCAGTTCCTTGTGAACTACATTTTAATATCTGCACGAAATAGTACCTCATGAACACTGTCATGATTATCCCCCCCCCACAAAAAAAAAAAAAAAAAAAAACACTGCCATGACTATTCTAAATTAGGGGCACGTGAAATGCCCCGTGCTCGCCAAAAGTCACCACGATAATACAATAAGGCGCTTGAAATTCCCCATTTGGCCAGCCCAAATAAGGTCATTCGGTACTCGTATGACCTAGATACCAATGACCTCAAGTGTGCAAAAGTACTGAAGCAGACTTTAAACTCATCTCTTTATTTAATTTTGTGAAACGTCCCACACATCCATCATCTCCTCTGCCGTCCAAGTGCATTACTCTTCGTTGCCACTCTGGTGTACTTGGGACTATAGATTTAATATTAGGAGCGACCAAGACCGAATAACCGAATCAGGAATCACTCGGATCGGACTGAACTGGCTGGTTTTGAGTAATTCCAAGAAGAGCTAGTCCGATTCCCAATACCATGAAATTGGAGCCGATTTTTTGTCCATTCCCGATGTTAGGGTGGAAACCAGGCCAACTGAACCAGACAGACTATATATATATATATATATATATATATATATATATTATTTCTTAAAATAGCAACCAAAAATCCTAATTTTCTTTGACTCTTTTCCTCTTGTCTTAGTGCCTCATGCCTTGCTTTTCGCTCTTCACTCTTTCAGTCTTTCCCTCTATTGACTAAGTTAGTGAGTCGCGTCCCCTCGGCTCTCGCTCAACTCTCAAACGGCCCTTTCGCTCTCACATCTCGTCTCAAGCCTCGCCTCCTCTCTTGCTCTATTCAAGTCTGTTTTGAAGCTTTTCCTTCTCAATTTGCTCCAGATTTTTTGTTGTGTCCATGTCTTGGATTTGTGTCTGTTATTATGCAAATTTTGCGCGGTTGGATGCGGTAGCGAACTCCGGTTCAGTTTGCTTAATTGCAACATCTTCGATGCTTATGATATGGTTCTTGAGGCACTCAAGGTATCAGCAATTGCCCTAATTGGCAAGTAAAAAACCTTCAATGGATTATTATCTTCTCTTCTTTATTTGTTTGTGTGGCAAAGGGAAAATGAAGCAAAAGGTAACTCAGAAAAGAAATTCCAAAAGACAGAAAAGATGATTAATGTCTGTCTTCTTCATTATGTGCGTTGAAGGGGCCACCCTTTATCTCCAAATGCACGGACAGATGCACAGCGTCCATCGGTTTGTGATTTTCTTCTTGCCGAATTCTTACTCTTACAATATTTAAAAGAAAAGAAGAACTTAAAAGGTAGAATCGTGTAATTTCCCGTAAAAATCCAGTTGAATGATAAAACAAGCCTCAAAATCTATTTTGGAGTCCCAAGTACATCTTCACTTTTCAAGCAAATTCCCTTAGCTTATTTATAATTCAACCGCAATGACCTATATTTGAGTTCAAAATTAACTTATTTGGTAAAATCATCCTCGATCCTCTTTTCCCAGCTATTTTGTATAAAAATCTTAAAGTATTTTAAGTGCAATACTTTAAAAATAAATCACCACCTAGAAGGAATCCCTCTACACCAACATCACAGAAAAATTGCACCAAAAATCTTAAACCTTTGCAAAGCATGCAATTAAGTCGTAATTACTTTGATTGGTGCAACCAAGTCATCAACCTTTGCAAAAAGTCAAGTCAAGTCTTTCCTCATGGAGAATGCCCAACTCTTCTCTTAGTAGCACTTGAAGCCTAAGCCACAACCTTAAATTGCACTTCTTAATATAGGTTAAGATTTTGTTGCACTTTGCAATAAAGGTTATTGATTTGATTACACCAACTAAGAGGTTTATGAGTCAATTGCACTTTTCCATTTTCCTAAGACCTTATTGTAGCAATTGAAAGTTTTGACACTTGATTATAATTTGTACATAAGATGAAGAATTTTGGTGCAATTTCCTCCAAAACGTGACCATGGCATTTTTTATAAAACAAACATTGCATGCCAAAGCATGGCGTTGTATTGTAAGGGAAGGTTAATCAGCTATAACAAGCTATTAAATTCGAACGATTGATGGGCATGAGAAAAAACACATGGTTGGATTAAATTTAAAATTGCGTTACAACTCATTGAAAAATCAAAATTACTTCAGTGGCATGTGAGCAACCTCATTAAGATTAGGATTGACGAAAGTTGGGTCTTCAATTTGCAAAAGACAAATTTTAGCTTGCAAGTTCCGTGGAAATGACCAAAGTTCAAAGTCATCATCCTTATGTGTGGAGAAAATAAAAAGTTGGCTGCGTGAATGGTGCACATATTAAAGGAACGTGTATTATGGTTTTGCAATTTCAATTCAACAGGACATACACGAATCTGCAATTTTCTCCATCAAACATGAACTTTTAATAAATTGGTGTCCTTACCATATTTTATTTAAATTAATTAATAAAAGGATGACAAAAAGCATACGAAAATATTAAGGGTATAATTGGATCGACTAAAAGTTCTAAAATGATATTGCACATTAGTCAAAAGTGATTTAATTGAACTAATTGAAAGTTCAAGCATGGCACTATACATTGATAAAAGTTCACGGACTATTGGTACTATTATATCTTCCAACAACAGAAGCTACATTTTCTTTACCTTTTGGGTCAAAGAAGGCGAGAGATGTTGATATAATGCATTTTGCAAATTCACTTCCTATTGCTCTACAAAAAGATGAAAATAATTGTGAGATGAAATCTTCCTAGAAGCCTTCCCATAAAAATTTATGGTGCCACAACTCCAAAACTATAAAAATCACATTGTTCCTGTAATGTTCATAGAGAATCAAGCTCTGCAATGAAAATAATAAATCACATGGTTGAGATTAAAGAGAACTACAAAGATATTCAAAAGGCGATCGTCATGACTATAGAGAATGGCGTTTCCATGGGGACTTGAAAGCGAAGCTCATGTGAGACCTGTTTTAAGGTTGGTTGAAGCCGGGGATTGGCTTGCAAGCACATGAGTGCAAGCTTGGTGATCAAGATCACGTTTTGTGCATCTTGAAGACGAAGTCCAGAAGGCAAGAGACATTGATCTGGCACATCCTTCAACAAGATCAATGATTCAATTTAGGTGGAAGATCAACATTCCCTAGAGACATGATTTCCTGGATGATTTCCATGATTGTCTCTAAATATATGGACAATTTTAATGCCTCATGTAGTTTTATTAAAACCACTTGAATAGACATCTTATTTTCGCTTTTTCTATTAATTAAATTTATGTGATGGACACACCTTCACCTTTGCTTGACTCCAAATACTCCAAATTTCCATATATGCAATTTTTTTCATTATTTTCATAATATGGTTAATGGCGCTGGTTCTTTGAAGCTCAAGTAGATGCACCTCGCAAGCCTCTCATCGTTGGCTCAATTGAGGCCTCTCTCATTGTTTCCAAGTAATTTCTTTTTTTCTTTTTTTGAAATTTATAGCTTGAATTTATTTTAAAGACATCACATTTCGAAAGTACTCTTTTTCTGTTCAACTAATCTTCACCCCCAAAACACTCATGAATGTATGAACATCTAAAATCCCAATAAACAAGAAGATCAACATCAGCTTTATCTTTCTTTGTCCCATTTTTCTCCAAAATTTATTTTTGTGTGCTTTCTCTTTTCTTTTTCCACTCAATGTCACAATCATGTGGAGGGCCTTGATGATGAAGTCCTTAATTTTTGCACCTCCTTTGGAATTCCACCTTTCAAATGGTCTAATTATGCTGTTGCACTTTTTTGACAAGAAACTAAAAATCGTTATATTGTGTGTACAGAAAATAAAAAGTTGGCTGAGTGAATGGTGCACATATTAAAGGAACATGTATTATGATTTTGCAATTTCAAGTCAACATGACACACATAAATCTAAGTAATTTTCAGTTGGTTTAATCAAGTCATAAAATTTTATGCAAAGTGCAATAAAGTCCTAAACCTATATCAAGAAATGCAATTTAATGTTGCCACAAAGGCTTCGAGTTCTATCTGAGCAAGTTTTGATTTTACTTTTGGAAAGGTTGATGACTTGATTGCGCCAATCAAACAACTACGACTTAATTGCATTATGTGCAAAGATTTAAGATTTTTGGTGTAGCTTTGTTGTTATGTTGGTGCATAGGGATTTCTTCTAGGTGGTGGTTTATTCTTAAAATATTGCACTTGAAATACCTTAAGATTTCTATACAGATTGGCTAGGAAAAGAGATGGGTGGATTACTTTATTAAATAAGTTAATTTTTTACTCAAATATAGGTCATTGTGGTTGAATTATAAATAACCAGGGGAATACGCTTGAAAAGTGAAGATGTACATGGTACTGCAAAATATATTTTGAGGCTTATAGCATCATTCAGCTGAATTTTTCTGGGAAATTACATGAGTCTAACTCCGATAAATACTCCACTTGTCAATCAAGCTTGCAAACCATAAAGAATTTCATCATTGTATTTATTTTCTTTTTTAGCGCACTTGATAAAAAGAAAGCTAGTAACCATCTTTTATGTCTTTTGGAGTTTCTTTACTGAGCAATTTTTTGCTTCCTTTTCCCTTTGCCACGTAGACTAATAAACAAGAAAATAATTGACCATTAGTTTTTAAATTGCCCCATAACATACATCGTGGAAAGTAATTGAAACAATAGTGCTAACACTTAAAGAGAAAATAAAAAACTTTATTTGCGAAGCCTTTGAATATAAATTACAAGTAATCAAAAAAAGATCACTGTTTTAGAGATCAACCAACTACCAAAATAGCGGTGAAAAACATGATTTGCATAGGTGAAAAGTTATATAGCTAATCACGGGCTATGTAAATTGCTGTTTACAGAGTTGATATAGATATATTTATATGTTTAAAATAGTGAGATAATCATCTATATGAGATGATTCGATGGTTTCTGAGAAGTATCGTACCCATAGAATATTTGACTATCAGATTGAGATATGATAGATCTAAGTTTCAACTGAAAGGTGGTGATTTTCATTTTCCAAGCTACCAGTGAAGGATCCAGAGGCATAGCTTTCAAGTGCTTCTTTTCTTTTAAATATTATAAGAGTAAGAATTGGGCAAGAAGAAAGCCATTAACCATCTTTTCTGTCTTTTGGAGTTTTTTTTTCACAGCAACTTTTTACTTTTTTTTTTCTTTTTTGCCCATCTTGTGCAACACGGAAAGAGTCCATGACTCGCGAGGAACTAAGCCCATAAAGACTGAAAAAGTAAGTCAAGAACTTATCGGTTGGAAAAAAAGGGGAAAAAGGAAACAAATGCTTAAAATATGGAGGACGTTGGAACACAATGGCTCCTTCCAATTGGATCCAAGATTACGAAATTGAATAGCTTTACACTAACAATAACGTAATCAGACCATTCATAAGGGTGGAATTGAAAAGATGGTGAAAAAGTGAATGTCTTCATGGTCAGGGCCCTCCACATGACTAAGACAAATTGATTGCAAGAGTGAGAGAAGCACACAAAAAGAAAGTTACGTGAAATTTGGGGAAGACTTGGTGAGCAAAAAGAGAGGAAGACCTGCACTCTTGGGAAGAGAGAGCCTCATTAAGGCAAAGGACAAGAGGCTTGTGAGGAGCATTTGCTAGAGCTTCAAAGGACCCATAGAGGAGTGCCATTAATCATATCGTGAAAATTATCAAAAAGATTGTATGTGAATTTACAAATCAATATTTATATTTCAAACAACTCGGGTTAAAAAAGGGAAAGTGCATCCATCGCAAAATTTAGATGAAGCAAATTTCTGTTCTAGTGATTTTAATTAAACTACATGACCCCTTGTATTGACATTGCAATAATAAATAGATTTAGATTCAAGGCGTTGGGTTAAATGATTACGTTGGTGCTGAGTAAGTTTTGGATTATGTGAGTACTAACGAAAAAATATCTATTCATTGGGTCTGTCCATTCAGTTAATCAACAGTGTTCTCAATCATTTATCGTCTGAACTCAATTTCCTAATTTCCCAAATTAAACCCTAGTCTCCAAAATCCCCAAATTTCACATTTACACTAAACTGATCCTATCAAGTTACGTCGGGTCAGTGCCGCCCTTACACTTTCCTTGTCATCGTCCCCGATGGAGTACCAGGTTCGCCGCTGGGTCGGACTGAGACATTGATTCTGTTGAAAATGACAGTTCGAGTCACCACTCGTTGAGGATTCGAACTCGGGCAAGTCAATGAGAATTGTTCCAAGCAGGGCGGACTTTGCGAGCGATTTTGGACGTGGTGAGCGTGATTGAAGGTCTCGATAACTGGATTAGGTGGAGAATCTCCAGCGGCGGTGCTTGTAGGATTGCGGGGAGAGATCGCGACGATGGTGCAGAACAAAGAGAGAGAGGTAGAGAGGATCGGAATGTTGAGTGAATTAGGGGAGATGATTAGGGCACCGTCGCCTTTGGAGAGGCTGAGGCATGAGAGGAGAGAGAAGGCCAGACGTCAGCGGATGAGCTCCCGGTGGCGACGTGCCGAGAAGTGGAGGCGTCGACGAGAGCAACGATGGTCGCTTGCGGAGGATGAGAGGCGAGGTGACAGAAGATGTAGTCAGCGATGGAGACACAAATGCCCTGATTGGTGACGCCAATGCCAGGCAAGTGGCACGCCGTGATCGTCGTTTAGTGAATGTCTATGCCGCTGGTGACACGATTATCCGGGACGAACAAACCCCACTCTAGAGATATTTTGCGCAAAGAGCCGGATTTTTTTGTTCCTTTTCGGGAAGACTTGAAAAAGTAAGCCAAGTGTCCGGTGTTTAGTAAAAAATAAATAATTTGAAAAATATTTTCTTAAAGATGATTTCTTATATCACTTGAAATAATCAGTATATGAAAAATGTTATCATTATCGATAACAATTTTAAATATTTTGTAAACGGTGAAAATATTTTTTGTTCCATTCATTTTTATTAAAAAATATTATTTAAGTTATTTATTTTTCGCGAAATTAACGGAATATGAGTCTTATGGTTATGTACAGTTATTTCGTTATCTCCCATGGCCCACGCTAAACTGATTCGAAAAAGGACAAAATTTTATCTTTTTGTGAACGAGAAAAAGTTTTCTTCATGAATGGTCCCATTCGTCGGAAAATGCTGTAAAGCAGTAAAAGGCAAGGCCTCGATTGAGAATTCCATAATGTTCTTCCATCTATAAATATGTTATGAACGACGTTAACAGCAACATGTAGACCTGAACCATCTCACCTCCCAAAGACCAAACATCCCCAAAAATCATGATTTCTTCCTTATTGCTGTCCAGCCAGCCTTCTTTAGTGGTCGGCCTCTTCTTCTTGCTCCTCTTAGTTGACACCATTCCATTTCACGGAGCAGGCGATCTTGCTTACTCCACTTCCTTTTTCGCCATCAACATGACCAAGAGCAAGGACGAAGCAGAGGCTCTCCTGAGTTGGAAATCTACTCTTGACAACCATAGCAAATCTCTCCTCTCTACATGGCATGGCAACAATCCTTGCGACTTTAGTGGTGTCACTTGCGATGACTCCGGAGCTGTCAACAATCTAAATCTTTCCTATCTTGGTTTGAGAGGAACTCTAGATGGCCTTGACTTCTCGCGCTTAACCAATGTGGTTAGCTTTGATCTTACCCACAACTCGATCTATGGCTCCATCCCCTCGAGTATTGGTAACTATTCCAAACTCAACTTTCTTAGTCTTTACTCTAATGAATTATCCGGGGACATTCCTCCAAGTATAGGTATGCTAAAGAGTCTTCATTATCTTTATCTAACTACAAACAGCCTGAGTGGGCACATCCCTCATGAGATTGGACAATTGGATTCTCTTTTGGAACTTGATCTTTCCAAAAATCAACTTTCCGGGGCCATTCCTGCATCTCTTGGAAAATTAGGCAATTTAATCGCTTTAGGCATTTGGTACACTAACATTTCTGGTTTCATTCCAAGAAAGATAAGTGACTTGAGGAATTTAAAATATCTTTATTTATATGGAAATAGATTGTCAGGATCCATTCCTTGGGAAATAGAGAGGCTCACTTCTCTTGTAGAATTAGAAATATTTAGCAATAGTTTGACTGGTCCAATCCCTGCATCAATTGGAAACCTGCCCAATCTAACCACATTAAACCTTGGTGACAACAAATTCTTTGGCTCCTTGCCTTTTGAATTTAGTAAGTTAACACATTTGATACATTTATTTCTATATGATAATGAGCTAGAGGGGGAACTACCCAAAGATGTATGCCTGGGGGGATTGTTGCAATATTTAGGCGTCCATGATAATCATTTCACAGGTCCTATACCAAAAAGTTTGAGGAATTGTACTTCATTAATTAGAGTGAGGCTAGAAGGAAACCAACTTATTGGAAACATAATCGAAGCTTTCGGAATATATCCACATCTAAATTATATGGACTTAAGCCACAATCATCTAAATGGAGAATTTTCGTGGAAATGGGAGCATTGTCGTAATTTGACAAGCTTCAGGATATCAAATAACAACATTTCTGGTGAGATACCCACATCATTTGGAAGGATGGCTCAATTACAACGACTGGACCTTTCTTCAAATAATCTAAGCGGAGAGATTCCAAGGGAAATGGGAAGCTTGTCGATATTGTTAGAACTCGATCTAAGCAACAATGGGATCACGGGAAATGTTCCAGCTGAGATTGGACTTTTATCCCACTTGGCACATCTAAACTTGGCATCAAACAATTTAAGTGGATCGATTCCGCCTCAACTAGGCTCATGCACGAGCTTGCTGAGCTTAAATTTGAGTAGAAACAAATTTCAGAGAAGCATTCCTCCTCAGATAGGCAACACACAAGGCCTTGAGGTTCTTGATTTGAGTTATAATAATTTGTCTGGAAATATACCAGGAGAGCTTGCAGAACTGAGAAACTTGCATGTTCTAAATATCTCCCACAATCGCGTGTCCGGTTCCATCCCCCTTACTTTTGGTGATATGCTGGCCTTGACTTCTATTGATGTGTCCTACAATGACCTGGAAGGTCCTCTCCCAAATGTCAAGGCTTTCAATGAGGCTCCGTTAGAGGCAATACAACATAACAAAGGGCTCTGTGGAAACATTGACGGCTTACCGAAATGCAATTCTACTGGGAGCAAAAAACGCAATCAATACGTTGGGGCTAGAATCATGGTTATCCTCATTCTCTCGTTCTTGGGGTTTCTCCTTCTCTCTTGCACCTTGATCCTTTTTACAATCGTCAATCATCGTCAAAGAAGGATTATCAAGAGAGACAATGAAGAAGGGGCAAATAATTTGGATTTCATGCGTATTTTGAGTTATGATGGCAAAGTTTTCTACGACCAAATCGTCAAGGCCACGGAAGAATTTGACTCCAAGTACTATGTGGGTGAAGGAGCATATGGAATTGTTTATAAAGCTGAGATATCGGAAGGTCAAACGGTTGCTGTCAAGCAAATATTTCCATCTCAGGAAGACAGCGAGATTGTTGATTTGATACCATTTGAAAGGGAAATTCAAGCCTTAACAAACTTACGCCATCGGAACATCGTGAAATTTTATGGATTCTGCTCTCATGTCCAACGTTGTTTTTTGGTGTATGAGTACATGGAAAGAGGAAGCTTGAGAACAACTTTGAACAATGATGAAAGAGCAAAAGAATTTCAATGGGACAAGAGGGTAAATATTGTCCGAGGAGTTGCGGATGCATTGTCCTATATGCATCACGAATGTTCACCTCCATTGATTCATCGAGACTTGACTAGTAACAACATTCTATTGGATCGTGATTATGAGGCTCATGTTTCTGATTTTGGCACTGCAAGGCTATTGAGGCCAGATTCATCAAATTGGACTATTGTTGCCGGCACCATTGGGTATATTGCTCCAGGTACTTCATAATCTTTTTTCGTTTTCAATGAGCATTTAGTGTCAGGCATCCCTTCTATAATTGAAGTTTCGCTAGGTCCTTTGATTATCTAATCTTCTTATGGAAATTAGTTTACTAATTTAGAGATTTCAAGTTTAGTGTTGATCATAAAGCTTTCTGATTTCCCCAAAAAAAAAGATGAATTGGAAAATGAGGAAAAACATTAGAATTGATCCATTTTAAGGATATGAAGGTCGTGTTGCCTTCGACCAAAAAAAAAATGGTTTGTGTTACCTAAATGATGCTTGTACTTTAAGCAAAAATCAAAATACTTTGAACTTCATCAAAGATTAAACTCCCCCGCTCAAATCAGTTTTGTAAGCGTAGATTGAGTAGAAATTTGTACTTGAAATTGTCACCTTATGAGAAGCAATGTTGTCAACTCGAATAAAGCATGTGATCGAGCTTATAAGAAGATAAGATTTTTCCTCTTGCAGAGTTGGCTTATTCTACAATTCCTACAGAAAAGTGCGATGTGTATAGTTTTGGAGTTGTTGCATTAGAGACAATCATGGGAAAGTATCCTGGAGATCATGTCTCTCAAGAATGTTCGTCATCTACCCAAACTGAGTCTTTGATGATGTTGAAGGATGTGCTAGATCAACGTCTTTCACCTTCTAGACTTAGTCTTCGAGATGCACAAGACGTGGTCTTGATTGCCAAGCTAGCATTCACGTGCCTGCAAGCCGATCCATGGCTGCGACCGAGCATGGGACAAGTCTCACGTGAGCTTCGTGTTCAAGTACCCTTGGAAACGCCGCTCTCTACAGTTAGCTTGGAGCAACTTCGCAATCTCAGTGTTGGGAAATTTGGAGCATTCACAGGAGATGTTAAGTTTTAAATTTGCTTTTCATGTGTCATTTTGTTTGGTTCATTATAATGATGACGATCGCCTTTAATATCTTCTTAGTTCTCACTTATCCCAACCATATGATTTATTATTTTCACTGCAGAGCCGGCTTCTCTTTGAACATTACGAGAACAGTGCCATGTTAATTGTTTGGAGTCGTGGCACCAAAAATAATGATAGGAAGGCTTCTGGGGAGATCTCATTTCACAATTATTTCTAAATTTTTGCAGAGCAATCAAGAAGTAAATTTGCAAAGTGCATTGGATCAACATCTATTGCCTTCTTTTAATTGAGATGTAAAGAACATGTAGTTTCTGCTTTTGGAAGAGATAATAATACTAATTATCTATGAAATTTTATCAAAGTGCTGTGTCGTACTTGAACTTTCAATTAGTTCAATTAAATCAATTTTGATTAATGTGCAGTACCATCGCAGAAATTTGAATTGGTTCAATTCCATACGACAATTGGAGTCATTAAGCTAGTAAAACTGGACAGATCCCATATTTCTTACACACAGTCCATTCTCACTTCTTTGAACCATTCTAAATTGACGTTTACTTGAGGCCATTTCATCCTAAAACTGTGTGTATCTTTACCACTTTCATTGTTGTCAAACCTGTCAAAAGCTGCAGCTGGTTTCAGCATCATCCCTCTTTGGCTCCGCACTCATTAGCGCCACCATTGCCTCTGCATGTTCGCTTCACGAAGGTGACTGCATATTTCGTAACTCCTTGTTGTTGGAGATGTGCCACTTAACGCAATTTCCAAACGAGCTTCTTTAGGTCCTACATTTGATAAAATTTCTATCTCATTTGGGCAGTTATCATCATACCCGCGTAAGACCTCAAATGAACGTCGACGTGCCACCAGGCGTTAGAATTTCGGATATTCACTTGCATAGAATATAAAGGCGTAAAAGACGGAAAACAACCCATCTATATTTATACCAAAAACTTTAAGGGGCCTAGCATCTCCCCGTCAAATACGGATACTTGTTTACGAAATAAACCTCTTTGCATTTTCACATACTTGACCAACAGCAACATGGAAATTAAATTACGTTGTTAATTGACTTGCATAATCGGACTCCTCCACACTTAAATTCCATGTCAACAGCTATTGATGTCAATGTCTTCCGAGAACTTTCAGTTAATCCGATTAGATCCGTAAGATATTTTAACATATTTATTGTCGTCTTTGCATTAATCATGGCATGGACACCAATTTTCCAAAGCTGATGTTCGATGGAAATGCGTGGATTTTGTGTATGTCATGTTGACTTGAAATTGCAAAACTATTATCCCGAACCTTTAAGATGCGCACTACTCAGCCAGAAACTTGTTCTTTTCTCAACACACACTAATCATCCGTACAACTTTCTTGAATAAGAAATTTAGGTTTTTGGTCCCAAGAAGAATAAGGATAATAACTTTGAAACCTCTGCCATTAAAATGTTCTAGAAGCTTTCTTTCAAAGCATGGTGAAAAATGCTCCCTCGTTCTTCATTCGACATGATTTCGATCTAAAGTTTGAAGAAGGCTTGCGTTGACCGGGTCTACGATGACAAACTGCGCAATGGAGACACACGAACACGGAGACTCGTGAAGCAAGTTCGTGGTCATTTACTATATGAACCTTACTTTGAATTTTTCTTCTTCCTTTTTTTTTTTCGCTTTTATAAAATTTTGTGGGAAAATCGCTTCTATCAATAAATACTCTCTAGCATGCCAATTAAGTATAACTAGAAATAAAACTCGAAATGTTTTAAAAATTGAAGATACTAATTTAAATGTGGAAAATGCATAATGATCAATTATTCGAATTTACGTGGGATCCATGTCTTTTCATGTGTTATGAATATATATTAATGTGTTAGAAAGTAAAATTCAAAGAGACCAATGATGCGAATCATTAATTACGGCAACGCATGTAGCAAATTCATTAGGTTTGTTCGAAGTCATCTTTTATACTTTAATTCTATGAGGGGAAAGTAAAAACAGAAGGGAAAATTGGTTTTTGAAAAGTCAAAATCAAAGAAAAGAAAATTAACTAGAAATATATGGTAAAAGGCCATAAATAATCGAGAGTGGGAGTAGGTAAAACCCTCTTCTCCTCTACTTTTATATATCGGAGAATGCAAGAATTATTGCTGTAGTCTTCAGTGGGCGTTTGGACTTCTTCAAAGGAGGGTAAAGAAAGAAAGAAGAACCGAGTCAATGCTAGTGTAAAACTACAGGATTTGGCTCAAGATTACCCATCTTTAATTCCAGGGTTTCTTTGAATTTGAAAGGTGTCAGTTAGTAGGTTTCCATACAAAAGCTCAATCCAATTAAGTCCGTTTTTATGTAAGAGTTGAAGCCCCAAACAGAGAATTGGGAAGTTTTTTAAAAGGAGATCAGAGTTGTTTTCCCTAAAGGGGGAAAATTCATCCGCCTGATTTTATCAATTTAGAGCTCAGGTTTGAATTCCATAGATAATATGGAATTTATTGTTTACAATGATAGACAAATCAAATTAAGGACGAGTCAACTTGCCCTTGGGAGGGGAACAATAGTTGGAAACGGCTACTAATACCCCATAGGCTGAGGAGGCGTTTGGCTTGGTATCGTGTTCATACGATTGTATTAAATGATGTCGGCCATTTGCTTTCTATCTATATAATGTATACAGCTTTGGTTGCTGATTGGGCCGGTTTGATGGCTCTATATGAATTAGCAGTCAAGAACAATAAGACTGAATTATTTGGGATGCTTATGCCCATAAAAAATTGTGGAACTACCCATTAATAGCGATGGAACTATGTGCAGTTTCAAAACTAAGCTAATTGTCACTGCCCAAAGATGAGTATTAGCTATTTCAAAAGGTTATAAGCACTATAGATGATCTTCAATATCACTGTCTCTCAACACATAAACAGACTGTCAGATGAACACTTAAATAATAAAACCATGGCTAAATTTGTTAAGAAAATATAGTTCAACTTCTTTTTGGATGAAACTATCAACTTTAACATGAAAGTTCGAAGAACATTACATGGCAAAAAAGGGACACAGGTAAGCAGCTATAACTCTGGAAAGATTCATTGACCCTGCTGTCCTTGTTATTCCTAACAGCAAACATATGAAGAATAATATTCAACTAAAAGTAGATACAAAATAATGCAGGGTAATTAAGCCATATGGGTACCTCCCAATCAAGGACTGTGTCTCTAAGCTTTGCTCCACAATTTGCTGACAGCATATGGACGTGAAGTCTCCTTCATTATTGACGTCAAGTACCTTCATATGTTAACTGATGCTTCTTAATTGACACGAACATGCAAAAAATAACAGACTATATAAAGATTGCGTCTTTAATGTAATAACTAATGCAGACTGCAAAAAGCCTACGCAGGATGGAAATTTATGTTAAATGAAAGTTAATAAATTTGCAGTGGCCATTTATAGATTCCTTGTCTGTGTACTAATCTTTGTAGCCTATAATGCTAATTCAACTAATGTAAGCTTCTAAACTTAAATCAAGTCAAGAAAGTTTAGCCCTCCATAGGTGGACGAACTCGTGTGACATGCAGTCTCGTAGTTTCCATACCTTCCTAATTCTCTGATGCCTTTACTGATAGACTTCAATTTGTTGAGCTTCTGCAGAATTTTTCATATTGCAAGTAAACACTCAGCTCCACTAAGATACTGTTTACTAGCTTTCCGCAGCAAACAGAGCTCCTATCTTCATGGCTACATTTTGTCAGGGCAATATCATGCTTGATGCGTTAAATAACTCTAGTTCCGTGTTGAAGATCACCGCCTCTCTCTCTCCTGGAGTTCTCTAGATCTCTTTCTCTAGAGTTTTCCATATCTCTCTTTACTCCTCCAGATTTCTCTCTCTCTGTGGATATCTCTAGATCTCTCCCTTCTCCAGAATGTTCTAGCAAAATCCATCAGCTACGCCACTTCTAGACTTCTCCAAAGAAATCTAGTTGTGAGGCTATAATAAAATATTACTTCTAGAATAGTGTAGAAAGCTAGGAAAGTCACCAACTTTCCATCCTATAAATAGGAGCAACTTGCTCCTCATTTGTGTCCCCAACTAAGAGTGTGTGAGTAAGAAGTCCAAGAGGGTGTAGTGGGTGGCGTGAGTGTAGAGTGTGGTGTGAGTGTAGGGGTCTTAAGAGTGTGTTGAGTAAAGTGTGCTATGTGCATGTGAGTGTAAGAGAAATTGTGTAGAGTTGTTCAAGTTTTGTATGTGGTGTGAGAAAATATTGTAATAGTGAAAGTCATATTTCGTGAATTATATTTGCACCACATTTCCGCAAGGTTCAACAAGTGGTATCAGAGCCAGGTTGTTGGAGGCCATGCAAAGACAGTGGTCGGGGACCATTGTAAGTGAGTAGGCGGTCAGGGATCGTCGAGCCCAAGAACGAAGAAGCAAAGGACATCAGAGTTCTGCCAGTGCACAATTCAGGATTGTGAAGTCGGTTGGTTCGGGACCAGGCTTACTTGGTATAGTGCTGGGTATTACAACCAAGTCACGATGGCGGATTTCTCGAGTTCGGTGAACGGCATGGAGAAGCTCAACAACTTCAATTATAATAATTGGAGTACCCGCATACAATATTATTTGCTTGGACAAGATTTATGGGATATTGTTGGCGGCAACAAAACCACACCACCCACAAATGATAGTGATTTAAGAAAGTGGAACGTCAAATCAGGTAAGGCTCTTTACGTTCTTGCCGTGACTGTTGAAGATGAATTATTGCAACACATAAAGAGTGCGAAGGACCCGAAGGAGGGTTGGGATAACTTGGCGACGCTGTTTGCAAGGACAAACGATGCCAAGTTACAATGCTTCGAGAACGAGCTCCTCTCAATCTCGCAACAAAGTATGACGGTAAGTCAATACTTTTCTAAAGTTAAATCTATTTGCGAAGAAATTTCAAAATTAGATCCTGAGTATGCCATCTCTGAGACAAGAATGAGAAAAATAATAATTCACGGGTTAAGGCCGGAATATAACGGTATTATTACGGCCACTTGTGGATGGGCATATGAGCCAACTCTAACTGAGTTGGAAAATATATTGGCCAATCAAGAGGCCTTAGATAAACAAATCCCTAAGGTCACAATTAAAGAGGATGAAAGTGCCCTCTTCAGTAATAAAAGAGGGTTCAAGGGCCATAATAGAAATAGAGCAGTTGCAAGAGATGGCAAACCATGGAAAAATCATGGAGATTGGCGAAGGCAACCAGAAGAGAAGGGTTATCAGCCAAGGGGAGCTCATCAAGATTGCGACGACGACGACGATGAAAACAAGAGCTACAAAAAGCGTACCAAACGGTGCTACGTTTGTGGCAAGGTAGAACATATTGCCAGATTCTGTTGGTACAGGCAGGAAGAAGGAAATGTCGCCACTTCTTGCAAGAAGGAGATTGAAAGCGAAGAAGAATGGGACTTTCAAGCGCCTGTTGCAATTAAGGAACAAGAAGAGCTTGCAGCCGCTTGTATAATTGAGTTGGATAATTCGACAGGTTCTATCAAAACCCCGAATAAGAGCAAGCCAAGGAAGAACTCAAAGAAGCGACTAACAACGCCAACAAGCAGTCGTGAAAAGAAACTGCAAGAGATGCAGGAGATGATAAAGAAGCTAAAAGTTGAGAAGGCAAAGATGGAGAATATGATGAAAAAGAGGGACGAGATGCTAAGACAAAAGGATCGAGAGCTCAAGGCAAAAGAAAGGGAGCTAGAGAAGTTCCGATGTGAGTTCAAGAAGCTGCAGAAGCTTCAGGACCTCAAGCCCACTATGACGTTCCGAATTAATCATATCGGAAGAGACAATGAACAAATGAAGGAGAAAAATAAAGTTTTCTTTGAGAAAAGGTGGCCATCTACACCCTACATCCCGTGGTGTAAGGATCGGTGGAATAAGATCAAGGGAAAGAGATTTTATGAGGAAAAGGATCAAGAGGTCTACATTGAAGTGCTTCGGATGGGATTGAATCGGTTGAAGCACGAAATGAAAGTCACAAATGAGAAGGTTGACCGCATGAGTTCCAATCTCAAAATTCTTAGAGGAGATATGTCAAATACGAAGACCGAATCTAGTGAGAAGAAGGAAAAGGAGACTAAAGGGCAGAATGAATTGACACTGCAGAAACCCAAGCTTCAAAAAGTCCGATGGAAAGTCGCAGCAGCAGAAGCATCTGAAGATGGAGCCATAGAGCCATCCACATCTGAGGAAGCTTCGCAATATGTTGAATGGAGGAAGACAGTTGAAGAGTCCAAAAGCAATATCGACACGGCTACTATATCGAGAGAGAGTAGTTGGTGAGGGGGAGTGTTGAAGATCACCGCCTCTCTCTCTCCTGGAGTTCTCTAGATCTCTCTCTCTAGAGTTCTCCATATCTCTCTTTACTCCTCCAGATTTCTCTCTCTCTGTGGATATCTCTAGATCTCTCCCTTCTCCAGAATGTTCTAGCAAAATCCATCAGCTACGCCACTTCTAGACTTCTCCAAAGAAATCTAGTTGTGAGGCTATAATAAAATATTACTTCTAGAATAGTGTAGAAAGCTAGGAAAGTCACCAACTTTCCATCCTATAAATAGGAGCAACTTGCTCCTCATTTGTGTCCCCAACTAAGAGTGTGTGAGTAAGAAGTCCAAGAGGGTGTAGTGGGTGGCGTGAGTGTAGAGTGTGGCGTGAGTGTAGGGGTCTTGAGAGTGTGTTGAGTAAAGTGTGCTATGTGCATGTGAGTGTAAGAGAAATTGTGTAGAGTTGTTCAAGTTTTGTATGTGGTGTGAGAAAATATTGTAATAGTGAAAGTCATATTTCGTGAATTATATTTGCACCACGTTTCCGCAAGGTTCAACAAGTGCACTCACAAAAGTAGATGCAGCAAGTTTTGACAAAAGGTAATGCACATAGAGAGACAGGCAAAATAGCTCACTGCAAGGACCCAAAGGGCCTGGAAAACTACTTGCAACCGCAATCGTAATATCACTCGCTAAGCTCCACAGCAAGGAGATGTCTCCATGAATGAATTTCCATGCAATTCAGCAAGATTTTCTCTTGGATTCCAGACCGCAGGTGGAGACCATCGACATTCTAGAATTTGTGATTTCCAAGATAAGATGGAATTAAAAATTAAAGCTCAGTATGCCCACAAGCCAACAACAGGTATTGGCACATGAGAATTTCTATGGTTGTGGGATGAATCCCGCATTACTAAAGAAACTCCAAAAAACTTAGGACTTGAAATGAGCATCTTAAGGTACCAGTTATTTCTAAGAACATGAAAAGTAGCCAAGGAAAAGCAACAACTCAAATTAAACGAGCTCTTACAGCCACAGCTTATCGAAAAGTATCTACCATTGAAAATATGGAAAACCTTCCCTTACCTAACTAATGACCAATTTCAAAATGCCAGCCCTCTCAAGTTCAATCAAAGCCGTGTGCATCATGCTTGGCAGAGCTCGATGAAATGGAAGTGAAGCTTGAGGCAATGGCTTGCCTTCAGACTGCACTCAACAAATGGAAATTTCTTCAGCTGAAATATATTGATTTCCGAACTTTGTTTGTTTCAAATATAGCTCGATCTGTTTGAGATTGTTAGGCATAACCCAACTAGGAAGGTTATCGTATCGAGAATTACTATAATCAAGAATTTAAGCCAAAAGAGGTAAATTGGATTTTTGTATTCTTTTGATTTTCCATTTGAGCCGTGGTGAACATAAGGTTTATATGTTTATTATATTTCATATCCTTTATCTAGTAAATTTTCCTATTTTTAAAAATAAAAAAACTCACATTGCGTGTTAAAATAGATTAGTTTCCTAATTAAAATTGTCTGTTTAGGAAATATATAGTACTGTTGACACCCGAATTTTTATCGACGTTTTAAATATCCATTTATTTTGTAAAAATATAAAAATCATAAAAAAAAGAAAGGTAAAACAAAAATAATAATAATATAAAAAATAAAAAAAATTGAAAATGAATGAAATGGTATAAAAAAATAACATGAAGTCGCGTGGGCTGGGCACGCGGACCCACTTAGCAATTTTCGGGCATTTCAAATGCTAGACCCAACCTCCCATTTATTTTTATTCTTTCGGCCCGCTTGTCTCCCCTTTTCGTTTAGCCCGTCTTCCCCTCTTTTGCTTATGCTCAACCCAGTCTCCTTTATTTCCTTAAACTCCAATGTTTTAGCCCAAGAAGAGAGCAACGAAGGCCCAGCATTCGGCTCCTCTTTCCCTCTCGCACACAAGGCAGACGCACTGGCGTCTAGAAGGTGTGGCTGACGCGCCATTACGGTGAGGTGAGGAACGGACGAATGATGCGCTGTCGTCGGGAGAGTGGTGGGCAGAGGAGCGAATCGGAGAGGGGCGTAATGGAAAAAAAGAGGAGCATGCTCACTGCGCGAGGAGGGGGAGGGGGGGGAGGGAGGTGGGGGTGGTCACTGGTTTCGGAGGAGAGTTCTTTCTGGTTTTGTGGTTTTGGAGAGGAAAGAAGGTTGAAAAATGTCAGCATATTGGATGGAAAGCAGCCGAGAATTAGGAAATACAAAGGGAGGAAAGAATGATCTCCAAAATATACAAAATTCTAATTTTCTCTAAATGAACTAATTAGATCAATAAAGATCAATTAGGATCAATTATGGGCAATGGTATCTTCAACACTCCCCCTCAAGCTGGTGGTGTATACACATCAAGAACACCAAGCTTGTCTAATAGATACGCGTGTTGCCTTTGACACAAGGGCTTGGTAAAGATATTCGCGGGCTATTATGCTGTTCTTATTCTTCTTGTCTTGGTTACTCCAGCTTGGATCTTGTCTCTGATGAAATGCCAATCAACTTCTATATGTTTCGTTCTTTCATGAAAAACCAGATTTATTGCCAATTTGAGTGCAGCATCGTTGTCATAAAACAGGATAGTAGGTTCTTTCACCCAAACACCAAGATCTTGAAGTAAGCCTCTCATCCAGACTATTTCGTAGCCGGTCTTGCCATTGCCCGATATTCCGCTTCAGCAGATGATAATGACACAGTGACTATTTTTTAGTTTTCCATGAGAGTAATGAATCTCCCAGTGTTATACAGAATCTCGTAATTGATTTTTTACTCATAGGGCAGGTAGCATAATTCGTGTCGCAAAACGCTATCATTTCCATGTTATTGTCTCGAGATAATAGTATTCCCTAACCTAGACATCCTTTCAAGTACTTCACAACCTTTTATAGATAAGCTTTCCGACAAGTCTCTGATAAATAGAATGATCTTGGATTAAGGGATCTTCATTTAAGGGTGATAGCCCTTATCGTACTCGGCCATGGTTAACTTGACATTTTGTTCAACTAGAATGACAGCTGGCTTGGATCCTGATAATCCTACTTCTGATATGATTTCTAGGATAAATTTGTGTTGACTGAGGCAAATCCCTTTATCCGATCATGCAATCTCTATTCCGAGAAAATATTTGGGAGGTTCGAAATCCTTAATACGAAATGTGGAGTGTAGGTACCTTTTGAATCGTTCAATTGCAGATTCATTGTTTCTCATAATGAGGATATCATCAATATATATAAGCAAGTAAATTGATGATGTACCTTGACTCCATGTGAAGAGAGCATAGTCATGCTTGGATTGTCGGAATTTCGCAGCTGTAAGTGCAGCGGTAAATTTGGCATAACATTGACGAGAGGCCTGCTTGAGTTCATATAGGGATTTACGAAGACGACATACTCGATTCTCTCCTTGTCTACGTAAACCCGGTGGATAATCCATATAAGTTTCTTCTTCTAGATCTCCATGTAGGAAAGCATTATGAACATCCATATGGTGAAGAGGCTAATCATGTATAGCAACAATGGAAAGAAAGGAACGAACAGTGACTTCCTTTGCTACTGAAGAAAATGTTTCTGTATAATCGAAGCCTTCCCATTGTGTAAACCTCTTGGCTACTAGTCTTGCTTTTATATCGCTGGATGGAACCATCTGCCTTGTACTTGATCTTATAAACCCATTTGCAGTCGATAGGTTTCCGATGAGGGGGTATGGTAACGATATCCCAAGTTTCATTTTCCATCAAGGCTCGCAACTCATCCTTCATTGCTTGTTGCCAATGAGGATCTTTGATAGCTTCCTCATATGAAGATGGTTCCTGTCCCTCGGAGATTCTACTAATGCAGCACATATGCTCGGGGAAAAGACAAGCAAAACTAACATAAGATAAGATAGATGATGTGTATCAGATAACTCTAAGGTGGGACAAACATAATCTGCTATCCACATCGACAGGTGTGTAGTACGGCCTGATCGTCGAGGCTAATCCATGGCACGTACAAGTGGTGTAGAAGAGATATTATCTGAATTTTTTGGCGAGGTGAAAGTGATAGAATCCTCCGATGTTGCTGCTTATGATTCCCCAGGTGCTGCATTATCTGTGCAGGATTGCGGACCACTTTTAGGTGTAGGATATGCAACATGAGGGAGCATAACTTGTTGTGGAGGCGATAAATCTTCTTCACTCAAGAGTAAACGATGATTTGTGGCCAAACCTGAATCTTGGTGTGAAGATAGTCCTTCCTAGAAAGCAAAAATGTCCTCGTCAAAGACAACATCCCTGCTGATGAGGAAGCGACCAGTAGATGGATCATAAATCAAGTATCCTTTTTGAAAGGCAGAATATATCATAAATACACCTTTAATAGTATGGGGACTTAATTTGTCCCGAGGGCCCACTGTTGAGACATAGCACAAGCATCCAAAGACACGAAGATGACTAACCTTCGGTTGTTTTCCAAAAAGTGACACTGGGACACTTGGAGTGCCAAAACTTGGCACAAAAGGACACTTAAGTGTCAAAAATTAGGAAAGTGACACTTAAAGTGCCAAAATCGGAGCAAAATGGATCAATTAAGTGCCAACAGCGAGAAAATCTGGCCGAAATGCTGACATGGTGATTTTCCATCGAGCCCAGTGCAAAACGACATCGTTTTGCACGCTGACGTGGGTAAATAATTAATATATAAATTAATTAAATTAATTTTAAAACAAATTTTAAAAGAGAGAGATAGAGAGAGAGAGAGAGAGAGAGAGATAGAGAGAGAGAGGCGGAGAGGAGGAAGAAGGCGGTGAGCCCTCAGCCGTCGACTGCCTTCTTCCTCCTCTCTCTCTTTTTTTAAAATTAATTTAATTAATTTTTATATTAAAATTTGAATTGTACCCAAACGACGCCGTTTTTGTGTGTCTTTTCTGAGTCAGCCTTTCAGCGAGTCACGTAAGCGAGAAAATTAATAAAAAAATTGCCACGTAGGATTTCCGGTGGGGTTCGCGGTTGTGGCACTCAAGTGTCCCATTTTTCTTTAAAAGTGGCACTTAAGTATCACTTTTCTAACTTTTGGCACTTAAGTGTCATCTTGTATCAAGTTTTGGCACTTGGGGTGTTTTTTTGCCTCCAAAAAGTAGTTCGAATGGAGTCTTCCCATTTAGGATCCGGGATGGCATCTGATTGATCAAGTAGAGTGCAGTGATCACACAGTCTCCCCAGAACGTTTCCGGAATTGAGGCTTGATATTAAAGAGCTAGAGCAACTTCTAGAAGATGACGATGTTTTCGTTCAACCACCCCCATTTTGTTGAGGTGTATAGATGCAGGAACTCTCATGAAGGATGAAATTTGAAGTAAACAAAGAAGAACACTCATGATTAAAGAATTCACAAGCATTATCAGTACGAATCCGTTCTACAGATTTATGAAACTGATTTTTAATTAGTGCAAGAAAGTTCTTAACATGAGAAAGCACTTGTGCTTTAAACTGCATCAAGAAAATCCAAGTAGCCCATGTATGGTCATCCACAATTATAAGGAAAAAACGAGACCCATCCCGATGTGGTATATGATATGGTCCCCAAATGTCCATGTGTAGAAGAGAAAAAGCTATATTGCTACGCGAGGTACTTTGCGAAAAAGGCAATTGAGATTGTTTAGCTATTGGACAAATAAGACACTTTGGATGAGGAAAGGAGGCACTATAGCCTAACCATTGATGGGACAAAATATGTTTATTAGAATTGGCACTACACAAGATGCCCTTATTTAAGGGAAAAAAATGAAACATCGAGATCTTTGGGAAGTGTGGGCCAAAAATAGAGTCCCTCTTGAATTTTACTCAAGCTCATCAATTTCCCAGTCGAAAGTGCCTGAAAGAAGTAGATATTAGAATCAAAAAGTAGATATTAGAATAAAAAATGACTCGACGGGAATTGTCCTCACAAAATTTTGAGACAAAAATGAGGTTAAATTGAAAATTAGGATTGAACAGGACATTTTTCAAGGTGATGGATGGGCTGAGTTTAACTTTTCCAATTTTGGTGACGAAAGTATTATTCCCATTCGAAAGGCGGACTGAAGTAACATGGGAGGATTCTTGAATATCGGAAAGGAAATGTTTATCGCAGATTATATGAACACTAGCACCTGAATCAATAATCCATGCTTCAGTTGAAATGGAGCTTAAGTAATGAAGAATACATGTATAACTAATTGCCTTATCCTATGATCCCAATTGGCTTAGAGCTATCATGATTTGTTGGAATTGATCATTACTAATGGACTGGTAACCTTTAGCATTTGCTACGATGGAAATATCTTTTTCCGTCCTTTCTTTATCTGCTGGCTTCCCATGCAATTTCCAACAATTTTCCCATGTATGATAGGGACGCTTGCAATAATCATAGAATTTTCCCTTTCCCTTGTTGGAATTTCCGCCATGGGATTTATTGGAGGAGGTGGCCAAATTATGGCCATTGGATCCCCTCCACATTGGTGCAAACGTGGCTTGCTGTGTGCCATTGGATCTGGGCACGGCTAGGATATATCTGGACCGTCGGATCATCCGATTGAGTTGAAGCCGTCGGATCTAAAGATTTAATCTTAGCCGTTTGCGGGATAAGGAGCCCGCAAGACCCCTAAATTGTCCAATCAACCGAATAGATCGGGTGGTTCATTCTAGAAGAGATAAAAGATTTGTCTTCTCCATTGGCTAACCCTAGCGCAGTGACTAAAGCTCCCAATCCGCCATGGCTACCATGGTCGACCGCGCCGCGATCGGCCGCTATTCCGGCGTTGCCTTGGCCGCGAGGATGATGCGGTCCCCACTTTTAGGTACTCCAAGGAAGCCAGGCGTTGCGACTCTTCTTGGACCACGAGTTGGTAGATCCGGCCGAGTGAGGGTATAGGCTCTGTGTTGAGGATTTGGCTGGGAAACGGTAAGTAACTTTCGCTCAAGATAAGTAGGAAGCAAGTTACCTTCTCCCTCTCCCTTATCGCTCGATATTGTGCTAGGGTTGTCTCAGGTCCCTCCAATTTCTCTTTGGCCATCTCCAATTCGTTCCATAGTGCTGACAGTTTGTTGAAAACTGTGGAGATTGAGAGAGTCCCCTGTCTTAACTCCGATAAAGCCTGAGTTATGCTGAAAATTTTGGCCCGGTCAAGTTTTCCATACATTTCCGTATGTTTTCCCATATCCCTTTAGCGTCTTCGGTCGGAGGGAGTCCGCGGCGACCTCGGGGTGAGGCGGTTGTCGATCCATGTCCGGACAAGCGATTACATTTCCTCCAGTGGCACGTGAGCCGTTCGTCGCTCGGAACCAGAATTGTTCCGTCTATGAAACCCTCTGTCTTTTGTGATTAGGGCTTGCCGGAACTCCCGTGACTGGACGGAGTAATTTTCCGGCCTCGACAATTGCTGTGTAATGAGGTGGAGCTACGGTCCATCAGCGGCGGATGTGTACAAAGGGTCTCCAGGTTCAAGCCGACCAGGAGACACCTACAAAAGGAAGAAATCCTGGTCCATAGATTGGGTATGGATTTGCCACAAGACCTGATGGACCTGAACTAGTTTGGCTCAAGACGGGCCAACCCGTTCCAAATCCGGAGTTGGGCTCATTATTGAGTTGTGGGCCTCCTCCTCCTGGCCTGCCATTGGTTTTCTCAGCAGACCTAGTGGAACTTTGGGCCAGAATAGGTTGGACTTGGGTCTGGACCCATTGAACATATGGGCCCAGAAAAATTTGGCTCGAATTGGGCTGAACAGGATCCTGTCGCTCCTCATGGGTGAGCACTTGATTCCGTTCTTGCATCTGGTTTTTCGTTACCAGATCTACTTGTTCATCCGAAGGTGAATCATCCAATCCTTGGATGTCAGAAGAAATTTCTGGGTCTTGGGAGACTCCAGATTGTGAAGCTTGGTTTGTCGGCATTCCGTTTCCTTTGCTGATCTAGCCCAAAATTTTGCAGGCTTGTGAGGAAAGGAAAGAACAGAAGGAAATGAAGAATTTGGGTATTGGACGAAGAAGTCGGGAAGGAAGAATTTGGGTATTGGACGAAGGAGGAGGAAGGACAAAGATGGAGCCCAAGCTAGAAGATAAGCTCTGATACCATGTTAGAATATTAGATGGAAAGCAGCCGAGAATTGGGAAATGTATTTTACTTTCTCATATCGTGAATTGTACGGTTTACAGCCCTATTTATAATGTACAAACCTGCACTAATTAGAGAAAGAAATATACGAAGGGAGGAAAGAATGATTTCCAAAATGTACAAAATTCTAATTTTCTCTAATGAACTAATTAGATCAAGAAAGATCAATTAGGATCAATTATGGGCAACGGTATCTTCAACAAAAAAACCAGAAAGCAAAGGCTCGAGATGGAGGTTTGACCGGTTTTGAGGAGAGGGCAGAAGTTCGCCGGAGAAGAAACGCTTGCTGAAGGTCCCTTCCGAGCCGTCGAAGCTTCGTCAGTGACAGCTTGACGACTAAAATCATCCCGAACCAGCTGAGTTCTTGCTCGGCTTCAATATGTTCTATAAATTTTTGTTTGAATGATGAGCTCATAAGGGTTTGGATGAAGTTAAGATTCTTTTGCAATGATTTGATCTGGATGTGGGCGAACCATTTTTAAGCCGTGTGTAATGCTGAAATTGTGTCTGGAACTTGTAATCTTAGGTTGCATACCAAATATTTGATGAAATGCTTAAAGAAAACCGAAGGATCTCTACGTTTAAACGTGAGATTGTTTCAGATTTGCTTCGGTATTGGTTGAATCTCGTCTCATTTTTTTTTGTGTTTTTCTCAATGTTTTCATGCGATTTGGTGAAAAATCCTCGATCGGCATTGGTCGTGCATCTTCCCTTTGCCGAAGCCAATCCTCCCTCGCTGGCAAGTCCTGCAGTTTAAGGCTGTCCTAGTTAGCACTCCTTCCCATTTTAATGCATTGTGGACTGTCTTTTTGCTGGAAATCTGGGATCGAAAATGTTAGCTTCGGAATGGTTATTTCCTTTGGTTGTTGTGGTCGCCAGAGTTAGGTGTTGTTGGCAGGAGTTGGGTGTTGTTGGTCTGAGCGATGGCGGAGTGCGGTGTCTGTAAAGAATGGTTTGTCTGATTATATGGACTTTGAAAAAAAAAACAAAAAGAGAGAATAAGATGAAGTTGCAGAGAAGGAAAGCTTCGGAGGAGGAGTCGCAAGGTTGAAGAGGAAGTCCACTAGAAAAGACGAAATAGGGAAAAGCACAAAAAAAAGGGAGAACAGAAAAAATAATCATAAAATCAGAAAAATAATAAAATAATATAAAATTATTAATAAATCGGTTTTAATCCGACACGGGTCGGATTCGGATTTGGTTCGGGTCAATGGGCCGGATTGGGTAAACGGTCCGAACACATTCCCCGAATATAATATAAATATTAAAAAATTAAAAAAATCGAAAAAATTTTAAAAAATAAAAATTCAGAAAATGATAAAAAGTTTTAAAACTTGAGGAAATAAAAAAAAATATTTAGAAAATTTGAAAATCAATAAAAAATACAATTTTAGAAAATCATTAAAAGTAAAAAAATCCAAAAATGTCATTAAAAATTAAAAAATTCGAAAAAAATTAAAAATTTTGGAAAATCAAAAGATTCTTAAAAAAACTAGGAAATCCAGAAAATTATAAAAAAAATATTTTAGGAAAATTAGAAAAATCATTAAAAAAATTTCGAACATAAAAAATAAAAAAGAATTAGAAAAATTGGAAAATTTTCTTAAAGAACTAAAACCTAAAATTGGATTAACCTTTAGGGTTTTACAATAGGGAATCCCTATTATGATTATAATTGACTGTGCTTTTCAATAATTTTGATGTTATCTCCTTGTTTTAGAATGGTTAAGACAAACCTTAAATTTTTCTTGATAGGCCGCCATGACGTTAGTTAGTTAGGTACCGAAATGGCATTAGCCAATCCCAAGTCCAAAATCTCTAGTTGCGTTAGTAGTAAGATATCCTCCCATATCTTACTTGTTTCTAGCCAATCCGAAAAAAGGCTAGTGGCGACTCTTTAATCAAAATTTACATAGGCTTAATTGATTAAAAATGTGAACGATTAATGTCGCGTGGTTATGGGCTTAGGAGAGCCCGAGTCAATGGAAAACCGTTGGCCTGAAGTTGACAATATCTCTAAACCTAACAAGCTCTCCCTTCCCGCGAGAGGGGTTAGATCACGACAAGTACTTTAGGAAAGTTTCCAATTTAGAATATAATTTAATCTAAATTATTTTCTAATTTAAATTTAGTAATCTTGCAATTTGGATAGCTTCTTATTTTGACTTTAGAAGAAAATACAAAAAAATAGCATGAATATATCATATAGGTTTAGTTGTATTATTGCTGTGTCATTCCCACGTCATCATCATTTGTCGTGCATGCTTTTGATCAAATTTTTCGAAGAGGGCAAGCCTGGAAAGTGCGAGTCTACAGATCGTGTGAGCGCCGGCCTAATAAGGAACCTCCGTCACTTGAAGATTACACCTTGATAGAGTGTGATGTTTATCTTTGTTCTGTCCTAAGACACACCCTTCGAGATTTCCTTGAAAGCCTCACATCTATCTATATGTTTCTGAAATATGACGACTAATTTCAATACATATCCATTGTTGACTCCATTGACTTTCCATTTTTCTTTTCCGTATTTCCAAAAATGAGTATTTTCCATGCACGTGGAATTTTAGTGCGATAAGGAAGACACAGAAAGTTAAAGGGACGTTATGGCACGAACAGTTGATGTGCCTATGTTTATTACTAAATAACTTATAGATAAATAAGTAAGGGCAATGTATTAGAATAGAATCGTCAGACTTACCAACAAAGCATATTTATCTTAATGTCATATATTCTTGCAATCAGATATCAACCAGTCAAATTTCATTATTTCTTCCCTTTTTCCCATTTTTTGGACATCCAAAAAGAAAAGTTACAATACTCCTCACTTGCCCATGTGAACAATTTAATGTGGAGAGAAACGAAGTACCCTCACCTCTAATAGTAACAACCTTACTGCGTCAATAAATATTGACATATCTACACATTGTAAACTACCTAAAGGAAATTGCTAAAATCACTTAATAATGCATAACGACCCTTCTTGCTCAGAAGCTCAGTAATAAATCATGAAATGGATGATTCCCCCGCGAAGAAGCCTGCATCATTTGGGTCCAGATCGGATAACTTTGCATCGCCGAGTGCGGTTCGAGGGGCGGGGCTGGCTGGACCATTAGCGCGTTGTAACATGCCCCGAAGCTCGGAGTATTGATACGTTGCCCGCAATGGGGCCGTACGGAGATGTGTCTGAGGGCATCATCCCCTCCAGTGTTGTGGAATGGAATTTCTGCCCAGGCGAAGAGGTCCCAAAACGGCAGTGGTCCCGAAGCAAACCCTGCATCCAATGATGATGACAACACATACGATCATTTGCAGGTATGTGATGATCATACGTACGGCTCAATGATCTCCTCATGGCGTCCTTCTTCATCACGGCCAACCTCGTCATGGCCGCTTTGAGCTTGTGCCCTAGAGAACCCAACGACCTCCTCAAGTCCTCTCTGGAGAGGCCCTCAATCAGCGCCTCCGGTTCAGATACTTGGCCTTGCGATCTCTTCCGGTTTGCGAAGAACTCACGTCGCCCGACTGTCCTCTTGGCATGGCAACCCCTTGCTCATGTACTGTTCAATGATGAGCTTGACCTTCTCAGGTAATATGGACCAGATCTTAGGCACGGTAGTGATGGCAGACCTCATGGAGCTATTAATGATTATTAGAATATTTAAATAATAAACAATGCTTTCATTTAACAACTTAAGATTTTAGAATAATTGACAGTGATCTCATAAAATTTCACATGGTGTTAGAGCTAGAGGTCCTAAGTTCAAATCTTATTAGGTCTTATTTACCTCCCCAATTAAATTTACATGCTTAATACTAGGCAAAAGACCTTCTTCATTAGGCCATTCATCCTCTACGCGATTTCTAGTTGGGGATAAACTTTAAAGTTAATTTGTGACGACCCTTGTCTCGAAGTCTTTGATTTTTTTTTTTAATGTAATTCCCTGCAACAAAATAGAAAAAAAAATGACTTGTACATATTAGAGCAACAGTTACTCCTAATAGAGAGACAAGAGATATCAGAAGAGAAAGAGGGAATCGAACATTCTTTATTATAAGTGACTAAACAAGATTACTATGTAATTTTGCTTGAAAGACATCATGGCTTCAAAAATTTATGGCATCGTGTACTTAATGAAGAAGTTGATGATTTGAGGGCTACTTAATTAATTTGATACCCGCCCCTCTTCCTCCTCCTTAAACAACAGAATCACTTCTTTCTTTGCTCGTTTCCTTTTTCCCCTTTTGGGTGTCGTTGCCCTAAGGGAACATCCTCAACGGATGCACAGATTAGGACCACCAAGACTCTGATCACCCTATGCCTCGACTCGCCTCGCTTCCTACCACCACCACAAATCATGAGCCATGTCGTGGCTGTGAATCGTGGCCCGAGGCCCAACTCAGCCATGAAACGGTCCCGAACCAACTCGAAATCACACAGATTCACGGGCACTCAATTGGACCTTTAAATTCTAAAAACTGGGGAACTAGTTCCAATAGAGCAGGTTTCAGGTTCAAGGTAAAACCCGAACTGACCTGAAACTGCTCACCCCTACTATTTGTCTATCATCTATTGTCCATAACTTGTTTGATGCTACCGCTATGTGAACCCCAAGTTTCAGTTTGGTTCCATTTCGGTAGCCAAACTGCATATTCTCATCGTTTCTTCTCGTTCTAATTACGGACTAGAACCCACAACTTGTTTGATGGGGGTGAAACGAGATGTGTAGACTTTGATCGGAAGAGATTCCAAGTCAACGAATTCTTGCCGAATGTTTGCATAGAAAATCATTCCTTGAATATTTTTATAAGGGTCAGTGGATTTTACATTGTGCTCGCTCTAGTTGGAGCTCCTTTAGGGACTGGAAGCTTTGTTTTAGCTCGGTCGTCTCGTTTATTAGAATTGTGTAGACCGTTTTCATCGTACTCTTTTATATGTATGTAAATGAAAGTTTGAGGTGGAAGAGTGGTAGAGAGTTTGCTTGATTAATAACATAAGGGCATGTTTTTGCATTAGGCAGTCCTAATTTCAGGAGCCCAATCTAAAGCACATTTTCGTGCGAGTACTATATAGGATTAATTTAATTTTTTTATTGTAATTGATTAAAATTTAATTACTATACCATTTACAGGTTTGAATTTAACCAATGATATGATATTTTCTTATAAGTATATTGGAGGGGAAAAATACGAAAAAAATCATAAACCTATTATAATTGTATCAATTCAGTTTTTAACTTCTTCTTTTTTGGCAATTTAGCGTTAAGCCTTTTGCATGTGTGTCCATTCAGTCCATTTAGCCAATTTTGACCGATTGGCGTAAACGTGTAATTTTTAATAACATTTTAATAATTTTTGAATTTTGTATAACCTTTTTTTCTTTAATTTATTTCCCCTCTACTTAGGGTCAGTGAGGGCTAGGACACCTCATCGGCATTGGGCGATAGCAAGGACTGCAATGCCCTTGCCCTCGCCTAGTGTCGATGAGGGTATCCAGGCCCTAAGTGGAGGAGGAAAAATTTAAAGAAATAAAATAAAAATTACAAAAAAAATCAAAAAGTATTATAAAAAAAAGTCCATGTCAGTGCTAGCATACCAAATTAGCCAGATAGATTGAATTGACACAAATCAAAATGTATATGATTGAATTAACACAATTATGAGAGGTTTAGAATTTTTTTGATAATTCTTCCTATAGTAGAGTAGTAGAGTTCAATTGGTCGAAATTGTCCAATCAATTTTAAACTTTTCAATTTTTCCAAATTAGTCCGAGACCTTCACGCAAAATTCCAAAGTAGTCCTTGTAGCCAATTTTCATCGGAAAATCATAGAAGTGGTGGTGTGCCACGTCAACAATTTCCAGCGCACCTATCTTTTTTTTAATAGCGAAATTCATTGAATTATGGTCATGCGTGAATTGCCAAACTGCGTCATCTTTTTAAATACAATTAATCTATAAGGACCTTGCTGGTCATGGTGTAGTCCAGGACACCATCTGCATATTTAATGAGCACAAAAGCACCTCTCCAATGACTATGAGAACGTCATTTGGGAAACAGCTCTTCCGTCTTCAAAACGATACTTAGCCTGCCTCTTAGCTTACGACTAAATAGGAAGGAAGATAACATAAATTATCACTCTAAACCCGTGTCTAAGTAAAACATGTTAGGCTTTCTTTGAAAACCAAAAAAACCAAAACATAATTCGTGAGGATTCCAAGACTAACAAGGCAAGCCGAATAGTCGGCTTTCGTATCGAGAAACCTATGAAATCATCGGGAAAATCTTGGCACAAGAATCTGCAATCCCATGATGAGTGCTGTAAAACGTATTGACCTATGAGCAAAGTGAAAAATGCAAATATGTCTGTATCGACGACAACTTTGAGGTCTTCGAGAACAGAATTCAGGTTTCGTTCCTCATGTCCTAATACTTGGTCGCGAAAATTTATAAAGTTTTCGTCTGATAACA
The DNA here is from genome assembly GCA_014182365.1 of Eucalyptus tenuipes. NCBI lineage: Eukaryota > Viridiplantae > Streptophyta > Magnoliopsida > Myrtales > Myrtaceae > Eucalyptus > Eucalyptus tenuipes. The sequence goes on along the minus strand of CM024547.1, from coordinate 29,150,419 downwards.
TTAATGTTTTCAAAATGGCTGATCTGAGTGAATTGTGGGATCAAGTTGGCGCTGTCCTTATTGTTGCCTAACTTGAAAGAGAAAGGAAACGGACCGAGGACCCGCGGGGGCCTGATGTCGCACTCAATGCTCGATTGCTCATCCCTCCCGAGTTTCCAACACTGGTCAACATCTTCTTCATGCTCACGCGACCCGAATAATCAATGGGATTTAGAAAAATCACGCGTCCTCCTCGAAAAAGGAGATGTGAACTCAAATGAAAGGCCGGTGCTTACAAAATCAAAATCAAAGTTGCTGCAAGAGTTAGGTTCATTTGGATTTGTAGGCGGGTGGCTCGATGGATATGAATGGGAAAAGGCACTTTTGAGGGTCACAAGAGTTTTGAGGGTCATCATGAGAGTCTGAGAAGTGAGAAAATGTATTCTAATTGTATAATGCGTGGCATGATTTCGATTCATTTTCCATTTAAAATTCGAAAACTCGAATATTCATTTGCTTCCTTACATATCACTGTCTTATTGTGTATAAGGTGTGCTAACCCTTCTCTCTCTTAGTACTCAAATAGAATCAGATGAGTATTTCGGCTAGGCCCTTCTTTTGGAGTGAGGATGTTTCAAAGGTTTAAATTGTTTAGACTTGACCGAGCTGAATCAGGCAAAATTAGCGTCTAAAGTCCATCCAAGTTAGGTCTGCTTTATGGATGAGCTTTCGAAAGACAAATCATTGGCGTCCATGACTAAAGCATAGGAGACCCCAACCATACTAATCATAGCGAAAATGATACATCATTTGTGTACATTTGAACGCACTTTCTAAAATGACACTAAAATTTCTCTTTAATTTTTTCTGGATCTGCCAAATTAAAAAAATTTTACGTCTAGACGACATGCCATGACTAGCCATCTCTAGTCAGCTGGGGGTGGGGTGAACAGCTTACCATGATGGGCTTGGATTGATCTAATTGGCAACAGAATAGCTGTAAGTACCACGTAAACATTGCAAACTGAGTAGAAGCCAGAAAACAGAAGGTTTTCTTGTTGATACCTTTCCAGTTCAAGGAATGATGCTCCCTTTGTTCTTTTTAGGTAACACGTGAAGCAACACGCAAGCGACAATTCTGGATTCGCTATCTATCAATCTTCTATTAGTTAACTGCCATACACCATCACTTGCTTATTGATTGAATAAATACAAAAATGAATTTTGGGTCAAAATGTTGCATGGTTCTTCACACGAATAAAATCTCAACCTCTGCTGTTCGCATTATACCAGCACAAGCGAATGATGAGTGCAGTGCTTTTTACATGATTTGTTTCGGCCATAGAGTGCTGCTCTGGACCTGTCAATACAATGGGCTTGCGCTCAGAAGTTAAAAGTCTTCCTAGTGCACTGAGACTTGGCTGCATGCCAAGTAAGGTGTATCCACCTTACACAAACCCAAAAGAAAATGCCAAACCAAAGCATCATCCATGAACACAGTAGAACTCCCATCTTATACTTTAAGTGCTTCTGATCTGAGAAAGATGGATATCCCACAATAATCTCCCTTAGTGGATCTTCCAACAAAAACCTACGGTCCACCAGAATACAGAATCTCGTGCTATTCTTAATGAACTTTAGGTGATCAAGCTTCACTATCGTGTTTTTCAGTCGTCTCTTTCATTCCATCCAGCTGAGAAATGACATATTTCAGCTTTTTGAGACAAATCTCATCAGCTACTTGGGAACTGTAATTGGACTTCTCAAATAGGCAGTATTCACAATGCACTTTTGATTTCATCTCTCAATGTTACTTGGATGTCCTTGATTAGTTGCATGAATTCATGGCAATGGTTGTTGATAAATTCCTTTCTGGGACCAGCAGGACTAGCTAGTTCGTTCATCACTCCACTGGCTAGCTCCAAAACCTTTATAATTCTCTTCTCAACATTTTGAAGCCAATGCAACGATGTGTTTTCTATAGGAGAATCCATGGACGCTACATCAACAGTCACTTTTGTCCTTCTGCACTGAACCACCTGTAGGTTAGTAGAAAAAAAAAATAAGAATCTTCCACACCAAATAAAGCATAGATCTTTCCTGGATGATAAAAAAAAACATGTGAAAATATGTGTAGTTGAGCCAGAAATGTGTAGTTGAGCCAGAAAATATGTGAAAATTAAAGAACAAGAGTACTGCAATAAAACCTGAAAACAATAAATGTTAAGTATAATATTAAAGATCTAGATTGCTGTATTTGTCATTTGTGCGAAGTTCCAAATTCTGAGAAATAACTGGAGATTACTCATCGAAGAGAATGTAGTTAATAAATGAAAGTTTCTATTAAAAGAACCAAACAGTTCCTTCTCATAAGTTCGGAATCATGATCGACAACAATATAACCTTCAAGAGCAATCTGGGAAATCTTTCTAGTTACTGCTTATCACCATACTAGTATTAATGATATCATAAAACAAGAAAGTTCATTTCGAGTTATCGTGTGAAGGTCAAAGGCTGATCTTCCCTTGACTTGCTTGAGAACAAGGTAAGTTCAGCCTTTGTTCAGTCCCTTACTTAAGCTGAACTTAGCCTGATTCAAGAGCACTGCAACCAAGTGCATGAAACTGAATAAAATTGTGACTAGTACCATTAATTATGGTTCCTCCCCATCATCTTTAGAGGTGCACCTGAATAGAGTTCAACGACAAACTTAATGTAAAACAAGATCCAATACTACTGACTTCATTGTGTGATTTATGTTCTAGTGTAAAGGAGGTGGAGACATTTCATATGTTCAATAAGTTTGGATGTCAAATTACGATGCTCAATTGGCCTTCCTCCATGTGAATCAATTTCTTTACAAGAATGTAGAAGGATCAATAGGTTTTAATAGCCAAAATAAAAAAATCTGAAAGAGATTCTCACGAGAAGGTTGACAAGGTGAAATCCACGTTCAATGGGAGATTCTATCAATCATTCCTTTAAATCCTACACTTTTTTTTTCTTTTTATCAGTGCTTACATCAGCAATGGAATCCACAAATAAAAGGGTCTTGATTTGTGAGAAGAACACCAGAAAATGCTTATACTGTCTGTGTCACCATCATATCAAAGGAAGCAGAGAAACTGGATCATCTTCAATCGTAAGATCAGAGATAAGTGCCAACTGAAATTGGTCATATACATATGACAAGCGATTTGACCATATGCTGACAACAACCACCATTCTTTGAAAAGCTATGCAGAATGCTAAAAATATTCCAAAGTATATAAACGAAGAAATAAGTAGGAGAAACTAGATGGGTACAACAAGTGCATCATGCTTTAGAGACCCAAACCCTCAATATCTCTGCACATTACAACAAACCTTCTTCATTTTCCCTCAATAATTATATGCTTCTCTAAACAGAAGATGCTCATGGTAAAAGAAGTCATTAAAGACAGGATACGCTCAAAAACATAAAGACGCACTAATGATCCTCTCTGTCGTCAAAAAGTAAAATGGAACCGGAGATAACAAGGTTGTTGCGCTGTCATCACCCGCCTCGATAATTTTATCGAACAGTTGGTATGCAACACAAAAGTGGCTCATGTAGGACGAGATGAACACGCATACATAGAACACCTCGAAGGCACAGTGAGTCAACTTGGAGCTGATCTACTCAAGTCTCACTCCGAAAACCGAGTCAATTCAACATACCGAAGCACTATGCCGTTGAAGAAGCAGAAACAGGAGCAGATTCAGAGCTCGCCGGGGATTGGCCGAAAGAGTGCGAAATCGTCACTTGTGGGGGGTCGGCGGGGGTTTAGGAGGGTCAATCGTCGAGGAACTTCCGGAGGCGAGACCTCACGAATTCGCTACGAGCTTTGGCACGGGCTTGCTGAGAAGCGACGTTGGCGAAGGAGAGGTGAATGCCGACCGCAATCAGGGTGGCGCCGGCGGCGAAGACGCCGATCGTCGCCGCTAGTTGCCTCCGCGTCGGCGGGTACGCCCACATTGCCGTTCTCCCTCGTTCTCTTCCGGGGGTCTCGCCACTATAAACATCGGGCCTCGAGATGTTGGGCTCAATTTCGAAGGCCCGGATTGGACAGAAGGTTTTCGGGCCCCTATTGAGTTGATTCGGCCCGGTGGGCCGACCCGATTCTGTATTGAATAGAGCTAATCTGTAGTTTAGTTTGGGAATATGATGATTATTCCAAGACTTGGTTTACTATAATCGGATGGGTTACAAGTCCGATATTATAAATATTACCTTGCAGTTTGGTTTGGGAATATTACACCCTTATATGCTTTTTGACTACGTTTGGTTGTCCGGATTTTTAATTAGGAGAGGACTGGATAGAATAGCATATGAAATCCAAAGATTGTACTATATCATATTCATTATTTGGTGATTGTAATAACAAAGTCGGATATATTCACATCATATCATATATATTATTTGGTATAAACGGTATATTAATATAAATGAATCAAAAATTTTACAAATGGAAATGATATCTCCAACGACACTCTTGCCTATTTTATTTTTATTTTATTTTTTATTTTATTTTCCTTCTCTTTTTAAATTAATTTTTATTTTATTTCTTTCTTCCCCTTCCATCATTCTCTAATAAAATTTTATTAAATAGTGAACTATAATAACATACTTGAAATACTAAAATATGTAATAAATTTAAATATATTTTATATTTATAATTGAATTTATTTTATAAAATAGAATTAAATTTGAATATATAAATAAAAATAAGATGAAGTAAAAATAACTAAATTATTATTTTTTGAATTTCTTATATTAGAATTCAAATATGATTTATATTGAAATATGATTTTTAATTTTGTTAAGTCAAGAATATTGTCATTCGAGAAAAATAACTTTCCTATTATGGATGTTAGAAATCTTATCCATCTTTATCGCACTTCTTCCATAGGATTATTTTATCCAATGTATATCCCCTTTATATCGAACTTTATCCTATCTTAAACGGAAGATATGATAAATTTTATCATATCTCGAATTTTATTCAAATTGCCAAACGAGTCTTTGATGACAAATAATCATAGCCTAATTCCTTCTATTAACAAGGACAAATCATACATGAAATATTATTACAAGTTGTAAATTGATTATGGTACTTTCATAATTACTATATTATCATCATTCTATTATACCTAAATATATGTAATTAGAAAATTATTTTTAAATTAAACATTGTAAATTAATAATCTAAAACAAGTAATATTTTCTTCATAATGTTGTTTATTTAATATATAAAACATAACTAATCAAACACTATGCTATTTAAGTTAGATATTGATTAAAAGCATTTTACCGTTTTTATTCATTAATAATTAATAGTAATTGTCATATAATAACAATATACTGATCATAAATTAATTATTTCATATTGTAGAAGGGGGTATATATAAACTATCGATAAATTGGGTTCATAACTATGATTTAAGCTTTACAATGAGTAAATCTAAGCTTAAAATATATCATAACTTTAATTAATGATCACATGTAACCAAATTTATAAGTGATAATTACACAAATGATCCCTAAATTTGGGCTTGATGTGCAATGCGGTTTCTAAATTTTTAATTTGTTCAATGTGGTCCTTGGATGTTTAGTACATGTTCAACGTAGTCCATAAATTATATGAAAAGTTAATGTTATCCTTCATTAATTAAATATCAGGAATAATATTGAACATTTTTACATGTTATAGAGACTAAATTAAACATGTATAAAAAATTCAAGGACTACATTAAACAAATTAAAAGTTAAGGGGCAATATTGCACATCGGGCTAAAGTTTGGGGACCACATTAAACAAATTAAAAGTTCAAACACCACATTACACATTAAGCTAAAGTTTAAGAACCATTGGTGTCGTTTTCCCAATTTATAATATTAGTTATAGCTATAAGTTGAAATTTCATGATCGATGACTTCCTAATTACAAGAAACCAAAATCATAAGATTGACTACATTCATATTTTCTATAATTGACCAATTTATCATGAATTATAATTCAATTATTGGCCAAATCCCAAAAGAATCATGTACTTATACTTGCAGGACAAATTTATCCCACTTTGGAAATTTCCCCAAAGAAGCGTGAACTCTAATGAGGTGAGGTGGGAATAAAGTTAGCCATTGTTATCTTTCTCATCTAGATAATTGTAAGCGATAGCTAATGTGGCTAACAATACCATGATGGTGTGGCAGTGTGACATCCTAGCTAAGCTTGGAAGAATTCCTGCCAAATCAATCACTAAGTCTTAAGAGGGGTGAATTCCAAAAAGCATTCAATCCTGGTGCTCAAAAAGCACCTCAAAACCTCGCAAGAAGATATGCTTCTCGGCAACTTTCATATTTTTCTATTGGGTTAATACCACAAAAAACTTTAAACTGGTACATATGTGGTTAATATACTCTAAACTAATTTTTGGACAACAGAAAACCCAAAATTAGTATACCTGTGATAAATTCACTCCAAACTAATTTTTGGACCCTAGAAAGCCCAAAACCGGTACATTTATTATAAATTTATCCTCTGTTAGTTTCCATAAAATTTTGCCATCAAATTTGCTGACGTGGATGACACATGGTAATGTGATATGGTGATATTGCAAGTCCACGTGAAAATCCATAGGGTAAATACCACGGAAAATCCCAAACTGGTAAACTCATGACAAATTAATCAAATGGATATCTAAAACACTAGTCCTTAAGCTTGTTAGAATTCAAAGATTAGGTCTATGATTTTATCTTAGACAAAGATGATTCTTGCTTTTGTGCTTATGTGCACTTATAATTGTGGATGATTCTTGTGCAAAATATGGTTTGCTGGGCATTAGACATTCATGCATTATATTTGTTTTTGGTCAATTTTGACATTGTAAGTGCAAAGGCAGGTCATAGTCTTCACCTCAGCATGAAATTGATTAAGTAGTCGACAGTACTTGCATCATTGCTAGAAATTGAGTTTCCAGAAACACGTTTGGCTTGCGCAACCATTTGAGTTGGAGATGAGGTAAATATCTAGTGTGTTTTCTTTGTTAATATATAAGTGTCATCGCATCTCTAGTTTGCCCATAATGCTAATGTATCTACTGAGAGCCATTGAGCTCCAAAGTTGACTCACAAGAACTGAGATATTCTGCCAAAATTGCTGCCAAACATGTTTTCCACAATTTCTTTCCTCTAGGAGATTGAAATTGGAAATTTCATCTTCAGATAAGGTGAGGATGCTTGTTCTTTGGATAAGAAATAGGGTGAGGATGTTTGAATGCAAATAGTTGTGTATTTGTTGCACATCTAACTTGGCTTTGAGTCACATGTAGCCATGCTCAAAATTTTGTAGTCTTATAAATCCTTGAATTTGATATGAAATTGAGTGAAATGCAATAAAAAATTATTCTTATGGCTCATCCTACATAGCCGGCTTATTTGTTGCTGCTGCTGTCCTGTGGTTGGTTTTGTTATGGTTAGATCTATCACTTAGAGGAGGTGAATAGGTGATTGTGCGAAAGTAAAAGAATTTAAACAAATATTGCAGCGAGACAATTTCTGATGAAGTGCTCGGATCTTATCGGTATACAATTTTATCACAATAAATAAAAATAATTGAGGGATAGAGAATTGCACAAAAAAATTTATAGTGGTCCGGCTTTTGCAAGGCTATGTCCACTCTCCCGTGCTTCAGCCTATAGGCTGGAATCCACTGATAGGTGAAAGGGCTAGTAAGAACACCTAGAGGGGGTGAATATGTGTGAAGACAATTTTTCGTAAACTTTAGTAGAAGTAATTTGCTTTTAGAAGATAACAGATTAGGAATGAATTTAAAACTTAAACAAATAAGCAAAGCTACGAATTAAATAAGGAGTTGAGGGAAGAGAATAAAGACACAAGGTTTATAGTGGTTCGGCTTAGATCAAGCCTACGTCCACTCTCCCACACTGACAACCCACTGGTTGGATTTCACTAAGAATCAAAAGAGATTTTACAGCAGTGTGAACTTGACTTCACAGTGAAGAGTCTCTACTTGTCTCTCATGAAGTCTCACTAAGTGTTTCTCTCTTTTGTATACAACTTTGAGCTCAGTAAATGAAATAGCAAGGAACTAGGAAGCTTCAAACTTTGAAATTTCTCTTTCACGCACACGCTCAAACAGTTGAAGAGTCCACCTTGAATACTCATTTATGCCATCACAACCGTTGGCACTTTCCAAAGGAATTCTTCCAATCAACCTATTGGACAGAACCAATCAAGGAGATCTCAAGCCGTTTTGATGATTGAGATGAAAGCCCGTCAATCCCGTTCGCCCATACAATCAGGATCATGGTTTCCATAAGTAAAACTTTCCAAGCTTGCTTGCCTTCCAAAATATTTGATTAACGGAATTGATTCCATTAAAGATAATCAATCACATAAGTGTTGTATCCAACCATAAGCTCATCCTTAAGCCAAACAGACCGAATCCTTGAGAAATTAAAGATAATCTCGCATCTGAATAAGTCTTTATTCTTCAGTAGCATTTAGTCTTGAAGCTAGCAGAGCGGGCATATTTTGAACCTAAAGTCTTGGGGTCTTCAGACTTTGACACTTCAGTCTGGAAGTCTTCAAACTAGACTTTGGAAAAGTTTTGTCAACTTGAAAACAGTAAAGGAGTTTTCTCCAACAATCTCCCAATTTTTTATGGTGACAAAACTTCCTGCAGATTTAGAAACTTTTAACCTGCAAAACAACTCTTAGGCAATACATGGTATCTTATAAAAATAAGTTGATTAGAACTTGGATAGCATCGATTCTGCAACCACAGAAAACATATTAATCTTGAAAAGATAAGGTGAATAACTATCCAACCATAATCAGTACCACTAAAATGAGTCACTACAAGCGTCAAAAGTTCAGCAGTCAAATACAGTCAAACAATCAAGCCAAAAAGTCCAACAATACCAAAAGACCAAAAAGTTAAGTTAAAACAAAAGTTCAACCAATAAAACAACCAAAATAAAAGAAGTTTAAATCTGCACATTCTCCCCCTTTTTGTCAACAGCAAAAAGTGGAGAAGTATTAAAGGCTTGATGAAATCGTGGCTGCTTTGGGATGCGAACGAGCTGGAAATCCCCCATGGACTAAACACTCTCCTCTAGCTTCCTCACTGTCTCCTTTAGCTTCTCAATATCTTCACCCTTTGCAGTATTTTGAACTTGAAGCTTAAGGGTTTGTACCTGCTTGTGTAGAGAATCTAAAGTAGTCTTCAAGACTTTGTGGAGATTCTGGATCTCAAACTACATTCCATATTGATGACTCTTTAACTCCAAAAGGAGCTCTAGTAATCTTTGAAAGTCTGCGAAGTTCTTTGTTGGTGCACTAGGTTCAGCCAAATTAATTCCAGGAGAGTTGAGATGAGAGGGAACATCAGCAGTTCGATCTCCAAGACTTGGAGAGGATATCTCAACACCAGCTTCAGGAAATTGAGAGGCATAGATATCCTCTGGATCAGTAGGAGAACGACTAACATCATCACTAGTAAAAACAGGTGAAGAAGAAGTACCTAATTTCTCAACAGCTCCCCCTGTCTCTGTGGCTACAAATGGAGAAGAAAAATCTTCTTCTTATTCTTGCTCAGCTTCAGCTCCCAAATGATGTTCTTTTTCTCTTGTAACTCCTGAGTTCTACTCCTAGTCTTCTTAGAATCTTTTGACAAAGATACTACAAATGTTGGTTCAAAAGAGTCATCTTGACCCTCTTCTTCTTCTGCTTCTCTTCCTTTTTGTTCTCTTTCTTCTCTTCTTTCTCTTCTCTGCTCTATTCCTTCTCTTCTTTCTTTGTCCTCTAGCTGGTCAAAACTGACAAAACTTTGTAGATTTTTCAAGGCAAATGCAGAAATAGTGAGATCATCCTCATCCTCTTCGTCCTGCAAGATAAGGGCTCTTCTCTTCTTGGTAGGTGCACTCAAAGGCTCCTTGCCTTTTCTTTTCAAGGTGGCAAAGCCTTGTTTTGCTTTGCTGGGGGACTTCTCCTTGAAGCACTCTAAAGCTTTGTTCAGTTCCTTCAGTCTCATCTTTGATACCATTTTCAATCCTATCACCATAGGAGCAATAGTTCTCACACGGAGAGATACTGGAAACTGAATATGAAAGTGTCAAAACAATTGAGTGACCAGCGAAGAATAAGGAAGTTGTCCATTTTCCTTCACTACAGTCCTGTACATGTGCATCAGGATTGTGTGTGGCAGCGAGAACTTCATCCCATTATTGATGGCAAACATCAATTTTGCTTCAAAACGAGAGACATCGGTTTTGGAGGTTAACTTTGGTCGGATGCAGTTGATCACAACCTTGTGCAGCAAAATGTTTGAAGCGGACAGTCTGGAATAGGTAATGCCGCCTTCAGCAAGTCTGTCCCTAACAAGAAACATTGTCGCATGACCAACAGACACATTTATTGATTGGAAACTCCCTCTTTCCACACCAATAACATCAGCCAATGTGTCAACATCCACCACATACTCTTTATCCCTCACAGTAAAACGAAATCTATTCGCGTATAGAAAAGACAAATTCGAATAGAAATATGCAGTTAATTCGGGGTAAGTGACGGTGATCTTAGAGCAAAAATTTTTCAAATTGAAGGAGAGCAAACTTCTCCCTCAGATTCACCTTCAAAGAATCCAAGAAATCAAAATCCACAGATCGAGGGTTCATCACCCCTCTTTTCAACAGGTTCGAGTAAGTCTTTTTGTGCTCTTTAGAACAAAACAAACTCGTTCCTTCACCACTCACAATAATGGCAACGCCCATTCTAGGCTGGAAATTCGTGTACATTTTCTCATCATCATCCTTCACCTTAGGCCGACTAAAAGCACTAAACCGGTGATCAGCGGGAAAGTTAGCAAACATCTTGTCTGCCGTTCCTTCAGGCACAATGCCTAATCTTTCCATTGTTCGTAAGAACTGAGTCTCATTTTGATATCCTCGTTCTTTCAGAAACTCATCGATAAATGTCATCGCAGAACCACCCTGCTTCAACTAACTACAGAGTTTAAAGATAAACTGGGGTTTTGATGCTCTTACAAGTTCGACATCTTCCAATATCTCCTCTTCCATTGGTTGGCGTGGAGGATTTTGAGTGGCACGTTGTGGAGAATGCTGTTGAGAATGTTGCTGGTGTTGTTGCTGAGGAGAACCTTCTTCCTCGGTCAAATCAAAATGAGTAGGACCCTATGGCATATTCCGTGGTCCCCTGCTTGCGATCCGAGACAACTTCCTTTGGAAAGACATCTTCACAGTCGAGGAGGATTTCTCGAACACGTTCAGTTGAAAAATGTGAAAACTTGTAAAGCAAACTTGAGAGTAAAAGCGAGAGAGTAGAAATGAAATGGTAGAGAGACTGTATGCTAGGGTTTGGTAAAAGTGCTCGAAAGAAATACGGAGATATATAAGGAAAATGAACAGTCACGAGATAAAGGAAGGCGAACCGTCATATAAAAAGTTTCCTTTTCGAAATAACTGAAAATGAAAACTGCCTTTTTCAAAAATAAAAAAACTGCCAAAGATTTAAAATTCAAAAAGAATAACTTCCAATAGGTAAACTACGATTCGAATAAACGTACCTTTTTATTCCAAAAATAAAATACATGGATTCGAGACTTTCTTTTACTGAAGTAGAGTCTGGAGAGTCTGAGTCTGACCAACTCCAAATTTTAACCGGTAAGAGATAAAATATTTAGTCCGGTGCGAATAGACTCGAATAAATTTTCTCCGAGGCTTTGTAAATATATCTCGCTAACCGATTCTTCGAGTCAATGAACCGAATCATAATTTCCTCATTTTGAACATGATCTCTTATAAAATAATGCCGAATCTCTATATGCTTTGCTCTTGAATGAAGAATTGGGTTCTTCGTGAGATTAATAGCACTGGTGTTGTCGCATTTGATCTTAGTACACAATTCTTCAATTCTAAAGTCTCTTAACTGTTGTCTTATCCACAAGATTTGAGAACAACAGCTCCCAAGAGCCACATACTCTGCTTCTGCAGTTGATAGAGCCACAGTACTCTACTTCCTTGATAACCAAGATATCAACATGTTGCCCAGGAGTTGACAAGTACCTGAAGTACTCTTTCTATCGACTTTACAACCTACTAAATTTGTGTCTGAATATCCAAGAAGAGTAAAGTCTCCTTCTTTGGGATACCACAGACCTAGCTTTGAAGTAGTTTGGGATCTGATTGGAATCTAGCACAGATCCAAACACTAAACAAAATGTCAGGTCTAGATGCAGTAAGATAAAGAAGCGAACCAATAATACTCCTATAAAGCTTCTACTCTACACTTTTCCCTCCTTCATCTTTATCCATCTTTGAAGAGCTTGACATTGGTGTCTCTGTCTTTTTGCAGTTCTCCAATTTGAATTTCTTGATGAGATCTTTTGCATACTTCTCTTGGTAAATGAAGATACCTTTTTCCGATTGTCTAACTTGCAATCCCAGAAAGAAGGTTAACTCACCCATCATACTTATCTCGAATTCATCCTGCATCCATCTAGAGAATTTCTTGCAAAGATTTTCATTATGAGATCCAAAGATAATATCATCAACATAAATTTGAACCAGTAGAAAGTCTTTACCTTCTCTTTTTATGAACAAAGTAGTATCTACCTTTCCCTTAACAAAACCATTTTGGGTTAGAAATTTACTTAACATTTCATACCAGGCTTGAGGTGCTTGCTTCAGTCCATATAGGGTCTTTTTCAGTCTATAGATTGAGTCTGGCATTCTTGGATCTTCAAATCCCGGTGGTTGTTCCATATAGACTTTTTCTTGGATAAATCCATTGAGGAAGGCACTCTTCACATCCATTTGGAATAACCTGAAATTTTTATAGCAAGCAAAAGCAAGTAGTAGTCTAATTGCTTCTAACCTTGTTACGAGGTGCATAGGTCTCATCATAGTATATCCATTCTTCTTGTGTATATCCTTTGGCCACGAGTCTTGCTTTGTTCCTGGTCACTTTTCCTTTCTCGTTCATCTTGTTCCTGAAAACCCATTTAGTCCCGAAAATAAACTTACCTTTAGGTTTAGGAATTAGCTCCCAAACATCATTGATGTTAAACTGTTTGAGCTCCTCTTGCAATAGCTTCGATCCAGCTTTCATCAGAAATGGCTTCTTCTATACTTTTGGGTTCTATCTCAGAAATAAGTGCTAAATCACTAGACTCTTCTCGTCTTTTGGATCTGGTACGAACTCCTTCATTGATGTTGCCAATAATGAGTTATTTGGGATGACTTGACTTATGCTTCCAGTTGCTGGTTGGTTTGAGAGCCTGCTAACCCTCTGCTTCAGTTGAATCTTCTAGTTCTGCTTGTTGCTGATCTACAGAAGTCTGAACCACTTCAAGGGAGGTAGACTTTGTAAAGTGTAGAGCAGGTTCAGATTCTTCAAGTTGAGTCTGATCCAGTTGATTCTGCATAGAATCTTGAAATTTGACGTTCATAGATTCTTCTACAGATTGAGTCTTCTTGTTGAATACTCTGTAAGCTTTGCTTGAAGTAGAATAGTCAAGAAAGATTCCAAGTAGAATAGCCAAGAAAGATTCCTTCGTTTGATCTTTCTTCAAACTTCCCATTTCGATCATTTGCATTTTTCAAAACATAACATTTACAGCCGAACACATGAAAGTAGGAAACATTTGGTTTATTCCCTTTATATACTTCATAAGGAGTTTTCTCTGGAATAGGCCTCAAGAACACTCTGTTGATGATGTAGCAAGCTATAGAAACTGCTTCAGCCCAAAATCGAGAGGAAATTTTACTATCAATTAAGAGGGTTCTTGCCATCTCCTGCAATGATCTATTCTTCATTTCCACAATCCCAATTTGCTCTAGAGTATATAGAGAAGAGAAAACGTGCTGGAAACAAGATTCATCACAAAACTCTGCAAAGTCTTGATTTTTAAACTCACCTCCATGGTCTGTTCGTATGCTTGAAATAGCATATCCATTTTCATTCTGAATCTTTTTAGCAAACTTTGAGAAATAAGAAAAGGCTTCAGACTTATTTGCTAGGAAGTAAACCCAAGTAAAGCGAGAGTAATCATCCACAATCATTAGACATTACTTCTTTCCACCAATACTTTGAGTTCTGGTTGGTCCAAAGAAGTCCATATGTAGAAGCTGCAAAACTCGATTTGTAGAAACTTGATTTATAGATTTGAAAGAACTTCTAACCTATTTTCCCAAAACACATGAAGTGCATAACTCAGATTTTTGATAAGCCAGGTTGGGGAGTCCTCGAACAAGCTTCTTGGATGAAATCTTGGCAATCTGCTTCAAGTTGACATGACTAAGCTTTTGATGCCAAAGATTTGCTTCTTCTTGAATGGATATAAGATACGAGAGCTTTTTGATTTTATATTCAAAAGGTAAATGTTCCCATGTCTTCGCCCAGTAAAAGATTGAGAGAAATCTTTACTTGTTCCCAAACAAATGCCTTCTTGGAAATTAATCTTGAATCCTGTATCGCAAAGTTGACTTATGCTGAGTAGATTATAATTCAAACCTTCCACCAAGGAAACGTTTTTTTATAGTCAGGCTTCCAATCTTCACGGTTCCACATCCAACAATTCTTCCTTTGCTATTCCCACCAAAAGAGACTTTTCCACCATTTGTTTGAACAAGCTTTATAAAACAACTTGAATCTCCAGTCATGTGTCTCGAGTAGCCACTATCCAAATACCATTTGATTTTCTTTTTGATAGTGACCTGTGATCAAAATAAGAACTCAAACTTTCTTTGGTACCCATATTTTCTTAGGTCCATGGGAGTTAGTATTAAAAACAATCTTTGCCCAATCCCTCTTAACAGGTCTCTAAACCTTAGGACATTCCTTCTCGAAATGTTCTGAACTATTACATTTCGAACATTTGAGAGCACTTTGGCCAACAGGTTTTACAAAACCTTTTGAAAATGACTTTTATAAAATGCCCTTGTAGTTCTTTGTTTAATTCTTTCTTTAACTTTGGGAAAATCAATTAAAGGAATAGTTTCTGAAGTCATACCCAAACCAGCTTTGTTAAAATAAGGTCTTTGTACAGAAAGAATTTTCTCTAACTTTTCAGATCCTTTTGAAAATCTTTTTGTGATATTTGAAATATCTTCTTTCAAAATGCATTTTCCTTCGAAAGAGATTCCGAATTTTCTTTTAAATTGACAAAACTTTGATCCAGATTTTCAAACTTTTCTTTCCAAAAAGTTTCCGATTGCCTCAGTTTAGAATTCTCCCTTTTTTAGTTTGGAAATCCTTTTAAGAGATGTTTTGAGACTGAGACAGAGTTCATCTATATACTTCGAGACTTTAATAGGAATCTTTAGATTGCTAACCTCAACTTCTTTGTCGATTTTGAGTTAGAATATATTTCAGAATCGAGTCTGAATCCGAATTAGCCATCAAACATATGTTGGCATATTCTTCATCACTTTCCTCGCATTCAATATCGCTCTATGTTTCTACTTTGAGAGCCTTTTTGTATTTCTTAGTTCTTCCTTTCTTTTTCTTCAACGAGAAAATGGTTAGGTCTCGATGTGTCCCTTTCTTCTACATTCGAAGCATATCACATCTTTGTTGTTTTCATTATCCTCAGTTTGATTCTTTTGAAATTTTTGAGTGCTTTGCTTTTTCCAATTGAATCTTCTTCCCTTCCTATTCAGCTTTCTGAACTTCCTTATCATGAGTGCTAGTTCTTTATCATCCATGTCATCTTCTAAATCTGTATCATCGAATCATCGTTAGATTTTAAAGCAATTGACTTCTTACCTTTTGGATCTTCTTCCTCATTGATTTGCTCCACTTCATATGATTGAAGTGTGCCAACAAGTTCATCTACTGAAAGAGGCATGATTCTCTGGGTTTCTCTAATTGATGTCTTCATGTGATTCCAATCTTTGGAGAGTCCACGCAGTAGTTTATTGACCTTCATTGGTCCTAAGATTGGCTGTCCTTGGTATGCCAGGCCGTTTACAATTTCTGTGAAGTGACTAAACATATCAGTGATGTATTCTCCAGGCTTCATCTTGAAGGCTTCACACTGTCTGAGTAGAATATTGATTTTCGTTTCCTTTACTCGATCAATTCCTTCATAGGTAACGTGCAATCTATCCCAAACTTCTTTAGCTGTTTCACACGAAAAAATTCGATTATACTCAGTAGGAGATAAAGCACAATATAAAGAGTAGATAGCTTTAGCATCAAGAGCTTGTCTCTTAGTTATTTCTGTTTGTGTTAATTCGCCAGCATCTACAGTTTCCTTTTCTCTTTCTGTGGTTGATGTAGCTTTAAGATTGATCCATTTTTCTACCACATCCCATTCCAAGGGATCTTTTGATCTCAGGAATGCCTTCATCTTGTTTTTCCACACATTGTACCCTTTCCCATCAAAATAAGAAGGTCTGGTGTTGTTTTGGCCTTCAATCAATCCTAGAGCCAAAATACTAGCCATAGATCTTTAGCTTAAGAAGTAAAACACTTCAATAAGATAAGCACATAAACTCTGATATCAATTGAAAGGGCTAGTAAGAACACCTAGAGAAGGGTGAATAGGTGTGAAGACAATTTTTCGTAAACTTTAGTAGAAGTAATTTGCCTTTAGAAGTTAACAGATTATGAATGAATTTAAAACTTAAACAGATAAACAAAGCTACGAATTAAATAAGGAGTTGAGGGAAGAGAATAAAGACACAAGGTTTATAGTGGTTCGGCTTATATCAAGCTTACGTCCACTCTCCCACGCTGCCAGCCCACTGGCTAGATTTCACTAAGAATCAAAAGAGATTTTACAGCAGTGTGAACTTGACTTCATAGTGAAGAGTCTCTACTGGTCTCTTACGAAGTCTCACTAAATGTTTCTCTCTTTTGTATACAACTTTGAGCTCAGTAAATGAAATAGCAAGGAACTAGGAAGCTTCAGACTTTGAAATTTCTCTTTCACGCACACGCTCAAACAGTTGAAGAGTCCACCTTAAATACTCATTTATGCCATCACGACCGTTGGCACTTTGCAAAGGAATTCTTCCAATCAACCTGTTGGACAGAACCAATCAAGGAGATGTCAAGCCGTTTTGATGATTGAGATGAAAGCCCGTCAATCCCGTTCGCCCATACAATCAGGATCTTGGTTTCCATAAGTAGAACTTTCCAAGTTTGCTTGCCTTCCAAAATATTTGATTAACGGAATTGATTCCGTTAAATATAATCAATCACATAAGTGTCGTATCCAACCATAAGCTCATCCTTAAGCCAAACAAACCGAATCCTTGAGAAATTAAAGATAATCTCGCATCTGAATAAGTCTTCATTCTTCAGTAGCATTCAGTCTGGAATCTTTCAGAGCAGGCAGACTTTGAACCTAAAATCTTGCGGTCTTCAAACTTTGACACTTCAGTCTGGAAGTCTTCAGACTAGACTTTGAAAAAGTTTTGTCAACTTCAAAACAGTAAAGGAATTTTCTCCAACAATAGAAACCAATCAGAGGTTACAAGATCTGAGCTCTGAACACTCAAGCTCGTATGTATAACTCTTCACATACTCTCAACCTCTAAATGGTTACATAATGATGCTCACAGAGACGAATGCATAAAATCACAAAACACTCTTCAGACTTTGGAATTAAAAGCTTCAATTCTCGTGAATTAGAATTCTATCCCTTCAGATTCAAGACCTCCTCTTATATTCTCATAGTCCAACCTGACCATTGGACATATCTCTAGTGGGATAATCCAGCGAATCTACCCGTTGGTCCTAGATTTGGTTGAGAAGATCTCATGGTTTTTGGATCACCAAGGTTGATGCTTCCCATAATTTCTGCCACCCATACAACAGTTTGAGTTTCCAAAAATTGAGTGTTTACGAATGGAAAGAATGTTTCACCTCTAATATGAAATTCCGGGAAATTGAATCTCCGATAGATATTAGGAAGATTTTTCTTTTGAGACTTCTTATAAAATTGGCAGGAAATGCAACCAATCTCAACTAGCCATTGCACAGATATATTTGACTCCTTCCTAGCCGTTTGACATAATATGTAAGGAAGGGAGAGTAAACCGCGACTCTAATTCTGATTGATATCGTCTGATCCTATTCCATCAAACTTTCTAGCCGAAAATACTTTTTATCAGAAACAAAGTCTCTAAATTTTATCAATCATCAAAATCACTTAGGGAATGTTTTCCCAATAATCTCCCCTTTTTAATGATGAAAAAACTTGCACGAGCAAAAATTTTTAATGAGATGAAAATTTTTTGAAATATAAGTAGCTCTTAAATAAAACAAATTTTGAAATAAAGCACAGTCAAACTATAATAATATCTGCATTGAAAGAATTTTATCGAATTTCTTATAGCTAATGCTTTGAACTTAAAAATAGGATATAAGAACAATCTAATTAATATCCTTAGCTTTTGCAATGTTCAGAGTCTTTGAAGAACCTATAGAAAAAGTGTTAGTGTAGTAAAGTAGTATAAAGTTGTAATTTTTGTTCTACTCTACTAGTCCACCTTCACCCCCTTTTTGTCAATAAAAAAAAGATACCAGATAAAGCACAATATTATAAGCAAACCAAAGTACGAAGGTTAGTTCAACAAAAGACAATCCACAATCATTATAAACCAAATAACAAAACAATTCAAACTTCGAGAAATAATGCAATCACAGAAAATTATTTGGAGGAGAATGGTTGGTTTGGGTCAAGGTCTGGAATGGGAGCTTGAGATAGAACTAGAGCAGGAGATGGAATTCGTGTGGTTTGGAGGCAACTGAACAAGAACATGGTACTGCATATTTTCTAGAGTACACTCCATGTTTGTCATTTTGGTGTCCAGTGCTTCAACCTAAGTTCAAAGGAAGAAATTTAAGTTCTTCATTTCTCTCTCCATGCTATCCTTATGCTCCATCATTCGAAGTAGAGTCCGCAAAAACAGTCTGTCTTCAGTACTATCGATGATAGGAATTCTTGAAGGATCAGTTTCTACCCCAAGTTTCATCACCATATCAATATCCTCCTGCCTTTGTGTAGAAGCATTAGAATCCTCCTCAACACTTGCAACTCCTTTTCCTTTATTCTGCGCAACTGGGTCAGAAAAATGAGCAGGATCAACAATTTGCTCACTAGTAACGCTAGGAATCCAGTAAGGATGGAAGTTAGTTCAGCTGCAGGGGCATCTTCCACAGTAAGTTCTATAGCCAAAGGAGCATCCACATGAATTTCTTGAGTAACTAGAAGATCAAGAAGAACTCCAATCATTTTGTCAGGTATTTTTGGATCTTCTTAAACAACATTAGCACTCTCAGATACTCACTTGTCAATAGTAGCTTCTTGATCAGCATCATATGGATCTTCTACATGATCGGATTGCATGGGAATGTTTTCAGGCATAGGTTTTATAGGATCTTCTGTATCATCAGGCTCCCCTTGAATGGGTGCTTCCATTTGGGAAGAGTCAGCTTCAGCAGTGCCTGCATTGGATACTAAACCCTGCTCACCAGCAAAGGTTTGATCCTGAGCAAGTTCTTTATGCTTGGTGATGTCCTAATCCCTGGTAGCCTCCTGATGCTCAGCATTAATATCAGCACTCTCCAATTTAGTAGTCTAATCAACATCCACCAAACTTGCCTGATTATATGTTGTTCTGAGTTGATCTTCAGCATCCTTTGTTGTTGTTCTTCAACAATGACTTCCTCTATCTGATCAATGATTGTCCATGTTCCTGTCTCTTCTTCTACTTCAATCTCAACCTCAATATCATCATCAGTGTTAGGTTGATAAGCATAGATGATCTCATCAAGATCAATTGTATCTTCTTCAAATTCTTCTGACATCTCTTCACTAAGCTTTTGTAAGAATGCTCGAGAGCTTTGTCTCTGCTCAACAATTTTCCTTTTCTTGGTGAGTCGATCAACTAGGTCTAGCACAACTTCATCTGCATCCACTTTCAATAATCTACCTTTTGTGTTTTTCCAACCTTTAGCAGTGTGCCTGAAACTCATTTTTCATATCATTTGCTCATCTATATTTAGTGGAGGTAGTTGAGCCTTGCTTAGTTTTCTTGGAATCTCAATGTTCAATTCACGAAAAATATTCATGATCAGAGATCCATAGGGCAATTGCCCCTAGCTCTTCAGAACTGTTCTATACATATGTAGTATAACAAGATGAGCAATAGAAAATGAGCGCCCATTCAAGATTGTCCATACTAGCTTGACTTCATACTGAGAAATATCAGTTGTAGAAGAACCTTTTGGTCTCAAGCAATTGATGACAATTTTGTGAAGAACAATTGGTTTCAAGGGAAACAACTTATGAGGCACATGAGACTTATCATCTTTGGTAAAATCAGGGATTCCAGAGAGTTGTCTATAGTCAACATCAGGATCAACATCTATAGCTTTAAATTCAGAATACTGAACTTCCAAAATCTTTGCCAAATCCCATGCTTGAATCAGATATGACTTATCAAATACTGTAAACTCGAGAGTATCAACTGAGTAAAACAACAGTGTTGAATAGAAATATGCAGTCGATCATAAAAAAATTGCTTAATATGAATACCAAAAGACTCGAAAAAATAGAAATCCATAATCCTCTATTTAATTACTCCTCTGTTCATCAGAGATCTAAAGTGTTGTTGATGCTCTTTAGATTTAATCAGTTTATCTGCACAATTTGTATCAGTCACGTAAGCATACAGTTTTTCATCGTTATCGCCCCTTCGCCCATCATCCTCAGTTCTTTTCTCACTGACAAATGTTTCAAATACTTTCTCTTTCCCTTTCCTTGATCTAGTAGCACTTGAATCACCAACACTAGTGGGAGGCATGCTACCGATGGGATTAATGAACATTAACTCTAACGCCTCTTCACTATCAAATCATACTTGGCTAACAGTTGAGAAATTACGTCATCATTGTCTCCTAATGCCTTGAGAGTGCCAATTGTCGATCTTAACTAAAGAAAAATCTGAAGAAGTTTCTATACCTTCAATGCTATTAGATGAGTAAGACAGATCGAAAAATTCAGGGCTTCCTCTAATTCTAGATTGCAAACCCGGAATGTGATTTGATCGACGTGAACCAGAAGGACTAGGCTTTGATTTCGGAGTAGTTTTTGGTACCATGTTTTTAAAAGTGAAGAAAAGTTTTGATATTTTTGTAGAAGAGAAGAGGATGCAGGAAGTGTTTTGCAGAGAGTGAGTTCAAGAGTGTGTAAAGGAGTGAAGAAAAGGAGAAGTTTTTTTTTCTTGGGAATATGAAGCGTCAAGATTAAAAGGGTTTAAAAGAGATGATTTTAAAGAAAAAATAGAGAAAAACTGTAAAGTGGTTTTAGAAAGAATAAAATAAACAATTTCCAAGACAAATAAAAATATATGGCAATAAATTTAATTAAGGAAGAAATTATACCTATTATGCTTCCAAAAATATTCTTACCACCAAAATTTGAAAACATAATAGTGGATCTGCTCAGCATCTTCTAATGTACATTGTCTTTAGACACTTGAAATAAATGGATTAGTAACACCAAGTTTTTTCTTGAATAAAATCATAAGCCTTTTTGTCAAGAGGTTTCGTAAAAATGTCTGCCAACTGATTCTGAGAATCAATAAACCGAATGTTTACTTCACCGTTATTGACATGATCGCGTATGAAATGGTGCTTGATTTCTATATGCCTGGCCCTGGAATGTAAGATTGGATTTTTCATCAGGTTGATGGTACTTGTATTGTTGCATTTGATTATTGTATTAGAATCCACTACTAAATAGTCCTTTAGTTGCTACTTCGTCCAAAGAATTTGGGTGCAATAGCTACCCAAAGCAACGTACTCAAGTTCAGCGGTTGACAAGGCTATTGTCGATTGCTTTTTGGATAACCAAGATATAAGCATATTACCTAACAACTAACATGTTCCAGACGTGCTTTTCCTATCAATCTTACACCCTGCAAAATCAGCATTGAAATACCTAGATAACATAAACTCTTATCTTTTAGGATATC
This sequence comes from Eucalyptus tenuipes, assembly GCA_014182365.1. Lineage (NCBI taxonomy): Eukaryota > Viridiplantae > Streptophyta > Magnoliopsida > Myrtales > Myrtaceae > Eucalyptus > Eucalyptus tenuipes. Next base: position 29,128,382 of record CM024547.1, on the reverse strand, counting down.
AAAGTCCTAGAGAAAGGTAAATGTTAATATACTTAATAATCCTTTCGACTACTGAGAGATGCAACTCCCTAAGATCCGATTGAAATCTAGCGCACATGCATATACTAAAAAGGATGTAAGGTCTTGAAGTAGTGAGATAAAACAGGGAGCCAATCATGTTCCTGTAAAGCTTTTGATCAATCTTTTTGCCATTCTCATTTTTGTCGAGCTTTGAGGAGTAAGAGATGGGAGTTTCTATTTTCTTCGAGTTTTCCATGTGAAATTTCTTCACAAGCTCATTCACATATTTTCTTGGAAAACAAAAGTTCCTTCTTCTATTTGCTTTATTTGCAATTTGAGGTAAAAATTCAATTCTCCCATCATGCTCATCTCAAGCTCGTCCTGCATCAACTTAACAAAATTCCTCTTTGAATAAATAAAGTAGTGTCAACATTACCTTTTTTGAAACCATTCTGAATGAGGAAAGTTGTTAACCTCTCATACCAAGCACGGGGGGCTTATTTCAGGCCGTATAGAGCTTTCTTGAGTTTATAGATGTGATCGGGCTTTCGTGGTTCTTCAAAGCTTGGAGGTTGTTCTACGAACAATTCCTCCTTGATGAATCCGTTTAAGAAAGCACTGTTCACGTCCATCTAGAAGAGTTTGAAATCATGAAAAACACGCTTAAGCGAGTAAAAGTCGATCACTTCTAACCCTGCTATTGTTGCATAAGTTTCATCGTAGTCGATTCCTTCTTCTTGCAAGTAGCTTTTGGCGACCAATCTTGCTTTATTCCTCGTGACTTTTCCTTGATCATTGAGCTTGTTCCTATATACTTATTTTGTCCCTATCACCGAACGCTCTTTTGCTCTAAGAACCAATTCCCATACTTCATTTATATGGAAATGTTGGAGTTCCTCCGCATTGCTTGAGTCCAGTTTTCATCTCATTGAGCCTCGTTAGTACTTTTTGGTTCAATTTCCGAAATAAGCGCCAAAGTACTGACATCGTCTTTTAGAGATAATCTTGTTCTAATATTGTCATCAATGTTGCCAATGATCAGATCCTTTGGATGGCTTGACTTATGTTTCCAATTTTTATTGAATCTGTCATCAGATGTTGTGGGTTTTTCACTATCATCTTTGTCTGTCTTTTCTTGAACTAAGACTGCTCATCTGGCTTTGAATTCTTGATTTCTTCTTGTGCTCTAATTGCGTCAGATGATTGCTCTGTTTGATTAGAGTCTTCATGGATTTGAGAATTTTCATCGAACTTCACATTGATGGATTCCTCTACTATGTGAGATCTCTTATTATAAACTCTGAAAGCCTTACTAGTAGTTGAATAACCCAAAAATATACCTTCATCTAATCTTTTATCAATCTTACCAGACTGGTCATTAGCATTTCTTAAAATAAAGCATTTACAGCCAAAAGCTCAAAATATGAGATGAGAGGTTTTCTACCTTTGAAAAGCTCATAAGGAGTCTTTTCTAAAGAAGGTCTGAGAAAAACTCGAATTATGATGTAACATGCCGTTGAAACGTCTTCGGCTCGAAGTGTGATGTAATTTTACTTTTGATAAGGAGGGTTCTTGCCATTTTTTGCAAGGACTAGTTTTTTCCTCTCTACAACACCGCTCTGTTTAGGTGTATAGGAAGTTGAAAACTGATGCTCAAAGCCGTTTTCTTCACAAAAATTTTGAAAACTCTGATTTTTGAACTCCCCCTCATGATCAATTTTAATGGAAGAAATGTAATAACCTTTTTTTTTTGTTTTGAACCTTTTTGGCAAATTTTGAAAACTGAGAAAATGCTTTATGATTGTGTGCGAGGAAGAAAACCCATGTATACCTTGTATAATTGTTAACTATTACCAAGCAGTACCTTTTACCTCCCAGACTTCGTGTTCCTGTAAGTCCAAAGATGTCCATATGGAGGAGCTGCAAAGCTCTATTAGTACTGACATAATTGATGGGTTTGAACGAGTTTCTTAGCTGTTTACCTAGTGCACAAATTGAACAGACTTTAGATCTATCAAACTTAAGATATGGTAATCCTCGTACCAATTTCTTTGAGGAGAGTTTCGATATTTGCTTGGTGCTTATATGTCCAAGCTTCCTATGCTAGAGATCAAATTCTTCTTTGATGGAAATCGGACACTAAACATCATCAGTGGTTATATCTAATAGATAGATTTTCCCGTGTCTTCTTCTAGTAAACGATTGCTTTAGATTTTTACTTGTGCCTCGAGCATTTATTTTCTTGAAAGCAGATCTTGTATCCATCGCCACATAACAAGTCTAGGACACCTGGAGTGTCAAAACTTGGCACAAGGGGACATTTAAGTGTAAAAAGTTAGGAAAGTGATACATAAATGCCAAAATTGAAGCAAAATGGATCAGTTAAGTGTCAATGGCGAGAAAATCCGGCCAAAATGCTAATGTGGCGAGCCAAGTGCAAAATGATGTTGTTTTACACGCTAACGTGGATAAATAATTAATATAAAAATTAATTAAATAAAATAATTTTTTTTTTTTAGAAAAAAAGGAAGATGAAAGTAGCCGACGGCCGCGGGGGCGCCGCCGAGTAGTTGAGGGCTCAGCACTTGCTGTCGCCGGCTCCCCGCCATCATCGGAAAGGTGGAGGGAGGGTTGGTCGGGGTTGTCGAGCCTTGGCCAAGGGCCAACAACCCCAACCGACCGGCGGTGAGGGCTTGGCGAGGGTGTGCAAGCCCTTGCCCAGATTTGGTGTGAAGGTCGCGGCCCTCCCCCAAATTCGGCGAGGGTCGTCGACCCTCGCTCGGCCGAGCCAAGGGCTGGTACCCACTAGCCCTCCCCGGATCCAAGTTAGGGCTCGCAGCCCTCATTGCCGGTCGACCGGGATCACGGCCCTTGGCCGGGGCTTGGTGACCCTGGGTGACCCTTTCCCCACCTTTCCGGTGACTCCGGGAAGGTGGCGGTGGTAAGAGCCGAGCCCTCAACCGCCGACTGCCTTCATCTTTTTCTTTTTTTTTTTTTAAATTCTTTAAATTAAATTAAATTAATTTTTATATTAAAATTTGAATCGTGCCAAAATGACGTCGTTTTTGTTTTTCTTTGCTAAGTCAGCCTTACGGCGAGTCATGTAAGTGAGCAAAATTAATAAAAAGTTGTCACGTAAGATTTTTGGTAGGGTTCGCCGGATGTCGCACTCAAGTGTCCCATTTTTAAAAAAAAAAAAGTGGTACTTAAGTGTCAAACTTATGGCACTTGTGCCACGTTTTGACACTTAGGATATTCTTTTGCCTCACATAACTAGCTAATATTGATGAGATTATAGTTCGGACCTTGACAAGAGATACATCTATTATAATCGGGTTTCCAATTTCAACTGTTCCTTTGCCAATGATCCTTCCTTTATTGTTTCCACCATTGAATATTGGGAGTTCAACGAACTTGCTCGGATCATCGATCATATGTCTTGAACAACCACTATCAAGATACCACTTGTTTCTCTTTCTCTTTGGTACTCGCAAATATTAAGGCACGTTCAAGCCTTCTTTGGTACCCATATTTGTCTGGGTCCTCTCTAGTTAGAAGGATTGGCCATGCTTAGAAAGTTTCTACGAATCGGCTTCCAACTTCTAGAACAGTCATTTTCATAATGATCATGACTGCCATAGATTGAACATTTAAGAAGGTTTTTGCCAACAGGTTTTACAAACTGTTTTCTAAAATGATTTTCATAGAAAACTCTTGGAGGCTTCTGCCTCTTGCTTTTTTGTGGGTCGGAAAGTTTTTTTCTAAAATCTTTTGTTTTTACATCCAAGTCCTGATTTGTTGTATTACGGGATTTATATGGACAAAATATATTCCAAAGTTTTCAACCCATCTGAAAATCTTTTTGTAATATCTAAGATTTCCTTTTTCAAAGACTCATTTTCTTTTAAAGCAAAATCATGATTTTCTTTTATTTGAAAAATATCTTTTTTAAGACACTCAAACTTTTCTTTTTGGAAAGAATCTGCTGCCTCAATCTTAAGTTCTCCTTCTTCAACTCGAGAATTTTCTAAGCGCAGCCTTGTAATTGATAAGCAATTCTTCTATATAATTACATATTTCAAGTGGAATATCAAAATTACTTACCTCAAATTCTTCTTCCAAATCAGATTTTGCCATCTGACAGATATTAGCGTATTCTTCATTACTTTCTTCACACTCAGTGTCATTTCACGTTTCGGCCTTTACCGCTTTCTTTGTCTTCTCATACTTGTTCTTTCTTTTCTTCAGAAGAGGACAATTTGGCTTGATGTGTCATTGCTTCTTGCATTCAAAGTAGATAACATATTTAGTTTCCTCTTTGTCGTTGAAACTTGTCTTTTGTTGAGATGATTTGAAGGATTTCTTTCATTTGAACTTCATATTGTAGCCATTTTTTGAAACTTTCTCACCATGAGGGCAATTTCTTTGTCGTCCTCGTCATCTTTGTCTGAATCTAAATCATCAAAGTCAAGATTATATTTTAAAGCTATTGCTTTCTTACCTCTGGTGTCTCCTCATTCAGATGCTCTTCTTCATAGGATGGAAGTGTTCCGACAAGTTCATCCACAAAAAGAGGTAATATCCTTTAAGTCTCTCAAATATAAGTTTTGATGTTGTTCCACTTCTTTGACAATCCTCAAAGAATCTTGTTCACCTTCATTGGGTCTGGTACAGGTTGCCCTTGATATACCAACTTATTTACAATGTTAGTAAATCTATTGCACATATCTGTTATGGATTCTTTAGGTTTCATTTTGAAAGCTTCATACTATTGGAGAAGAATGTTTATCTTCGTTTCCTTGACATGATCAGTTCCTTCATAATCACTTGCAATCTATCTCAAATTTCTTTTGCTAATTCACAATAGGAAATTCGATTATATTTAGATGGAGATAACATGCAACATAATGAGTAGACAGCTTTAGGCATCTAATGCTTCTCTTTTGACAATGTTTGCATCAAATAGGACTGAGGTTTCTGGTTTTTTGCCTTCTTCTTTAGTCGAGGGAGGTTCAGGTTTTACACCCCTTAGAACAACATCCCACTCCAAGGGATCCTTGGATCTCATGAATGCTTTCATCTTGTTCTTTCAAATGTTGTAATCTTTTCCATCAAAGGACTGAGGTCTTGTATCACTCTGACCTTCCATCAGACTAGGTGCAATATTACTGTAATCACCCTAACTCCATCTCCAGGGTCTTCAGCAATAGGGGTTTTATTTTCGCAACGTCTCAAGGTCGTTGCCGTCTCGATCTTTTTATCTTGTTAATAAACACATGCAGAAGCGTGAACAAATAAACTCCCCAAACAAACAATAGCTGAAAGACTGGGACATACATCAAACAAACATGTTACTTTATATTACAACAATTTATTTACAAGCCCTTTTTCTATGGGCCTTTTTTCATTTTTACAGTATATTACAAGTTTCCAAATAGGCCATGGGAAACTCTTATCTTCTTTAGCGTAACTATAGCTTTCGAAACTGATGTGACACTTTCCTGCCTACAAGTCTGAAAATAAGGAGCGAGTCCAAGACTCAGTAGGTAAAAACCCCTAATCCTCTACTAGGATGACAACTCATCGTCAAATCTAGCATGAACAGTACTCGTATTACAATATTGATGATAGATCAATAGCAATATTACTACTTCACCTCGACTACACATATGTATCCCTTCGGTATAACTTCCATGCATGCTTACCTTCGGTTTATCTATGAACACACCAGGTCTAGTAGTAATAAATATACCGGCATGTATAAAAGTTTCATTAATATACATCCTAGCTCAATTAGGGCATCCCGGCTCAACCGAGACATCCAATTTCAAGCTAGACATCTTGACTCAACCGAGGTATCCCGGCTCAACCGATACATCCTGGGGGCCAGCTCACTAGAGGTATCCGGACTCAACCTAGGCATCCTGGTTTAACCAGGGCATTCCATTCTCATGATCAAGGCATTGCCGCCAACGCTATGTGACGATAGTCTTCTTCTTTCATTTAATGATCGTATGTCATGTGTCACACAAGCCAGTTTATTATCTTCCATCTTAACCCACCCATATAAAATGGACCCACAACATAAAAAAATGACCACTAAAAAATAAACACATGACTAAAACTCGACGACGTGCATATTGTCCTAGCCAAGGGTTAATAATTATACTTACCTTCGATGAACCTCAATAAACTATAGGTGGCTTTACCAAGAGAGGGCCGTCTTGTGAGGCGGTGGGCGACCAAGGCCGAGAGAGGGAGAGGGGGTGACGATAAGAGAGCGTGAGAGAAAAAGAGAGTGTAAGTGAGGGAGAAGAGATGGGGTGGTGTGGTGTGTGCATGTATGGGAATGAGGGGGGGAATGCCTCAATTTATAGGCAAACCCCTCATAATGAGCTTTCCAAGTGAACCAATCATTTTCATATAGGTGGACAACCTAGCATAGGGAGGTGTCAAGTTAAAGAGATAGATGGCAAGTCTAGTTCCTAAGGGGACACTTGCTCCTTTTTCCATTGATCCATCTAATGGGTTGAGTCATCATGGAATTATTTCATGTAATGATTATGGGGAATCATATGACTCACCTCTTCATTAAATACGTGCAATCATTAGGGGGACACTTAAGTATATAACTCAACCAAGCATTGACGCATTAAAGTTCAAAAGCATTTAATGCATCCTTATCTTCAAGTGAAGAAGACTCTAGATTGACTTACTCCTCAAGTTGGGCATGTAGCCCCTTTCCCTCCAAATTTAGACGAGTGGCTCTCCCATTCTAAGGTGAAAACAATTTCGAGTAACTTTGGAAATCAACGTCATTACCTTATCAAATGGGCTCGAAAAATTATAAAATTTTAATATGTTGTAGAAAAGATCTTAAATAACATTTTTCATAGGAAGCTAAGTCTAATTCAGCCTGTGGAAAGAGTAGCAAATCACTGAATATAACCCAACAATTTGTGGGTCGAGTAGATTCAATGACTGTAGAGAAAGACTCATTTCGAAATCTAAATCTTCACAAAATACTTTAAAATTATAATATGTTGTGCATGGATGTCCTCTAAAGCTTTTATGAAGGAAGCATGTCCAAATTCGAAAAGAAAAATTTTATAAAAATTCAAAAAGACAATCTGGTTGCTGTTTCTACTACTTCGGGCATATTCCAGATGGTAAATGATTGGGCCTTTGTCCCAACCATTTTACCTCAGAAAAATATGAAATTTAAGTATGTCATAGGCCAAGATGTTTTGAACAACTTTCTAGAGGAAGTTTCTCCAAATTTGAACCAGAAAGAGCTCTATAAAATTGGAAAGTGGGAAAGGTCTAGCAGTTTTTAAAAACTAGGAAGTCAAAACTTATGAAACTCAAGGTAGCAAGTCTATGGAGGAGAGGTGGCATCCTACTTGACTTGCAAGATTACTTGCTATCATTCCTTTAAGTCATGAGTCACCCGCCTTCATTAATTACTTGGGACACATAAGTTTCCACACTCATTATCTTCATTTCATGCTTTTCACACTTGTTCTCACTTATTTTCTAGGAAGGTTTGACCAATCCACGGCCTAGGTGTCTCCTTCATTAAATTATAATATAACATCCGTGATTTCGATCCATATTTTAGTCCCGACTAGTAGGCCAAAACCCGGTATGTCAAAGGCAAGATTTGGCCATGAGCCAGCCCGAAGGCCAATCATGAGTTAATTGGCCGTTCAGGGATCGATAACCCAAGGTCCAATTATAGAGCATTCGACCATGGAAAGGTTATTCGATCATAAGGATTGGTCATGGGACGATCACATACCATCATGGATCGACGGACGGTCATGGCTCGATTCCGTCCGGTCATCACACCGGTCGCGGGTGATTCCGTCCGGTCGTTATGCCAGTCATAGACAACCATGAACCGATCCCATGTGACCGTGAGTTGATACGAATGGATCAATTCCACACGATTACCTGATAATCAATAATTGACCATGGATTGAATAAACTCAACGTGGTTTCAATTTCGGACTAACCAGGATTTATGGTTCAGAACCTTGGACTAGTCACAGGATCGGCTTCAGGACCGATCGATTGGCCTGAGGATTGACCACAGGACTGGCTAAGTAGAACTGACCCACGGGCTAGCCCACAAACCGACCGGCAGGACCGACCGAGGGCCAGACCTAGCTAGCAAACTCGCCGCAACCCTTTTCTCGATAAAGGGAATTTCGATCTCGACTTGGCCAATCAAGCCGGGTTGCGTCTGGCTTTGTTTGGGCATGGCTTAGGCATGAACCTTGGGCCAAATAAGGTTGTCGATCATGATCAAACTTGATTAATCCCTACAAAACTTAGATATTTTCTTAAGACGCATTGAATGCCTTTGGCTTGTAGTTAATTAGTGCACATTGACTAAGGGTGGACACTTGGCATGAAAGGCTCTTGCCTTGGAAGACAAGTTTGAAACTTGGACTTTGACTCATTAATGAGGATGACACTTAAGCCTAATTAGGAAATCTTGGAGGCCAAGAAAGGGACTACACAACCATTGGAAGAAGGAGCAAGCAAGTCAAGCCTTCTTGGACAAGATAAAAGTGAATTAAATACATTTGGCTTCTAGTTATTAAATGCTGAGATGAAGTGTCCAAGCTAACCTAAGACCTAGTTGGAAACTTGGGAGATAAAGATGCCCGACAATTAATACTTCTTGATCAAGTGGGACGTCTCCTTTTTCCAACTAAGATTGTCACCTTTGATTTTCGAAATTACTGGACCTTCGCTATTTGCCAATTTTACACGGATTTTTGTGGTGCTAATATAAAGAAACTTCCTTAATAAAATTTGTTCTAAATATCTTGATCTAAACCATACTTAAATTTCATATTTTTTTGAGGTAAAATGGTAGGGACAAAGGCCCAATCATTCACCATCTGGAACCTGTCCCGGGTAGTGAAAACGGTGATGAAGTTGCATTCTCGAATTTTTATAAAATTTTCCCTTTCAAATTTAACCATCCTTCCTTCATGAAAGTTTTAAAGGATATCCATTTCCAAAACATATAAAAATTTCAAAGAGCTTTCTGAAGATTTGGATTTCAAAATGAGTCTCTCTCTCTGACTATTGAATCTGCTCGACGGATTAATATTTGGGTTGTGTTCAACGATTTTCTATTCTTTGCACCTCACGAATTTGATTTGACTTCATTCATAAAAAAAAATGTTATTTAAGGTCCTCTCTACAACATATTAAAATTTCATAATTTTTTTATTCCGCTTGATAAAGTAAAGACACTAATTTCGGAAATTGTTCAAAATTGTTTTTCTCACTCAGGATGTGTGAGTCATGCCCAAGCTTGGACTCAAGTCCTTAAATGCCATGTTAAGGTGTCCCAAGCTACCAAGCTAAAGCCCTATCCTACCTTGGGACTTGGTGACCAAGTTACCTTGCAATTAATGCTTCTTGACTTAGAGAGAAAGTATTGACTTTTAAGGCTTAGAGAACAAGTTAGGATTGCATATAAATAGGGGAGGGGCATTCCTCCCTCATTCCCACAACACACCACCTCCTCTTCCTCCTTCACTCTCTCAACCTCACCCTCACCGTCGCCCTCTCTCTCTTTCTTGTGGCTTTGCCCCTCTTGCCCATTCGCTCGTCTGCACATTGCTCAGTCACCTAGGCCATCCCTTGAAGTGTGGTAAGTGAAACTTACTAATATTTGGCTATGACGTTGTGTTATGCTATTCCGAGTGTGTGACGAGTCCTTGACTGAAGTTGATTGACTTGTTGTTGCTTGAAGTTCGCTTGTATTTGCTTGGATCAGTTTAGATCTTGTTCCTTGATTGAGTTTGATCCTTATTTGATGAGTTTTGGCTCGTGCTTTGGCTTGAGTCGTTTGGAAGAAGCTCGGTTTATGTGTTTATTTGATATGTTTTGTTTTTGCTTTGATACAAACCTACTTTTAAAGCATTTTGTGAAAGCTTGCTATTTCCTCACAAAACTATTTCAAACCATTTTCACAAGTGCATGTTTTAGTTCACGCCCCGAGCTCCGAAAAAAGGGCTTTGTCGACCTTGACGTACGTGGGATCACGACGAATCGGTCCTTTCTTAGTCTTGGTGCGATATCAAGACATATCATTCTCGAGCCAACTTTGATACTAGGTCAGTGAACATGTCACGACGAGCCAATCCTTTCATGGTCTCGATGCGGTATTGAGGCGTATCGCTTCTGAGCCAAGTTTGGTACTAGGTCGGTGAACATGTCACGACGAGCCGGTCCTATCATGGTTTTGGTGCGATATTGAGGTATATCTTTCTCGAGCCAAGTTGGGTACTAGATCGGTGCTCAAACATGTTAGATCAAGTCGCGATCCTTGATTTGTGCTCGGCATGCTTAATGTCTCGGTTTCAGTAAGTCATTTCACACACTTATGCATGGCACGCCTTTGGGCCCTTGAACTAAAAGTGAAGATAAGAACCAGATTGTGATGCTTGATGCATGGACACACGATGGACTAATTTATGCCATCGACCAATGAATTCGGCGACGATACCCCCTCACTAACGGGATGCCCCCATGCCAACGTGATGCCTCGTTAATAAGAATGAGATGTGCCCATGCCAACGGGATGCCTCGTCAGAAGGACGAGATATTGTGATAATTCTAGCCGTCGCCCTTCGATTAGGGGATATTGCCCGATTAAGTTCGGATGCCCGGTGGATTCCGGAAGAATCGATGGATTTCGATTGTTAATAAATGAATCTCGTGTGCACGAGTTCCTCACATTATGAAAGGATTTTGGTTATGCTTGCATATGAGTGAGGCGTGAGTTTCTCATATTATGGAATGGATTTTGTTCATGCTGGTATAATATTGAGTGGGGCGTGAGTTCCTCATGTTGTGGGTGAATATCGAGTTATGCTTGGATCTTGTTGACTGGGAATTTCTCATGTTTCATCCAAGACAAAGCTTTTATTTTGCTATTGATCTATCATCGACTAATGTTTTGGATGAGTTATTTGCTTATTGATAGGCGAGACATCCTCCTACCAGGAAATTAGTGGTTTTACTTGCCGAGTCTATGACTCACCCCGTCATTTTTCAGAATTGTAGGTATTGAGGTCTTCCACTAGTGCTAAAGTTGCAATCTTGCTAGAGGAGCTAAGGTTTACCCAGCCTTTGAAGCATAGAAAATGTAGTGGTTATAAATATAACGGCCCGTGACAAAGGGGCCAGTAAATGTAACTGATGTAATTGTATATTTTTAAATGGTTGTTTTCCTGGCTGCTTGTTGTTGTCCAGGTGTTATACATATGCTTCCGCAAGTGCTTAATGAAAAGATATAACGAGACGATGACGCGCCTGGGACGTCGCGAAAATAACCCTTGCTGCTCGTGACCCTAGAGATGGAGTCGGGGTCGTGACATATAAAATTCCCAAAGTCATTGTGGCAATCCTAAGAGTTAAATTAGTGCAATGGTATGAAAACAGACGTCGCCAAGCACGTGGCTAAGTGCTTGACATGCCAACAAGTTAAATCACAATATTGCAAACCTAGTGGACTAATGCGACCCCTCGAAATCCCATAGTGGAAATGGGAGTATATCACGATGGACTTTGTGATGGGACTACTGAGGAGCCAAAAAGGTAACGATTCCATTAGGGTCATAGTCAACAAACTGGCCAAGTTAGCCCATTTCATTGCGGTACGAAAAGACTTTGTCATGGATAGGTATGCTGAGTTGTATATGTGACATCCGGAATTTCCGTATTTATAATTATGTAATATTTGGAAATTCGTGTTATGATAATGATACTTAGATTTTAAGTTAAGGATTATTCCTTAGTATTCGAACAAGCACACTGAGACTTTAATCAAATTCATAAATTTCGTGGGACGCGGCCGGTAATTTTCGTGAACGTAAATCGTTTCAGGTTCGACGTGTAATCGAATTATGTGTGTGCTAATAACATAACGGTATTAATTAAATTATTGTTGTCTTAATGGTTGATGGGTGTTGTAAATTGTGTAAACCTAGTTAATTATTAATAATAGTGGTTAATCTATGCTAAGGAAGGTTGTGGGAAGAAGGCTACATAACCTATTATCTTTACCTTGCAAAAATTTATTAATTTGAATTTTTAAGTGCCTCTTGTCTTTATATCATATATTGCATGGTCATATGTCTCAAACGAACCATATTTTATTACTAATTTTGACACCAAGAATTAAATCATGAATTTTCCTTAAATGACTCATTTCTTATCATGCATTTTCATTAACAAGGTGCAAGGGCATTGCTTTGAATTATTGCCACATCAAGCTAAAGATTAACATGCAAATTTACACTTAGCATTGCAAGAAATTAAATTATCTTAATTAATTTTAACAAAACTCATTTGATCTTGCCAAATAACCCATTTTTCGTTCCTTCCAAAGACCTAAATAGAAGCTACATGTGTTACTTTCCACTTTTCAATCCAAGAATTTGGAGATCAAAGCTTCGTATTCAAGTGCAATTAGGGTTGTGAAGACAATTAGCGATTTACGATTTGTGTTCATTCAAGGTAAGTGAAATTTCTAGTGTTAAGTTAGCTTAAATCTACTTAGTTACTTCTATCTTAGTTGGTTGGGTAAGAAGTGAAGTCTTGATATGAGTATGGTGGTTGTTAAGTGGCTTAATAACTTCTTGTAAGTTTGTTCTGCTTCGCTTTGGTTCGTTCTGGTTCATTCTGTGTGATTTTGGACAGTCAGAATATACTTATTTTGCTATATTTGTCTTGATAACTCATTGCATGCTCGTTCTACTTCTTTCTACCTCATTCTAGCCAGTTAAAATCTGGTCATTACGCTGTATTTTTTTTTATAATCCATTGTATGCTTGTTCTGGCTCTTTCTATCTCATTCTAGATAGTTAGAATATGGTCGTTCTGCCATTTTCGTCTTGGTAATCCATTACATGTTCGTTTTGCCTCTATCTGCCTCATTCTAAATAGTTAGAATCTGGTCATTCTGCCATATTTGTCTTGATGACTTATTACATGTTTGTTCTACTTCTTTCTGCCTCATTCTAGGCAAAAGGAGAAGTTATCAACCCGTGACCCAGTCTGAAACGTTTATATAGGCAAACTTTTGAAAGTATAGAATAGTCTGGAGATAGTTCTCCCTACCCCTACCCAGACTTCTATCTTTTACTCGAAATGTAATGAAGTTGTGAACTCACATGTGGTAAAAACAAAACAAAAGAAGTAGAAGTATGTTTATTATAATTGTGAGGCTTTAATCGCTAAAAGAATACTTGTAAATGTTTGATTTCGCTTTTGCATACTAAAAGAGATTAATAATATAGCATATTCGTGTCGGGTAACGTTCCTGGATGTCACAGTATATGCGACAAATAATTCATTTGCATGGAGTGCCCGTGACGATCACTTTGGATCGAGATCCCAAGTTCACTGCAATATTTTGGAAAAGCTTGTAGACTGTCATAGGGACAAATCTATGGTTTAGCACAGTTTATCATCCACAGACAGATGGTCAATTTGAGAGGACTATTCAGACCATTGAGGATATATTGCGAGCTTGCATAATGGATTTCAAAGGAGGATGGGAAGATCAAATACACCTCGTCGAGTTCACATACGACAATAGCTACAAGTAAAGCATTGGAATGGCATCGTTCGAAGCATTATGTGCCAATAAAACCTTATATGTTGGGATGAAGTTGGAGAAAGGAAGATTACCAAACCCGAGCTAGTTCAACAGTCTGCAAATGCAGTTGAGGTTATTAGGGAAAGGCTAAAGACAGCCTAAAGTTGCCAGAAAAGTTTTGTGGATAAACGACGAAGGCCTTTGGAGTTTCAAGTAGGTGACTACATATTCCTTAAGATGTCGCCAATGAGAGAAACGTCACGTTTTAGCAAGAAAGGGAATTTGAGCCCCAAGTTCGTTGGACCCTTTAAGATTCTAGAATGAATAGGGACTTTGGCCTATCGCTTAGCATTGTCACCCAATCTTACTCGGGTTCATAATATGTTTCGCATGTCCATATTGAGGAAATATGAACCAGACTCGATGGACATGCTTAATTATGTGGAGATTGAAATTGACGATAAAGTGTTGTACATTGAGCAACTAGTGTAGGTCGTTAATAGAAGGCAACGGGTGCTGCACAACAAGGTTATTCTTTTAGTCAAAATCATTTAGCAACATCATGGCACCGATGGAGTGACTTGGAAAAGTGAGGACATAATGAGATGTTAATATCCTTATTTGTTTGAAGAAATAAGTAATTCTACAAATTTCGAAGACGAAATTTCTTAAGGGGCAAAGAGCCATGACATCTTCAATCCAACCCCAATCTACGGAACAAGATTACGACAATGATCAACGAGCTACCAAAAAGCGAAGAATGCCACTTTAGAACGAAAACTCAACTTTTCATCGACGGATCGCGAAATTTTAGAAAGGGGGAAACAGGCTGCGAACGAGGAGCCACATGGGCCCAAGCCCACGAACGGGCCCATTAGGGCTCACACTATCCATGGCCGGCCCAAAGGGGCCCATTAAAACAATTAGGCACATTTTGGAGCTTTGTAAGCTTGCACATTAATAAGCCCATATGCATGAATAGAGAAATGGTTGAATGTAATTACTATTTTGCCTCTTCTAGAAGCCTACAGCAATGAGATAAAAATAATGGACATGAAGAAGAGGGAGTGGTGCCCAAGCAAGAGGGGAGAGAGAGGATGACATCACCCGAGCCCATTCTACCTCACCTACCCCCTATTCCAAGCATGTGCCAAATCCAAACATCAATGAGTTTGGATATCTAATCTTCATGAGCATTCTTAGCCAAGTAAAGGCTTGGTTGTGAGGAAATTAGAGAAATTGCACTTTATGATTGCTTATTCCCCTCTCTTATTCTCTCATCTCTTTCATTATCTCTCATTCTCTCTCTCTTTCCCCCAATCTCTCTCACCACCGGCGTCTCTCTCTCTCTCTCCCTCTCTCTCCCTCCCTCCATCATTCTCTTAACCGAGCGCCTCCATTTCTCTCACCCTCTCTCACTCGGTTCAACCCCCAAACCCATTTCTCCCTCTTTCCTCTTGGATCTCACCTTGTTGCGCCATTGTCCACCGTTCATCACCGTACCAAGCTGTGTGCTGCCGTCATCATCACCCCGCCTTCAGCCGCGAGACACGCCCTCACCGCCCTCACGCGACCCTTTCAGCTGTGAGGTCTCTCGGGACTCGTGGGCCAGACCTTGGGTTCAGTGGCGACGGCGGACCCCGCTGGCAGTAGATGATCATGCACATGTCTACGCCACACTAGGAGGATCACTCATGGGCCTTCTTCATAAGGCCCTTCAGCCTCTTCTCATGGGTGATCCTGCATGCTTTCTTGTTAGCGATAAACTTTAAATTAATTTGTGGCAACCCATATCTCAGAGTCTTTGATTGTTTTAGTGTAAATCCCTGCAACAAAATAGAAAATTGAATTGTACAAATTAGAGCAAGAATTCTTGCTAACAGAGAGAAAAGAGAAATTAGACTAGAAAGAGGGAAAAGAACATTCCTTATCATAACTGACTTAAAAACATTACCATGTAATTTTGCTTGAAAGATATTATAAAAGCTATTCTATGACATGGCTTCAAAAGATTTATGGCATCGTGTACTTAATAGAAAATAATGAATTGAGGGCTACTTAATTAATTTGAACCCGTCCCTCTCCCTCCTCCTTAAACAACAGCGTCACTTCTTTCCTTGCTTGTTTCATTTCTTCCCTTTTTTGTGTTGCCTAAGGGAACATCCTCAACGGATGCACAGATTAGGACCACCTTAAGACTCGATCACTGCATGCCTCGATTGGCCTCGCTCCTGACCACCACCACCATGTATCACGAGCCGTGTCGAGGCTGCGAAACGTGGCCTGAGCCCCAACTCAGCCACGAAACCGTCCCAAATCAACTCGAAATCACACAGATCCACTCGCACCCAAACAAAACTAATAAGCCCGGCTCTAACCACACCCAATTGCGCTGAAAAACACTAACTAGACAAAATAGGTGGCAACTTAAACACAGGTGAAGAGCACATTAGGAGCCGGTCCGATGAACTAAACAAGTATATCTCAATTAATTTTTCCTAAATTTGATCATCATCATCATCATCACCATCATCATCATTATTATGCCATAAATGAGCCTCCATGCACCACGGGCACCTCCAAACAGGTCACCGACCCATCCGATCTCCGAGCTCCATCCAAACTCCAAATTTTGGCAAGAGCTTTGACCCATAAGTTCATTAGACATTTATCGAAAAGAGTTTGGAATGAAACCATCTTTGGGAGTAATCATGTAAAATAACATTGACTAACAAACCCAAAAATAAGAAGTGTCTTTTAAACTTAGAAAGAGTTAGGTTTAAAAAATCATATATATAATGTAGACTCTCATCGAAATTTCTCATAGAAGTTAAAGCTTGAATGCGCCTTGAGTTTGCTCTGAAATCTAGACGGGCTTGGCTGCAGCAAGAAGATTCTTACTTGATGAAGGAGGATATTGGAAAAGAGGATTCATTTTCTGTTCAAGGTCAGTCATTGGCATGATTTGCACAAGAGCTGGCTTTGTCCGGGATTACTATTGAACTGGATTCGAAGACCATTGCATATACGATTGTGAAAGCAAGTCAAAGCAGTTTTTTGCGTATGCAATACTCCATACTGCTTCTTAATATACACATATCTGTTTATTCATGGCGATCGGGAGATCAAGATCCCACGCCTTTTGTAAAGGCAACAAACCTGCAGACTGGCCAGCGAATCGGGGAATCTCTGGTCAAATACACTGGCCAGAGATGTTAAGGGTTACCCTTTAAAACTATATTACACAGGTTGAGACTTAAGGGTAACCATAGTTAGGACACGCACTTTTGGCTTCCACGTGCTCATCCAAATACGATATCGCAACAGCTGAATGAAGAGCCGCTCCAATGGGTAAAGCCTCCTCGTCGACAAAGAAGTACGGCGAGTGCAGCATGTGATGTGATTTTAGGGTCTCGTTCTGTATTCCCACCAAGAAAATCAAAGAAGCGGTCTTGTCAGCGAAGTAGCTGAAGTCCTCAGATCCCATTGTCACCGGCATAAGCTGTACTTTGCCTTCACCGAGCAGGATCTCTCCAACCCTTTTTGTGTGTTCATATAGGACTTCGTCATTAGCCATTACAGGGTAAAGAGGCACTTCGTCCTCCCCGAAGTCCACCACAGCTTTACATCTGTGAACAGCCGCTTGCATTTCTATGACCTGTAATTGTAACACAAAGTATTTGCAAGAATAAGAAAAGCAACCACCTCGAAAGTAAAAGACTGGCTGATGAATTCGTCAATTTACCTCTTTTATCCTCTTCTGAAGGGATAAGAGACCACTGGAACTCAAACTTCTAAAGGTTCCTGCAAATTTCAGACTCAGGAATCACATTAGCAGTATGGCCTCCTTCAATGTACCCAACCGTCACCACCTGTCCATTTAAAGTACGGCATTTTGAGTGATGCTAAAGCTAGACCATAACATGCAACTAGAAAAGACACAGCGCATCACTGGAAAATCCATTGGTCAGATACACATTTCGCCAAGGAAGTTCATACACAGCGATCCGTCGCATTTGGGCACTAAGGAATAAAAAATTTCATGGAGAGGAGTTTGGCATTCTACAATGATAACTTCAAACAAGATTTAGGCCTTCTGTTTCCCTATTCTGAGAGTACAATGCATGGTTAATAAACAACAAAAAGTATCTTCGGATGACAAGTTTGGCAGGGATATAAAATTGCTGCAGATGTCATACTCTTGTATGATTGCAATCATGTGCACATGCATAATCATGTTCGCATCCAACCTCTAGATGCTTAAGATAATGAATAAAACGGACAAGAAGGAAACTACCTTTCCCTCAAGAGGATCGGTCTCTCTTGATACAATTTGCTGAAGACTGAGGATTGTAGATGAAGCTGCAACAATGGGGTCTATATTGTGATGCGGAAGTGCTGCATGCCCCCCTTTCCCCTGAATAGTAGCTGAGAACACCCCAGCACCTGCAAGCATCGGGCCAGGCCTGGAAGCTAGGAACCCCGTCGGAACATGAGGCAGAACATGGATGCTGAGGATTCCGTCGAGGTCATTGAGAACTCCATCTTGCAACATGTAATAAGCACCGGAGTAACCTTCTTCTCCAGGCTGGAATACAAGCTTTATGGTTCCCTTAAGAATTTACGACACAATTAAAATGCATAAATTGTCTTGAAGGTGAAAAATGCCAGCCGCTTTAGCGTCTAAGTTTGAGATAGGGGGTGAGATGAGAAGTACCTTGATCTGATTTTCCCTCTCTTTGAGCAATTTAGCCGCTCCGAGGAGCATAGCTACATGGCTATCGTGACCGCAGGCATGCATTTTCCCGTCAATCTTGCTCTTGTGCTCCCACTCCACTAGTTCCTTCATGTGATCATCAATGCATATTATAAAGACAGCAAGGAATCGAAACAAGAACAACTCTGCATTCACTCATGATTGACATGAAATTTCGAAACACCCTCCTTCAAAATACTAAGGGTACGTTTGGTAACGTTTCTGTTAAAAAATTGTTCCAAGGACAGAAATAAAAAAAATTATTTCTGTTCCGGGGAACAATTTTTGAATAGAAGAACGCGTTTAGTAAACTTGTTCCTGGAATAGAAAAAGAACAGAAACACGTTTAGTAAATTTGTGTTCTTTTTTGTTTCTTTTAATTTTTAAAATTTTTATTGTATTTTCTTATTTTTCATTCTTTTTTCTTTTTCTTTTTTTCTTCCTTTTGGCCGGTCGCTGGCCTCGGCCATGGCCGGCGACCGGCCGACGAGGGCCGGCGGCCTCACCTTGGCTAGGCGAGCTCGGGCTCACCCAGCCAAGGCGAGGCCGAGCCTCGCCGAGGGGCCAACGACGCTCGGCCTCGCCGGGGCCGGCGAGGTCGCCTGGCCCTCGACAGCCCGGTCGCCGGTCATGGCCGAGGCCGACGACCGGCCAAAGAAAAAGAAGAAGAAAAGAAAGAGAAGAAAAGAAAGAAGAGAGAGAAAATTTGTTTCTCCAAAGTGTTCAGAAACAAGAAATAAGTTTTCTTGTTTCAGTTACAAATTTGTTTTCGGGAACAAAAAAATAGATTTAGAATAAAAACGCAAACAAACGCGTTTCTGTTCTTTTTTTTTGTTCTTGGGAACAAAAAAATAGGATTTCTGTTCATAAACAAAAAAGAGAAATACAAACAAACACACCCTAAATGTTGGCAAATACCCGCCTCTACTCTAGGCTTACCTGCGATTTTTACAGGTAAATCAATCACATTAGCCCCGCGTATACCCGAAACCGATGGCCACGTTTCTGCTATCAAACATCACCGCGTAAGTACTTTTACTCAAGCACTTGCCCACAGTTGACAGGCATTCACTCCTATCAAAGAACAAGCACTTCACCTCCGTTTTCTACGTAACCCAAAACCCATTACACTGACAGAAACTTCTTGGGCTTCTGAACAATGTGACGTGAAATCCCAAAATCTCAATGTTCTATGTTATTAAAGATTGATCACCTGCAATGGTAGAGCATCCATGTCGGCTCTGAGAGCGAACACGGGCTTCTTTCCGGACCCCATGAAAGCGACGACGCCAGTCTTGGCGACGGGCCACTTGTACTTGATCCCGAGCGAGTCGAGCTTGTCCCTAATGAGTTGGCTCGTCCGGTGCTCTTCGAACCCGAGCTCTGGTTGCTCGTGGATCCTCCTTCTGATGTCCCGCATCCACCGGAAGAACTCCGGGTCCTTAGCCGATTCCAGCAAGTCTTGGGTCAAAGACTTGAGCTCGGGCTCGGATTTGAGCTCCGCAGCACACGACCCACGGACGTGGAAGAGGGAGAGCGATAACAGCAGCAAGTGAGCGAGCCCCATTTGCAAGAAGAATGGCTCTGAAACTCAACAAGATTCGAAGTTTGAAAAAGTGAAAACCGGGGGGCGATGAAATAGAGGGGGAGGTTGAGGCCAACGCTTTGGTTTTGGCAAAGATGCTTGGGAGTGGGTCGGTTTGCTTTGTCCCTTTTTGGAGGAGATTAGTACGTAAGAAATTGAAAGGGATGTCGTTCTATAACCGGAGGAATTGCACTTTCGAAGCGGTCAGGAAAGAGACCTGCGCATCGCTCCTCGCAAGGTCTTCATGTTTCTAGAAGGTTTTGCTATTACCAGCCGTCTGTTGTTATGTTTCTAGAAGGTTTTGCTGCTGCCGGCTATCTCTTAAACTAGTCTCACACGAATCTCAGTATTATAAAACGAGGTAAGGTGGAGCCTCCACCATACATGTGTCGCACATTCAACTCGACTAGAGTGGACCCCACTTCACATGTGACAATGAAACTGCATGGGCATGTGTAGGGGTGAGCGGTTGAAACAAGTTCCTCATTCTTTAAAACCTAAAATCTACCTTGCATACCTTGTAATAAGGAACCTATCTCTTATTCTGATTCTAGAGTTGATTCCAAAATCTACTGAAAAAGGAGCTCATACTGGTAATTTCATATTATACACTTATCATGTAATGCGTGAGAGCCAGTCGGTTTACTTTGTCAATTTTTAGAGGAGACAAGTACATAAGAAATTGAAAGGGATGTCATTCTATAATACGAGGAATTGTGCTTTCGGAGCTAACGGGAAAGAGACCTGTGCATTGCTTCTTGCAAAGTCTTCATGTTTTTAGAAGGTTTTGTTGCTGCCGGCCATCTCTTAAACAAGTCTGGCACGAATCTCAGTATCATAAGCCGAGGCGAGGTGGAGCCTCCACCTTACACGTGTATCACATTCAACTTGACTAGAGTGGACCTCACTCCACATGTGATGATGAAACTGCATGGGCATGTGTAAGGGTGGGCGGTTGGTACAAGTTCCTCATTTTTTTGAAACCTGGAACATACTTTGCATACCTTGTAACTAGAAATCTACCATGTCATAGGTTATGAGGATGATTCCAAGATCTACTAAAAAAGAAGTTCAGACTAGTGGTTTTGGATTATACAATTATCATTAGACACTATGAAATACCGCTCGAAGACAAAAAACCAACAAAAATACAAAAAATTGTTTCACATTTGATGTTCCAAGTTCTACCTACCTAGAACCTGAAATTTATCAATCAAAATAATATTCTCAATTTTTGGAACCTGGAAACTACCTTATATACCTTATAAACTAGAACAGGACAGGTTCCCATGAATACGGTTCTTTAGTTTGAGGTTCTACGTTGGAACCATGTTCACCCCTAGGTATGTGCATAGGAGAAAAATATAAATAGATCGAGAGTTATCTTAGACAAAGGAGGTAATGAATATATTTTGAGCAAAAAAAAAAAAAGAGTTGTTTATAAATTTTTCCAATTAATACAATGAAAAATCCTAGACTAGTACACTTACGATAAATTTATCTCAAACTACCCCAAATTGATATACTTGTAACAACTTTATCATCCGTTAATTTCCGTTAAATCTTACTGTCAAATTACTGAATTGGATGACATGTGGTAGTGACGAGCATACTAGCTTGTGGTTTTACCTTTCATTTGTCATAGGTGTTGTAGTTTATATATTTCATGATATTAATTCATTTTAATGGAAACTAATAAAGGGTAATTTGGTCACAAATGTATCAATTTGGGATTTTTAGTGGTCAAAAAATTAATCTATGGATAAGCATACTAATTTGGAGGTTTAGGGCTTTAAAGAAGGAAAGACACAACAGTTCTTGGTTCGGCATTTGAAGCAGAGTAATGTGCTTGGTTAAGAGGGACACCACACATTATAAGTTTAGTAAGCTTAAAAGTTTACATAGCTAAAAAAAAAATTGTCTTTTTTTTTTATGATTATCAAATATTTTCAAAGAACTAATCTAAAGCTTAATTAGACTCAGTTTGGTTTCACAAGTTGAGTATTGATAAGTCCAAATATCATAATCTTTTGGATCTTCACTTTACTAACATCGATATATGAAACTCTTCTGAAATGCTCTCGTATCGAATGTTAAGTAGCGAGTTAATTTTCACCTATCAAAATCAAATTCTATGTTTATAGAACAAGATTGGTCAACCATTAATTTTATAATTCAAGTTCTTAAAGAAAAAATTTCAATTCCTATCCTCATTGGCACTGCGATATTTGAAATGAAATCAAATTACTTTTATTTTATTTTAGATTAGAACACACCAGTTTCAAAGTTAAAAAAAGGAGGGAAAAAATTATCGATTACAACGTGTCAATGCCACTAAATGATTTGGCAAGTAGGAACAATTGCTTTATCCATGTTTGTGATATTTCATTTTTAAAGATTCTGTATGTTGAGATGGATTTAATTAAAGTATTTACCATATTTTTCATGAATTTTTGGAGTTTATATAATCGTTTGGAAACATGTAAGTGCTTGCCACTATCTTTAATTTGTTTTTGGAATCTAAAATAATCCTTTTTCCATTTCCAATATCTGATGGGAAAAGAAAGTCTCTTTGCATCTTAAAAATAAAAGAAAATTGAAAAGTGCTTCGTACTTCCTCTATTCCCTCCTTTTTCCATCGCCATAAAAGGGAAGGAGCTTGTCCCTCCTGGCACTCTGAGCCAAGTCGCGTTCCAACATTTCAAATTCTCTCTTCCTCGGTTGCAAAATCGCCTCCTCCTCTCCTCGTTCTCGTTCGCTCTTTCCCTTCGATCTTTCGAATCTCCTCTGCATTTCCGCAGGTACTCATCGAATTTCTGAGCTCGATTTGGCCTTCCCTTCAGCAGCGTGAGTGCAAAGATATGGCCAAGATCACCGTCTGCATGCAGTTCAGGCGTCTGACTCAAAAGAGAGGCACGATCGTGGCGATTCCTTCTGCATTGAGCGGATCGACAATGATGCCTTCAATCTCAAGGTGCTTCGGCGAAGCTCTTCTTTCTACTTCTGCAGTCATACTTGGGAAGATTCGGTTCGATGAGGTTGTGTACCGTACTGGAAGAAACTGTAGCTGCGGTTGTGGAATTTGTACTTTCGAGTGAGGTTTTGTGAATTCTCCCTCTCGTATTGGCTGAGATCGTGCTGGTTTTGATGAACTAAGCTGTGGATTTCTCCAACGTCGATGGTTTGTTAGGATGAGAAGGAAGGGGAGATGAAGTTCAGCTTCGATAAGGTGTTCTATAACGACTCCGATCAAGACAATGTCTATTCGTTTCTGGTTCATCCGATTGTTCGAGGTATATCCAGCATCGCCGCAGCACCTGATAGATGTGGTGTCTATCATGATGTCTATGTAGGAACCAAAAAGATTTGGTAGGGAGAGAGTGCAAACACACAAAGAGAGAATATATTACAATATGCCTTACAGAGGCTTACTCAATATGCCTTGCAGAGGCTTAATGGAGTACACACACAAGCTTTGCTAAGCTTAAAACTCTCTCTAGCTTTCTATATGCTTCTGAAGCTATCTCACTCTCTCTCTCTCTTTTAAATACTCACACTCAAACACACACTCAAACTAACTAGCTGATATATGCACACACTCAGCTATTCTATTCTTCCCTTCTTGAACACGGAGGGATAACTCGCTCACACAGAGCTACTGAGGCTGCAGTGCCTCCTGAGGCTCACACCTTACTTTCTCTCTGAGGAGACTCTCTTCCCTCTCAATCTCTTCTTCTCTCAACTCGTGTGGCCCTCCTTCACGTTTGCACTTCCAAGCTCATTTATAAGCATCTTCCACCGCCAGGACTTCACCGCCTCACTCTAACATGCAAGACAATTCATTTTCTTATTCTCTAAGTACTCTTGCTGCCCACGTACAAGTTTCTTCTTCAGCCACTATTGTTGACTTTCTTCAAGTTTCTCTTCTTCTCTCTAGAATTCTCACGTGTAGAGTGGAGAATTCTTTCTTTGTTTTCTTTATGCTTTTGAAGACTTCAGCAATTATAATAATATTTTAATATGTGCCCATTCATTCTTTTTTTTTTATCAGATTGTAGCTTCTTCAAGAATTCTCTTCTTTTGGCGGTTTAAGTGCGGCGCTGTAGCACACTT
Organism: Eucalyptus tenuipes; assembly: GCA_014182365.1. Classification (NCBI taxonomy): domain Eukaryota; kingdom Viridiplantae; phylum Streptophyta; class Magnoliopsida; order Myrtales; family Myrtaceae; genus Eucalyptus; species Eucalyptus tenuipes. The sequence goes on along the minus strand of CM024547.1, from coordinate 29,104,292 downwards.
CTCTTTGGTGGTTTATTATTATATTAGGTGTTGACTCTAACAGTCTACACGTCTGTATTCGTTTCTGGATGTGAAGTTTATACGCTCCATAGAGCGAGAATCATCGATCACAACATTAGGTGCTTGTGTCAGTACATGAGATTAATTGAGTATTTTCGTGTGAATCCGCTGCTTTCTCATCCTGTAATTGATGATTGAGATAAATCAATTATTTTAATCCAAATCCAGTGCATGTAATGTTAGCACAGCATGCCCTATCTAGTTTACTTCCAGGTGTATTGACAGTTTAGTTTGTATTGTGTTGCTTTTAAATGTGACAGATGTGGTAAATGCAACGAATGGGACGATCATTAGCTATGGACAGGTGAGACACTATGGTTTCTGTTGTCTATTGATTCCTTAACTCTTTACCTTGATGTATTACTTGAACAGAGTATATTTTTTATGAAGTCGAGTGGCATGATCAGATGCATAAATGTTTAGATGGGGAGGAGAGGATGCCAATAGCCTAAACTAGTATCAATATCGACACGCGATACGGCACTGACAACATGTCAACATATTTTTTCTCAAAAAATAAAGAATTCACACGACACGTGGTAAATTAAATGTGTATTTAAATATATGACAAATTATTATTTTTGATTATCCACAAATAAATAAATAAATAAATAAATAAAGAGTTTAGAATGAATTTATACTAGAAATATTAATCCACTATTTATTAATATCATTCATTATTTTAATTTGATAAATTCAACTACACTTCATTCTAATAATCCATAAAATTTAGAGAAAAAATACAAGTAATCCATATTTCACTATTAAGTTTAACATTTAACAATAAATCGAAAAAAAAAATTCCATATTTCACTATCAAAAGGTAGAGTAATCTTTCTTCCTTTTATTTTTGATTTTTATATGTTTACATTTTGATCCATGATTTATTAAAATATAAGTTTCCTCCATTTTCCATCCCTATAAAAGGGGAGGAGCTTTCTCCCTTCTGGCACTGAGCCAAGTGGCGTTCCAACATTTCAAATTCTCTCTTCCTCGGTTACAAAATCGCCTCCTCCTCTCCTCCTCCTTCTCGTTCGCTCTTTCCCTTCGATCCTTCGAATCTCCTCTGCATTTCCGCAGGTGCTCCTCGAATTTCTGAGCTCGATTGGGCCTTTTCTTCGGCATCGCGAGCGCGAGGATATGGCCAAGATCACCGTCTGCGTGTGGTTCAGGCCTTTGAGCTCGGAAGAGAGGCGCGATCGTGGCGATTCCGTATGCATCGAGCGGATCGACGATGAAGCCTTCAATCTCAAGGTGCGTTGACGAAGCTCTTCTTTCTACTTCTGCAGTTGTACTTGGGAAACTTCGGTCCGATGAGGTTATGTACCGTACTGGAAGAAACGGTAGTTGCGGTTGGGGGCGTGCCGGTGAGTGTCGGAGCATGTCGGGGCGTGTCGGCACGTGTCGGGACGAGTCGGAGCGTCTTGGTGATTGTTGGAGCATGTCCGGGCGTGTCGGGGCGTCAGGCCGCATCGTGCGTGTTGGGGCGTGTGGGAGCGTGTCGGGACGTGTCGGAGTGTGTCGGTACGCGTTGGAGGATGCTGGTGAGTGTCGGGGCGTGTCGGTGCGTGTCGGGACGTGTCAGAGTGTGTCCGGGCATGTCGTGCTTGTTGGAGAGTGTTGGGGCGTGTCGGTACGCGTCGGAGCATGTTGGTGAGTGTCGGGGCGTGTCGGTGCGTGTCGGTGCGTGTCGGGACGTATTGGAGTGTGTCGAGGCGTGTCGGTGCATGTCGGGACGTGTCGGTACGTGCTGGGGCGTGTCGGCACTTGTTGGGGCGTGTCGAGTCATGTGGGGGCGTGTCGGCGCGTGTCGAGGTGTCGGACACTGACATGGACCCTCCCGAAGAGGGTCCGTGCTTCCTACTTGATAGGTGTGCTCCAAATGAATGGAGTAGAACTAATCCTATCATTGCTGCCTCTGTTTGCTTAATCAAGTTGGAAAGGGTATATGGACCTGAAGTTGCCCCATGTTGTTTGTTCTATTTCAAGAAATTCGGTTCGGAATCCTTTCATAGTTTTCCAGTTTGGCATTTCGCGTCAGAACTCTATGTAAAGGAATTCCCTCTCCTTGTTCTGGCTAGATCTTACAATCATCGTTCAAGTTGCAGAACTAGAACTGCATATATGATACTTTACATAACTTATTGATATGTTAAATAAATTATATTGATCATTTTCTGTTTCCCAAAAACAAATTCCATTTTTTCTGGATCAGACTGGAGTTGGAAAGACATATAGCATGGAGATGATCAGCCCACCACCAGAATAGCGTCAATAGATGGCTATTGATATATACAAGTCCAGTAACAGTATGAATCAGGGACCAACCAACCTCGGATATGATGATTGCAAGAAAGGTCTCCTTGCAAGAGTGGTTGATGGAATTTTCAGAGAAATCACTTCTGCTGATTCACTCAAGTATACAGTCAAATTGTCCATGGTGCGCCTACACAAGCTGGTGCGTCACTTAATTATTGATGTAATGCTCTATTTTTAACATTTTTCAACTTTTTTAAGGTAGAGATCTACATGGAGAAAGTAAGGTATAGATTACCATGACTGCATTTGAAGACATTCATGTTGAGATAATGGCTTTTCTCTATTTTAATTATTGCATGCTGTATGTCATTCTCCTGAATCTCATCCATTAATCCCAGGAAGTTTCATAAATAAAACGTCATGGATATCATTTACTTTCCTTCTTCCAGGGACCTTTTAGATCTTTCAAAGGACAACATACAAATTAAAGAGACCAAATAGGCAGTTTAAGACACCAGTTTTTTATGTGCTCTGGGCCTGAAGAATGCATCTTAAGATGCCTATGTGCCTCAAACACATTCACAAAATGTTTCTGAGAAAAAGATGTTATTTTGCTCTATGGACTCAAATAGTGTTTCTGGCAATACCACAAGTGGAACAACTAGAAATTGGTTTGCTGCTTGATCATAAATCTACCTATTCTTTGTTGTCTGCGCAAAACTGGAGAGTTTATTGAGTTAAAACTGTCTATACTTACATATCATCTTATGCTTTCTTTCTGTGAGACCCCCTTGATGTTTTCTCCCTTCCAGTCAGATATCTCTATCAGACATTCCTAAAGCATTACAAGGCTTATCTGTAAGATACAAGCTCAATTTCATTTGACTGTCTTCCAATCTTCCCTGGGTTGATCTTCTATTTCCATCCTCTGAAATCCAATGTGGTATATGCAACAGAGCAGTTGGAGAGACCCGTATCCTTACTGCTTTCCATTTTGGCTTGTGCTTGCTCTTAATCTTGCATAGCCATATCAGAACTTTCTCTAAAATATCTGCCACCTTCCCTAATTATGCTTACAGTTTCAAACTTTAAGCTGAAAAAGAAATGAATGTGGGCAGCGGCAGAAGCCATTGTATTTACATATTCTTGGTGCACCAGGAATCAACCATACAGAAAAGGTATGGTTGGTCTCTTATGGGATTGCAATTTATTGGTAATTTTTTCCTTTCTCATATGAAATTTCATATCTTAAGCATGGCCAGAACATTTGGAAAGCTAATTCTTGTATATCTGGCTGGCTCTGAGAAGGTTGAGAAAGGGCAGGGTTCTTGAAGAAGCTAAAACCATCAATAAGTCCCTGTCAGCACTTGGAAATGTAGTGCATGCCTTGACATGCGTTCCAAACGGAAGAGGAAATCATATTCCGTATCGCAACTTTAAACTTACTCGGATATTGCAAGATTCTCTTGTAAGGCTGCCGCACATTAGCGCTTCCATTATCCTGCTAGCAATGTGGTTGTCTCCAGTGAGGGAACTCTCAAATGGCATTACTATGTAGTGTGTTCACCTGGCCCCTTCAAATGCGTCAGAAACGCTGTCAACCCTGGTGCCACGAATGGAAGTTAGAAGTCAAAACTCATATACGGCAGGACATGTTCTTATTCGGATGGACATGTTCTTTAGGAATACAAAGAGAAAAAGAGAGTTTTAAAGTCAGGAAGTTCTAGCTTTCTCTATCTGTGTAAAATGCATGCAGAGGAGATACGTAAAATGAGAAAAATCATCTATGAGTTCCAAGGTGTATCTACCAGAAGCATTCTATCAATGAGTAGATAAGTTTCTTTTTAGTCAACTAGTTGAAACAGATGCATGAATGCAATATCTACAAGTTATAGAATTTACACCGTGAGTATTAAGTTCTGATTTTTGAACCTCTTATCCTGTCTCCAGATGATGTGTGCGGTGCCGTGCGGGTGTGTGGATGCCGCACGTTCTTTCTTATTCCCATTTCTCTATCATTTGTCCAGGGTGAAGCATGTAAGAGCATCGCCACGTGTCCATTGTACCAGAGATAAACAAGCTAAGACAATCCTGACATCTTTCCTATCTGACGATGAATTACGCGACAAAGCTATGGAAAAGGTCAAGGTTTGCACTACTTTATCATAAAAATCAATTTGATCCATCTATTTTACCTTCTCACATTCAACATTTGCTGTCAAGGGAGAGCATGGATGCTGAAGCTGCAAGTTGCTTCGGGATTTGTTCACACAGGAGGGAACAGCACTCGATCTGAATTTTCTTGAGGACTTGGAATTTGATTGGGGGAAGGTTGCTGTACCAACTAATATTAAATTCGAATGAGCCGCAGAGGAGCTTGCCTCTTCTGTCGAGCTGGTTAGTCAAGACTCTATAGGTTGCGCTCGTCAGCTTATTTTACACTTTTCTTTGACCACGTGATGATTGTACGCCATTTCACAGCGAGAGAAAGCCTGATGCGGTGACTGAGAATCGAGTTACCTACTCATTTAAAAACTGTAAGTCTCGGCAGGAGTTTTCTGTACTTTCATGGAAATAATCAACCACCTAAATGCCATCGACTTTCCGCATCACATACCAAACTGGATACTCTTGTTAAGGGTTACTTAGAACGATATTTCTGGCTCTTTCGACAGCTTAAAGACCAGAACAACTCAGGCGAGGCAAGAGGAAATTTCGGCTTTATGCGCCTAGTGTTGGAGTCTCTAAACCCCTCCATCGCTCGGGTTGCGTCATTGGCACTGGTCAAGCTGTTGACAGACAGCTACGTTCTTATTCCAGGGTGCTGGTTTACACAGTGAAAAGGTTTCATACAAGAACTACCGCATCAGAACTCCCAATTTTTGAAAGTCATCCCTATCAATTCTCTCCACAACTCGTTTTGATGCGATTGCATGAATGTTGGGGACTAGGGAACAAGAAAAGGGCATTATCAGGCATTAGTCTCATGTGGCTGTGCCACGTGGCTTGATTAAGTGCAAGCGTCGCGTATTATCAAGCCAGAAAAGGTAGGGAGTTTGAACTCGGTAGTTTAGGGATGCAAGTTTAAAAAAAGCAATAACTATTTTTAGATGTGGCATCGTTTTATAAACTTAAAAATTACATTTTAAGGTACTCTGAAATTGAAGAATAGAGTCAATGAAAATGTAACAAAAAAAAAGTACTGAAAGTGAAATAAAAGAAGATAATCAAAGTTCCATTAATAGTAAAGCTTGACATTGTTATGTTTGCGTGAGAGATTACCTTTCGATTTACCAGAAGCAGAGGAAGAATTAGTAGCAGGTTATCAAACTGAATATTCGGGTGTCAAATTTGGGTTATTTTACGTTGCTTCCTATCTAAATCTATTAGTTTCTTCCTTATTTGTAACAGTTGTTTACTTAGTATCGTGGGAATAGGAAAATAAAAACATGAGATGCAAGCAAAGAGTACGATCGGTATTTTTCAATCCCCAAGGTCAAATCCTTCTGAGACACTTGGCTGATCTGGGCAGTATCATTCTTTCGGTGCGAAAGAACGAACCTCGCTCTAGAGACTTGTCAAGAGCGATTAGCCGTTGAACTTGAACAAAAGCTATTCTTAATCCCTCATTTGCTTACATACATGGATGACAGTACCCTGCACATCACTTGAGAAACCTATTGCACTTCTCCACATTATTGGACACCTCTCAATACAAAAGAGTCACAACAAACAGTAACCACTAGACTCTGCAGCAACTGTGCAAAAATACTAGTGTGTGAAGAATCTGGAGATAAATCAGACCTCTCGAATCAGAAATGCCTACTGAGTACGAAAAGGAAATATTGCATTTTCATGTGCAAGAATAAGCACTTTCATTTAAGAGGCTGCCGCCAGAAACATCATGGTTTAGCTTTTGTAAATTCACTTGGCAAGGCATGTAGCCAGAAAGACTATAGCAAGGTCTTTGGCATCATATATACAGTACAACTGTACGACTCACACTTTCTTAAGGCTCTAGTAAAACGAATAAACCCTAAAATTTCACCCATATGCGCAAACTTAGTGGCCCACAATGTTGTCCTGGTAAGAAAATTGGAGTTTACAAAGTTTTAATGTGGCAAAGTTCTCCACTCTCAGTTCGTGGTGATACTGATATAGTCCTGGAGGATACGACCGCTGACTACAGTGCCCACGGCACTTGACTCGAAGGCCTTGATCAGGAATGATAGAAACAACTTCCACAAAAGGACTATGTGTGCCAATAACAATGATATTGCCGATATGAACTTCTTGAAGAAGAGATTCAGCATGCTTAATATCTCTTCCACTGATGTAGGAACAGGGCTGTTCTTGTTCAAAGTAATTCTGAGGTACAGAAATGGAGGAAATTTCACTTTGAAATCTCAGATGGTGCACGTCAAATATTTCATATTGATGTAGAAAGGACTTCAATCCCTGAGAGGTATTAGAAGGCAAGGATTAGAAGTAGAAATCACAACAAAATGATGTCCCACTGTACCCATACTGATACCAGCATTACTGGGAGACCGAGTTGTGCATATTGGTGATGATGAAGGAATGCCTTCCGAGTGGGCAGCCTTGGCAGGCAAACAAAGCCTCACTGCACTCAGGTGTGTCTGGATTAGCCAACCATCGCCTGCAAGGCTACAGGCCGAAGTACAGACATCAGGCTGGAAGCCGACTGCATCAGTCAAATCTGTAAAGCTTAGTCCAACAGATAATACCCTTGTTTCTTCCACAAATGATAGTACAACGGAAGAATGATAAGAGTGTCACTTCCATCTTCATTGTCCAAATACCAGTTATGCCTTGATAAATGGAAGCAGTTTTCAACATCTTCTCAATATTGATGCCAATTTGAATAATTCTGAGTGATCCTTGCGGTGCCACTCCACAACAAACATATGATCTTGTTTTTTTTCATCATGAAAATCTGCTAGTGACATGTCCAAGATAGGACAATTACTCTGGATAGGGTTTGTACATGTTAGCTTTCCATTTTTATATTTTAGGATCTTCCCATCTCCCATCTCAACAATTGCAGCCAAGAATGCCACCTTCTACCCACAGAAGAGCCTTGCATGGTAGATCTCTTTATACACATTCAGATAAATTAGGACCATTCAAATCAGATGAAACTTCGAAAATGAAAAGTTCTCTTGTATCTACACAAATTATCATCCTCTAATTTCAGGAGTTTCCAGATTCCCAACTCCATGGGCAGACATATCTGGAGCTTGATTTAGCATTGCAGTCATCGTCATCTATACACATGAGATCATGATCCCTCAGCTTCAATAAAGCACAGGCAGCATTGTCTGACCCTTCATCATCCATGCTGAAGTCATGTACACTACATGTTTCTTCCACCACATCAATCTCCTCCACTGAAGGAGGTAAAGAATTCAAACTTGTCCTATAAACACAACGGGGATTGCAAGCATCTTGAAGATCCATTAAGAAAACATCACCAAGCCTCATCAAAAAGGCAAATCCATGAAGATGAGGCAGTTCAATGAGATTATGTGCTAATGGTCCAGCTTCAACGTTCTGAGAAATAAATGCAAGTCGTGCTCTCTAATATTCCGTCCGAATATCAACAGCTCATTCAGAGTTGCACCCCTCCTGCAGAATTGATAAAATCAGTTTGTCGTGGTGTTAAAGGACCAAAACAAATACAAAACTAGAATAGGAAGTAAAATTTATCTAATAGCTGTGTGAACATCTAAATATATGTGTACACAAGTTTCCTAGTAGGACATAATACTCATAATACATACCTATTCAGATGAATGGTTAATTGTCGCGACCTCTCCGAGGCGGATTGGACCACCTAAGGGTTCAGCTAATGGATTGCTAAGTCTAGACTTAGCTCGAGTTCTCCCAAACCTATATCAATTCGCGACTTAGGTTCAGTTTTTTAACATGCAAATGAATTTTAGCTAGGAGTTGCCACTAATAAGTTTATGGTAAGTCGATTAGACACCTAAGTAAAATTCGCCACTAATAAGTTTATGGTAAGTCGATTAGACGCTTAAGTAAAATAATTGGAGAATTATTTTACTCCTACGAACTAGAAACTTTGGATACGGGGATTTGGTTACACTAGACTTCTCTTTTCTCTTAAGTAAAATAATGGGAGAGACTTCTCTCAAGTAGAATTATTTTACTCCTACGAATCGATACTTTGGGTACGGGGACTTAGGTACACTAGACTTCTCTAATGCCCTTTCAGTATCATTCTTTTTATTTTCAAAAATATCTTTGCAGGCAGTTTGGATTTATTTTAACCTAAATCACCATCATGCAAATGGGGTGATCACACAGATGTTCAATCATTATTAAACACTCAATGAATCAAATAAATTACACCAAAAAAATAAAAATAAACACACAAAGCAAGCAATTATTTTTTTTTTTAGTTTTCTTTTAGCTTGAAATCGGAATTTTACCATATAACATACACTTAAACTATGTGACCTAATTTTATTGATAAGCAATTTCTAATTAAATGAACCTAACATGTAAACTATTTGATATGCACCTAATATTTTTGTATTTTTTTATTAAAATTCGCAATAAAAAAAAACTAATTAAATTGTCTAAACTGAATAATTTTCTAAAATGTTTTAGGGGTTCATTTGACTTAAACCATATCTTATCTTAGAAAATTATTTTTTTTTTTAAATGAGATTATTAAAATATGCAAGCATTATCTAAGACCCTATTTATAAAAAAAATTAGAACCAACCCTAATCTATTCCAAAAATTATCTAAACGTGCAATCCTATGAAGTCCTACATAAAGCCTAACATGCATGAGACCCCTACTGATACACAATTCGATTTTTTTTTTTTTTTTTTTTGGGTATTTTCCGAGATAAGCAATTTCCAAATAAACATTATATATAAACCACTCAAAATATTCATCAAATAAAGAATTAAAACAACCGAAAAAATAATCCGTCGTCTCACGGATTAAATTAACAATTACTTTAATCCTAAACATCACAACATACAAGAAAGTTCAAAATAATTAAAAATTTGATCCGAAGTTTTACGGATCAAGTTAATAATTATAATGATTTAATAAGTTAAAATACTATCAAAATGCCCAAAAAATCAATATAATTAAAAAAAATGATCCGACGTCTTACGGATCAAATTAGATAGTAATTTTTGGGCAAAACCCTATAGATAATGCCTAAACTATTCATAAAATGAACATCGACATCCAATGTTCCGATTTAAATAATAACGAAACTTGATTAAAAAAACTAAAAAAAAGACTACATTGACTTCTTTTTTATAAAAGAAAGGGATGCGGGATTTGTGATCGACGATTTGCGCCGGGGTCGGGGAAGGTGGCACGGGCGTCGGGCGAAGGCTGGCGGGCAGCGACGGCAGCTGAGCGTCAAGGATAGGCACTGGCGTCGGGTGAGTAGAGGCGTGGAGGTGCTGACGTCGCTGGTAGCGGGCGGAGGTGCGGCACGGCAATGCAGGGTGGAGCTCGGGCAGATGCAGAGGAACGGAGGACAGCTTGAAGAAGAAGACCCTTTTCTTCCCTTTTTTTTCTTCTCCCTCACGTCCACTCACTCTGCCGCTGACGTCTTTTCTTTCCCTTCTTTTCTTCTGCAGATTGTCAGAAGAAAATCACAAAAAGGAAATGACTCTTTTTGTTGACTGAAGATGGACGTCGGTTTCTTGCGAATTCCCCTCCCTACCGCTCTCACGCTTGCCTCTTTCTGTTAGTGTGGGTCAACCCCTTTTATAGTAGATCCAAACGGCCGCCTTCCATGGCAATTTTCGAGCTTCCATTCTCTGTTGCCTTAATTTGTGAACTGCATATCGGAGCGTGATTTCGCGGTCAGCTCGATTTTTCCTCGAATGCTTCAATTCCTTCCCTTTTATCAAATTTCTTGCTTTTTTACTCACCTGATTTCCTTAACCGAGAATTTGCTTCCACGTTTACTAAGATTTGAACTATCACCGAGCAAGGGTGGCTAATCAGAATTCCCACATTCCATTCCTAATCAATCAAATTGATCCTCCTTTATTTTTCCTTTTATTTGCTCTTATGATCAAAATTATATGCTATGCAATTTTTATTTTATTTCTTTAAGGTCGCCAAAATTTAGATGTCAACACTAATACAGTATCATGCTCCTTACTTGGTTGATTTGGTAGAAAACACATGCTCCATATAGTTCCACATATATTGGGCTTCGGGAAACTTTTACGAGCAAATAAGTTTCCATTGTCGGGGAAAAAATCCTCTCAAATTGCAGCACAAGGAAATTAATTGGGCACTGAGAACATCGATAATAATAAAAATCTCACTGACTGCATATTCCAGTTAAATATACAAAGAAATTTGGTTTTCATCAAACCAAATCAATGTTATATCTTCCAACAGAAACTGAAACAGAGAAGAGAGCAAATCGGTCCTCAAATGCGCTAACAGCTACAAAACCACCTCTGGACAAAGAAAAGCATAGAGGAGGAGTAAGATCTTGAAATAGTTCTCAATCTTAAAGGTTACTTAAGTTGACTTTGACGCACGTGTGTCGGTACACGAGGTCTAGAAGGAGAAAAGAGCTATGACAAAAAAAGTAAATAGTGAACATGAAGGAGATGATGGCTAGTATTTCTTCAACAAAGTACCATGTCCAGGCCACACCTATTCCTAACCATCAGTTCTGATCTCCCTGATAATTATTTGCTGTATGGATCCTATATTGTGAGGAGTAGCATAGAAGTCCCAACTGCTTTGTATATGACCACAACAAAGACATTCCCTTGTTTATCAAAAAGAGAATGACATTTAAAACCTATAGATGCCATTATGCGCAGCATGTAACCTGTTTCTCAAAGATAGCTCCTGTATGCCTCATGATGAATTTGGAGAGAATGCAACAAAAGACTTTAAAGGATCTTGAGACCCAAATACTTTGGTTTGTAGATATGATTCTTGATATCATCCATATGGTAGTTTTGAAACGCCAAAGACTATTTTCTCATGATCTGAAGTAGAAAAGTTATAGCTGTAGTTGGTGCAACTGCAAAGAACTTTAATGATTTTCATTTAGTGTTTGCAGAAACATTGCATCCTAACAACTCAGTCACTAATGTTCATATAATTAAAATTTCTTCACTCATTTCCAAAATGCCAATCACATATTTTAGTTCAATTGTCCTACTTATTCCTCATACATATATTCAGCTTCAAGAGACACAAACTTATGCTTCAATAATTATTCTACGCATAAAACTCAATCATTGCTAATTATGGACTAATTTGCTCCAGAAAAAGACAAAGAAGTTTATCAATTCTATGGACATGCAAAATAAATACGACTTGAGCACAAACAAAGAAAAATCACACTTGCAAACTGGAATCAAAAGATTTAATTGTGTTTTTTTGAATCTCATAACTACACACGTAACTTATGCTGAATCAACAGCTAACATTCTACCAAGCTGATTTCTTGAGTTTCAGGATTGGACAGTTGAACACTTGTCATCAGCAAAGACCTGAGTCAATAGACAAATAGTCGCTGTTCCTGGATAAGACAACTTGTCACTCTCTCTTAATAAGGATAAAACGAGCCACAAAAGTGTACTACTCTTCCAGGCTCGAATTTGATACAGGAAGAGATAAAAAGGAAATGAAATAACCTGTTCATTTTTCCACAAAATGTGAGAAATGAAAGCTTCCCAGTATCAGACATAACAACCAAAAGATTTTTCCCCTTCATCTTCATAAGATTACAAAAGAAATAACATTCAGAAAGATCAACATGTTCATTGTAATTTGTCAAAGAAATTTACATCCATGAAATCCCAAAATATTCTGCCATGTCAGATAAGAAATGAGAAAATATTTCCAGTAAGAAAGTTGTGTAAAAGTACTTAGATTGATAGACCTGAATGATATGTGCATCAAACTTCTCATTCCAGGGCAGGATTGTGAGATCCTTAATTGTACCAAACACAGGCTGCTTGCAGATGGACTGAACAACCCCATCATCACCAATGAACACCAGCTCTGTAGGTGTGTCCTGTTTTATCATATCAATGGATCACATTTAAAGGAGACAATATCATTATGAGTAAATAACCGCCTTCATTTGAAATCGTAACATGTGGGAAGATATCAGGCAAAATGGGAAATGTCCAAATTAGACAAGGGGCACATTCAAAGCCTAAACCTAAAACTCAAAATTTGAAAGATTTTGTGACAGGTAATTTTAATAGAATAATAAGATAGTTTATCACGGCTTGTTTTGCAATTCTATCCTAACAACCTGCAGGCTCCATCAAACTAAAGGGCTGCATTTGCGCTTACCACCCACAACCAAGGAAGGAAATCCCCTACTTGATTAGGGTGGCACCAATTCTGCAAGTTTTGTAAGTTCCTTATTTTCTTATCAATTCAATTCATTCATAACTGTGGAAGGAATATTGAACAAATGCCACAAGTATGGAAGGCTGATATGCAAATAACTGTCATGGATAACCCAGAGAATTTAATGCAAAAGTAGGATTCCAGGGACAGGCGCAATAAATGGGGAAAAAAAGAATATCAGAACATGTATTCATATGGAAAACTATAACTCCACAGATTTAAAACAACCTGTCTGCCAACTGACTTGCTTTCAGTGCTTTTTGTATAATTATTATCAACAACTATACTTTACTGACAACATAATACATAAAAGTCATATTATACTAGATATAAATTGCTTTTACAGAAGATTAGTACACAAACCCATGTCAAGTAAACATTTACAAGGATCTCTTATTATAAACTGTTGGCAGCAGTGATGAGACACGATGGATGGAGACCTCCGCTCCACCTGCAGGGCAACTCCTTCTATTCTCTCAAAAGTAAATCTTTCCTGAAAGATAGTCAGTTTATCACTGGACATCATAATGAGTTAGCACATTGCAGTGCCTTGTTCAGTTCCACTTCTGACCTCTTTGTGAACCAACCAAACAAATTGCAAGAGCAAGCAGTGAAAGACAGTGACAATTCAAGCATTCTCCAAATAAATACTACCTCCACATTGCAGACCCATAAGGCTACAGTGTTGCCTTTTAAATTCTACAGAACAACAAATAGCCAAAGGCTTCAAAGTGGACAAATATCAAACAGATTGAAAACACAAATAAGAGTCAAAATAACACTATACTACATCATGCTACTAGCCAGAACCTAATTTTGTATCAACATAAAGATTTCCCTCAAAATATCTCTCGGTGCCTTATATCTGATATAAGGCATTCCTTATCTTGCAGGAGGTGCGCAAAAGCTATTATCCCAATGTCAAACAATCTATTCAGGCTTTTCTGTTCCAATATCACCATCTAAAATGGCATGCCTTGTCAGAACAACCTCTTTCACAAGATTCCTATAAGTAAACAGCCTAACTGCTGCTCGCAGAAAGAGTTCTGGAGGAATCTTGCTCTTCCAAATTCTCTTCCTCCAAGGGCAATACCATCGATCTTCCATTCTTCTGGAATGACTTTTGGTTTTGCACCCCTCATTGCAGTTTCATCTCCATCTTTCATTTCCTGCAATTGCTTCTTATAGAACTCCATTGTTATTTCAATACTCCGCTTTGCTAACTTTTCCATACGTTCGGGGTCATTTACTGCTTTATTATATTCCTCTCGCCAATACTTCTCATCCTCTTCTTTGTCGGAGTTGTCTTCTTCTCTACCCGATTCTTCATCTCCACCATCTTCCAATTCCATGACTGTATCATCTTGATCATCTTCCTCCTCTTCCTCATCCTCATCATCATCATCAGCACTATCACCACTCCCATCATCCTCTATCCAATCTACAATCTCATTGTCACTCTTACTAGCACGCCAATCATCTTCATCGTCAGGAGCATCAAACCCAATTCCATCTCCTCCAACTTAGCTTTCCACTCCTTTGTATACGGATGCAATAACTCAGCAGGATGATTTGTCAGCAAAAACTCCAAACACTCATTTTTCTTCTCGTTGCTTGACTTCTCGTAAGCCTTAACCACATCATCTACGAAGGCCTTGGGATTTGCCCTGAGAATCTTGCACAAGCCATTGAAATAAGTACACAATTCAACCGTCCCATCGCCATTTTTCAGCTCGAAAAGAAAGTCTCTCTCTGTCCTGGGATCAAGAAAAGGCATCAGCAACCGGAAGAAATCGTCCTGAGGCTCAAACCTGCATTGATACACTGGTCTCTTAACATAGATTATATCGGGCCTCATCCAAGCAGCACATTGGGTAATCAACTTCCGAGCTTATTCCCGAGCCGCCTACCCATCAAGTTCCACTCATCCAATCTCTGTTTCCCGGCTTCCAAAACTACCTCAGCCACCAAAGTCCACTGTTGCCATGGCGATTCCCTAAGCCTCCACTTCGGGTGTCTCATGAACACCCAAAAGTACCTAAACCCCACAGTCTTATCCATTTCCTTCAACCTCTTGCCAAAATCCGCCGTCATGTCAAACTGCTCAATCTTCTCCCACTCCTCATGATCTCGGACCTCGCCAATCATGGTCACGCACTCGCCAGAAAACCTGCCTCGTATTGGGTTGCCCACCACGATCCCTCTCCAAGAATACGGCCCGAATTCGCCATACTTGTACCAATCGTGAGGAAGCCGCAAATTGGGGTCGTCCTTCTCCATGAACCTGACCATCCTATCATATCCCAGGCATCATTTGCAGCTCTTCCTTGGAGAAGTTGTCGGCGTAGTTCTTGCTAGGGTTCTTGAGGCGGTAGAGGAGCGACTCGGCGAGCTTCCGGCTCTTCCTCCGGGCGTTCCGCTTCGCCTCTCGCCGCATCTCGGAGCCGCCCTCGATGCGATCCGGCAACGGGCCTCCGCCCTTCTTCTTGCTCCTGCCGGCAAATGCTCGGGCATCGCGGCACGGAGTGTCACTCCGGCAAGAAAACAGGGGCAAGTAGAGACAGAGGGGTCTCTGTAACCGGGGCTCTGGTTTGAGAAACAGGGTCTTCTTGGAGATGGGTTTGGAGCAGGGGAGGTGACAGGGGGTTTAGGGTTCTAGAGGAGGAGAGACTCAACAGGTCTTGGTTCAGCATTTGGAGCAGAGCAATGGGCAAGGGCAAAACAGAGTCCTTGGGAGTCATTGCAACCTTTACCGACCTCAGGATGACAAGAGGAGCTTTTCTCCCTTTTTCCTTTCCCTACTTGAATCCGACTCTATTAGAAATTTGACCTGATATCATCATAATGCACCCACAAATAAATTCGAATTCAATAAGCTGGAAGTTTATATGATTTTAGGTACCTTTATCTATTTTTATAACTATCAAGTATTTGTGAAAAAATAATAATAATGGAAGTTCTATTAGTTTCTTTTACCGAATTGAATATTGATAAGTGCATATGTTAGGGGTTTTTTGAATTTTCAGAATTGTACTGTTTTAATTTTGATTGATCAAAAGGGAAATCCGAGGATATATGCCTATCACTATTTCTAAAGGATTTTTGGAATTTAAAATACTCCCTTTTTTTCATTTCCAACATTAGATTGGGAGAGAAGGTGTGTTCGTGTATTTAAAGGTAAAAGGAAAATTGAAAATTGCCTTGTCAAGTCCTCTTTCCCTCCGTTTTTCGTCGCTATAAAAGGGGAAGGAGCTTCCCTTCGCTCGGACTCGGAACCAACTCGCATTCCAACGTTCATATTCTCTCATCCTCAGTAACAAAGTTAGCCGAGGCTGGTGAGGATGGCCCTCGTCTGAAGTTACCAACCTTTGTCGACCATCGACAAGGTCCGACAATGGCTGGCAAAAAAAAAAAAAAAAAAAAAAAGGAGGGGAATAAGAAAAAAAAAAAAAAGAGAAGAAAATAAAATAAGAAAAATAAATAATTGATGAGAAATAAATAAATAATTCAAAAATATTAAATTTTATTAAAATTTGTCATAGTGTTTCTCATGCCACGTGAGATGATTGGCGTCAACATCAACGGTTTCCAATTAAAATTGATTGAATTGATTGGATTGACAAAAATGAGAGTATATGATTTAATTGACAAATTAAAAAATTTATAACGAAATTGATAAAAGTTCAACAAGTTTAAGACGTCTTAGACAATATTCTCCAACTCCGTGCATATATTACATGTTTGTCCTCACTAATCTTTCATGCTAGAATAAATGCAGGCTCTCACCTTAAAGAATGCAGAAAACTATTCACTGCAGGAGATCCGCAGCACAATGGGTACTTGATCCATAGTTCATATTGCCCACGACACGGTGGAATACTTTCGTTTGCAAAATGCGGGATTCCAGAAGAATATGGGAGCCAAGTTTCGAAGTCAAATTGACTGCAATCCGCGAGCAATTTTAAGAAAGACGTGCCGATTCGACGCAAAAGCATCGATCCGTCTTCGTAAAAGACTGCTGATGAATCTAGAAGTACTTCCTTTTGGTTATGCTAACTGTTTTTCTCATCAAACTTCACTCTCTTAGATTGGAAATTCATCACTTCACATTTTCTGCATCTTTGCAGAGGAATGGTGGGCGATTTTATTCAGTTGAAGCTATGGAAGATCAGCGGTGATTGGTAGAGATTTGGCGTTTTTTGGAAGTTGGACAAGGATGATTGCTGAAAATGCTTAAGTTCATGGACGAAATTTGAAAGGATATCACGACAATAATGGTCCGAATCTTTCAACGGAATATGACAAGATCCGTAAATAATTCTCCGGCGACAAACACAGGAAAATATCGAGCAGAAGTTGTACGAAAATGAAACTTTAGATGTACTCGCATAAGGCCAGAAAATTATGATCAGATTGCTTGTCTTTTTTTCCTTTTGTACTCGATGAAATCGCATGTAACTTACCATGTTGCAAGCTCCGTCAATTAATGGTATTTAAATTATCCTCTGTGGCCAAAAGAGAGTGGAAGGGCATCATCATTCCTCGGTGGAGTTTTTTTTTTTTTTTTTTCTCCCTCTTGCTAGTGAATGTTTATTTTTTCATATCAATGGATCATTTGGAGCTCTTTAAGTACCTGACTATTCTCTATCATGTGTGGCCGTCTTCCTGACCCGCCCACACTAGATAAGTTTTAGAGACACACATGTTTGTACTTTTGGGAGTGGCCCAAAGAGAATGGCTTGCTTCTTATTTTTATTTCACCCTTCACTTCATCCCCTTTTCTATCAATAGGGAGCTACGAGAAAGTCTGCTCCAGAAAGAAAAGAAGTAAGCAGGTCCTTTTCCGCTTGATCGCTAACTCATGAGCAAAGCCGCCTTCGGCCCTTCGCTTAGTAAGCCCCTCTTCGAGCCTCTACTGAATTCCGCTCGCCCCGGTCCTTAGTAGCGTTGACAAAGGGGAACAGCCCCCCTGTTGTTGATAGAGAGCTTACCGCCCCGTCCTTTACAGTCGTGCAAGTATGGTAATTTGAACCGAGACTTTGAGCAAGGAGGACGAATACATTTAACACTGGGTCATTTAGTCAATATCATCTACATATATACATGCATAGACATAGGTTTATATGGTAATAACTTATCCATCATTAATGAACAACGCCATAAATAATTTAAGAAGGTATATTAAATTGAATTATTAAATGAGGTTAAGCATTAGTATGAAATATGCACATGTATGAGTTCATTTAGAGTTAACCATACTCTATAGTATATCGAATCAAATATATTTAACTTTGGGTACTTTTAGCATAAGGGAAAAATTGTCCAAATAGTCATAAATTTGTTGCACTTTGGGCATTAAGTCCTAAATTTTTAAATTTCATTAATTGAATCCTAAACATTTTGATAATTTGCCAATTGAATATATCTAATCAATTTTGACCTAAAATCACCGACATGGACAATGGTTAGCTTATGTAGCATTATTTGTGCTAACGTGGACAATTTTTGTAATGTTTTATATTTTCATATATTTTCCTCTTTTTATTTGCTTTTTTTTTCCTAGGCCAATGTTGATCACCAATGACCCTTGCTGGTCGTGAAGACCTTGGGCAAGGTGGCCCTCACCGATTACGTGCAAGGCCACCTTGCTCACGGACGATGGGGTTGTGAAAGCCTCACCCCAGGCCTTTGTGGCCCCACCAGCTGTGGGTGAGGCCTTTGTGTCCTTGCTTGCGGCTAGTGAGGCCTTGATGGCCTCACCCCCAATCAGCATGGCACCATTGGTAGCGGCCAAGGTGGCCTTTGCCCCCTTCGCAGCCCTTGTTGACCTTTGATGCACAGAAAAAAAAAAAAAAAATTGTCCATGTCAATATTAATAGGGCCACATGGAACAACCGGTGTTTATGTCAACATTTTCCAATCAAAATTGACTAAATATACTTAATTATTATAATTAAATTGACCAAAGTGCAATAAATTTAGAATATTTTGAACTATTTTCCCTAGCATAAGTGTGCCTAGCATTGCTGGTCATTATTGTTAGAACTCGTATTAATAGATCAACACATTCACACTTTGTTTTTATTTTTATTTTTTATAATAAAGTACAAACCTTGGACCAAAGCCAATATAGGATTATTTACATTTGGCAATGATAAAGAATCTAACCAATTCAATGCATCTCCCTGCACAAACATCGTTCCCTAACCACTATGACTAGACCGATCTCATAAGGGGAATATTCACGCCTCACCAAATAATATAGTGTTGGAATTTTTAAAATCAAACTATACTTTTATCTAACAATTCAAATTTTTAGAATTGTGGTCCTACAAAATTTTTTACGATGTTAAACGGTGGAATCTATTAAGAAATATGCAATACTTTCCTTGTTATTCCCGCCGTTTTTGGCACCAAAAGTGGGGAATCTATCCAGGAGGGAAGAAAAATCCGCCGGGACATGCCGTCATGTCGTCAGGACGTGCCGGACGGAGTCCATCTCCTCTTATAATAAACTAGACCTCCCCATCGAGCATGTTAATTTATCATTAAAGCAACAAACCATTGCTTTCGCCGGCCAGCCGAAACCATATAATTTCTCTCTTTCGTGGAGGAATATATCCATGGCGTTGTTCATAGTTTTCCGTTCTATGGGGATCATCCCTTTTATGGATCTCCAACTTCCGTCCTCCCCCAAAAAGGCGTTGAGAGAGTTCAAATACGCGCTGCTGCCGTTCCTCCTCCTCCTCCTTCTAATCTCTTCCTACGTCGGGCTCAACCACCTGAGCCCTTTCAAGCTGTACCCATCCCTGTCGCCGCTTCGTCCCAGCCTCCTCCCTCTGAGCGATTCCAAGCGGGTCACGGCGGCGGCGGGAGAGTGTGATTACTGGAGAGGGAGGTGGGTGAGGGACCACAGCAACGCTTTTAGGCACTACAACGAGAGCTGCCCGTTTCTCGACCCGGGGTTCCGATGCCACGAGAATGGTCGGGAAGATGATGATTATCTCAAGTGGCGCTGGCAACCTTATGGCTGCGATCTTCCCAGGTACGCAGTTTGATTTTGCGGCGAGTCTCTTTTCGTTAATTCAATCTTCAATGGGAGCATACTGCATTCATGTATCGTTACCCCTTTATTAAAAGTTCAACCGCAAATACAGGAAACATAATGGATAAGAAGGCAAGAAATCTGAGCATTATCTTTTCCTTATTTTACTTACTCTTTATTGAACGACAGATAATGCTCCAGGATTTTGAGTGACATTACGTACTTAATTTGATATCTGGTTAGCTTAACGTATAGCATATCTTGAGCATCCTAGTTAATCTCTATTTTCTAGTTTCCTAGTTTGAACATACAAGAGTTTGGTTTTAGGTGTTGAAGAAGATTTTTCTAATTGTCTTGGAAACATGTTTAGCCTCTTGGTGGGGATTTTTCTATTTTGAATTTCTGCGCTAATTGGCATCCCTACGGGTTGATAGTTGCAAGACAAAGACCGATAGAAGAGACCGGCGAGAGCGATCTTGCTAATGAAGGGAATAGGTAGCGCGAGTTCCTTGGACAGCTATAAGTCTCATAGTCGCCATGAAGGTGTTGAGAGACAAAGTAGAAATGATCTGTTACCGCAACTTCGTTCCCTTGTATCCCAAAAAGTAGGAAATCTCTGTACGGAATAATTTAGCAAAAGCCGGCTAAAGATTTAGCAAAAAGAAAAAAAAAACGGCTAAAGATTCGATTATTCGAACTTGTGAACAGGTGGAAGACATGTGAACCCGTTTACTACACTCTGAAGTCCTCTTGAAAAAGGCATAAATAAGGCTAAAGTGGAAGTATGTGCAAAAGAAAAAGAGCATATGTGAGATAGTCCACCCCAAAAACTTAAGCTGTTAGAACACTTATCAATGACCTACAAAATCTCACATTATAATATATTGCAAATTTTTCACACCTTAGACTTTGGCCAAAGTCTAGTTTATTGACGAAGGAGTTTAAACTTTTAGAACAGCTTATTGGGATTTTACAACATTTCATGACATCTAGTATGACAAGTCTCTTTTAGTTTTGCAGCATTCAAACACTTTTTTAGTCCAGTCTCATTCAAGTTTTTTTTCCCCCCTATTCTTCTGATGTCACAGATTTAATGCAAGCAAGCTCTTAGAAAGTAGCCGAAACGGAAGAATAGTGTTCGCCGGCGACTCCCTGGGGAGAAATCAGTGGGAGTCCTTGGTGTGCATGCTTTCGCAAGCAGTCTCTGACCGGTCCACCATCTACGAAGCCAACGGGAAACCCCTAGACAAACACAAGGGCTACCTCTCAATCCGGTTCCATGAGTACAACCTGACCATTGAGTATTACCGGGCGCCATTCCTGGTCATTACAGCCAGAGCCCCTCCGAACTCCCCGGCCTATGTCCGGAGGATGATCCGGGTCGATGAGTTGCATTGGTTCTCGAAGATGTGGGTCGGCGCGGACGTGATCGTGTTCAATGCCGGGCATTGGTGGAACCAAGACAAAACATCAAAGATGTATGAACCGTAGATAGATCGAATTTCCCCAGTTCTTTATAGTGAACTATAGTTTGGTCCTTCAATTCTATTCATCAAATGATGTTTTGATGTCTTATTTTTCAGGGGATTCTACTTCGAGGAAAAAGGAGCTGTCAATATGACTATGGATTCGACTGCAGCATTTAGGAGATCTCTTCAGACATGGAAGCTTTGGGCAAAACGGAATTTGGACTTTGAGACAAGTCACGTGTTCTTCCGAAGCTACTCCCCAGTGCACTACAGGTTAGTATTCTGAGAAAGCACGAAGACAACGATTTTCCAAGTTGAAGAAGGATTCGAAAATTGACTTAATAAATATATATATATATATATATATTGATGATATGGTCATATAACTATATAATTTATGAAAGTTACATGTTTTATAATACACAGACAGTGCATATTCACCAACCAGACGGTACACATACGTCATACTGATCATTACATTACTAAGGGACTCATTGTAAGCTACCCTTGTTCATTTTAAGGTTGCTACAACTTACTTATAACTAATAAAAATAAAATATAGTAATTCAGAATTATTATGATTTATTTTCTTTATTCATGGAGCTAGTTGTTGGCTATTAATATGGTGTTGTTTTGTTTTTTTTAGTAATCGAATTTTATAAGGAGATTTTATGTGAATCAATGAGTAAAATAGTGGAATTGATAATTTCATTGGTAGGGAATAGATTTTTGAAAGGATGAACACTAGCATAGAATTATTGTTACATCACAGGACTGTTTATTCCATCCACTTTTCTTATCTTATTTTCCATCGATCCTTTTCATGAAATGACAAGAACTGTTGCCAATCTTTCTGGTCACGTCTTCTAAAACTTCGAAAGAAACATATCTCAAGATTTCTTTCTGTGTTAGATGATCATCTGAAATTTCAGAAATTTTGTGTTTGAATTGCAGCCATGGCTCGTGGGATAAAGGAGGGCAGTGCAACATCAGCAGAGAACCACAGTCCGACTCCACAAGGCCACGTTCAGAGACCTTGTATAACCCACTGATCTATGAGGTGATCAAAGATATGGGAGGGAGAAACGCCAGCAAGGTCCACTTCCTGAACATTACGCACATGACAGAGTTTCGGAATGACGGCCATCCGTCGAGCCATCGGGAACCCGGTACTCCTCCTACCGCTCCCCAGGATTGCAGCCATTGGTGCCTGCCGGGTGTGCCGGATACCTGGAATGAACTCCTCTACGCTCAGCTCGTATCGAGAAGATACGTATGCGAGTGAACTTAACAGGAAAT
Source organism: Eucalyptus tenuipes (assembly GCA_014182365.1). Taxonomy (NCBI): domain Eukaryota; kingdom Viridiplantae; phylum Streptophyta; class Magnoliopsida; order Myrtales; family Myrtaceae; genus Eucalyptus; species Eucalyptus tenuipes. The sequence goes on along the minus strand of CM024547.1, from coordinate 29,081,729 downwards.
AGAACAGAGATTATGCGAGTCACTGAAATAGAAGCAGTCACGACACAATTCCGTCTTGGAGGAAGCGGTTTGTGCCGGTTTGCGGACATATTCGTTGGTGACTTAAGGTTTACTTTGACGATCCCATCGAATTCGTTCGCTTCTGGAGGCTAATTCGATTTGTTCATTCTTTTCAATGCATTTCGAAAATCACAGCAAACGAGAATACAAATATTCGTAAGGTGACATCGTTCTAGGCTGATATTTACGTTCGATGATGGATTTTTCTTTAGGAAGAAGAGTTTCGAGAAAATCGATTGTTTGTAAACATAGTTGCAGAAATTGGAGGAGAATTGGCTGGACAAAAGTAGAAAATGTGTAGATAGAAATTGGGGGAAAGGAGTGGTTATTGATATTGTCTTAAAAATAGTGATTTTTTCTTATGGAATGTAATCCAAAACATGGTCAATGACTTTAGAAATTATAGGAAAAATTACCCAATCAATCATAAACTTATTGTGCAAACACTGATCTTAAACATTCTAACATTATTGGTTTAGTTTTAACCTTTTGCGTGAAATTCTCATGCAATTCCTTGTCTATTTCATCAGAAATCGTTAATGTGAGGTCTAGTCATTGCTAATTATTTTACATGGCACATCACTGCATCAATGATTCTAACAAATATTAGCTGAAAGGATTATATTGAAATTTTGTGCAAATACTTATAACTAAATTTACAAAACTGACAAATTTATGACTAAATAAGTACCCATACGATAGGTTTATAACTGATTAGACAATTTTCCTGAAATTATCCCTAGAATATAATGCTCATATTCAATCTTCCTTCATTTACTATTCCTGAATTTCTTAGAATATTTTTTAGAATTAAAGTCAATTCCTTTTATTTCCAAGTCATGTGCTAGATTTTTGTGCGAGTTGTGTCAATATAATAAAATATAGACTTTCCTTTGGTGCTACTACTTTGTTTAGTCGACAACCTCTCGAATTCATTTATAGTAATATTTAGGGTCCCACTCTAGTGAAATTATAGATGACTTTTGATATTATGTTATTTTTGTGGATCTTTATACCTTATACATCTGACTTCACCCAGTCAAACAAAAATCAGACCTTTTTGCTCTATTTCCAAAATTTCAGAAGTTGGTGGAAAATTACTCTCAAAATTCCATAGTATCAGTTTACTCAAATGGTGGTGGAGAATATAAAAAATGAAAGTATTGTTCTTGTCTCGTGGGATTATACATCCACAAACATCTCCACACACCCCAATATAATGGGATTGCGAAGCATCATCATTGGCATGTTGTCCAAACAGGTCTTACATTGCTTCATCAAGCTTTTCTTCCATCCTCATTATGATCATACACATTTCAAGCTGCTACATTTATAATAAATCATCTACCTACATTGGTCTCAAGACTCAAATCTCCTTTTGAGACTCTCTTCAACTCCTATCCAAATTCCTTGAAATTTCGAATTTTTAGTTGTCTATGTTATCCTTGGCTCAAATTATATGGCAAGCATAAATGCCGACATCGATTGAAACCTTGTATTTTCTTAATTACTCTCTTTATCAAAGTGATTACAAGTGTTACAATTCTAAAGAAAAAACAAAACTAAACAAATTCTTGGTCTCACGTCAGGTAGTGTTTAATGAGTCCATTTTTCCTTACTTCAAACACGCTAAACTGCTCCATCGTACTAGTTCTCAATCCCTGTCTCTAACACCTCATAGTAGCTAAGCACCCTCTCATTTTTTAATAAAAAATCCTGCCACCTCTTCCAACACAAGAGAGCTAAGCCACACCATGCATTGTCAAACAGATCTTTCAAGTTCAATGGATGAAGAAGTTCTAAATCACCAATTGAATGGCTTCACAACTTTGATGGAGAATAATAATTTAATGTCCTCTAGAGTGAAGCCATCACCAGCCACTGAAACTCCATCTATGCCTCCCAAAGACTCAAACATTTCATTTGGCCCCTCCACCGCAATTCCATCAATACCCACTCGTTCTCATCCAATGATCACTGGCTCTCAGAATAACATTTACAAACTCGAACAAATATGCTTAGCTACCAAACATCCTTTACCCACGTGCTTGATCCAATGTGTGTGTGCCATGCCTTAAAAGATCCAAAGTGGCACACTACTCTATAGGAAGAATTTAATGTAGTTTTCTAAAATGGTACATTGCAACTTGTACCACTTGAGCCACATCATAATATTATTGGTTGCAAGTGGATACTTTGAGTCAAGTGAAACTCAAATGGTAGAATAGCTCGGTACAAGACACAACTTGTCGCCAGGGGATTCCACCAACAGCCATGACTTGACTATGATTATGTGTTAGTCCAGTTGTTAAGCTCGCCACAAGACAGGTCATTCTTTGTTTAGCCCTGTCAAAATGGTTGACTCCTTCTATAATTCGATGTTAACAATGCTTTCTTACATGTCACTCTTATGGAGGAAGTTTATATGCATCAGCCACTGAGATTTGTCAATCAATCACATCTAAATCACAAGTCAATTGAAGAAAGCTATTACGATCTTAAGCAAGCCTTTCGCACGTGTTATCAAGCACTTAGTTCATTTGTCATCTTGTTTGGATTCATCTAATCCAAATCAGATTCCTTGCTCTTTATATGCAGACATGACAGCATCATTACTTATTTCTTGATTTGTGTAGATTATCTGATCTTGACTAGAAGTAATACAAAATCTTTGCAAAAGTTTGTGAGAGCTTCTCTGTGAACTTGGAATATCTTCTTCAACCACACCAATAACCTATTGCAATAACATTGGTGCTATGTATGTGTGCTAATCCTGTTTTTCACTCCAAGATGAGACATATTGCCCTTGATTATCATTTTGTTTGTGACATGGCTAACAAAGGCCTATTAAGAGTGAGTCATGTGTCCCCTCATGATCAACTCACGCCTCTTGCATGATAACAGTTTCTCTACGGTCCAAGATTGGCATTCGTGATTGAACGCCTCTCTTGTGGGGGCGTATAGGAGAAAATATCTCTCAACTGCAAAGAAATTCCAAAAATTGCTCTCAATCATGTTGAGACTAGTCAAGCAATTCTTATACTCTTGGCAAGTATAGCAAGAGTTTCCAAAGCTGACAAATTCAATTTTTCTTTCTTTGTATAGAGGATTTTCTCTTTATTGCAATTGGGAAACATATTGTATTACGGTTATTCTAGTTGATGTCTTTCTACAAACCGTCAGTTACCTTGTATTTTAAATATATGTAGCTAATAAAAGTAAAAAGCATCTTGTCCAATTTTTTCAAAACCTACCATTTACCTAGATTCGACAACACTTCTTCGATCTAGGCTCCCTACTTATTGGCAGGGGTGTCAAAAACCGAATCAAAAACCAAACCCAAGCGAGAACTGAATCGAAAAGTTCAGTTTTTTCAATTTGGTTCTAATTTAGTTCAGTTTTCATTAAAACCCAAAATTTTTAACCAATTCGGTTTTTATCGATTCAGTCAACTGAAACAAACCGATAAAATTTAATTTTTTTTCATTTTTGTTTTGTTTTCTTTTTTAAAAAATAGTTTACTTATTGATTTTTTTATCTTTTTTTTTATCTTTATCTTTATTTTTTTCTTCTCCTTCTTCATTAGTCGATTGCGGGCCAACAACCGGCCAAAGGCAAGTTGGAGCGTTGCCACAGGCTGGCGAGGCTCCACCTTGCCAGATTTCGACGAGTCGAGCCTTACTAGCCTTTGGCGAGGCTTCACCTCGCTGGGTTAGGCGAGGCCGAGCTCTTTTGACGCCAATGAGCTTGAGCCCCACCAAATCTAGCCACATGGGCGAGGCTCAAACCTCGTTGGAGGTCACCAAATGTTTGCAAGGCTCTAGACCTCTAGCAACCTCCGACGAGGATTGAGCTTCGCCAAGCTTGCTAGTGTCGGGCGAGCTCGGCCTCGCCAAAGGTCGGCGAGGCTCGACCTCATCGGAATCTAGTGAGCTGGAGCCTTGCTAGCTCGTGGTGAGGCTCTAGCTTGCCTCTGGCCGGTCGTTGGCTGCCATCGTGGCTAGCGATTGTCCAATGAAGAAGGAGAAGAAAAAGAAAGAAAAATAATAAAACATAATTAAAAAATCAATTTTTTTAAAAAAAATTATTGAAAAGGGTGCATGTAGGAAAAAAAGCAAAAGTAAAAACCAAAAAACCGAAGTGAATCAAATTGGGATTTCGGTTCGGTTCGGATCGGATTTTGTTTAGTTCGATAAATTTCCTTATCGGTAACCGAACCAAATCGAACCATTTACACCCCTACTTATTAGTGGTGCTCATATGCCGCCTTCAATCCAAATAGAGAAACTGATGGACGGTCAATTTTTTTTTTTTTGAGCAAAGATGGACGGTCATTTGCTCTCCTTATTTTTCAACCGAAAAAGTTATATAGACCTGCAAATCGTATTGGTTTGCTGGAAATTTATAAAATAGACTCAGTCTATGTAAACTAATGGCGTCATACTCATTGAATATGTCATGGCTATGATGGTGTTGATTTCCATAGTTTAAATATATCTGATAACTTCTCTGGTCTACTGTCCATAAAAAAGTGTGATTTTCTCATTAAGCCAAGACCATTTTATTTCATGCATGAAACCGTATTATTACACTGATGTCAAAAGGGACAGTTCTTTCCACTCGCAGCATTTCTTCACAGATTCTTTTATTCAAGTAAGCGACATCCATACACAGAAAAAATTCACCACAGCCAGTTTTAATCTCCGTAGAGAACATATGGATACTTACTGAGAAATTAGCACTTGCGTCCTGGTTTCGAACATAATTACTCTCTCCTTCAAACCTCGGACCCTTCATTTGCTACTGCCATTGTTTCTTCCTTCTTATCCTGGGCGTCAAGAGTCGTGTACTCATCGAAAGACCCAAACATACTCAGCGACACCACAAAAATCATTAGATTCGCACCCTCCTCCACCGCATTGCTCACTCAGCTGTACTCATATGCCATGCTCAGCCACAACAAGTCTGCAAACACCGCTATTCCACACAAATAAGCCATTGCCAACATGTACAACGAGGCAAATTTATTAATCTTCGCCAATGACGTTGCTGCCTTCTTGTCGGTCTTCGCAGCCTTGTGCAGCAACCAATGAGGCCTACCTGTGATAACAAGGATGGTGTAAGCGCAGATTACGTGCAACAAACCCAGTACCATCGCTACCTCAAGTCAAGTGTCTGCCATGGTCCTTGCAAAAGGGAAAGCCACACTGGGGAGAACCTGAAGGGCGATGGCAACAATGAATAACTTGGTCTCCTTCTCTTGCAAGAATGGCTTGAGAAAAAACGATAATCCAATTATGATCAATGCCATGTGAAAGTGCTAGTACTACCACCTAGAGAGGGGTGAATATGTGTTAAAAGAAATTTTAACAAATAAATGTAGAATATGATATGTTGCGAGCAAAGTTTGGAGAAGAGTCAGAGTTTGATTAAAAGCGCCACCAGACTTCTGAAGAAAATTCAGACTCAAGTAAGAGATGGAATAGATTTTTGAGAGATTTAAAAGAAAATTGCAATGGATAAAGCTAAAAAGAGTTTAGGGAAGAGAAAATTGCACACAAGATTTATAGTGGTTCGGCTTAAATTAAGTCTACGTCCACTCTCCCACGTTGATAGTCTTCTTGCTGAAATTCACTAAAGTATCCACAGAGAAGTACAATGTTTCGAGTGCAAACACTTAGTGAAAGATTTATTTTTCCCTCACTAAGTCACTCTTCTTGCGATTTTCTCTCTTGAGTACAATTTGTACAATTTGTAAGAGCTATCGTTGAAGAACAAGTGGATGGAAAGGCTTCAGACTTTGGAATTTCAATTTTCACGCACACTTCAAATAAACTAAATGACCTCTTTAAATACTCCTCCATGCCTTACTAGCCGTTGACATTTTCTAGAGGAATTTCTTCCAATCAATCCGTTGGACAGAATTGATTAAGGAAATTTTATAGCCGTTTGAATATTGAGATGAAAATCTATTGATTCCGGTTGCTCATACAATTAGAATCTAGGTTTCCATAAGTAGATCCTTCCCAAAAAAGAACTTGTCTTCAAGATTGGTTTCATCAATTTGTAATTGAATCCATTAATGTAATTATAAAAGGTAAATGAGATTCTTCGCTAGAAAGCTAGATATAAAAGAATAAATCTTTATAATGTTCATACCGAATCCTTGTTGTAAGAACAATAAGTCCGAATATGATTATATCTTTGTTTTGGACTTGGTTTCAGTTTGGATTGCGTCAGAGTGGAATGGATAGACTTTGACAAGAGTCTGCAATATGATTTTAGAAGTCTACTATCTTTCAGAATAAGAACAAGTATACGAAAGTTTGTCAACTTCAAAACTTGGTAAGAGTTTTCTCAATAATTTCCCCATTTTTTATGGTGACAAAATTTTCACGTAGAATTAAGCATAATATGAAAATTATCTTTGCAAAACAACACTTTAGTAGCACATGATAATTAATAAAGATAACAATAAGGTCTGCATAAGTTTGCACTCACATAAAAAACTTAGTCAAACAATAGTCTGCATAAAAGAAACACCATACACACCAGCATAAAAAAAGAAATAATCATGCACCAATTCAAAGCTTCAATTTGCAAAACTCTCCCTTTTTTTGTCAATAGCAAAAAGAAGATCAAACGCAAGGAAAAAGAGTTTGGTTCGAAAATGATCAGGGTTCCCTAGGAACACGAACAAGTTAGAAATCCTCCAAAGTCTACACAGTCTCCTCAAGCTTAGTTAGGCACTGATGAAAGACAGCTTCAACTTTCGCCAAATTCTATGATGCTTGCCGATTCTTAGTTTGAACTTTATCATCAAGAGACTGTACCTTTCCGGTGAGTGATTCTGAAGTAGTACCGAGAGTAGCATGCAACTTTTGGATTTCAACCTCTCCCATATTACTGTGACGTAATCTCCAAAAGGAGCTCCACTATCCGAGGATAGTTTGAGTTTGGTTCAGTTTGGGCACTAGCTTCAGCAAACTACACTGGTGAAGTATCCAGAGATAAAGGAACATCGACTTGAACATGTAAAATGTGTTGCTCCCCTTGAACATTAGCTTATTTGTCTTGATTCTCATGAGAAACTTCAAGGAAATGAGATGCAAAAATATCTTCAGCATTTGGAGGAGATCTACGGATGCCATCACTAGTGGTTGGTTTGATAAGATAAGTTTTCTCACCTATTCCCCTGTCCTAGTGGCTTCAGTTTGAGAAATAACTTCTCCTTCCTACACTCCTTCTCTTCCAGCACTAGTTTGTTTACCAGTTCCCGTCTCTCCAGCATCAATTTCCCTTGTATCTTCTCATTCCTTGTCAGTATCCTCCTATCCCTTATTCATATTGGCATCTTCCTCTTCATCATCTGAGTCATCCTCCTCACTCTCTTTCACTCCAGTTTCTTCTTCATCACTTTCTTCTTCCGATTCTTTCTCGCTTTCATCTTCTTCTTCTTCCTCAGAATCAGCTATACCACCAAGAGGATCATGCATGGCAATATCAGAGATGGTCTCATCTTCATCATCTTCCTTTTCTTCATCTTTGAGAAGAAGAATAGTTCATTTTCTTTTTGGAGTTCGCAAGACAATGCTTTTCCCTTTGTGCTTCTTCTTAGTAGCAAATCTTAACTTAGCTTTGCTAGCATATTCTTTCTTCAAAAGTTTCAAGGCTCCAGAGAGATCATTTAATCTCATTTTTTAGATCATTTTAAGTCCAATTTGCATGGATAATGGTTATGAAGAAAAAATAGGATGGTGGTTGAATCTGAAAGTGTTGAAAGAGTCTGATTACCAATGTTGTGTACAGAAGTTGTCCTTTTCCCTTCATGACAATTTTGTCCATGTGTAGTAAGATTGTGTGAGGGAGTGAGAAAGCAACACCATTGAAAATGGCCCACATCATTTTTGCTTTGAATCTGGAAACATCAGTTTTTGAAGCAGCCTTGAGTCTAATATAGTTAATGACAATATTGTGGAGTAAAATATTAGAAGCAGATATCCTAGAGTAAGTAATGCTTCCCTTAGGAATCTTCTCATCCACCAGAAACTTGATGACCTGTTCGTTGACACATTGATGGGCAAAAAATCCACTCCTTTCTACTCCTAAAATGTCAGCCAACAAATTAACGTCAACATCAGATACTTTATCACTCACAAAAAATTGAACATGAGTGGCATCCAGAATAGACAAGTTAGAATAGAAGTAAGCAGTTAATTCGAGATAAGCATCAAATGACTCCATAGAATTTCTCCATCTAAAGCTTGACAAATTTTTCTCGCAAGTTCACCTTAATGGAATTCAAAAAATCAAAATCGACAATTCGAGATTGATAACCCCTCTATTCAACATTTGTGTAGACTTTATTATGGTCCTTTGACCAAAACAACTTCCCTTTTGTTCCAGCAATTTCTACGGCCACACCCATCTTGGGTTGGAAATTTTTGAACACTCTCTCATCATTATCTTCCTTTTTGCTCTCAGTTTGACCCCCAGTGCCAAAGCAAGGATCAGTAGGAAAGTTTGAAAATTCTTTCTCTGCTCGTTTGGCTTATACTAGCCCTAAATTTTCCATGGCTCTCAAGAACAAGGTTTCATTCCCACAACCATTTTCTTTCAAGAATGAACTTATGAATCCATGGGACATCCTCTCTTTTTCAAAAACTCATAATGTTTTAGAAGTACCTCAAGCTTTCTTACTGAAATAGGAGTTGCTTCTTAAGTAACTTCTTCCTACACTGATTGTTGATTCGTGCTTTGAGGTGATTCGTCCCTGGTGAGATCAAAAAGCGTCGGACTTTCAGGGACAAATCGAGGCCCGTGGCTAGTAATGCAAGAGGATTTCCTCTGATAAGATATCAAAATAGACTTGGAGGATTTTGATGACATGTTCATGAGCGATCAAGTATGAAATTTTGCAAAGGATGTGGGAGTAGATTAAGAGAAGCGAGGGTACATAAAATATTTTGGCATCAAATTTAAATCGAACGAATAAACGTGGTACTCTCTCTTTTCAAAATCCCACAATTTTATATGTTACATAAAATATTTTGGCATCAAAAACCGACACTCGGTATTTTTCTAATTAAATATCCATAAAATCAATTTTTGCAATAATAGCCAATGATCACCACCAAGCACTCAATTGCACAATTAAGCAATCAATTTCACATATGGATTCATCCACGACAATCATCATAAAATTCTAATAAATGGCTATCCGTCATAATTTAAGCTAATTATAATTAATTAAATAAATAACAATTAAATTTAATAAATTTAATTTAATTAAACTAACCACGGTCAACTAACCATGGTTAACTAACTAACCCTAGTCAAGTAAACTAACCTAAGGTAGTTAATCCTAACCAAACTAACCACCTAACTATCTAGTTACACTAACCAAACTAACCTAACTAATTTAGTTACACTAACTAAATTACACTAATATTAATTAAGGCTAAACTAATCCTCCTAAGTGTAACTAACTTCCTAATCCGAAATTAGGGCGTTAACTCACTGGATTAGGGCGGTGACGGGTTCACGGCGACGGCGGTGCGACAGTGACCAAGACCCATAACTACGGCGTCACCAATGAAGGACCAATCGGGCCTGAAAACAGCAATGGGCTCACGGCAAGGGCTGGTCACGGTTCGGTTCTGCTGGGGCTGGTCTCGACTTGTGGGGCTGGTCAGGTGGTGAAGTTGCTGTGGTGGTGGTGGCGCTATGGAGATGGCGAGCTGTGGTTGCTGATCGTGGGGTGTGATGGATGGTTGAGGGCGCTGTTGGAGCTTGAGGTGCTGGAGGTTGGAGAGGACGCCAGAGTTGGGGTTGGCAAGTGGAGTTGGTGATGGTGATGGGTTGAAGATGGGTTGGCTATAGCGGTGGAGGTGAGCTGGTGAGTGAGGAGGGAATGGTGGGTGTGAAATGAAGATGGCGTGAAAGTGGCGGGCTACTGGGCGGTGAGAATGGGAAGAGGTCGAGGGAAGAAAGGACGCAAAACCAAGGGAAATAGAAAATTACACGAGGAAGGGAGTGAGTGGGGGAGGGAAAAGAGAAAGTGGGAAGAAAGAACAGAGGTTGGTCGGCTGCTACCAGGGAGTTGGTCACATGCAAGGGGGGAGGGAAAATTGAAGGGGAAAGGGAGAGAGGAAGAAATTCAAAGCATTGCCCAATCCAAACCCAAGCAAAATATCCAAGAAATGATGAAATTGCCACAAAGTCTTCAGCCATTTAGTCTATGGACCAACCAATGGCAATTTTCCTCCATTTCCTTCACAAAACAAACCCAATTGGCAGCCAAAAATGCCCATAAACCAGCCCATACGAATTTCTTTAATTGCTTTTTGCCGATTTTGATTTTTCCGCAAATTTCCGGGATCGACGGAATTTTTCCAAAAGATGAGATGGGGTTCTAAAAATAAATCGTGACACGCTTGGATGTTCGATTCCCGACACCAAATTCAATTTCGTGGTTAAAATCGACCGGACGTGATTTTAGTACAACTTAACCTACCGGGTAGCTTTTAGGGATTTTAATGCGTTTGACCCGTGGTCGATAAATTTCGATCCATGTTTGTGCATCTTCAACTCGTAGGCGACTCTCGGTCGTTGTAAAAATCGCAAGGTTTCAATTACAAGCACCGAGTATAAAATTGATAGAAAACCGGGTTAGTGTCGTTCGACGCGAAATTCGCAATCATGCGGAATCACCCGCAATTTAATTACGTGGTTCTGTCAAATCGGCCTATATCCAATCACAGTTCAATTATAATGGTGTCATATTGACCCTTGCCGATTATTATGGTCGAGCAGTCGATTTCCGATCAAATTCTCGAGTTTGTCACGTTTATATCCCTTATCGGCTTCACCTGGTAGATCAGTTAACTCGTGAGTGGCCAACTCAGAGAAAAAGGACTATAGGCGCGTCAACGAAATGCCCATTTCATTTTATCGAGACGGGGTCGGAATTCAAGATGTCACACAATCAATTTAATTACAAACTTGCAATAAAGAACTATATAAATCTCGGGAAAAAAATAAAGTAATAATGAAGCCCGTTGAGGAAGTCGATGGTTTCCACGAAAATGTTTTGTGGCCCATGTTTGATCGTCACAAAAGTTATTCTATGGAGGACGATCATCTAAGTGGAACATGGACCACAATGAGGAAATCAGTTGACTTTTCCAACCAAATTCATTATTTACTTTATTTTTCTTTTTATTTATTTATTTATTTTTCTGTTTCCTCATTGCAAACTCAAATTGAGAGATAAAATTATAAGAAGGCCCACACAATCAATTCTATTGCAAGCTTGCAATAAAGAATTATAAAATCTTGGGAAAACAAAGAGTAAAAATGAAACCAATTGAGGAAGTCAACAGTTTTCACAAAAATTTATTGTAGCCCATGCTTGACCGTCACCATGTCATTTTACGAAAGATAGTCATCTAAGCGACACCACAAATAGTTTTTTAGGAAACCGGTTGACTTTTTCAACGAGTTTTTTTTTTTTTTACTATATTTTTCTTTTTATTTTTTTATTTTTATGTTTCTTTATTGCAAGATCAAATTGTTAGATAAAATCATGAGAGAGCCCATACAATCAATTTTTTTGCAAGCTTGCAATAAAAAATTATACAAATCTAAGAAAAATAGAGTAAAAACGAAACCGATTGAGAAAGTCAATGGTTTCCACAAAAATTTATTGTGGCCCATGTTTGACCGTCGCTCGGTCATTTTACGAAGGATGACCATCTAAGCGGGACTACAAACAATTTTTGAGGAAACCTGTTTCAATTTTTATGCAATCTTTCGTTTTCTTTTTTTATTTTCATGTTTTCTTATTGCAAGCTCAAATTGAAAGATAAAATCATAAGGGGCCCACACGATCAATTTAATTCCAAGCTTGCAATAAAGAATTATACAAATCTTGGGAAAAAAATAGAGTAAAAATGAAACCGGTTGAGGAAGTCAATGGATTCCCATCACTACATCATTTTACAAAGGACGGTCATCTAAGGGCGACCACAAACAGTTTTTGAGGAAACTAGTTGACTTTTTCAACCGGTTTCATTTTTTTACTCTATCTTTCTTTTTCTTTTTTTGATTTTTATGTTTCCTTATTTTCTTATTGCAAACTCAAACTGAGAGATAAAATCATAAGAGGCTCCGCACAATCAATTTTATTGCAAGCTTGCAATAAAGAATTATTCAGATCTCACAAAAAAATTAGAGTAAAAATGAAATAGATTGAGGAAGTCAATGGTTTCCACAAAAATTTCTTGTGTCCTATGTACTTTACGGAGGATGGTCATCTAAGCAGGACCACAAACGATTTTTTAGGAAAACGTTTTTTAGTCTAATTTTCTTTTTCTCTCTCTCTCTTTTTAATTGTTAGCTCAAATTGAGAGATAAAATCATTAAAGGGCTCACACAATCAAATTTTTTGCAAGCTTGTAATAAAGAATTATACATATCTCGGAAAAAAAAAAAGAGTAAACCAGTTGAGGAATGCAACGATTTCCAAAAAAAATTGTGGCCTATGTATGTCACAGAGGATGGTCATCTAAGTGAGACCATAAACAACTTTTGAGGAAACCAATTGTTGACACCTAAAGTTTGCCTTTTCACTTAGGATTTAGTGACGCAAAAAATTAGGGATTAATTTTTAAACTCTAAATAAAAAATAATTTTCACTAAATTGCATTGCACATTAGCACTAGGAATATTTGCATTACTAATGGTAATTATTAAATACCCCCAAACTTACTTCCCTTCATTTAGAGGGATCGGTCGCGACGCCGGTTGACTTTTTTTACCGGTTTCATTTTTTACTGTATTTTGCTTTTTTTTTTTTTTTTTTTATGTTTGCTTATTTTAAGCTCAAATTCTGAGAGATAAAATCATAAGAGGATTCACATAATGAATTTTATTGTGAGCTTGCAATAAAGGAGCTTAAGGACTGTCATTTGCTATCGCTTTGTTTTCCAATAGAAAAAGTTACCACAAACTTACCATTCATATTATTTTAACGGAAAATTATTATCCATTCTCAGTCTTTTTTTTTTGTTCGAAAAGGTAGATATTATTTAAGTAGTTGCAATATCACATATAGTCGCAACATTACATCCAGAAGCTATTGCGTCAGTAGATACCAAATCTTGCAAAATAGAGGGAGGAAAGATATTCCAGTTGCGGGCCAGGTTGGATCTGCCGTGGGCTTTAGCAACCCAATCTACTGCTCCATTTGCCTCTCGTCTACAGTGCCGAAGCTGCAATTAGGGTAAAGGGAAAGCAAAGCGTCAATTTCAGCAAACAACGAACGTTCTTCCCACGACGGCTTCCTTCTCGCTTGAACTGTGTCGATCAAAAGCAAGCAATCATACTCAATCACCAGATTTTCCTTATTGAGGCCTTGGTGCAGCAGGTGATGAAGAGTAAAGGTAAGCGCCTGCACTTCCGTTTGAAACGCAGAAGCTGCTAGGAAGCTTCTAGTGTAGACATTGTAAGAATACCTTGATGATTTCGGCTTATACACGCCATAGTGGCCTCTTGACTGCCGGGATGATAAGATCCATCTATATTGCATTTCAGGGATCTGCGTTCAGGGGGTTTCCACAAGGTTTCTATTTTGGGAGTAGAGTCCCCCGTTCGCTGTTGGCTCTGAGCAGAAATGTGCTGGATCCGTGTTTGTGCCAAGGCGTCCTCAACTGCGCGGTTTGGATTTGGGCTCTGCCGGCGAAATGTGTTGTTGTTGCGCATACACCAAATATGCCATAAGACTTGTGCAATTGTTTCCAGTCCAGGTAAAAATCTGTGATTTGTTGCTCTTTCTGTGATCCAAGCGTCCAGACGATGCACTGTATGAGGCGATACAAAAATGTTGAGCTGAGGATGACTCCATACTCCTTTAGTCCACGAACAGAAGAAGAATAGGTGTTATAGGGTTTCTGGAGACTTCTAATTGCATAGATTGCATATAGGATTAGGGGTGATGTGACGATAAAATAAATTTGCTTTGGTGGCAAGGGCATTCTGGCATGCTGTCCATAAGAATGTGCGGATTTTTGGTGCTGTTTTCATAGTCCATATTTTACGCCAAAGTGTTCTGGGGTTTTGGTACGATGTTGAGGCTTGATGACCACTTTGTGTGTCTGCTATGCTGACTAGAGTTTTGTAATTGCTTTTCACTGTGTGATTCCCATCCTTTGTAGCTGTCCAAACTAACTGATCAGTAGCATAGAAGGGTCTGACAGGGATCTTAATTATTTCTGCAATAATCATATTGTCAAACATTTGTTTGATAAGAGGAAGATTCTAGGTATGGTGGACAGGATCAATAAGATCAGCCACCATCCCTAGCTCCTCTCTTGCAGCTGGTCCACCTATAGTCCCTATAGGTAACCACCTATTCTCATGAATCTTGATCATCTTGCCATCCCCAACAGACCATCGTACATTAGGTAGGATGGCCTCTCTGCCAATAAGAGGACTCTACCAGACCCAGGATGGGCGCGTACCTTTATCTGCTGATTGGAAGTCCTTTGATTGAAAGTATAGCCCCTTGAAAATTTGACTCCATAACGAGTGAGGTTGTTGAAATAAACGCCAAGCTTGCTTTCCAAGCATCGCCTTGTTGAATGCTATTAGGTCTCGAAAGCCTAGCCCTCCATTGTCCTTGTTGGTTTTAAGCAATTCCCATTTCTGACAATGAACTCCGACCCTGCTTTTATCATTCCTCCACCAAAAACTGGAAATTTTCTTTTCAATCATTTTACAAAGAGATAGGGGAAGCTTGAAGATGGACATTGCATATTGTGGAATTGCCTGTACAACAGATTTGATTAGGATTTCCTTGCCTCTCTTCGATAGTAATTGTTCTTTCCAACCCTCAAGTTTTGCATTTATTCTCCCTAATATCCAAGCAAACATCTCTTTTTTAGATCGCCCCCATTCAGAAGGAATACCTAAATATTTTCCATATCGCTGCAGCACCGGTATTCTAAATTCTGCTGCTAAATTTTCCTAAAGACTCAACGGATAGTATTTACTAAAAAATAGTCTAGATTTGTTCCTATTTATTACTTGCCCCCGTTGCCATGCAGTACTGGTTCAAGATATTAGCCAGGTTCTGACATTCCTTAATAGTGCCTTCTAGGAAGAAAACTGAATCATCAGCGAAAAAAAGATGGGAAAGAGTTGGGCATGACCTGTTTAGCTTTATTCCTTTGAGGTGACCCATGCGGATTGCTTGATGAATAAGGGTTGACAGAACATTCGCCACTAAGATGAAGATATAATGGGAAAGAGGATTGCCCTGACGGAGACCCCTTGATGGCCGAAAGTAATCTAGCCGTTCTCCATTAAACCATACACTTAAGGATGTTGTGGTGATGCATTGCATCACCAACTGAACCCACCATGGATGAAATCCCAATTTAAGTAGATAATCCTTTAGGAAATCCCATTCAACTTTGTCGTATGCCTTTTGCATGTCCGTCTTGAGAAGTGCATTGAAATGTCGCTTCCTTTTCCTTGTCTTGAATTGATGAAGAACTTCCTGAATGATTAATTCGTCCACTCACAAAGGCAACTTGTTCTTTTGAGATTAGCTCACAAAGCCAAGGTTTTAGACGATTTGCCATGACCTTGGAAATAATTTTGTATGCATAATTGCATAGGCTGATCGGTCTAAACTGATCAAGTCTTTCAGGGTGATTGATTTTGGGAATTAGAGCTATTACCGTCTTGTTTAGATCGCTAGGCAACACTCCTGAACTGAAGAAATCTCTCACTAATCTGATCAAGTCATCCTGAATGATATCCCAATGGGTCTGGTAAAACAGCCCATTCAATCCGTTTGGACCTGGAGCCTTTGTGGCCCCCAGCTGAAAAGTTGCCCGTCGCACCTCCTCTACAGTGACTAAGGTGGTTAAGTGGTCATTCATTTTTGCAGAGACTACCTGTCGACATTGATCCAGAATTGGTCCATAGTCACGATAACCCATAGTTGTATATAATTGTGAGACGTCATCTCCTTCAAGGCCTGATTGTCCCGCACCTAATTGTGATTATCATCCTGTAACATACCAATTCTATTTCTCTGCCTCCGTTGGATGGTAGTTGCCTGAAAAAATTTGCTATTCTTGTCTCCCCACAAATAAGCTTGTGTCAATTAGAATAATCCAAATATTGCGGTGGTGCAGATAAGTCCACGTGTTCACACCTATTACATATCGTAGTCCATACTTAAGCTCCATGTTTTTCCAAAGTTGTACTATTATTAATAGATCTTTTTTTTTTGGTCGAACACTTAATTGTGCGTTACGCAGGCCAAATTTGATCGTACTCATTGAATTTGTGGGCCTCAAATTGAAAGCTACACGGTCCATGTATATGATGGTGTTGGTTTCCATAAACTAGTGTAATAGCTTCTCTGGTTTACCGGGCCAAGTTAACGTGGTTTATCATATTGAGTCAAGACAAATGTAGCTCATCTATGAAACTGAACTATTACATGATATCGCAATTTACCAAGTTTTCACTCGCACCATTTCCCTGCAGATTTTTATGTAAACTACATCTATACACCGAAAAGATTCACCAAGACCAGTTTTAATCTCCTCTAAACAGAGAAAACATGGACACTCTACAAACCTTGGACCCTTCATTTGCGACGGCCATTGTCTCTTCCTTCTCATCCTCAGCGTCAAGAATGAAGAACTCGTTGACAGGCCTAAAAAGACAAAGCATCACCACAAAAATCGTTAAGTCCACGCCCTCCACCGCATTGGTCGCCCAGTGGTAACCATTTGCCATGACGATCCTCAAATCGACGGCTACCGTCACCGTGACATACAAATAACCAATTGCCAAGACATAATATAGGGCAAACTCTTTAATATTCGAATCTTATTGCCACTTTCTCATCGGTCTTTGCTGCCTTTCTCAGCAACCAAATAGACCTCCCCACGGTGACGAGGAAGGTACACGTGCAGATCATGCTCACCGAAGCCAGCCCCATCACACCAGGCTGAGCGTCTCCCATCGTCACCGCAAAAGGGAAAGCCAGATTGGGGAGCACCTGAATCGCAATGGTGACGATCAGTACCTTGGCCTCCTTCTCTTGCAAGAATGGCTTGAAGAAGAAGAATCCAATTATGATCAATGCTGTGGTGATAAGTGATGATATGACTCGAGCGACTTTGAACATGATTTCCCAACCGTGATGTGTCCCAGACTCCCAGTAAGTTTAAAGAAGTACATATCCAGCCCGGCCCAGATGAGACGGAGTCTTTTCACGTTAATTAATCCGGCGATCAAGAGATGGACCCAGTTTGTGGATTCCATGTTGCAATAGCAGTAATAGGCCCAGAGAATTGAGAGGAAGAAGAAAGCGAAAGAGAACACGATGAAGAGTAGAATTAGCCTTGATTGTCCATTCGAGGGGTTATTTTTGGGGCCGTCGGAAATGCAGACATCATTCAATTTTACAAATTTAAACTGATACTAAAGATAAGTTAGTTTTTTTTTTTTTTTTTTGGAAACTCAGTACAAATGTAGTATATGAAGGAGAGAAGAGAAACGAAAAGATTAATTTTGTTGAGAGAGGGCTAATGACATATGGAGGCAAATCTTGTGATGGAATGGCAATTTGGTAGGCTAACACAAAAAGACTGCGGATATAGCACCACTCCTCGCATAAAGTAAAGAGAACCTCCTAGGGGACATAATCAATTAATGGAAAAATGCGTACATTAGTAATTCCATTCCATACGTACATTTGATAATTTCAAGTTTAGCATTTTAATCTTCTAACTTTCCAAAAATGATATAATCTTCAAATGCTTTTCTTTTTCCATATTTGCGTCCCATTTCTTCATACAGACAAAGCGTGTGCACATTTTTGAGTGGTGTGTATGATTATTTTACATAAGCAAAAGCATCCTATTTTATGGATGTAAGGTGGCCAGGCAGCACAACCTTACATGAGTACATGTCGTTGAGAAAGCACCGAGACTTTACGTGGCGATGCTTTGAGCAGCCGCGGGGATGCTTCACAACTCCTTTTCACAACGGAATGTGGACATCATCGTTGTCGAGCGGAAGTCAGCATTGGCAAGATGGATCTGCATGCTACCATGGAGTCTACTAACGTGTTTGATATCTCCGGTGGTGCATTAGCGGCTGCGTTTTGTGTTCTTTGGATTTCCGAGCAAGGACAAGGAAAAGACAGAAGAAGAACAAGAAAAAGGAAAATGAAAAGAAGACAGCGGCAGCAACCTCTCAGTCGCGCCTTCATGCAGGCCATCAGGTTGTTACTGCGGCAACAAAATTCACATTGACTGATGCAATTACACACAGACAACCTGCATTTTCCAAATGGTCAAAATTTCCCTCCAATTATGGAAAGAAACTCTCTCAACCAAACCTCTGGTTGGTGGTGCTCATACTTCAACTTCAGTCCAAATAGAGAAACTTAAGAAGGGTTGGTTGCACTCTCGTTAATTTTCCATAGGAAATGTTATCAGACTTATGATGGCAACGTTTTTAACCGGAAGAATATAACATGAACTCAGTAAATGTAGACCACCATCATGCTAATTGAATGTGGAGCTTTGAACGCTTTATGAAATCGTCTGTCATCACATAAAGTAGAGAAATGTAGTTTATTAGAAATTGGATTATTACACAGATATAGAAAGGCACAAATTTGTCCACTAAAAGCATTTCCCTAAGGATTGTTTTATTACTGTATATGACATCTGTAGTACAGGAAAGGTTCACGACAACCAGTTTTAATCTCCCTTAAAGAGAGAATATGGATACTCACTGAGAAATAAGCATTTGCAATTTACTTGTGTCCATTCTTCAAACCTCGGACGCTTCATATGCTACAGCCATTGTTTCTTCCTTCTCATCCTGTGCGTCAAGAATGGTGTAATCATTGACAGGCCTAAACATGCGAAGCGTGACCTCATAAATCATTAGATTCGCACTCTCCTCCACCGCGTTGCTCACCCACTCGTACCTAGGTGCAATGAAGCTCCTCAATACCAGTGCTACCATCGGCACAACATAAAAATAACCGATTGCCAAGGCATAGACCAAGGCAAACTTTTTAATCTTTGCCAATCTCATCGCCGCCTTCTCGTCAGTCTTTGCAGCCTCCTTCAGCAACCAAATAGACCTCCCCACGGTAACAACGATGGTGCACGTGCAGATCATGTCCAGCAAAGCCAGCCCCAACACCACGCTTGGCCCAGTGTTTCCCATCATGACTGCAAAAGGGAAAGCTAAATTGGAGAGAACCTGGAGCGCGATGGGGATGATCCATACCTTGGCCGACTTCTTTGGCAAGAACTGCTTGAAGAACGAGAATCCAATTATGATCAATGCCGCGATGATTAGTGACGACAAGACTCGCAAAACTTCGAACGAAATTTCCCAACCGTGAGGTGATCCAGTAAGTTTAACGGAGTACTTATCCAGCCCGGCATAGATGAGACTCAGTGTTTTCGCCATGATTAGTCTGTTGAGCAAGCGATGGACCCGATTCGTGGATTCCTTGTTGCAACGGCAGTAATAAACCCAGAAAGCTAAGACGAAGAAGTAAGCAAGAGAGAACGCGAAGAAGAGTGGAATTAGCGTCGATTGTCCATGCGGGAGGTAATTCTTGGAGCCGTCCAAATCGAGATTGTACAACTCAGTGCGGACATTCATGGATACACGGACCTCCGGATGGCAGTTGACAAAGAACAGGAAGTGGTATCCGCTGGGATAAATAAGGGGATAGGTTCTATTAAAATAGCTGTTTGGTGGAGGAGACAGGTCGCGGAAGTCGAAGAGATAGACGGCGTAGTGGGAATCGAGGAGGCAGAAGGTAGGGTTTTGTTGGAATTCGTGGAGGACTTGGAAGTGAGCTTCCTCCGAGAGAAGGATAAAGCCCAAGCGAGAAGGATCTGTTCGACGGAGTAATGAAATGACGGAGACATCAGAAGCGGAGATTGTAACCTCGCCCGGGTATGTGAAGGCGAATTTATGGAGAAGGATGATCGGGCGAGGATCGGAAGTTAGGCTTAGGGTTTTGATGTCGGCATTGGAGTGGGAAATGAGAGAGATGAGGAGGAGTAGAGCGTAATGCAACTTCGCCATTTTTTTGGAGATCCTGAGCGTTCTCGTGGATGGAAGCGAGGTGGGGCGATCCTCGCATGACTTTAAAAGGGTCGACTTCATGGACAGTGGCCGGCGTCAAAAGCAATGCAACGCACAGGCTGGCGGTGTAAATTACAATATGATGAGGGGAGGTGACAAAGACATGCGCCTATAGAGTACAAGTTGTTGGATATATGCCCTAAAACTACTATGTAATAGTTACATATTAGGGATTTCAGTTGTATTATCATTATTATTATTTAATTAATGACAATAACGTATTAATTCATTTGTCCAATTATTAATGATTCCATAAGATCAATTGCAACTAGACATATTTTTTGAGACGTTAAGAATATATGTGACGGGTTCATAGTTAGATCGAATCTTTAAAAATCCTGTTGAGATCGGTGTGTTCTTAACTTCACCATTAAGTATTGGATACTTAAGGGAATGATGAGTCGCATGTCATTGGGTATTATGATGCCTGAGTTATAATACAGGTATTTGTATTAGATAAGTTCACTGAACGTGACGCATATGGAACAATTAGTGACATGGAAGCTTTTAGCGTGGTCAATGTCTAATTGTTCATGCTTTGGTCTTATGTAAATAATCCTTAGACTTGAGGCACAATGTTAACTTGTGTGTCGAACAACTATGGTTCACGGATGCACGTAATGCCGAGTCGTTGATCCGTCTTTATACCTGATGGTCATAGTCTGTTCATATACGAAGTTGCACGTGTGCGCAATATGAAATTTGTCTCCTTGTTACATGCAATATATAATAATGATGTCCTATACAATTTAATTATGACACTGCATTGAAATTCTCGGCCGGGGTTGTAACCGAGAATAAATTCTTTATATCTCAAATAAAATGCATGTCAATTAGATTTGTGCATATCATCGAATTGGTGACTTGACAAATATTCCATGGTCTTCGTTTGATCGGGACATATTAAGACAGAGGGATTAAATTACATTGTAGCCAAAACTGACAGGTTCATTATGTTTTTAAAGCATTCACACTATCCAGGTAGCCATGACATATTGCTAGATGTCAATCATGGTTTGTAGGACCCAAAGATTAATTGGGACAATTAATTCTTTTGGGAGTACTAATATGTTAGTACAAGTCTTATTACCAGCTTAGTGATGAACCTAGGGATGTTACACACCATAAATAATTAGGATAACATGGAACAAAAGAGAAATATTGTTGCAAATATGTTTGCAATTACTACAATCAAATTGAGTCGATTTGAAATTAAATTAAATGAGATTTAATTTAATTTGTATTAAAGTCACGAGCCTACTTGCATATGATGCACACGCATGCCCAAAGTGGATACATGTTAATGTATCTCAAATGTACATGTAAAGATTATATCCTTTTTATTTTTTATTTTTTAAGGGAATTGATTAATTAATTAATTAATTAATTAATTAATCAATATTTTTTTAAATTGGGAAGCTTCATGCACCGTTCATGCATGAAGCTTCATGCACGAAGCATAAGCATCGTGCATGAACGGTTGACCGTTCATGCACGATCGTGCTTCAACAGATGGGGATCAGCAACGGTTGCTGATCCCGTGAAAAACCGTTCCGAGAAATGCCGTAAAAAGGATTGAAAAAAATAGAGAGAAGTGGCGATTGTTTTTGTGTCTAAGAGACGCGAAAAAGAAAAGAAATTCTCTCTAGTTCAGGCCGTGACTAAAACATCAAGGATACGGCAGATTGTCTCCATGAGATTGCTAGCATGATCATAGTGGTGATTATCCAAAAGTTATCCCTTCTATTCGATGTCCATTGTTGGTGTGTCTGAATTAGAGGTCGAACTACAGAACATCCGAACCACTCCGTATAAAATGCGCTTCGAGAGGTAATTCGTTTAACTCCCTTTTTATATTCAGATTTTTTATTAAAACGCACGAACAACGTCTTTGGAGAATCATGTATAAAATATATTATCTTTGTTTCCGCTGCGTTCTTTTTGTTAATTTTACCTATACATGATTCATGAAACCCCAACACAAATATGTCTAGACAAGAGATGATTCTGCAGAGGAAAGAGATGGCAAAACACAAGTCAAACTGAAGAAATAGCGAGAGAACAAAACCACAAGATATATGAAAGTTACTTTTTCCGTGGTAAATTCAATAAGTATGGGTAAGTATGAAAAATACAGATATTCTTCTTCAATTTAAACCAAACTGACGCAAATTTTCATGCTTTAGAAAGCTCGTGACTTTAGTTTTATGAAAATTACTTAGAATTCGGAATACGTCATGAGTTTGCTAACTCATCAAGATCAAGCGGCCTAGAATAAAAGATGTGATATCTCATCATCTATGAGTCAAATTGAGGCAAATTGAATACCTTTGGAAAGCTCTTGACAAATACTATCCAAGTACACCATCTAATCTATTGTTCAGCGTTTCTCGACCTTGGGTCAAAGTTGGAAAATTTTCAGGTCAAATTGAGGTGTCTACAAACTCAAATTAACAACATTATGTGTTCAACAAAATAATAAATTCATGATCGTAAAAATAAACAATTTTTTTTCGTTGAAAGATAGCTCCACTTATAACAAAAACATGTTTCATTTTTATTGATTCAAAATGACATTGAAGATAAGTTTTAACTATCTTTTGTTGGAGTCTCCATACAAATATGATATGTGAAAGAGAGAGATTATGAGATTAATTTTATTGAAAGAGAGGGGTAATGATAATTAAAAATATAAAAAAAAAATCTTATTATTGAAGGGGTAATTTAGTAAGTTAACAAAAAAAAAGTATGGAAATAACACCAACCATCATATATAAAGGGGTTAATACCCTGAAAAATTCCAAACTGGTACATGTATGACAAATTTAACCCAAACTAATTTTTTGACCATGAAAAACCCCAAACTTGTATACCTATGATAAATTTACCATAACTGATCATAAAAAATCCCAAACTGATACACTTGTGATAAATTTACTCCAAACTAATTTATTCAATAGCCAAAAATCCTAAACTGGTACATTTGTGACAAATATAGCACAAAAACCCACAAAAATTGTATAACTGTGACAAACAAAGAGTAAAATCTTAAATTGATATACCAGTCAACTATCATGTGTCATTCAATTAGTAATATGAAAGCAAAATTTAACGGAAACTAACATATGGTAAATTTATCACAAATATACCAGTTTATGGTAAATTTGTTAAAGCTGTATCAGTTTGGAATTTTTTATGATCAAAAAATTAGTTTGGGATAAAATTGTCACAAGTATACCAGTTTGGGGTTTTTCAAAATATTAACCCTATATAAAAAGCACCACTTACTTTTAAGGCAAAATAATGAATTAATGGGAAAATGCATACATTAAAAATTCTGATTTATATGTATGATATTGTCAATTTTCAATTCGAAAATTTTTATAGTATAAATAACATTCCAAAAATGTTCAAATATTAAGATGTTTTTCTCTTTCTACATATATGAGTACAATTTCTACAATACTGTTCGATTTTTATTCATACATTAATAATTCAAGCATTTCACAGTATCACAAATTTGCAAAATTTTTGAAAGTGTCGAGTTTTTGCATACAAGCAAGGTGTGTGCACTTTTGCGTGCGGTTATAATTACTTTGCAAAAGAAAAAAGCGCACCATTTCATTGATGTAAGGCGGCTAGGGCAAGCTATGTATTAGGGAGGGTGGGGGCTGCAAAATGCAAACTGATGCAAACTGAAAGGATTAATTAGGGATTTCTGGATTGTGGATCGGGGAAGGCTTTGGCTTCTTGGGAAAACAATCCCAAGGCAGTAAAAGGGTGTATAACACAATATTCTCTACTTGTGCTTTGCTAGTGTAGGTGAAGAAGATGCAAAGAGAAGGACCAACTCGCAAGATCTTGCAGTTTCCTATTCCTTCGCGCAATCCTCAAAATAGCATGGAGGACCAGGGGGAGTTGTCCTACACCGGTCTTCTCTTGACTGACAACTTCCATAGGCGCAACTCTGTCATTACGAAGACCATACTATGTATATCCACCCCTTTTTGCTTATGCCATCATGGGATCCATCATCTTTAACACTGTTGGCATTTGTGGGAGGTTGGATCCGTCTCCTGGGATGCCTTTTCTTACTATAGTAATTTTGAGTGACCTAAGGATTGGTCCTATTATGGTCGCTTCTCATATCCGTGGCTACTGCTATTTTACCGGTCTATCTGTCCCTAGTAATTAATTCTTGCTAACCACATCATGTAAGGATCATCAAATCAATAGTAATAAGTCAAGTTTAAAGAGGCTCATATACAGAACATCTCAAGCCTGGTCACTGTGACCCCTTTGGTGAGGAGGCACCCCTTCTCCCGAAGTTACGGGGCAACCACAATAGTATATTCTATAGCTCCACTTTCTTGGAGAGTATTCCCTACCCGAGCCACATAAGATGATTTTTGACCAATAGCTATATAAATACAAATTACATTTTGACCTTGTTAATTGAGAATAGTATTTGTGGCTACTGCTATTTTACCGGCCTGTCTGTTCCCAATAATTAATTCTCACTAACCATGTCCTATAGGGATCATCAAATCAATAGCAA
This sequence comes from Eucalyptus tenuipes, assembly GCA_014182365.1. NCBI lineage: Eukaryota > Viridiplantae > Streptophyta > Magnoliopsida > Myrtales > Myrtaceae > Eucalyptus > Eucalyptus tenuipes. The sequence continues at coordinate 29,056,894 of CM024547.1, read as the reverse complement.
TCAGTCCAGTTTGAAGAGGCTCATTGTAACAACCCCGAACTTTATCTCCAAGATCTTCGGCAGGAGGGTTATTTTCGCGACGTCCTAGACGCGCCGCCATCCCATTTCTTTTTATATTTTTCATTAAGCACATGCGAAAGTGTACATCCAACACCCAAACAACAACAAGTAGCCAGGAAAACAATCACTTGCAAACATATAATTACATAAGTTATATTTATAAGCCCTTTCGTCATGGGCCGTTATATTTATAAATACTACATACTTTATGCTCAAAAAGGCCGAGGTAAACCTTAACTTCTCTATCGAGACTGTAACTCTTCCATACCTACAATTCTAAAAAAACAACGGAGTGAGTCATTAACCTAGTAAGTAAAATTCCTAATTCTATATAAAGATGACATCTCATAATCAAAATCTAGTAAGTACAATACTCACAATACAATATTTATGGCAGATCAATGGCAAACTTATTGCCACATCTCGACTACATGCAGATGTACATTATAACATACTTCAATGCATACTTACCTTTGGCTTATCAAGAAACATATTGACATATCATACTTATGCATAACCGGCACTCATGCAAATTCATTTACCATCTTCCTATCTCAACCAGGCCCTCCCGACTCGATCGGGCCTTCCAACTTCTTGTTGGCCTTCTTGGCTCAAATAGGGCATCTTGGCTGAACCGAGGCATCCTAGGGCTAACTCACCAATGCATCCAGGTTCAACCTAGGCATCCTAGCTCAACTAGGGCATCCCAGGGCTAGCTTACCCGAGGCATCTAGACTCAAACCAAAACATCCTAACTCAATCAGGGCATCTCGTTCAATGAACAAGACATCGCTACCAACGCTATGTGGCAACAGACGTTTTTTCCTCTTTAAATGCATCATAAAAGTGCATCACACAAGTCGGTTCTTACTTTTCTTCTTAGTCGACTCATACATGGCCTGAAGGCATGCTCATTCATGTGAGTGTGTAATGGCTCTTAACATCATACGATATAATATGTCGAGCGCGATTCTCGCTTCGTGGCTTGAGCCGCATGCCTAGGCCGATCTCTACACCAAGTAAGACTTGGAATCAACACACTTCAATATCAGTGTAAGGCCTCATAGCTTAAGCCATCGCAACTTGACGTCAATTCCAAGCCAAGCGAACCTCAACATCGTCCGAGGCATGAACGCACTCAAGCATGCAAACATGAGCAAATCATACAAAAGAACATTACAACATACACACGGCTTATATAGGTGAGCACATCAATAAATTCGACGACGTAGGCTATCATCCTAGCCAAGAGTTAGAGATTTTACTTACCATTGATGAACCTCGATAAATTATAAGTGATTGTACCAAGAGAGAGTTGTCTTGTGAGGCGGTAGGCAAGCAAGGCCGAGAGAGGGAGAGGGGGCGTCGATGAGAGGGCGTGAGAGGAAAAAGAGCAAACGAGGGAGAAAAGAGAGCAAACGAGGGAGAAAAGATGGGGTGGTGTGTGTGGTGTGGAATTGAGGGAGGGGAAATGTCTTTATTTATAAGTAAACCCCTCATAATTTCCCTTCCAAGTGGACTAATCACATTTCTTTAGGTGGATAACCTAGGATGAAGAGATGGGTGGCAAGTCTAGTTCCTAGCGGGGGACACTTGCTCCTCTTTCCATTGGTCCACTTAAGGGATTAAGTCATCATGGAATGATTTCATGTAATGATTGTGGGGACACCTAAACCACATGACTCACCTCTTCATTAAATACATGCAATCATTAAGGGGACATCTAAGCATATAATTCACCTCTCATTAATGCACTAAGGTCCAAAAGTATTTAATACATCCTTATCCCAATTCAAGAAAACTCTAAATTGGCTTCCTCCTCAAATTAGGTGTGCAGCCCCCTTCCCTTCCAAGTTGGGTATGTGACCCTCTTATCCTGGGGTAAAAAACAGTCTTGAACAATTCCTGAAATTGACATCGTTACCTTATCAAACGGGCTCGAAAAACTATAAAATTTTAATATGTTGTAGAGAAGATCTAAACAACATTTTTTTATGAAGGAAGCCTAACCAAATTCATTTTGTGGAAAGAGCACCAACTCACTAAACACAACCCAAAAATTCGTTCATCAAATAAATTCAATGGTCAAAGAGAAAAACCCATTTCGAATCCAAACTTTCACAAAACCCTTTGAAATGTTTATATATTGTAGACATAAATGTCCTTTAAAACTTTTATGAATAAAGTGTGCCCAAATTCGAAGGGAAAATTTTTAAAAAAAATCAAGAAGGCAACCTAGTTACTGTTTTTACTGCACCAGGCAGGTTCTAATCAATAAATGATCGAGCCCTCATCCCAACCATTTCACCTTAGAACTGAATTTTAGGTATGTTATAGATCAAGATGTTTTGAACAACTTTCATGGAAGGAGTTTCTCCAAATTCAAAACATAAAAAGCTTGATAAAATTGGAAAGCGGTGAAGGTCTAGTAATTTTGAAAAAACAAAAAGGCAAAGTCAAAACCTAATAGCTTCCAAGATCACTTATGATCATTCTTTTAGGCCATGAGTCACCCTCCCTTCATTAATTACTTGGGACACATAAGCCTCTACACTAATTATCATCATTTAATGCGTTCACACTTGTTCACGCTCATTTTCTAGGAAAATTTAACTAATCCAAGGCCAAGTGTCCATGATTAGTCCATGATCCTTAAATTACTACGTGACAAAGGCATTAAATGTAACTTGGACAATATCTAAATTAGTTTGCCATCTCATTTGGTGAGAGTTTTTTTTTTTTTTTTTTTTTTGTCGGTCATACTCTATTCCTACTCTAACACTCACTCTCAGACTTTTGTCATGCCTCCTTGCAGGGCGTGAGAGTCAAAACCCACTCCTGAAACTAAATCATCCCCACCCCAACCCCTCTGAGAAGGTAGGGATTCGAACTCCCCACCTCCCCCTTGCATGTTGGAAGGGTAGCCACTAGGGCAAACCCAAGTGGTTCATTGGGTGGGAGTTAAATGAGTCTAATCGCAACCAACTACCTTATTTGGTCCAAAATTCATGCCTATACCATGATCAGACAAAGCCGGACGCAACCAGACATAACCAGTGAAATCCAATGCGGACTTCTCCTTTACCGTGTAAAAGGCTCGAAGTTGAGGATGTTACACTCATATACAAGACGTCTCGAAATAATACCTAGAGCAGGAGATTCAATTTATCGATATTCGGATGCAACCATCAATAGATTTGGCTAGGGCATTTATAACACAACCCAAATAAGCCTCACTCATCGGTATCTGAGCAAATAGTCGTCCCTCCAATAATTCCCAGACGTGCCCTTGACTCCCAAATGTTGCTTCCCTTTTCCTTAACCCAGAGGGTCCTAAGATCATCATGCACCTGTAGCAACAAGCACTTCTACCCTTCATTTTTGTGATATCAAATGCCCAAAGTTGGACATCTATGATGACCGATTTAGCGATCACTCTCCTAGGTAGGCTCACACCCTCTCAGGGGCCACCCTCTTCTTCCTCAACTTGTCCCACGGCACTACAACTTTATATGCGTATGTCATGGTCCGTGAATCCTCTTGTACTTGTGACACTTGTGAGCGATGCTTGGGGTTATCGAGTGAAGAGTGAGGAGGCGGAAGGAACGAACACAACTGGTCCGTGGGAGTGGCATTAGGACGGTTGGTGCTAGGAGTTCTGGGATAGAAGGATTATATCACTTAGGAGCTCTGAAAGCGGGATTGGCCTCCCGTGCACAAACTGGTTGGGAGCTAATGCCACAAAAAAAAAATAACATCCTAAATGAATGCATTTTTTTATTTTATTTTTTCTAAATTCGAAATAAAATTGTGGCATCCTAAAATTTCATGGCGACCTCCAGATACACTATGACCTATGGAAAGGTGATGGATGTGCCATCGGATTATGTTATGGCCTTTCAACCAAGGGATTTCAATAGATTAAGGCCAAGCATTTTAATGGACAATTATTAGATTGGAAATATATCCTATGCCCATGAGTGATTAAAAATCTTGCTAAAGGATAATTCGATAAGAAAGATTTTGTTCTTGGCCAACTAAATTGCAATTAAGTATATTTATAAGTGGGACATTAGGTTAGTTATTAAAAGAGGAGGTGGGCCAAAATTCTTAGGCCAAGACCAGCCCACAAGAGCCCCACCATGCGACCGGCCCAAGAAGCCCAATGGGCTGTCGACCAAGAGAGGAACCGGATGGAGGAGTCGGCCCAAAAGGCAGGCCCATGAGGCCCAAGAAGGAACTGCCGTCGACCAAGGGGGAGGGGGAAACCGGTTTGCATGAAGAAAGCCAAGTGTCCTTCCCTTAGATCCAAGTGTCATGCATGCAATCTAATGATTGCTAATCATTGAGGGGGAGGAAATTAGAGAGGAGAGAGGGGCGGATTACTCGAGATTGAACCGAGAGAGAGAGGGGTACCGTGTGAAGGGGAGAAGGAGAGAAAGAGAGGAAGAGAGAAAGAGAGAGAGGGAGACCGAGTGATTGTGCAAGAGGAGAAGAGAAGAAGGAGATCGGTTGCTGTCGAACCGCCTTGCCCTCCGTTTGCTTGCTGTGTTTTCTTCCAATTTGAGGCAAGTAGAGTCCATTAATCTACCCTTTGCTTACTGTGATATGTGTTGTGAGGGATGGTAGACTTCCGTTGTGATAGAAGTGATGAATTTCGAAGCTTTGGGGAGAAGTATGTTAGCCTAGCATTCTGTTTTCTAGAAAGGCAATCCGACCTTTGATGATTTTGTGAGCTGCATGACAATTTTCTAGTTGGAATCTTGCTTCGACTTCTTGATGAAAGTTGTAGAGGACTTCATGGAGAGAAACATATCAAAATTTCAGAAGAAATGAACAAGTATAGACCGGTGAAACTATTTTTCTTTGAAGAAGCTAGATCTGGAGATCGTGATGCTGACCTAGTGTGATTCTGTGAATTTTATAAAATCATCCGATTGAAATTTGATCTCGTGTTCTTCACGAAAGTTGTAGATGACATGGTGAGGAGTGACATACTAAAATTTAAGAGGAAATGGACGAGTTTAGGTTGGTGAAACAATTTTTATCCGAAACGGTTAGATCTGGAATTCGATGCCGAGGATTATGGACGGTTATGGTTATTATAGTTTTTAATCTATCACGAATTTGATTTCGAGTTCTTAATGAAATATTTACTTCTGGACTTTGACTATAAAATACCAAAATTTCAGAATTTTTGGAGCTGATTTAAGATTTTTACCGAATTTGTGAATGAAACTGTGTATGGCAATATTTCGAAATTATAAAGACTGTGATGCGTGGACTGTACCGAACTGTATGATGTACTTTTGGTGAAGTGTTCTTCATGAAATATTTTCCTCTAGATCTTGTATACAATATGTCAAATTTTTAGAATTTATTAATGCTGTTTATTAATTTTTCAATAATTTTAACCAAAAGAGTGCATTTTGTTTTTATCCAAAAATTTACTGCATTTTCAAAAAAATAAATGAATTTGCTCTATGTAATGTAATGTCTTGAGTGATTGATTTTGCTTGCATATGTGGTGATATTTGGCATGTCATATAATATCAAAAGTTGAATTTGACCTTTGTTACTATTACATCAAAATGCCATGTTGACACTGAGACACATGTGTGAATATAAATCATGATAATGATGATACCATCGGAGGTGTGAGCCGACGATGCCCCGGGAGTGTCGAGATGCCCGGAGGTGTGTGCCGGATGCCCGGAGTGTGTGTGCCAGATGCCCTGGGAGTGTCGGGATGCCCGGAGGTGTGTGCCGGAAGCCCTGGAGGTGTGTGCCGGGGGGATTCCTCGTGATGCCAGTTGGGGTACGAGATGCCCGAAGGTGTGTGCCGGAGGCTCCTCGCGATGCCAGGTTGGGTGCGAGCGATAAATGGGGGATGCAAACATTGGTCCCTGGGAAGAAAAATGATGTGATCCAATTAAGAGATAAAATTGAGAATTGAATTATATGCATGGTGATATATGCATGGCTAATGGATGATATATGTACAAGTGCATGGTGGTATATGCACGTTGCATGGTGATATATGCATGGCTAATTGATGATAGATGTACAAGTGCATGGTATATGCACGTTGCATGGTGATATATGCATGGCTAATTGATGATAGATGTACAAGTGCATGGTGGTATATGCACGTTGCATGGTGATATATGCATGGCTGCTTGATGATATATGTACAAGTGCATGGTGGTATATGCACGTTGCATGGTGATATATGCATGGCTGTATGGTGAGGTATGCTCGAATGCATGGGTGATATGTGCTTGATTGTTCTGTCTAACGCATTGTGTAGTTTAGTGGATCTTTACTGCTGAGTGGTTATACTCACCCCTTCTGGGGACTAACATTTCAGATTAAAAGATGCCTCTAGCGCCTGTCATGCGTGGTACATTTTATGGCACACCGTCTGATGTTGAGGTTGAGTGCATGGAGCACCCCTGCGCTGGTGTACCTGGTCTGGTGTTTATTCGAGTTCGTGTCTTGGTTATGTACAATGTGGGTCTTGCTGATGGCTCGGTTATCCAGGAGTTTTTGTCTGTTCATGTCCGGCGTGATGGAGTGATGATAGGGATGCTGCCGCCGCCTCCGCCGATGCACCGGGTTGGGTGTGATCGAGCGTATGGCTGGTGGAGGTTGACACTTTTTGGGATGGCCGACACTAGGTGATGGATAAATGTACATGTCTGATGTATAGTCGGGTTCTTTTTGGGTTTAGTCGAGCTTACTTAAAGTCTTGGCCTTTTGTTATACCGACTTGTGAAATCCATCTTAGTTATGTAAATAAAAGTGATTCGGCCCTATCTTTTATCTTATGTGTAGTTGGTGTGCATTGCATTGTATTATTTTAGTTTGTGTATGGGTTAGGGAGATGTTGAGTATGCTTCCGTTAATTTGAACTGCTTTGGGACCGACTGAGATGGTACGAACCCCCAGGATTTATGGACCCGCTATAAATAAATGGTATCAGAGTGATATATTGTTTAAAACAAGTGAAAGGTACTCGTGGTGACCCTAACGGATTTGGGGCCATCAAGGGGTGCCACAAAAATCCATATTCTAAATATGCAAGATAACAAGAAATGTTCTAAAACAAACCTAATCCTAATTCAAAAATTCTTGGATTTTTCTTTTACGAAAATAAAATTGATTCAACCAACATGACGACAAATCCAACAAGATAGGATTGATATCCACAAATTGGCGAATCATATCTTGCGCATGAGATCGGTTTGGTCAATTTTTAAATAAACCGCAAATTGAATCTCAAGCGTGAGATCGGATTGGCAATTTTTCAAGCGATTGCGAGTCGAATTTCGGGCGCAAAAATTGAACTGTCAATCCTTAAGTTGAGGGGCTATTTCATGTCGGAATCTCAATCATACATTTAAGGAACAATTCCACTACAAAAATAAAATAACATAAAATAAAAAGTAAATTATAAAAACTACCTAATTTAATTTCTTTTCTTTCCTTTTCCCCCCACACAAGGCTTGTGCTTGTGGGCGCTCAACCAAGGATGGCTGATCGTTGGTCCGGCAAAGGCAAACCAGTGACGCTAGCAGCAGAACAAGGGAGTCGCTCAGGAGAGACTCGGATTGGCACAATGGCGGCTTCATCGGGCCGATGGAGCGGCTCAGCAATGGCGGCGGCTTCGCATGCGGCGAGGGCAACACTGGGTCGTCGAAGCGCAGGATCTGCGGCGTCAAGTCACTGGTCGAAGGTCGCGGTGGTCGAATCTAGCAGTAGGAGTGGAGCCGAGCACTAGGCTGGCTAAAGCGGATCACCGACGAAGACGAGGCGGCATTGCTGCGTTTGGGCAGAAGGTTTGGGCAACAGAAGAGCTTAGGTGCCGAGCTAGCTGAAGCGACGATCATGAGCTCTACAGGTGGAGGCACGGCTGCTATAGGCATCGGCGAAGGAGATCGAAGGTGGAGGCACAGCGGAGCTGTCAAACACTGGGTTAGGCCGATCGCATCAAAACAGGGGCGGCAGCGGAGCGGCTACACTGGTGCAGTGGACGGCAGTGGTCGCGTGGTGAGGAGAAGCTTCGGTGCTACTCAAAGGACGGCGACTCGGCTGCCAGTGCTGGCTTGCGAACAGTAGACCCCGGCAAGTGTAGGCGTCGAGGGGTTCAAGGAAGAGGAACGAGCAAAGAAGAAGCACTTTTTCTTCTTCTTTTTTTTCTCTGTCTTCTCACGTCTCTCTCTCATGTCACTCTCTCCTGTCCCCTGTCTCTATCTCTTCTTTTCCCTTTCTGCAGAGGCTAAAGAAGCTGTTGACTTTTTGACTCTGTTTTTCCTTCAAAGAGAATCCCCTCAATGAAGAAAAATTTCTCCCTTTTATGTTGAATTTCTGACCTAGAAAAGACGAGAGAAGCCCCCCTTTCAATCGACCTCCGTGCACACCTTTTATAGGCAAAACAAATGTAATCTTTTGTGAATATTTCTTCTCAGGAAGATTGCCTATAACCTCCCGATCACAAAAAATCCTTTTATTTTCCTCATCTCCTGAATATTCTCCTTTGATTTTATCCCTATTGCTAAAGATGAGATCGCAATCATATCAGATCTCCATTTCTCACAAGATAATTAAAAAAAAAAACAACGGGCTCGGGCTAATTTGCTCCATTCGTGAGCCTAGTCTGGCCTGTCAATTTAAAACTCAAAACTACTAATTCGAACCCATCTACTATCGATCCAATAAATAAATACAAAAAATGCAAATTAAAAATAAATGCACCTAAATTTATATGCTATGCAATTAATATTTTTTCAAGGTTAAAATTAACCCTTAATTTTCTATGCAATAAATAAATGACCGGATCGCCAAAATTTAGGTGTCAACAATTTCATTTACCCTTCTCACAGTCGGCACTCTCAAAACCTATGTTAGAATATAAGGATAAAATAGTCTTTAGGAACTTTAGAGTTCATTTTATGTATATATAAAACATTATTGAATAATAAAAAGTACTTTTCTCTCACATGGTATTAGAGCTAGGGGTGTGTATGGTCCGGGCGAGCGGTTCCCGACCTAGAACCGGAAACCGCCCGCTAAGGACCGATTCCGAAAAATTGGAACCGGGATCCACCCATTTGTTGCATGGATCCACCCGGAATGGACCGCCGGTCCAGTCCGGTTCCCGGATGGATCCATGGAACCGATCTTGTCGCGAAACAATTTTGGTTTTCAACATAAAACGACTATGTGACATCAAAGCAAGCCAAAGAAAGAAAAACCAAATGTAAGTACGTGGAACAAAGATTCATTTGTTGCAACTATAAATGTATCTCGTAGATAAAAAAAACGCGAACAGATGGAATGCAACATTGTCCCATTTCTTGCTTGCAAGTAATCACAGATGGCTAAATTTTCTTTGACCAAAGGTAAAGGTTCCCAATTGTCATGCTTCCTTGTTTGTTTTGTCCATTAGGGTTGTTTTGCCTACACCACTAACGCCTACTAGTGCTGTTAGCACACCTGGCCTAAAAGCACCACTAACATCTCTCGCACTGGAGACAATCTTCTTCAACTCCTTGTTTCTTCATTTCCCGGCATACAACGCATGTGTAACTTCCACAGCTAGGGTTTGTTTTAGTAATTTTTTTTAATATTAAAAATTAATCGGTCCGATCCCTGTGGGCGAGCGAGCGGATCTGCCCATGGAACCGGGAACCGGACCAGTTCCCTCAAGAACCGCCGGTTCCGAGCGGTTCCGATCTAGTTCCGGGTGGTCCGGGTGGATCCCGATTCTTTTGCACACCCCTAATTAGAGCCTAGGGCTTAACCCTAGACGGCTAAACAGTAACTCAACGGAATAGTCAACCACTTGCCAAAACAGTTAGCATCGCGGCTAGTCTCTGTCGTGTGTCCCTTTTCCTCACACCTTCTCACACACGACTCTTCCTCACAAAAGCTCTCTCTCTCTCTCTCTCTCTCTCTCTCTCTCTCTCTCTCTCTCTCGTGTGCGCCTCGCACGTGGCTCGCCCAACTTGTGAGAAACCCTCGTGCAACTCCCCAGCTCACATGGCTCTCTTGTGTGGCTCCTCAACGTTCAACTCGCAAGACACCCTTGCACGGCTCCCTAGCGCAACTCTTATGGCTCGCTAGTCGCTGATTTTGGTTGCTAGAATGGTCACTTCCAACGTTGATTTTTTGGGTTGCTGAATTTTGTTCGCTAGAATGCTGGGTCCAGCGTTGATTTTTTGGGTCCCCAATTTTCAATTGCCGGTGGCTGGTTGTTGATTTTTGTTGTCTCAAAGCGGCTGATTCTTAGTGAGGCTAGGTTGCTTTGTCTCTGAGTTGCTGATTCTTAGTGAGGTCAGGTCGCTTCACAAGGATATCTTTGGGTATATGAGTTGCTAATCGACATATTTGTTGATGTTTGTGGGTCATTGAGACTCTTTTATATGGTGATATATTATCAATTTTGTTGAGTTATTGATTTGTTGGGGCTGAGTTATCTAAAAGAAGCTATTGTGAGATTTTCTTGTTGTTGTGGGAGAATAGGTGATACTTCAAGGGGTAAAAGATAGAACAATCCCGAGAAAAATCGTTATGTGATAACTGAGGTTATTTCCTCATCTAATAGAATTACTAATAAGAAGCTTGCAGGCAATTCTAACTTCCATCAATGGAGGAAAATTGTAAAGCTTACTTTGACAGGCAAGAATCAGCATAGACACTTAACTGAGTCTAAACCCAAAGACGATGAAACGTGAGACTTTATTGATGCATGTATTCTTGGTTAGATGTTAAACTCTATGAAGAGTAATGCAGTTGATTTAGTAACACATATTGACACGGTCAAAGAACTATAAGAGAATTTGGATGTGTTATATTCTGGTCAAAATAACCTGTCGCGGATTTATGAATTATCGCAAAAGTTTAATCAATTTAAAAGGAATGGATGCTTTATCACATAGTACTTTGTTGATTTTAAGAGGATGTATGAGGAGTTGAATGTTGTTCTCCCTATTTCAACTAATGTTTAGCAAATGCAACTTCGAAGAGAACAATTGGCTATAATGGGATTTTTAGGAGGTCTAGGCCCCGAATATGAAACAGTTAGGTCTCAGATTCTTAGAGAAGAAACCATGGCGTCACTCACCAATATATTAGCTCAGGTTCTCCGAGTATCTCGTGAGTTTTCTCAGGGTATATCTATGGTAGATAGTTCAGCTCTTGTGTCCCAGTATAAAATTGGCAATGGTATTGGGAGTGATGGAGGAAGCGTGGAGGATATGGTGGCCATGGTGGCCAAGGCGCAGGAACAAGGAGAGGCCAAAGTCAACAAAATAATAATGGACAATCTTATGTGTCTTCCGATACCTTAAGGGCCACACGGACATGTCATTATTGTGGCAAACTTGGTCATATTAAGAAATTTTGCTCTAAATTACATGGAAGACTAGGGCAATAGCAACAGTTTGCAAATATTGCATCCGATACTGACTTTTCTCCACAGTCTCCTGAAGGCAAAGTAGTTGTTATGTCTGAGGAGGAATTTGCTCGATATAACCAGTTTCAGATTTCACAGCCTACTTCTTTCACTGCTACTTTGGTTCAAATAGGTAATGCTAATACATGTCTTTTAGCTGCTTCTCGTCCTTGGGCCATTGATTTAGGGCCTTATAATCACATGTCAGGCCTTTTAGGTATATTTTCCTCTCTTACTCCATTTTCATCCACCGTTACCTTACCCGATGGATCATCTACACATGTTAAGGGGGTTAGCACTGTTCACCCAATTCCTTCATTGCCATTGTCCTCAGTGCTTTATCTTTCACAATTTCCAGTTAACCTCATGTCAGTCAGAAAATTAACCACAAACTTTCAATGTTTAGTGACATTTCACCCTGATTATTGTATTTTTCAGGATCTAACTACAAAGCGGACGATTGGTAAAGGACATGAGGCTAGGGGGGTTGTATGTGCTTGAAGACGCTCCATCAATTGGTTGCCCCAATGTTACATCACTACATTAGATTTATTATCATCTAGGTCATCCTTCTTTACATAGTCTTTAGAAGTTAGATTCTAACTTTTAGTCTCTTTCTAGTTTAGAATGTGAGTCATGCCAACTTGGCAAATTACATCGCATCAGCTATCTGCCTTGAGTCATTAAATGAGCAGCGTCTCATTTTCTATTAGTTCATTCAAATATTTAGGGTCCTTGTCATGTGGTTTACAATTTGGACTTCCAATGTTTTGTTACTTTCGTTGATGACTACTCAAGAGTTACTTAGTCATATTTAATGAAGAATCGTTCAAAATTATTTTCTATATTTCATGCATTTATATCTAAAATTCATACTAAATTTGGTGTGCATGTTAAAGTTTTGCATTCTGATAACACTAAGGAGTACTTTTCCGCACCATTCTCTGCTTTTATGACTAAGCATGGTGTGATCCATGAATCTTCTTGTCCTAATACACCACAACAAAATGGTGTTACTGAAAGTAAGAATCGATATTTGTTGGAAGTTACTAGATTTATGTTATTTGAGATGAAGGTTCCTAAAATCTTTTGGTCTGATGTTGTTTTGACTGCATGTTATCTTATTAATCGCATGCCTTCTTCTATTTTGCGAGGTGGCATTCCATTTTCTACTTTGTTTCCAAATAAGCCATTATTTGTCTTACCACCCCAAATTTTTGTTTATGTTTATTTTGTTCGTGATCATTGACCTGGAGTATCAAAACTTGATCCAAAGGCCATCAAGTGTGTGTTTATGGGTTATTTTTATACTTAAAGGGGATATCATTGTTATTCTCCATCATTAAGAAAATACTTTGTAACTGCCGATGTCTTAGTCTTTGAATCCACTCCTTATCATGATGTTTCAATTACTATGTCTGAATTGGATGAAGACTTATATGTGACCACTATTCGATCAACTACTTCAATTGTTTCACCAATATCTCCACAAGAACCACCTCCTCTCCAGGTTTATACTCGATGTCCTCAAGTAGCTATTGCTTCCCCCTTCCTTATGTCACTACTACATCATTTTCTACTCCATATCCGCCATTAGACCCTTCTCCTATATCTAATCTTGATCTTCCTATTGCTCATCAAAAAGGTACACGTGCCTATACTCAACATTCTATTACAAATTTTATCTCTTACTCTTTTATGTCTCATTCTTTTCAATCATTTTTATCTACTGTTGAACAACATCCTATCCTTAAGTCTATAGCTGAAGCATTACAAAGTTCTAACTGGAGGATAGTAATGGAAGAAGAATTAAAGGCTCTTGAAATGAATCAAACTTGGGATTTGGTACCTCTTCCTTTAGGCAACACTGCTATTGGTTGTCAATGGGTGTATGCTGTGAAGGTCAATCCTGATGATTCTCTTGCTTGTTTAAGAGCAAGACTTGTTGCCAAAATGTATGCTTGGGTGTATAGGGTTGACTATTTGGACACATTTTCCCCTGTCGCCAAACTTACTTCTATTCGAATTTTGATCTCTCTTGCTACCACAAATAACTGGCCCTTATTTCAACTTGATGTAAGAATGCTTTCTTGCATGGTATTCTTAATGAGGAAGTTTAGATGGAGTAACCTCCAGGGTTTGTTGCTCAGGGGAAGTCTGGGGGGCTGGTTTGCAAACTAAAAAAATCTTTATATGGTTTGAAGTAATCTCTATGGGCGTGGTTTGGAAGATTTTATGAGGATATACTTTATTTTGGGGATAAGTACACATCAGTGCCAAAAGTTGTGTACGGCGCTCACTTTCATGCCAAAAGTTTCTGTCGGATCACTTAAGTACCAAAAATTTTGAAAAACGATCATTTCAGTGCCAACTCATATGAAATTGGCCGGAAATCCGACGTGGCACTTTTTTATTAATTTTTTAAGCCGACGTGGCTCATCGAAGAGTTGAGTCAGCATCCAAACACCAAAACGATGCCGTTTGACATCTTTCCCCAAACTTCGAAACCCTAATCCCCAAATTGAGAGAGAGAGAGAGAGAGAGAGAGAGAGAGAGAGAGAGAGAAGGCTTGTCTTCGTCTTCTTCTTCCTCGAAGACCCACACCAGCAACAGCACCAGCACGGCACCAGCAGCAGCACCGATAGCGCACCAGCATCGACACCAGCAATGCACCAGCAGCAACAGTGCACCATCGGCACCTTCGACCCATCTTCTTCCTCCTCCTCCTCCGCCCTCACCTCTGATTTTTCCTGCCACTTATTACTTGAGCAACAATCTCAGTCTCTCCTCGCTCACCTGGTCGAGCAACTACAATGGTAGCCGAGCGACGGTGGCTGAGTGACGACGGGCGAACGACGGTGGCTAAGCGGCGAAAACCCTAATTTCAATCCCCATGTGAGCTAAACGGCGTCGTTTACGTGAGGGTGTCCACGTATAACAGCAAAACAACATCGTTTCTTGAGAAGGATGGAAAACAACGTCGTTTTAAAGCCACTGCAATTTTTTTTTAAATATAAAAGCCACGTAATTAATCTGGTCGGAATCTTTCGCCGGTGGCACCAAAGTGATCGTTTTTTCTCCGATTTGGCACTTAAGTGATCCGACGGAAACTTTTGGCACCAAAGTGAGCGTCGTACACAAGTTTTGGCACTAATAGTGTACTTATCCCCTTTATTTTGGAATGTCGAGATGTGAAAATGATCACTCTTTCTTTTATAAACATTTAGGGGGAGGCAAACTATACTTGACTATATATGTTGATGATATTATCATCATGGGAGATGACTTGGTTGGTATAGATGAGCTAAAGGCCTATCTTCAGGACGAGTTTTAGACTAAAGACTTAGGAAAATTGAAGCATTTCTTGGGAATTGAAGTTGCACAATCAAAGAAAAGTATTATTTTGTCACAACAAAAATATATGTCTTGGATTTGCTTACTGAGACAAGTATGTTGGGATCAAAGCCTCTTGATTCACCTATGGAATAAGGGGCTAAACCGATCATTGAGGAAGGGGAGATCTTTAATAATCCTGAGAGATATAAAAGACTAATAGGTAAGTTGAATTATCTTACGGTTAGTCGTCCATATATTATATTTTCACTTAGTGTGGTAAGCAAGTTCATTTCTTCCCCCAAACTTCTCATTAGGACACAGTTATTCATATATTGTAGTACTTGAAGAAGACACCAATGAAGGAATTGTTTACCAGAACCATAGTCATAGCAAAGTTGAAGGCTTTTTATGCTGATTGGGTAAGGTCTCCAAATGATAGGAGGTCAATCACAAGCTATTGTACCTTGGTTGGAGGGAATCTGGTATCATGGAAGAGTAAAAAATAGGGTGTTGTTGCTCGCTCCAGTACTAAGTCAGAATATAGAGCCATGGCACAAGTGACGTGTGAATTACTGTGAATTCAATAGTTATTGACTGAGTTAGGTTTCAAAACTTCAATACCTATGACTCTATGGTGTGATAATAAAGTTGTAGTGCATATAGTTTCCAATCCTATGTTTCATGATAGAACAAAACACATTGAGATTGATTGTCATTTTATTCGAGAGAAGTTGCAGAGTGAATTGATTCTTCCTAGTCATATTTGAACTGGTGAACAACTTTGCAAATATTTTTATTAAACCTTTGTGGAATGGGAAGATAGATTATATTTATAACAAGCTGGCCATGATTAATATCTATGCTCTAGCTTGAGAAGCAGCGTTGAATATAAGGGTAAAATAATCTTTAGGAACTTTAGGGTTTATTTTATGTATATATAGAACAATATTGAATAATAAAAAGTATTTTTCCTCACAACCTACATTTTATATCTCTCCAACCTAAAAAGACCTATTTGCCCTTGTGCACATCGACAAAGTGAAATCCAACATTGAGGATGGGGAAATTTGATTGAAAAAAAAAATGACAATAGATTTTCAAATGTAAAGAGAATATTTGACATACCGAATAAAATTAAGGATGCTTTTGGTAATTTTGCCTTTTTTTTTTTTTTTTATGTATGGCAAAACCTTGAACTATTTTATTCTTCCATGCCTAAAAATACATATATTCTTAATCGATTTTAACTGGACTAACACAATTCTTCATGCTGTGGAAAGCTCGTCCTTGAGTTTCACAAAAATTACTTTGAATTCGAATAATATCATGACTTTGTTGAGGTTATCAAGACTAATGGTCCATAATAAAAGATGTGACATCTCATGATGAGGAGTCAAATTGGAGCAAGTTGGATATTGTCGAAAGCCCTTGATGGATACTATCCAATTACACCATCTTATCTATTGTTCGATGAGGTTTGGCCTCAATTCATAAGTTGGTCAAATTTTGGTCAATCCTAAAAAACATTGTTCAAAATTGAGGTGTCTCATAAACTCAAATTTAAAACGTTATGTGATGAACAAATTCATGATTGCAAAAGGGAACGACCTTTCTTTTTTCTATGTTGACATCGTTCATTTTTACTATTTCAAAAAGACATTGCAAATATATTTTTTAAAAAATTGTTGGATACTCGATATAAATGTGATATGCGAAGGAGAGAGATGATGAGATTAATTTTATTAAAAAAATCAGGTTGCTTATAATTAAAAATATCGAAGCAAATTTTGTGATTGAAATGTACACTCAAAAAGGTGTGGAAACGGCATCAACTATCATATAACTAAAGACGACCTTCTACTTTTTTAGAAAAAGAATCAATTAATGGAAAAATGCATACATTAAAAATTCTAATTACGTGTATATTGACATTTTCATTTATAACGTTTGAACCATTTTATCTTATAACTTCCATTCCAAAAAATTTTAAATCTTAAAATGTTTTTCTCTTTCGTTATACGTGTAGAATTTCTTCAATATTGTTCGATTTTTTCCAGTGATTAGTAATTCAAGTGTTTCACAAATCACAAATTGGCAAAAATTTTCAAAATGTCCTTGTGTGTGCGTGCACCCAAGGCATATACACTTTTGTGAGTGATTATAATTACCTTACAAGAAATGAAAGCGCACCATTTCATTTAGGTTAGGCTGCTGGGGCCACCTATGTATTAGGGCGGATGAGGACCCCAAAATGCAAACTGAAGGAAGGGACTGATTAGGGATTGGGGATTGGGGGAGGCTTTGGCTTCATCGGAAAACAATCACAAGGTGCTAAAGACTTTTATTACAAAGTCTTCTCTACTTGTCTTGCTGTAAGTAGAAAAGCTGCCGTGGAAAGATAAGGACCGATTCGAGATCGTGCAGTTTGCTGTTCCTTTGCGTGATCCACGAGATAGGATGGAGGACCGGATGGGAGTTGTCCTACCCCGATCTGCTTTTGACTTCCTTTGCGTAAACCCGGGACGCGCTGTGTATATCCACCTCTTTTCGCTTATGCCGTCGCGGGATCCGCCATTTTTAACACCGGTGGCATTTGGCTGATTTTGGATCCCTCTCCCTAATATGATCTACATAGACCTAGAAGCTTTTTCTTACTCTGGGGATTTTTTGAGTGACCGGAGCGTTAGTCCTAGTAATGAGATATGCAATTTTTTTTCTAGTTCGGCATAATAATGGCATATTCTGATATTTCAATTATTTATCTCAATATAATTACAACATATGATATATGTAAAAGAGGGCTTTACAGCAACCAGTCCTTTCAGGTTTTTCCTACACGCTTCAAGAGAGGAGGTTGACCGTTGAGAACTCTGGGAATGCTTTCGGACTTTCGAAAGAAATCCAGAACCCAAAAGGAAGTGTCACAATTTAGAGAGTATTTCAAATCACAAAAGAGAGAGGAGAATTCACCACAGAGACAATGAGGGGGGAGGATGCCTATTCATAGGCAACTTTTATGGACAGCTCACCCTGAGCCGGATAGGCCCCTTCCCAGCTCATGAACAACTTTGGCCAACTAACCGAAGATGAATTCCTTCAATCTGGCTCAAGGTGAGTCGCAGTAACTTTGGCGACTCTATTTAATTTATTCTTTTCAATCTTTCAAGTTTTCTTTAGAAGTCCATAACTTTCTAGGTATACGATTCGCATCACTCTCACGAGTTGGAAAGCTTGCTATCTCTAGTTTTCGAATATGCACTCAAATCACACTTTTGACATCATGATTTTTGAGTTAGGGCTTGGGCTGTATTTTGATGACTTGGGTGACCAAACTCTAATCGGTTTGGCCATAAAAAAAATTTAAGATGGAGTCGTAGTGTGTTAATAATAGATATGGCCATCCCGGTCCTAGTACGCTTAGAGTTAATTCTCTCTCTCTCTCTCTCTTTAGCTATGGCAGATTTCTGAAGGTGTTAAAAGCAGCCCGCTTTTTATCCTTTTATTCCTATTACTATTTTCGCGCTCTATTCTAAGAAAGAACCGAACTTTGACTCATGAATTTGGTTTAAACCTTACGGACCCAATTCTTCATGCGTTGGAAGCTTGTGACTTCAATTTTGAAGATCACTTTGAATTCACAATATATCTTCAATTTTGAAGATCACTTTGAATTCACAATATACCATGAGTTTGCTCATGTCATCATGAATGGATGATCCATAACAAAATATGCGATAACTCATGATATGGGAGTCAGATTGGGGCAAATTGGAGATTGTTGGAAAGGTCTTAACAAATATCACCCAATTACAACATCTAATTGAGTCTTCTACGAGTTTTGTCTCAGGCTAAAGTTGCTCAAATTTTGGTCAATCCTGAAAAATCTTGGTCAAAATTGAGGTGTTTACAAACTCAATTCAACAACTGTATGTGTTCAGAAAATTAATGAACTCATGATTGCAAGAAGGTTCTTTTATGTTAAAATATTGTTTTACTTGGAAATAAAGACATCATTCAACTTTACCAATTTAAACTAACGCTGAAGATAAGTTAACTTTGTTTTTTTTTTTTTTTGGGAAACTCAGTACAAATATAGTATGTGAAAGAGAGAGATGAAAAGATTAATTTTGTTGAGAGAGGACTAATATATATATATGGAGGCAAATCTTGTGATGGAATGGTAATTTGGTAGGCTAACATAAATAGACTCAGGAAATAGCACCACTCCTTGCATAAAGTAAAGAGAACCTCCTAGGGGACATAATCAATTAATGCCAAAATGCGTACATTAGTAATTCCATTCCATACATACATTTGATAATTTCAAGTTTAGCATTTTAATCTTTTTTATCTTCTAACATTACAAAAATTATATAATCTTCGAATGTTTTTCTCTTTCCATGTTGTGTCCCACTTCTTCATATTGTTAATTTTTTTTCTCTTTTTTAATAATTCAAGTGTTTTGCAATATCGGAATCATGCCAAAAAAAAAATTAACAATGTCAATTTTTGCATACATACAAAGCGTGTGCATATTTTTGAGTGGTTATGATTATTTTACATGAGCAAAAGCATCCTATTTCATGGATGTAAGGTGCCAGGCAGCACAACCTTACATGAGTACATGTCGTTGAGAAAGCGCCGAGGCTTATGTGGCGATGCTTTGAGCAGCCGCGGGGATGCTTCATCGCTCCTTTTCACAATGGAATGTGGACATCATCGTTGTAGCGGAAGTCGCATTGGCAAGATGGGTCTGCATGCTACCATGGAGTCTACTAACGTGTTTGATATCTCCGGCAGTGCATGAGCAGTTGCGGTTTGTGTTCTTCGGATTTCCGAGCAAGAACAAGGAAAATATAGAAGAAGAACAAGAACAAGAA
Source organism: Eucalyptus tenuipes (assembly GCA_014182365.1). Taxonomy (NCBI): domain Eukaryota; kingdom Viridiplantae; phylum Streptophyta; class Magnoliopsida; order Myrtales; family Myrtaceae; genus Eucalyptus; species Eucalyptus tenuipes. The sequence goes on along the minus strand of CM024547.1, from coordinate 29,037,160 downwards.
AAAGGAAAAGCACACAGCAGCAGCAACCTCTCGGTCGCGCCTTCGTGCAGGCAATCAGATGCTTCGGAGGTAAAAAAGATGTTCCTCTCTACTCTCCCTCATGTTCTCCTTCAACCGTCACATTTAACTGATGCAATTACACACAGACAACCTGCATTTTCCAAATGGCAAAAATTTCCCTCTAATTATGGAAGGAAAGTCTCCCAACCAAACCTCTGGTTGGTGGTGCTCGTACTTCAACTTCAGGCCAAATAGAGAAACTTAAGAAGGGTCGTTTGCACTATTGTTATTTTTCCATAAGGAAATGTTATCAGACTTACGATTGACATTGTTTTCTACCGGAGAAATATAACATGAATTCAGTATATGTTGGCCACCATCATACCAATTGAATGTGGAGCTTTCAACGCTTTATGAAAACGTCTTTCATCACATAAAGTCAAGAAATGTAGTTTATTAGAAACTGGATTATTACACAGATATAGAAAGGCACAAATTTGTCCGCTCGCAGCATTTCCTACAGATTGTTTTATTACTGTATGTGACATCTGTAGTGCAGGAAAGGTTCACGACAACCAGTTTTAACACAACCAGTTTTAATCTCCATTAAAGAGAGAATATGGATACTCACTGAGAAATAAGCATTTGCAACTTACTTGTGTCCATCCTTCAAACCTCGGACTCTTCATTTACTACAGCCATTTTTTCTTCCTTCTCATCCTGTGCGTCAAGAATGGTGTAATCATTGACAGGCCTGAACATACGAAGCGTGACCACATAGATCGTTAGATTCGCACCCTCCTCTGCCACCTTGCTCACCCACTCGTACTTAGGTGCAATGAGGCTCCTGAATAACAGTGCTATTGAAAGAATAAAGTGGAAAAGATGAATTTCTATATATTTCAGTGTGTATAATACTGATAATACAAGAGCCTTTTATAGGATGTTCTAGGCAACTATCTAAAGTAATAAAATATTACAATATCATAATCAAATCAATTATAATCGATCTGAAATCAATTATAATCAATCAGGAAAATAAATATCTCTAACATCCTAAGATAAAGATATCTCTAACATCCCCCCTCAAACTCAAGGTGAGATAGAAGAGGTCAACTAGAGTTTGGAAAAAAGATCTTTAAAACGCCCAGGTGGATGTGCCTTCATGAAAACATCAGCCGTCTGATCAATTGAGGAGGTGGGAACAAGATGAACATCGCCATGAAGCACATGAGAGCATATGAAATGACAATCTATTTTAATACGTTTGGTACACTCATGAAAAACATCATTATGAGCTATTTGGATGGCACTTCGATTATCACAATGAATGATCGTTCCACCATTATGACGACCTCACATGTCTTCTAGCAACCACCGCAACCATAATAATTCCGAAGTTGTATCGGCAAGGGCACGATATTCCGCTTCCGTCCTCGATCTAGTGATAGTAGTCTGTTTGTTACTCCGCCAGGAAATAAGGGACTTCCCTAAGAAAAAACAATAGCCTATAGTAGAGCGACGATCAAGAGGATCATCAGCCCAATCAGCATCAAAATAAGCTGTTAACTCTAAGGATGAGTTAGCATAAAAGTGAAGACCATGAAATAAGGTACCCTTGATATAGCGAAGAATCCGAAGAACAGCAACAAAGTGAGTTGTTTGTGGCGCAGTCATGAATTGACTCACAATGTGAACAGCATAAGCGATGTCAGGGCGGGTAACCGTGAGATAAACTAGATTGCCAACAAACTGTTGATAAAGTGTAGGGTTTGGAAGAGGAGTCCCATCTTTTTCATCAAATTTGGCATTATTCTCAATGGGAGTGGTAGCAATCTTGTTATCAGTAAGTCCAACTCGAGAAAGAAGATTAGTGGGATATTTCGCTTGAGAAAGATAATAGCCAGAGGAATCTAAAGCAACCTTCAATCCTAGAAAATAACTAAGCCGTCCAAGATCTTTCATTTCAAACTGTTGACTCAAATACAGCTGTAGTTTTGTAATGCCTTCGTGATCATCGCTAGTAATAACCATGTCATCCACATATAACAATAGCAGAATACTCCCACGAGATGTTCGTTGAACAAATAGAGCGTTATTATAGGGACTATATACAAATCCAAGGCATTCCATAGTAGAACTAAACTTGGAATACCATGCACGAGGAGCCTATTTTAGTCCATATAATGCTCGACATAGACGACACACTTTACCAAGAGTATGAGTATATCCAGGAGGTGGCTCCATATATACTTCTTTAGTGAGATCTCCATTAAGGAATGCATTTTTGACATCCATTTTAAATACATGCCATCTCTTAATAGCAGCGACGGCAAGAAGGCTACGAACAGAAGTAAGACGTGCAACTAGAGCAAACATCTCATCATAATCAATGCCATACTCCTGAGTAAAACCTTTTGCTACTAGTCAAGCTTTATAACATTCCACTGTACCATCTGCCTTAGTTTTGATTTTGTACACCCATTTACAACCTATAGTCGACTTGTTAGGAGGCAAATCAACCAAATCCCATATATGATAGTGTTCTAATGCTTGCAACTCATCTGCCATTGCTTGCTGCCAAAGAGGATTAGTAAGAGCTTCTCTATATGTGCGAGGCTCGTGAAAAGAGGCAAATGTGGAATAACGGTGAAAATCACGAAGCCAAACAGAAGGTTGACTTACACGGGTGGAGCGACAAACAGAAGAAGAAGGAACTTCCAAAGGTGGATCCGCGGATGGCACAGACATATCAAGAGCTACTGAAGTGGGATTTCCAGAGATAACTGCATCAAGATTTGGAGAGGACAATTCAAAAGAGGAAGATGTAGGAGTGTCATCTTCAGGGAACAGCTCGACAGAATGATTTGTGAAGAAACGAACATTTGGAACAGTAGGAGAAGATGAGAAAGAATGTAAAGATGAGAACATTTTATGTTCCTAGAAGGAAATATGGTGAGACACACGAAGTCAATTGGAAATAGGGTCCCAACATCTATACCCTTTATGCTCAATACCATAGCCAAGGAAACAACATAGACGAGCATGAGGTTCTAACTTCGTGCATTCATTTGGAAGAAGATGCACAAAACTTGCACTACCGAAAACTCGAAGTAGACTGTAATTAGGAATACTATCATACAAGCGCTCATACGGAGAAATGTTACCTATAATAGGTGACAGAATACGATTAATAGTGTAGATAGCAATATGACAGGCCTCCCCCCAAAATTTTTCTGGACAAGATACTGAGATTAGAAGAGTGTGTACGATATCTAAGATATGTCTGTGTTTACGCTATGCTCGACCATTTTGTTGAGAAGTTCCTGGACAAGAACGATGAATAATAGTACCGTTCTGAGAAAGAATTTTAAGAAAGTCTCTGTTCTTATATTCCATGGCATTATCAGTACGAAAAACCTTGATATCTCGAGAAAATTGTGTTTTGATCATGGCAACAAAATTGTCACAGATATTGGTAAATTCAAATCGATTTTTCATGAGATAAAGCCATGTATAACATGAATAGTCATCAACAAAAATCACAAAATAACGAGAGCCTCCCATAGTGGGAGTAACAGATGGTCCCCAAATATCCAAATGAATTAGATCAAAGGGAGCATAAAAGATAGTTTCACTAATATTGAATGGTAAAGCATGATGTTTTCCTAACTTACAAGATAGACAATCAAAGGTTTTATTGTCAACAGAACCTAGATGAGCACTTGAAAGCAAATGACTTAAACGAGAAAAAGAAGGATGACCTAAACGAGAATGCCAAGTTTCAGATGACACTGTGGCAGCACAACCAGTGAAGGAGTTAGGAAGCTTTAAGGAAACAAGCTCAAACAACCGTCCCACTTTACGGCCTGTCCCGTCCGTGGATCCTGCACACGACAACCATTCGAAGAGAAATGAATATCAAAACCAAGCTCACATAGCTGACCGACAGATATCAAGTTTAAAGAGAGGTTGGGAACCATAAAAGTATCGGGTAAGGACAAGGTGGGCATCGAAACGTTCCCTATATGACTAACTATCATCTGAGAGTTGTCAACTGTATGAATAATAGGTGTTTGTGAATTATATGATTTTGACTTAAATAAATTGGAATGGGAAGTCATGTGATTACAACAAGCAGAATCAAAGAACCATGAATCAAGAGTATCTAGAGTGACCAACAAAGCAGAAGGACTAGAAGTACCAGTTTCTTAAAGAATGGAACGAACTGTGGATCGAAGATCATCTAAAGATAGCGTAACAAACAAACTGTTAAAAGAATCCTCTATGACAGAAGCAGGCAGCTGAACCTCTAAAACGGGATCGATTGTTTGTTCATGTAGGTTGCTTGGATTGTAATTGATAACAGTTTGATGCCCGATGACCAGGTCGACGACAATGCGTATAATAAGGTTTGCGCCATGAGGATGAGCCAAAAGTAGCAAGCACTGCATCTGTAGGAGTGGAAACGAGTGGAGTAGCACGTTGTGCCTTTAAAGTCGCAAGGCAAGTTTCCTCAATTAATAACTCTGAAACAACTACCTCAAGATGAGGTAAAGGAGCCCGATGCAAAAGTGAGGCACGCACAGGTTCATACTCATCATTTAGAGCCATCAGAAATTGCATAACCCGCATACGATCACAATATTCAGCAAACTTACAAGCGTCAATAGTCGAATCCCATGTTGGTTCAAATAAAGCGAGCTGGTCCCATATAGCATGCATTGAAGAAAGAAAGTCATTAATAGACTGACCTGTCTCTTGACGCATGCGATGTAAGTTCCCTAACATTTGATATTGATGAGCAATGTCTGATGTGGAATAACGACCAGCAAGAAGATCCCATGCTTCCTTTGCTGTATTTAGACGACCGAACTGAAGTTTAATAGATGGAATCGAAGTATTTCAAAACCACGTAAGTATCTAGTGATTCTTGCTGTCCCACTCCTCCAATCGTTCAGCAAATTTATCATCATCCTCTTCGACAGCTTGACAAGGCTCGCGAAGACTTCTAGTGACATAACACCAAAGCTTACATCCCCTTAGAAAACTGGACATTTCTTGAGCCCATAGAATATAATTTGATCCATTTAGGATGGTCTGAATGGGCATTGAGACTTCTAACTTGTCCATGATAGGTGATATATTAGTAAACTCAATGGATTCTTTAATGAATTTGAGAAAAAATGCTACTTGTAGAGCTGATATGAAGAAAATAAGGCTGAAAATAGACTAAAAACATTGAAATACCTCAAGAACTAGATCGGAAAACGCCAAGAACCAGTCGGAAAATGGCCGAACCGATCGGAAAATCCTGAGAACCGATCGGAATCTGACTGAACCGGCCGGAAAATGCTGCAAACCGGTCGAAATATGGCTGAATCGGCCGGAAAACGTTGAGAACCGATCGGGAAACCCTGAGAAACGGTCGGAATCTGACTGAACCGGCTGAAAAACACTACGAACCGATCGGAATCTAGCTGACCCGGTCGAAAACACCTGAGAACCGGTTAGAAACTAGACAAACCAGTCAGAAAAAGGAGCTAACCGGTCGGAAAATGGCAAAACCGACCGGAAAATGCTGCAAACCAGTCGGGTCAACGCCGGTCAACGGCTGTTGGCGATGAGTCAACGGCTATCGGCGACGAAGATGACGTGAGCTGACGTCACTGATTATCACAGACATTGCACGTGCAATAATGACGTCATCGATGACGTCACTGATGCACGCATAAGTCACGTGCGAGCTGTGGCACGTGTACCTCACGTGCGCAGAGGGTTGACCGGCGCTTGAGGGCGCGTGGCTCACTTTCCGGCGTCATGGCACGTGGATCTCACGCACAGAGGCTTTGGGTGGCGTGTGAGGGCGCGTGGCTCACTTTTCGGCGACATTCTTTGCTGTTCTGGACTCGTGGGAGAGTGTAGAACCTGTCTACAATGGTTGTTGGTTGAAAATTCTAAGAATTGTCTTCAAAAGTTTCACCTGCAGTCGACGGCGTCGGCGGTCGTCGGAAGTCTTGTAGCACGACGGAGCGTGGTGGCACGTGTGACTTCTCTCCGTGATAGATGATGAATTTTCAAGGTGCTGCGACAATGGTGACCACCTTCTCAAACAAAACCTCGCTCTAATACCATGAAAGAATAGAGTGGAAAAGATGAATTTCTGTATATTTCAGTGTGTATAATACTGATAATACAAGAGCCTATTTATTGGCTGTTCTAGGCAACTATCTAAAGTAATAAAATATTACAATATCATAATCAAATCAATTATAATCAATATAAAATCAATTATAATCAATCAAGAAAATAAATATATCTAACTTCCTAAGATAAAGATATCTCTAACAGCTACCATCGGCACGACATAAAAATAACCGATTGCCAAGGCATAGACCAAGGCAAACTTTTTAATCTTCGCCAATCTCTTTGCCGTCTTCTCGTCAGTCTTTGCAGCCTCCTTCAGCAACCAAATAGACCTCCCCGCGGTAACAAGGATGGTGCACGTGCAGATCATGTCCAGCAAAGCTAGCACGAAAGCCAGCACCAACCCCACGCCGGGCCAAGTGGCTTTCATCATGACGCAAAAGGGGAAGCTAGATTGGACAGAACCTGAAGCGTGATGGGGACGATCCATACCTTGGCCTCCTTTTCTGGCAAGAATTGCTTGAAGAACAAGAACCCGATTATGATCAATGCCGTGATGATAAGTGAAGACCTGACTCGAGCAACTTCGGACGAGATTTCCCAACCGTGAGGTAACCCAGAAATTTTAACGAAGTACATATCCAGCCCGGCACAGATGAGACTCAGTGTTTTCGCAGTAATTAGTCCGGTGAGCAAGTGATGGACCCGATTCGTGGATTCCTTGTTGCAACGGCAGTAATAGGCCCAGAGAACTAAGAGGAAGAAGTAAGCAAGAGAGAACTGGAAGAAGAGTGGAATTAGTGTCGATTGTCCATGCGAGAGGTAATTCTTGGAGAGCCAAATCGAGATTGTACAATTCAGCGTGGACATTCATGGATACGCGGACCTCCGGATTGCAGTTGGCACTTGGCAAAGTACAGGGATTAGTATTTACTGGGATAAGTAACGGGATAGGTTCTATTAAAGTAGCTGTTTGGTGGAGGAGACAGGTCGCGGAAGTCGAAGAGATCGACGGCGTAGAGGGAATCGAGGATGCAGAAGATAGGGTTTTGTTGGAATTCGTGGAGGACTTGGAAGTGAGAGAAGGATAAAGCCCAAACGAGAAAAATCCGTTCGACGGAGTAATGAAATGACGGAGACATCAGAAGCGGAGATCGGACGAGGATCGGACGAGGATCGGAAGTTAGGCTTAGAGTCCTGATGTCGGCATTGGAGTGGGAAATGAGAGAGATGAGGAGGAGTAGAGCGTAATACAACTTCGCCATTTTTTTGGAGATCCTGAACGTTGTCGTGGATGGGAGCGAGGCGGGGCGATCCTCGGACGACTTTAAAAGAGTCGACTTCAGGGACAATGGCTGGCGTCGAAAGCAATGCAATGCAAAAGCTGGGGGTGTGAATCACAATGTGATGAGGCAAGGTGACGAAGACATGCGCCTATAAAGTACAAATATGACCAGGCAAGAGATGATTCTGCAGAGGAAAGAGGGCAAATGGCGAGAGGACAAAACCCGTGGGGGTAGCTACATTCTTATAAAGAGATTTGCAAGGTGACAAAGACATGCGCCTCATAAATTGTCCATCATCTTCCTTATGGGGTAAGTGGATACATGGTACCAAATGTGGAGGCATTTTGATTATGTAGCTTAAAATGAAAGATAGTATGGTGCGGAGTTAGCATGGTATTCTTAAATTGAGACCGACATTAACTTTAGCCATATCTAAGCAAAGTTGTCAATGCAAAGAGCTATACAACGAACTTAGGAGTGGGGAACTGGGTTTGGGATGGTATCAACTAATATGGATAGGTGGGTCAGCAAAAACAATTTTATCGAGTGGTTAGTTTGTATAGATAGACTACCAATAGCAAAATCATATCACTTTGGATGCCGATGGTAGTAATCCATTGTAATTTCTGTTTGGTTGGTCTAGAAAATCAAGATCATCTTTTCTTTCAATACACATGGATTGGAAGCATATGGCATATTATCCTTGCACAATACGAAATCCTTCATTCTTTAGGAGGATGGAATGCTGAACTCCAATGGATGATCAGGCTACCAAAGGCAAGGACTTGGTAGCAAGGCTTCTTAAGGTAACTTTCTTAGCAACCATATACCGCATTTGGATGAAACGTAACCATAGATGTTTCCAAAATAAGTCAAATGATGTCCCTATCATCGTGGCTAAAATTCATGAACTTGTTAGAGGGCGGGCTTCGTATTATAAAAACTTCAAATCTTCCCAAACAAATGTAGTATTAGCTACTATATGGAGACTTCCTTACTCTATTTTTTCACGTTCTTAGCAATCTTTGTAATGCTGAGGAATGCTCCTAAGCTCCTGTACGTCATCATATAAATGATACTTACATTTCAAACCAAAAAAAAAAAAAAAAACAGATTTACCAGGTAAAAGCCCATACCCTCTGAAATGAGACATCGCAGGATAGGAACATCGGTCCTTTCCAAAGATCAAGAAATTCTTCTAGAATAGTAACGAGTGACATTCAAATTTACTCTATAAATCATATCATATACCCTGGTCGCGCTCACACTTTCAAAACCTTACATCTTATATCTTCCCAACCTAAAATGTCTTATTTACCCTCCAGTGAAAGCCAACGTGAGGATGGGGAAATTTGATCAAGGAAACTACAATATGCTTTGAAATGTGATAGAGGACAAAATGGAGGATGCCATACGTAATTTTTCCAAAATATTTTGGATGAATGGCAGGACCTTGAAAAATTCTATGGTCACGCGCATAAAAGAGCATATATTTGTTTATACTAGTAAATTCCATAAGTATTAGTAAGTATAAAAGGCACACTTATTCTTCTTTAATTTAAACCAAACTGACTCGATTGCTCATGCTTTGGAAAGCTTGTGACTTGAGTTTTTAAATCATTTTGAACTCAACAAATATCGCAAGTTTGCTAACATTGTCAAGATTGAGCGGGCTAAATCATGGACCAGATTGAGGCAAATTGGATATCATCGGAAAGTTGTTGAAGAATACTATCCACTTACGTTGGTCAACCTTGAAAAATTTCAAGTCAAAATTGAGTTGTCTACAAATTTAAATTAACAAAATAATGTGTCAACAGAGTAATGAAATCATGATCACTAAAAGGAGCAACCTTTTTTACTTAAATGTAATATATGAAGGAGAGAGACAATGAGATTAATTATATTGAAAGAGAGGCGAAGTTAATTTTGAATATCAAAGCAAACTTGTGATTGAAAGGTAATTTAGTAAATTGACATAAAAAGGAGAGGAAATAGCACCAACTATTATATAAAGTAAAGGGCATCTCCTACTTTTTAGTAAAAATAATCAATTAATGGAAAGATGCATACGATAAAAATTCTAGTTTATGCCTGTGTTGATAGTTTCAATTATAAAGTTTGAATATTCATATCTTATAAATAACGTTTTAGAGATGTTCAAATCTTAAAATATTGTTCTCTTTCCATATACTTGTGTGGACGATTTCTTCAACATTGTTTCATTTTTATCCATATATTGATAATTCAAGTGTTTCACGATATCACAATTTTATGAGAAGGATGATCGAACGAGGATTGGAAGTTAGGGTTTTGATATTGGCATTGTAAGGGGAAATGACAGAGACAAGGAGGAGTAGAGTGTTATGCAATTTCTCCATTCTTTCTTCTTTTTCTCGAGACCCTGAGTGTTTATCGGAGCGAGCTGGGGTGATCCTTGGACGACTTTAAAGGATTCAGGACAATGCCCGACGTGGAAAGCAAATACAATGCACGGCCGCGGTGTAAACTATAATATCATGCTTTGGCAAGGTAACAAAGACATGCGCTTGTAAACAAGTATGTTATGACAACAAAAGAGACGGCAAAACACTAGTCAACCAGAAGAAATGGCGAGATACAAATCAATGTGGAAGCTGAAACTCCAAGCCCAAAGTCCTTTTCGAGGAGCAAGAATTTTTTTTTTTTTTTTTGGGAATAATTACAAAATCATCCCAACTTTAATCTACATATCAAATACCCTTCTCACGCTTTCAAAACCTACATTTTGTATATCCCCAATCTAAAAAGATCCATTTACCCTCATGCAGACCGGCAAAGTGAAATCCGATGTCGAGAAAGGGGAAGTTCAACAAAGAAAATGAGGTTTGAAATTTCAAGCGAGTATTTGATATGAAGAAAAAATTGAGGATGCTATTTGTGATATTCCCTTTTTAGGATGGATGTCAAGACCATGGAAAATTCTGTTGTTTTGTACCTAAAAATATTCATATTTTCTTATGCTGCAAGTGTCTATAAGTATGAAAAAAAAAACTTTAGCAAAAAACATGAGTTGGTTACTTCTTTTTTTCCCCTAAATAACTGATGCATGATGGGATGAGTGATTCTAGAACGGAAATTTCTCAGAGGGGATTTTTGTGGTTTAGTGTATGGAGTAGTGTATACGGGGAAGAAAGGAAAAGAATAAGAAGATAGAACGATCTCCTCCCAAGGTATAAAGGCCAAGCCACCAACCGAAGAAGAGGATTGAGATCTACGAAGTTCAACACCAAGGCCTTAAGCTTCCACCAGCCAAGGATAAAGGACTTCAGGATAGGAGAAGCTCACCACCGAGGCCTAAAGATTCCACCAGCCAAGGATAAAGGGCTTCTTGGCTCACCACCAAGGAGTGATCTACGCTCCAAGGATAAAGAGACCGAAAGGAGTTATCCACTCTCCCATTTTCATTGAGCTATCCACTCAAGCAGAGGAAATCTCACCATTTTCATTGATCAAATTCGTATCTCCCATACATTGGATAGTTTTCCCCTGTTTATAGGAGGATTTTAGCCTTAGGAAATATTAAAAACAAACTTTAATGACCTAGGAACTTAAATCTTCGACTCTTGAGCTACATAAAAATAAAGACACCTAGGAACTTAAGAAAAGCCTTTATTAACACGGGAACTAAATTCCTTTAATCTTCGGCCTTCCGCATTCTTGAACTTTTAGCTTTCCGTATTCTTGAAACGTATTCTTGAACCTTTGACTTTCCATATTCTTGAACCTTTAACTTTCCGTATTCTTGAAACGTATTCTTGAACTTTTGGCTTTCCATATTCTTGAACCGCATTCGTGAACCTTTAGCCTTCCCAAAATTCGTGCTCCTCCCTTTAGAAAATAATCCTCCTGAAACTTCATCAATTGGTTACACAAGACATTTAAAATGGCCTCCCATTGATAGTTATCGATATACCACAAAGTACCGATAAGTAATTAACATTATTCATTCAAAATGATCCATTGAAGCACATAATGTCCAATTTCTTTATTGGCTTGGATAAGCATCAATGGTTCTGAGTTGGTCGATGAAGCTACGTTGGATGCTCCCGCATCATCCTCCCCGGGTTGTTTGAGATTTGTCCTCAAATCTAGAAAGTTTTCATCCTCCAAGTAAGGAGAAAGGTCTCCCACGTTGAATGTTGCCGAAACTCCAAATTCTCCAGGAAGGTCAATCTTGTAAGTATTGTCACCAATTCGCTCAATAACTTTAAAGGGACCATCAGCTCTCGGCATGAGCTTGTTCTTTCATTGAAATGGAAATCTCTCCTTCCTTAAGTGAAGCCATACAAGATCGCCTGGTTGAAATTGAGTCTTCTTGCGATGTTTATTAGCTTTCTTCTTGTAAGATTCGTTGGCCTTTTTGATGTTGGATCGAATTTGCGCATGGAGCTTCTTCATCGATTCAGCTCTTTTATTTCCATCAAAGCCTACATGAGAGTTAGATGGAATTGGAATCAAATCAATGGGTGTGAGAGGATTAATTCCATACACAACTTCAAATGGTGATCGACCAGTAGTATAACTCAGTGATCGATTATAAGCAAATTCAGCATGCGCAAGCTTTAAATCCCAATCTTTTAACAATTTACTCACCATACCACGAAGAAGAGTGGTTAGAGTACAATTTGTTACCTCCGTTTGGCCATCAGTTTGGGGATGACAAGCTATGCTGAATAAGAGTCTTGTACCGAGCATTCTCCATAGAGTCCTCCAGAAGTAGCTTAAGAACTTGGAATCACGATCCGACACAATGGTCTTTGGTACTCCATGAATGCGAATAATCTCTTTGAAATATAATTCAACAATATGAGATGCATCATTGGTCTTGTGACATGGCACGAAATGAGCCATTTTAGAGAACCGATCGACGACCACCATGATAGCATCTTTTCCTCTTTGAGTTCTTGGTAGAGCCACAATGAAATCCATACTAACATCTTCCCAGGGCTGCAATGGTACCGGAAGTGGAGTATACAAACCTTGATGGAAATGGCTTTTTGATCTTTGACAAGTTGCACACCTTGAGATGATAGCATGCCCATCTCCACTCATCTTTGGCCAATAGAAATGCTCTTGAAGAACCTCAAGAGTTTTGTTAATACCAAAATGACCAGCCAATCCTCCACCATGCGCCTCTCGAATCAGCAATTCGCAAAAAGAACTCTTTGGCACACATAATTGATTTCCTTTAAAAAGAAACCCATCTTGCAAAGAATATATACCTTGAACTCCCCGCTTGCATTTGTTGATGATGGATGAGAACTCCGCATCTTCATAATAAAGTTCTTTCATTGATTGAAATCCAAGAATCCTAGAGTCTAGAACAGCAAGCATAGAATATCTTCTCGATAAAGCATCTGCTACAACATTTATGTGCCCAGGTTTATATTTTGAGACAAAAGAAAAGGATTGAAGAAATTCTACCCATTTTGCATGTCTCGAATTAAGCTTTCGTTGGCCGCTAATAAACTTAAGCGCCTCATGATCGAATGAAGGACAAATTGCTTTGGCCTCAAATAATGACTCCAATGATTAAGCGCTCGGACAATGGCATAGAACACTTTGTCATAAGTTGAATAATTCCTCTTGGAATCGGTCAACTTCTCGCTAAAATATGCCAATGGTTTTTGTGCTTGGACAAGAACAGCACCAATACCAACTCCGCTTGCATTACACTCAACTTCAAATACTTTATCAAAATCAAGAAGTGCAAGAATAGGGGACTCACAAAGTTTCTACTTGATTACCTCAAAGGTGTTTTGAGCAACCTTTGTCCATTCAAAAGCACCCTTCCTCATGCATTCAATTATAGGAGCCATTACGGTACTAAAATTTTTGACAAAACGTCGATAGAAAGAAAGAAGTCCATGAAAACTTCTTACATCGGAAATAGATTTTGGAACAGGCCAAGTCTTCATAGCTTCCACCTTGGCTTGATCAACAGAGATTCCATCTTTGGAAACCACATAACCAAGAAACACGATGCTTGGAGAGAAGAACTCACATTTCTCCATTTTAGCATATAGTTTTTGTTCTCTCAAGACATCAAAGACTTGTTTTAAATGAGAGATATGCTCCTCCTCGTTCCTGCTATAAACAAGAATATCGTCGAAATAAACAATGACAAATCGACCAACAAAGGAATGAAGAACCTCATTCATAAGTCTCATGAAGGTACTCGGAGCATTAGATAATCCGAATTGCATAACCAACCATTCATAAAGATCTCCCTTGGTCTTGAAAGCCGTCTTCCATTCATCACCTTCTCGCATTCTGATTTGATGATAACCACTCCGCAAATCTATCTTTGAAAACACAGAAGAACCATATAATTCAGCAAGCATATTATCAAGTCTAGGTATAGGGTACCTAAAATTAATGGTGATGTTGTTGATGGCCTAGCTATCAACACACATTTGGTATGTACCATCCTTCTTAGGTACAAGTAGAGCCGGAACAGAACAGAGACTCATGCTTTCTCAAACGTATCCTTTGACGATAAGTTCATCGACTTGTCTTGCAACTCCTTTGTTTCCTCTGGATTACATCGATAAGCTGGCTTGTTTGGTAGTGGAGCACCGGGGATCAAATCAATTTGATGCTCAATACCTCTTATGGGAGGTAATCCAGGTGGCAAATCCTCTGGGAACACATCTGCAAATTCTTTCAACAAGCAATGCATTTTTGGATGTATGGGTCGCTCTATCACACCTTTTTTTCTCAACCACAAGCAAAGCAAATACATTCTTTTGTTTGCTAATGGCTCTTTCAACCCGTGTCTCACTCAACAACGGATTTTCCTTACAAGTGTTTCCCTCCCCAAGTTGATTATTATGTATCAAAGAAAAATTCAAGGGTAAAAGAGTAATGTATTTTTGTTCCTTACAAAAAGAGTATGTGTTTTTCCGACCATCATGCATAGCATTTATATCAAATTGCCACGGTCTACCTAATAACAAGTGGCATGCCTCCATAGGAATCACATCACATACAACCTCATCTCGATAGTTCTTCCCAATCGAAAATGATACAAGAACGCGTTTGGTTACCTTCAGTTCATTCCCTTGATTGAGCCATTGGAGCTTGTATGGTTGAGGATGTTTCGTTGTTGGAAGCTTCAACTTGTCGACAAAAGTTGTCGAAGCAACATTGGTGCAACTCCCACCATCGATGATCAACGAACACACCTTTCCGTTAATAGTGCAACGGGTGTGAAATATATTCTCCCTTTGCTCTTTATCAGGAGAAACTTCAACATGCAATGCTCTTCGGATGATCAACAGCTCGCCATCATCGGCTTTCTGCACAACTTCTTCTTCCCGATCAGATTCAGAAATATTTTGCTCTTGATTGCCCTCAGCCTCTTGAAGTGCTGAATTGATCTCCTCAATTTCTTGAAGAGTCATAACTCTCCGATTTGGACAATTTGCTTGTAACTGCCCAAAACCATGGCACTTAAAGCATTTCCTTGCATCGCCTTCAAACTTCTTTGGGCTTCTTTGGAAGGCTCTGCAATTTTTCCCTTGCCTTTGTCTTTTGCCGACATACTCTCGCCCTTACTTTAGGAAGCACCCTTAAAATAGGATGTCGCCTTTGTCAAGGTTTTGGAGGAAAACCTCTTGCTCTTCAATTGTTTTTCAACTTTAATGGCTAACTTGCATACGTCTTCAAAGGACCAATAAGGTTGAAGTTCAACCATATCAGCAATTTTTCGATTCATGCCGCCAAGGAAATGAGCGATGGTTTGCTCAAGAATTTTTGGAACGTCACTCCTCATTTTGAGTTGTTCAAACTCACGAATGTATTCTTCAACACTCATCTCTTGTTGTCTTAGAGAATTCAGTTTGAGGAATAGATCTTGCTTATAGTTGTCGGGTAAGAACCTCTTCTTCATCAACTTCTTGAGTTTTTCCCAAGACTTGATTCGGCCTTTTCCTTCCCTTGCTCGTTGATACTTTAGATTCTCCCACCATAGAGAAGCATATTTTGTTGTCAGCTTTAGGACAGCAACCTTACATTTCTTCTCCTCCGAATAGGACCTGAAGTCAAAAGTTCATTTCGTTTTGTGTAGCCAATCCACAAAGTCGTCGAGATTGAGATTACCATCAAACTCAGGGACCTCCACTTTAATGTCTCTGTCATCCTCCTTATGCCTCCCTCTTCATCTTCGTCTTCGAATTTGAGATTCAGAATCACTAGAGTGCATAATCGTTCGGTTGTCTCCAATGGACTCGGAATCGCCATCAGAATTTTGACAAGATTTAGAATCCTCACGCCGATGCCGTTCATAGGGATGCCTTGCTGGTTGTCCTTGTCTCGCCGGATTCTCTAGAAGATTAAGGACTCGCTCCATTTGTTGCTGAAGATTTTGGATTGCACGATCTCGCCTTTCGTTGTGCGCTTGCTCCAAAGTCAAGCCTCTTGGAACTTGATCATCCATAAGGAATTTGCAATAGAAGAAAGAAAGGAATCACTCAAATGAGTTGAACCTTGAGCTCTGATACCAATCTTTGATGCGTGATGGGATGAGTGATTCCAGAACGGAAATTTCTCAGAGGGGATTTTTGTGGTTTAGTATATGGAGTAGTGTATACGAGGAAGAAAGGAAAAGGAATAAGAAGATAGAACGATCTCCTCCCAAGGTATAAAGGCCAAGCCACCAACCGAAGAAGAGGATTGAGATCTACGAAGTTCACCACCAAGGCCTAAAGCTTCCACCAACCAAGGATAAAAGACTTCGGGATAGGAGAAGCTCACCACCAAGGCCTAAAGATTCCACCAGCCAAGGATAAAGGGCTTCTTGGCTCACCACCAAGGAGTGATCTACGCTCCAAGGATAAAGAGACCGAAAGGAGTTATCCACTCTCCGAAGGAATTCACTCAAGCAGAGAAAATCTCACCATTTTCATTTATCAAATTCGTATCTCCCATACATTGGATAGTTTTCCCCTGTTTATAGGAGGATTTTAGCCTTAGGAAATATTAAAAACAAACTTTAATGACCTAGGAACTTAAACCTTCGACTCTTGAGCTACATAAAAATAATGATACCTAGGAACTTAAGAAAAGCCTTTATTAACACGGGAACTAAATGCCTTTAATCTTCGGCCTTCCGCATTCTTGAACCTTTAGCTTTCCGTATTCTTGAAACGTATTCTTGAACCTTTGGCTTTCCATATTCTTGAACCTTTAGCTTTCCGTATTCTTGAAACATATTCTTGAACTTTTGGCTTTCCATATTCTTGAACCTCATTCGTGAACCTTTAGCCTTCCCAAAATTCGTGCTCCTCCCTTGACCAGAAAATAATCCTCCTGAAACTTCATCAATTGGTCATACAAGACATCTAAAATGGCCTCCCATTGATAGTTATCAATATACCACAAAGTACCAATAAGTAATTAACATTATTCATTCAAAATGATCCATCGAAGCACATAATGCCCAATTTCTTTATTGGCTTGGATAAGCATCGATGGTTCTGAGTTGGTCAATGGAGCTACATTGAATGCTCCCGCATCAATAACTTAATGGTAATTTGACAACACTTTTATGAGAGTATGCAAATTAGCAATTTTATACTAACTTGCCAACTTGTATTTGCATAACTTATAAATACTTCAAGTATACTAACGCTTATATTATATCACCGCCTAATTTAGAGTGATTTACTAACTTTTATGAAATTAAGTCATCACTAGTTTTGGATTACCTGCTTTCATTGAATGAATTATCAACGTTTAATGTTTTTCTGACCAATTTTTTATTGATTTATTATGTTTTTATTTGTCTTAATAACCCCTTATATTTGCTAGCTCTTTCTAGAAGCTATCACCTAAATTAGAGTGATTCACCAAGTTTTCTCCCATTAAGTTACTATAGAGTTTTAGATTTCCAACACGCATTTTAAGTTGTTGAGGATATGTCAAGTAGATAGTGATATTGGAGTGGTCGGAGATTTAAATGGATACAAGTGTTACATAATAAAGGTTCACCACATAAAGAATCCACCAAAGAGATACATGACATATAATTGGGTAGATGCTCACCACCTAAGGAATCTTTATCTTCACCACATATTCAATTTTCTCATCACTTTTTCTTAGTAACATGGATATCAACCTACTCTAAATCACGAGGATTAATTTACATATTTTAAACGTATTGCTTTAGTTCCATTGAGATGTAAAACATATGTTATAAATGTCTATAATTATGTGTGCAATGAATAAAAATAGATATAAGGAGCAGGTATTCAATTTAACATTAATGCAAGATAAATGTACATATCTCATGATGTCGAAAACCACATAGTAGCTCACTATATACACATATGGGTATCTATTCGCTACTTGTCACTAACTAGAACTCATCTTGATCACCACCACTAATATATAAGAGATGGAATTATAATATCTTGATTAACGAGGCATTGTCATCACTAATATATGGACAATGGAATGATAACATCTCAATTATCAAGGCATTATCACTAATATATAGGGGACGAAAATATCATCTCGATTGATGAGGCATCGTCACAATTAATATATGGGCAATGAAATTGTAACATCACAACTAACGAGACATCATCGCCACAAATTATAACACTGATACACTTCTTAGTAGATTATACTTTCAGTACACTAAGAAAACAGTATAAAAATGTAAAACTTCCTCTATCTATTGGATGACTATTTCTCATCGCTCTTGATCCTTACTTCTTCCACGTTTGTTGATCTCCTTTTATACTCCTCGATATCCAATCTTCCGGTTGTATAATCTTCACAAAGATCAATCTCTAATATATCCGTTGGACAATTATTGAGTAGATCAATTTAGCCGATGAAGTCAATCAATCTGAGATTTCAGAGATTTGGTCATCCACTCAATTAAATCTTTTAGTTTCCATAAATAGAGTAGCTCAAACTTTGGAAAATATTATATCTTCTAGATGATTGTAAACCAATCAAGATATCAAGCATAATTAGTACTATCCATGTAGATGTTTCTTTATATTTTAATTTCTTCAATCTAGGAATTCAATCCAAATCACTAGTTGTCATAAATATCCAAACAAAACAACATGGGATATTTTTATCCAGATTTCTTGAACATGTGATGAACTATTACATAATTATTATAAGCGCTACGTTTATATCAACAATTCTTAGTTATATCTGGTTTCCCGGCAATTTGGTTTCCATCTATATCAGCTTTCCCATTGATATTAAACTACATCTTAGCTGGCAACTTGAGTATGTTAAGAATGGAGATTTAGTGATCCTGTTCACTATGGTATCTCCAAATCTGTTCACATTCTTCTAGACTTATTCACACTTATAGGTTCATCCAGTCTTCACAAATCTTTTTACTACCTACTTTTAAGTTCCTTTAAATATAGATATTACCTGAAACATAAACAACATTTGCATTTATCAAGCTCGTAAGGTGTTATGGATTGCTTCGTCAACTTCAAAATATTATAAGAGGTTTTCTCAACAAAAATATCTAAAAAGTGTATCTTTGATGGAGAAAACCAAACCAGTCGGACCATTGGATCAAGATAGGAGAGCTCAATGCTCGGTCTCGCGAAAACAATGTGTACGTGTTCGTTCTAGGTCGGAATGCATTGAAATTTTTTGAGATCGTTTTGGCACCTAGTTCTTCAACCCCATTAAAAAAATCAAGAATCAAATATTTAGAGACCAAGTGATTCGATCAAGAGTTACCAAGTTTCACTGAGCCCAATCCTTAGTCGGGATTCATACCAACTCCGGTGGTCAACTCTTCTAACGCGTCCAACTTCCGTTGTGATCTCCTCATTGTCACCACCTTTACTATCTTTCCCTCACCGTGGTAATGCTACCTGCCGACGCCGCGAGCATTGTCGCGACCTCACCTCAGGTGAACCACCTAGGATTTGACTAATGGATCACTAAGCTTAAACTTAGCTCGGGCTCTCCCAAGCCCATACCAATTCGCGACTTAGGTTCAAGCTCTTAACATGCCATTGATTTTTCAATTAGGAGTCGCCACTAATCTATTTTCAGTGGGTTGATTAGAAACCCAAGTAAAGTAATGGGAGATCTTTACTCCTGCGAACTAGAGATTTATAAGTTCGGGGACTTGATTACGCTAGATTCCTCTAACACCCTTTCGGTACCATTCTCTTTTATTTCGAAAAAATGTTTTGCAGGCAGCTTGAATTGATTTTAATTTACTTCCCTAACATGTGAGGTGATCATGCGGGTGCACAAACCACCAATTTAACACCCAAAAAGCAATAAATAAATTATGAGACTTACTTCGTAGAAACGAAAGCATCTGCAATGTTAGCTCAAAATTTCACATCAAAAGCCCTAGATGTGATTCGCAATCACTCAATCATTTTTAGGATTTTCTCTTGTTTAAATGAAGTCTAAAGACTATGTGCAATGCAATTTAACTAAATGACCTAATTCTAATGACGGGCAATTTCTAATTAATTGGACCTAGCAACAATTACTAAATGACATGCATTTCATGAACCTAATTCTATATGACATGCGCAGGATATTTTTGTATTTTTTTTTATAAAAATTCGTAATTAAAAAATGCTAAAAATAAAAATCTAACTAAAGTGAGATATTATCTATTTTAAGTTAGGAAATAGATTAATATAAATCCTATCTTAACTTAGAAATTTATCTCGACATGCAATTTAACTCAAATATATTATCTAACCTAGATACCATCTAAACATGCATTCTAATATAATTAGAAAAAAATTATAACTATTTTATCATGCAATTCTATATAGAAATCAATTCTAATCTACATGATATATGCAAATGCAATCTTTTTTATATTTTTGGGATAAATAAAGAAATTAAAAGATAAGCATCAAATCATTCACGATCATCAAAGATATTATCCATCGTTCGAATTTGGAAACGATATCTAACCAAACTTGATTATTTCGCTAATAAAATCGATAAATTGATCTTAAGCCTTAAAGATCAAAATATCAATTTTATTCCTGCGTAATTAATCATTCCATCTAAAGCCTTATAGATGGAATAAAAAATTAGCGTGTAGTTGCGGATTGGGCAATAAACCATAATTGGGAATACGCCGATAATTCAAATATGCACGTAAGATATTGAAACGCATGCATTAGATAATAAAATATCCAAATCAAATTTAGATAAGATAATTACATAATTTCACAAATAGTGTTACCAAATTTGAACCGAATGGAATCCACTCAATGGGTGACGGCGGTGCATGGTAGTGCTCGGCTAGATGTGGAGACGGGTAGCTGTGGGCGGAGGGACGTTGTCGTTCAGAGCTCTGGTGAGGGGCAGCAACCGCGGACCAGTAGCAGGCAGAGAATTGATGTGGTCTATGAAGCACGGACACGTTGCTTGTGCTTTCGTGTCGTGTCCAACACATGTCGGAGCGTGTCGGACGACACACGTCGACACACTCGGACACGGTCGGACATGCGGTCAACGCGTGTCGGATTTTCCGACAGGTGGTCAACTTTTGCCCGACACATTTTGACACGTGTGCCCAGAAGATGATGGAGGGTGGAAGCGACGGCGAGGGAGCAGAGACAAGGCCGCAAGCAACGGCGAGCCCACGACGGCGAGAGACGACCGCCACTGTGATGCTGCGATGGATCCGACGAGGCTATAGCTGCGAGGGAGAAAGGGTCGAAGGCGAGAGGAAGAAGAGAGGAAGGGGGTCGTGCGGCGAGTGGCGAGGAAGGGGGTCGTGTGGTGAGCGGCGAGGAAGGAGAAGGATCGAGAGGAGGAGAAGAGGAAGGGTCGTGCGGCGAGCGGGAGGAGGAGGAGGTAAAGGAGCTAGGATTTTGAAAAAATAATTAAAAACGGGGACTCTGATGGGCCAAGGGCCATCACGTATTTTGAGGGAGGGGAAGTGACAAGGACAACCTGTCTGTCACGTCGGTGGTGGGGAGGGAAAGAAACAGTGGGGGAAAATGGACGATGGTGGGGAGGGAAAGAAAAATAAATTTAGGGGGTGGGGGGACGGACAAGGGAAAGAAGAGAGTGGGGTGAACGTGGGGATTTTTTTTTTTTTTAATCGGAAAAATAATAAATGAGATTAAAAAATAATTTCGAAAAATAAAAATACTGAATTTGAATTAAATTAATTAAAAATATTCATTTAATATACAATGTGTCCCAATGTGTCGGAATTCTCTATTTTTAAGAAATGACATGTCGACGTGTCGTGTCGTGTTGTATCGTGTCGTGTCGCGTGTTGGTGCTACTTAGGCTGTGGTGGCGCCGCTCAGAGGGGGCTGGCTGCAGGGGCAGCGACGGAGCAGAAGCAACGGTGTTCGGCGTAAAGGGCAGCAGGTGGCAGCCGGCGCGGAGGACGACGGGACTCGGACCAGCACGGGCTGCAAGCGAAGCGGGGCACGGGATCTGCAGGTTGCGGGAGAGGTGGAGGCGCGGTGACTGGTAGGCGGAGGTGCTGCAAGAGACGTTGGGCGCCGGCGAGGTAACAGCAGAGTGGCGGTGGCGGAGCGGTGGTGGCGGAGACGCAGTGCAAGCGGCGATGTCGAAGCTTCGAGCAGAGAGCTGCTGGCATCGGTGCGGTGGTGACAGGAAGCGTGGACGAACGGGCTAGCGCAACGACAAGCGAGCGGGAGGGGGCGTCGGGTTATCACCGGCGGAGCGGCGGTGACCGGCGAGGGGTGTTCGGCAAAGCGGAGCAAAGGTGGCGTGGCGAGCGCCGGGCGGACGGGGCGAAGCTCGGCAGAGCGCTGCAAATGGAGGTCGGCCGAGGCGCAAGCGGAGCGGCGGGCATCAGCCGATAAGGCTGCACGTCGTGGGCAAGACCGGTGGAGCGGCGGTGGCCGGCGGCTCGGCTGCTGATGCTGGGCTTGTGAACGGCAGACGCGGGCGGCAAGTGCAAGGGGAAGAAGACGACTCCTCTCTCCTCTTTTACTTCTTTTTCCTTTTCTTTTTTTTGGTTTTTCTCTTCCTCCTGTCACTCTCACGTCAATTCCCCCTCTGTCTCTTCTCTCTTCTTCTCTTTCAGTAGAAGGATAAAGCTTTTTGCTAACTTCGACCCCTCCCCAAAAGAAAACGAAAAAAGAATTTTTCCTCTTTTGTGTTGAATTTCTGAAAAGAACAAAGAAAAGCCCCCTCTCGCTTTTTGTAGTGTAGCAACCTTTTTATAGGTAAGTGGACTAGCGCTTTATTTCCTTCTTCAAATCAACATCCACGAAGATTCCTCCCGAATATCCTCCACCAATTTTATCACATATTGCTAAGGATTCAAGATTGCAATGAGATTTTCTCTCAAATTTCAAATCTCGCAAAGGTGAGCTCGTAATATCTCCTTTGTCACACTTGCCCTTTCCGAGGATATATGAATATATTGTATGAATATACAAAAAAATCCTCCATCATATCACCAAAAATATCAAATCCCCAATTCTTTTAATTTTTTCGTCATTAGAAAAATAACAGGCTAGGGCTAATTTGCTCTGTTCGTGGGCTTAGTCCAACTCGTCAAATTAAAACTCAGAACTACCAATTCAAACCCATCTATCACCAGTCCGATGCAAATGCAACAATAAAAAAAAAATGCTCCTAAACTATATGCTACGCAATTTAATTCTAATATTTTTTTTTAGGGGTTAAAAAATTAATCCTTGATGTTTTAATGCGATAAATGACTGAATGGGTTGCCAAAATTTAACTGTCAACAAGCATTTGTTGCCGCCGGTCATTGTTTGAGTTGAAAGACCAAAACATTTGATGTATTGAACGATAATGTTGCTTTGCTTTTATTTTTTTGATCGCATCAAGATTTTCTTATCTCCCTAAGCACTTTATTTGTCATTTTGATTTATTGAGTGGTAAATTTCTATTTGTGCACTCACATAATCACTTGTCACATATTAGAGTTTGAGGATTAAAATTAACTAAGACTATTTGCAAAACATTTTTGAAATAAAGAGAAAATATACCAAAAGGGCCTTAGATTTTATCTAGCGTAATTTAGTTCCCGTATTCATGAATCTTTAGTTCGCAGAAGTAAAATGATATGTTTTTTAATTGACCCATAATAAATTAGTGGTGACTTTTAAATGAATTAAATTACATTTTTAAAGAATTAAATCAAAATCCCAAAGTTACGATGAGTATGGGATTAAGAGAGTCCACATTAAGTGTTTGCTCAGTAATTCATAACTTGCCCTTAGTGGTTTGCCTCTTAGAAGGTCATGACAATAACTTCATGCATAAATATTAGCGTCACAAATTGGATAACCAAAAATTCTATGAAAAGTGTGTTTGCATAGGAATATTACATAGACAAGATGCACCCACTTTCATACGTCTTATGGAACCCCACTCCGCATATTGATCATTGCATAATGCATACACGCGTGAAAACTAACAAGCAAGCATGTAGAGAACCTCTATTTATCTCCACTAGAAATATGTTGCCGTCTCTCTCCTTCAAACTTCAGGCGCCTAGGTTCCAAGAGCCACGGTTTCTTCCTTCGCTTCCTCTGGAACCAGAATCGAGGGATCATCCCCATTGGCAGGCTTGAACATGCAAAGCATCACCGTGCAGGGCACCAAAGTCGCAGACTCCTCCACTGCATTGCTCTCCTACCTGCAATATTGTTAAACTATGAATCGAGTTTGAACTTGTTCAACGAAGCCCGACCCAAGATAAATTGTTGCTTGTAGACGCCCAAATATATGTCATGGAAATTCAGATTTCCTTTCCGGCATACAGTCCAACTTTCCTATTTTGTGCAAGAGTTGTCGCCAAGCAAAACCAGAAAAAGGAAAATCATGGAGATCCACTTTCCTATTTTGTGCTGAAGTCTTGAGCGTGAAATTAGAAAGTCCAGCATAGAAAGTCCAGCATGGACTTTGTTTTGGAAAGTCGACCAAAATCTGGTCAACATGGGTTCGTCTATTTAGGGGTGATCAGTTCCCAATCAGGTCTGATTCCAAGGTGGAATCGAAAATTTGACCAAGAGGACTGGTTTTCCAAAAATCGGAACTGGGATCAAACTGGTTGGTCCTACAAGCAGAAACCAGACTGAATCAATAGTTCTGTCCGGCTCCAGTCCAATCCAAGTCCAATCCGATCCAATAAAATCGATCACTTATTTTTCACATTACTTTTTTTCCCACTAATTGGAATCAAACCAAAATAGTGTTTAGTTTATATTTTAGTAATTTTTTGAAGAAATAATAAAATATAAAAATATATTTAGTTGGTTTGATCCAATCATGTCCGATTCTCCCTTGGAACCGAGAACTGGACCAAATTGGCCCATCCGGTCCGGTCCGAGCTATTCCCAATTCGTGCAATCCGTTTTGCACACCCCTACGTCTATGTATGTATATCTATAGAAAAGGATAAGCTAATAGCACTTAGAGAAGAAGAGGCCGGGTTAGATGAGAGGGTAGCCATCGAGGTTGAAGTTAGAGGGAGAGCTGCTAGTGATGAGAACGGAGTTATGGGTAGAAGGGTCAGCAGGCGAGAGCCTACACTCAAGAGCTCAAGTAGCGAGGAGGCAAATTGTTGACGGACGACATTGTAGAGGGAGGGAGGGAGGGAGGGAGGGGAGAGAGGAGGGAGAGAGAGAGAGAGAGAGAGTCCTCGGGGGCGGAGACAATAGTGTTAATGCTGGCAGGGACAAAGAAGGTAGCGGAGATGAAGAGCAATCGAGGGGTGACATCCAAATTTTTGGCCCATTTGATTAGTGAACTAAGAACATAGAATTTAGCAATGGTAATTAGGTCAATTAAATTGGCACTAATGGAAATGTGTCAATTTCGGGATTGAAAGATAACGGTTTTTGAACCGTAAATTTTTGGGACTCATTAGATGAATTCTGGACTTAATGTACAATCCTAGTGTCTAACTAGTGTCTAATGTACATGAAAATTAGACACTAATGGTCCCATTTTCCTCCATGGGCTGGCCACCCTTCTCTTTCCCTTATTCTTTCTTCCGCTCGATCCTCTCTCTCACTTTTTCTCCCTTCCTCTCCCTTCTCGCCGCCATATGTCGAGACAGCAGGCCATTTGGTGCCGCCATCCCATGTGACCAATGTGATTGCATGCAACGAAGTTTAGTTTGGGTATAAGACCTTCTCTTTCTCTCTCTTCCTCTCATTTCTCTCGACCTCTCTCTCTCTCTGCTCTCATCTCTCTTAACCTGACCCTCTCTCTTTCGCCAATTGCTCAATTTCGCTCACGAAATCATAGGATTGAGCTATTCAAGTTGCATCCAACCAAGGTGAAGGGTCGGGGTTTTGTTTTTCCGCAGGTTTAGGTCCGGTTTTACGAGGTATAAGGCAAGTGAAATTCCTTTTCTCAACGCTATGTTGATTTGCTCATTATGCGATTCAATGAATCTCGCCTTTGATGTGCTATGGTGTTTGGTTTGTGTTGTCTTGATTCAATTTATGTGATTTTGGGTCTGACTATGCTATTGTCTATGGGTCAGTTGTGGTTAAGATGTCATACAATGTATCGTGAGGTGTCGTGGGTTATTAGGCCCACAATTTAATTGTTTTAAGCTTTATTTTGGCTTTGCATGTTGCAATGATGATGGGGTGAGGTTCGATGGTCGTGGGTTGTCATTGGTTCAATTGTGAGGTTCAGTGGCATTGGGTTGTCGATTGTTCGGTTGTGAGGTTCAATGATCTTGAGTTGGTAATGGTTTGGTTGAGGATTGATCAAGGTGTGGGCATGTAAGAAGCAAAAGCGCAACCTAAGATCTCCATAATTAGAAACAATAACACATATGTAATCATGTAAACAAATTTACACACCTAATTTAAGCCACCGTTCTTGATGCGGAATAGCGGTAATCCAAATTCAAGAACTTTTCCTCTATTGCCCTTTGTATCACTGACTCAATAAGACGGCTCCATCACCTTTAGCGCTAGGTAAACGCTATTTTGTGAGGATAATTGTGAGATTTATTATTAGAAGAAATACTTGAGCACTATTTACAGAGTTTCTAACCAGACCCTCTCATTATAGGCTAGGTTCAACTCAACCCATACTAGCTAGACCCATATTAGAATAATTAAGAAACTTTTTATCTCACCTTAAACCAAACCCGTAAAACAGTAAATTACAATATCAATTAATGTAGTCCACACTAGGAAAACTCTTACATTCTCCCACTTGGGCTATATTAACTAAAATTGTGCTGTATGTGCACACCTTGGTTGTTGACACCTAATTTGTCCTTTCAAATATACACTAAAAGATATATTATTAAAATTTTTATTATTTAATTAATTTTTAAAAAAAAGGGTGAGAAAGGCCGAATCCGGCCTTGGCCCGACCTAGCTCTTTTCCCTTTCCCCTACGTTGGGCCCGGGCGTTTTTCTTCTATTTTTCTTTTCTCTCGCAACCCAAGTCGTTCCCCCCTTCAGCCCGGCCCGTGCCCTAGCTGTCTTCCTTCTCCTGCCTATCTTCGCGCGCCAACCTGCAGCAAAGGAGAAAGACAACAGTAGAGAGAGGTCAAAGCAACAGAGAGCAGAGGATCGCGAGGGGCAAGCGAGCGGCATGATCCGCGGGTCAGAGCAGTCCGGCCGGCCAACGGGTGCTGAGGGGTCTTTTCGTGCAGACCTGTAGAGAAGAAAAAGGAGGGAGCAAAGGAGAGGGGGAGAGCAGAAGGGAGCAAAAGGGAACGGGGCGAGAACGCGACCACAGAGAGGAACAGAGGAAAATCAAGGGGAAGAAAGAAGGGAGAAGGCTCAAGAGGCTTACCGAGGATGCCCTACTATTGCCGGCGAGTCGCCGACCCTCACTACCGTCTCTAACTCCTCTGGAACCCAAGTAAGCATTTTGCCAAACATCTGGTGTGCATAGTTTGAAACCAAGCTGATCGGAGCTCGTTCCACCCGTTTCGGGCGAGCTTGGACCTCCGTAGGTCCTTAGCTAGGTCGTTGTTTGTTGTTTAGTCACTTGCTGAGAATCCCAGGCCCACCTCGAGTCCCGGTTGGATTAGAAACCTCACGATTTGCTAGCACCCTCCACCTATTTGTCGAAATGCCTACTCGAAACCCGCACCTAACTCCGTTGTTTAAAGCCTCGGCCAGGTTGACCTGACGCCGAAGAGACACCGTCGTCTGAGTGGTGGTTGAAAACGGTCCCCCCAACCGAATCGAAGCAATGCCGTCGTGCCCTAGCCAAAGATCACCCGTGCCCTTCGCCTCCGCCATCTTCTCTATTGCGGGCCGAACAAGGGTCACGGGGTGGTGAAGCCCATGACCGAGCACCTTGCCGCTTTCGGCGGAGCCCCCCAACCGACACCGCCACCTTCCTCGGAGGACCCCCGCAGGCTGCACGCCATTACAACCTCCTTGATCGCAACTGAGCAATCACTAACCAAGGGCCGCAGGCCAACAGCCCGGAGTTTGTCTAGGCTGTGGGCCTGCGAAAGAGGGGGGCCTTTCTCTTTTGCAAAAAAAGGGATGGGCCCAACCCCAAACCAAGTAAAGGCTCGACCACCTCTAGTCGGGCCTAGTCCCTTTTCGTGCAGGTCTGACCGGCCTGCCCCACTCGGGTCAAGTCGGACCCGACCAAGCCGAATTTTTTATTTATTTTTATTTTATTTCAAAAAAAATTCGAAAATCTAAAAAATGTAGGGTTTTGTTGGGAATTGCTATGTCTTGCCTTCTTAGTGTAATTAGACTTTTATTTTCTCGTATATTGATTATATCGCCTGTTTAATTTGCATATTTTATTATGTTTACTTACACGTGCTCAATTTTACTGCAATTAAGATCATGGTAGCTATAATTATTATTTTAATGATTGCGCACCAGCATGATCACCTCGCATGTTAATGGATAGGTGTAAAATCAATCTAAACTGCCTGACAAAAATCTCTTCTTTTAAAATGAACAAGATTAGGTACCGAAAGAGCACTAATTAGTCAATTAGTGTAATCAAGTCCCCGACCCTAGATTCTCTGGTTGCATAGGAAGCGAGGCATACTCCCATACCTCGCTTGGTTTCTAGCCGGCCCAATAGGCTAGTGGCGATTCCTTATTGCGAAATTCTTAAGAATATCCCAATGTCGCGCCAAGTATGGGTTTGGGAGAGCCCGTGCCTAATCATGGGCCTTGGGTCCGTTTTTTAGGGAATACCCCTAAGCCTATTCCCTCCCCCGAGGGGTAGGTCGCGATAGCTTGGCGACTCCACTAGGGACTTGGTTTAAACCTTAGAGGACTTAGGCCTAAATCTAAATCTATCTTGTTCAAAAATTATTTTTGTTTGGCAGCAAGGATCCAAGGTACATCCCTAACATGTCAGTTGCTAAATATTCATGCTGAATGGGAGATATAAGGAGAAGTGATTGTTGACCCTTGTTTTGTAGGGGGCGTAGTAATGAATGGTTTATTTATGTACGAAGTGTTGCTTGCTTATTAATTGTCTCACGCTTGTGTTCCCTGCATTACACTACACCATGGCACACATTACCTACCGCCGGATCTAGGCCGCATGGGATCACTTAGGATGGTGTTGAGGTGGATACCACTCCGACTACAACCATGTAGTACGAGTCGCCCATCTCAACCCCGAAATTTCTTTCTTGATATTAAAAGTCCCCACCCTATTTTGCAACCACGTGACACGGGTCGGTTCTTTGACGAAGCCGGAGTTATGGGAAACACGATCTAGGTGCGATCTTGTTGGTTCGGTCCGGCAATCATATGTCTCCATTTTGGGTTGTTTAGAGCAAAAATTGAACCACCGCCCCATGCGCATATCCATGTCATTAGCATTTCTACTCAATGATGTAGAGTAAATTTTGTGATCCATTTTACTTGCAATTTACTTATTCACTTTCCTTTTGGTCGGTCCATGACAAATTAGGTTGGTTGTAACTTTGGTTGGCATACAATGGAAGTACCCAAGCTTCGCATTATTCCCACCCCAAAAGCGGAGCTTTGCGCGTGGTGGGATAGACTGGATCCGACTGACCGTGACCGAGTGCGATCTTATGTCGGACAATTACTTCCCCTATGAGAGATAGAGACTCATTATGGTGTCATGCGAGCGTTGGCGCATGTCTGGTGCCCCGAGACTTGCACGTTCATATTCGGTGACCACGAGCTCACCCCAACCTTGGATGAATACAGTGTTGCCATTAGGAAACCCCTATTGTCGGAGTTAGTTAGCCCACCTATAGGGATTGAGCACGCATCGACCTTATCCAAGTTCCTTAGAGTTAAGGGAGAGGATGTGAGAAAGGTTTTGAAAACCAATCGCAAAACCTACCCATTTTTGTTCCTAAATGAACTTTTTCAAAATGCCCTATCTTTCCAAAAGAATAAAATCTTCCTGCTAGCTTTCTTTGGGTTTGTGATATTCCCACATTGTAGGAATGCTATTAACCCTTCCGTGGCGTAGGTAGTTCGCAAAGTATGTATGGGAAAGGGCTTTGGTAATGCCATCTTGACTAAAACTTTTCTTTCTCTTACTCATTTTAAAGAAAGCAAAGACAAAGCTTTCCATGCTCCTCCTAAACTCTTCCAAATTTGGTTCCTCTCCCACATTAAAAGGTTCGGTAGCTTGATGACTGTGAGCAACATTTCTTATTCTAGCCACCCTATCTTGAAGTTTAGAAATAGGAAAACGTTTTCCCCTGACTATCATTATTCTGAGTGGTTAGTCTTCATGACCAACCCTCGACCTGAGGATTTTCAATGGCATGCCAAATGGCTCCGAGTTCAGGAAGCGTGGTTCATGTGTGGGCTTACTGGACCTAATCCTTTGTTGGGAATCACTCGAGTCACCGAATATTACTCGACCCGAGTCACCCGCCAGTTTCAAGAGGTTCAACAGCTTCCACTGGCAATTGCAGAAGACCCGCATAGGATCGACTTCCCCAATGGATGCCAAGATCACGAGGACTCCGTCGCGTTGATTAAGTCGATGTGAGATATGTGCCACCCCCGGAAGTTGATGTGGCTCAAAGAGGAGTTGGAAGGGCAAGAGAAGACCTATTATGCCTTGATAGAGTACATCCTTAGGTACAAGATCCCGGAGAGCCTACGCCGAAGATTCCTAACGTGCCATTGAAGATCACCCACCAAGCTTAGATCAAGCGCCTCAAGAGGGAGCTCAAGGAGGCCGAGGAGCTTGCCTCGAAGTCGACCCGAGTTAGTGGGGCTGCCATGAGCGGGAGCTCTCCCCATTAGTATAGATTGAGTCAAGTGCGATATGTAGCGGGCCCTTGCCCACATATGTTACTTCACTAAGAATGTTAAGGAGTTTGTCTCGTGTCTCAATGATGAGAGTCAAGAGTCATGTTTTCCCTCTTCAAAATAGCTTCGTTATTTAGGGGTTCTCTCTCATGTCTTTTCCTGTGTTATGTAAAAACTTTGCTTTCAATAAAATGAACGAATTGGGGCCGTTAGATCTTTGTCATGGGCTGACCACCTATTTATTTCTTGTCTTATATATGCTTATTTACCCTTTCGTCAAGTACTAGCCAATCGATTGCCTTCTGTCGATCGTCAACACGGCCAAGCAAAGATCCCCAATTCGCACTCATGTGAAAGCCAAGATGGAGAACGAAGACACCAACACACGCATGGCCAAGATGGAGGACCAGCTGGCCTAACTTACCGCGATGATGCTCGAGATAAGCCAAAAGCTCAAAGAGCCCCCTGTCATAGTTGTCACTAGGACATCCACTCCTACGTCATCAAGGCACACTCCCCCGTTAACGGGATGCCCGCACATCGCCAAACCCCCTGCGGAAAGGAAATTGCCGGAGAAGCTCCTTTTATCATGCCAATCGTCATCAACTTGGATCCTCCTCCAAAGGAAAAGACAACATCCCGCCTAGATGGAGAGAGTGAAAAACGCTTGGCAAAGATGGAGGAACGATTGTTCGCCTTACAAGGATACGAGCTGAAGGGAGTTGATAAGCTGTCTCCATATACCAAGACGAACTTCCCCGAGGCTTTCCAAGAGCCTGAATTCACGAGTAAGTATGATGGAACAAGAGATGCTCTAAGACTCACCCCAAGTACTACTTGAGGAAAATGGCTCGATATGCCGACAACATGCCCTTCCTCATTCACACGTTCCAAGATAGCTTAGAAGGCATCGCTCTGACGTGGTTCATCGCATTGGACATCGAAGAATTCACCAATTGGAAAGACTTAGTCAACGAGTTCTTACAGCAATACAAGTTTAATACCAAGCTCGCCCCCACGAAAGAAGAGTTGACCCACATTAAAAAGAAGAGGAATGAGTCATTTAAGACCTTCGTACAAAGGTGGAGAACCATTGTCTCACAGGTGAAGCCGGCCTTGAATAAGAGAGAGATGAAGTAGTTATTCCTCAAGACATTGCCCCCTGAATACTTCCAAGGATTAGTATACTCAAGATGTCAAACGTTTTCACAACTAGTAGATGTGGTGAAGGAGTCGAGTGGGCAATCATCAAGGGAAAGATACCTACCGAACAGTGCTAAGAAATTCCCGGTGAGAAAAGATAAGGAAACTGCGGTTGAAGTAGCACTAGTGCAAGAGCTATTTTTTCTCTAGGCCACCTTCAACACCCGTGCATAAGCCTGTAATGGCTCAAGGGAACTCATCTTGGGCATATGACAAGGGCGAGAGACCCATTTGAAAGAAATTTTCCCCGTTACCATGCCCATTATCAAAGTTGTTGCCCATGCTTCTTGAAAAGATGATGGTTGCGAAGGAGGTGCCTAGAGACAACCCCGTGAAGTTTACCGAATTCGATGTAACCAAAACATGTGAGTATCACATGGGAGAGAGGAGGCATAACGTGGATAATTGTTATGTGCTAAAATACAAAGTCCAGCAACTGCTAGATTAGGGCATCTTGAATTTCAAGGAAGTTCAGCCTAACGTCTAACAGAACCCCTTACCAAATCATGTAGAGGGAGTGAACTCAATTTTCGAGGAGGACGTTATATGCACCATCTTGACGTGCGAGGAAGCTAAGTCCTCCAAAGTCGTAGATGTCCCTCCAAAGTAGGGCGGTTCTCGTTCAGCTTAGTCTTCTATCTTATGTCCAATCCCTTGCATGGGATCTCATTGCTATTTCTTTCTTGTCTATGCCGCTCATAGCGTGAACTATGGTCAGCTCCAATCTTGAGCCATTGGTCAAGAGTTGTGTATGTTAAAATACAGCCTTATCTTTCCTCATTCGATAAAGTAGACGCATGTTTTATTAAGGACATGTGGAAGCATATCAAACTAGTCCTATGATGGTCGTTGAGGCCTAGGCCTCCACATGCTCCCAAGTTTGACTGTTTTGCAAGGAGGAAATCCAAGGATATGAGGATGAGTTCTTGAAACTTTTTACAAAAAATTCTTCAAAAAATTCTTCAAAAACAACATGCATGATCTTTATTGTTGACATGCTCTAACTTATCTCATCGCATCCCAGGCATTTCATTAGGCATAATCATGATAAGGACTCATGTAACCCGGATGTGTCACACGCCCGAACCTCGAGCGCACGCACATCTATCCATGGTTGATACAAATGCTACATTCCCAGGACGCGGCGCGACCCTTTCATTTTATTACACATGCGGAAGCGAACAATTAAAACCACTGACAACAACAGCATGGAATAGAAAGCAAGCCAACCATCAAACCAAAACCATTTTTATAAACCAACCGAGTTCACAACCAGAGGTCTACAAAATATCGACTCCCAAAAAGAAGCTGTCCTACGACATACAAGTTGGACACATACATCGATCCTTCAGACTCCACCTCCACAACCTTCGGGGCTTTGGGTCCTCCACAACCACCAACTAAGGACATGAAAAATTAAGCCCACGATAGGGTGAGACATTATCTTAGCAAGTTCACCCTCTAAACCCCTATTAGGAAGGAAATACACCCAAGGGTGGCCTAGCCACACACAACAGAGGACTTACCTTGCCTCAGTTCCTTCCTACACGTTAACACAATTCATATCTCATAAACGTGCAATCATCACTCAACAATTGGAACGCATCATACTATATCTCAATCAATCACTCGTTCTAACTATTAATCACGGCCACTCACGGGCACAGCCTATTTCATGTTCGGCAGTCTCCTAGTGTAACTAAGTTAATCACGACCCAATGGGCACAACCTATGTTAGGCGGTAATCACGGCCCGATGGGCACAACCATACTTCGGCGTTTAATCACGGCCTCAATGAACACAGCCTATTCCAAGTTAGGCAGTTTTCTAGCTTAGCTAGGTGTCATACACAATTGCTTACAATTCACGATCAATACACACTTTCACAACCCAATCATCAATTGCATAATCTAACCAATTCACAATTATCACACAATTGCACAAAACCTCACTCAATTGATCAATCCAACAATCAATTGCACATTCTAGCTATACCACAGTGATCAGCTTGAAATTTTATCAAGTGGCTCTCCCGGCATAATTTCCGGAAAATATTAATTAATTAATAATTAAATAAATTCGGAAAATTAATTTAATTTAAGTAATATTTAATAATTCTTAATTTAAATAAATAATTAAATAAATAAACTAACTAATTAAAAGTCTAATCATATTACCTTAATCTAATTGCATAATTAGACTAATTAATCCATCCACTAAACTAATCATTCATCGAATCTAATTAACATTTAAATAATCTAATCTAACCACCTAAACATGCTTAGCCTAATCTAAACACCCTTAAGTATCATTAACTCCCTAAGCGAATAGTAGTGAGTAAACTCACTGGTTTAGCATTCTAGTGAGTCCACGGAGACGGCGACGAGGAGGTTGCCGACAATCCTCCTAGCAGCGACACCAAGCGAGGTCGGGAAGGGCTTGAAAACGGGCCTCGAAGTCTGAAGACCCTTGCTAGTTTCTGCTTCTACTTCTGCTTCTGCTTGCTGGACCGAGGAGAACCAAGGCTGAATGGCAAGGAAACGGGCTGATCGGAGCTCTAGCGAGAGGGTGGTCGGCATCCAGTGGCTCCCGGGGATCGAGGGGGACTTACTGGTCATTGGTATGGGCGGAGGAAGAGTCGGAATTGGAGAAAACAAGCTGCAAAGTCGAAATAGGTAGAACCGAGCAGGCGGGCAAGCTACCAGACGGTCCGGCAAGCGGTGGCTTCCAACGGCCAGGCGGGTTGGCCGACGACTCCGTTCAGCGAGCGGCGACCACCGTCCGTACAAACCGGGTCTCCTCGTCACAACGGTGGGTGGCACAAAGGCTGATTTGCACAGGAAGCCAACTTTTAACTCAGATCTTTGGCGAAAGGTCAGCTGGAGCATAAACTGGCAGAATAGAAAATAGAGGGGAAAAAGAGGCTTACGGGTGTGCGACGGTGGAGGGGAAGGTGCTGCTCGGTTTCTCTGGTTCTTTGGAGATTCAAGGCAGACCAAACATGGAGAAAGCAAAGCCAAAGGAAGAAGAAGAAGTGGCTACTAAAGGGGGGACCACAAATGGCTTCCTAGGCCTTCAACACTTGGCCATTCACTCAAGTGGCTACCCCCACCTTGTCTACCCTATCCACAGCCCACTTGTAGCCCACAAACTTCCCTTAGAAGCTTTCTCAAGTGGTCCAAAGGTTGTGCACCATGGGGGCTATGAATTTGTGACATTTACTCATCAAATCCAATCAATTCTCACTCAAATAAATCCAATTGAAGCCCAAACAATTCAGCCAAGGTATCCACACTTCGTCCATGATTTTTCTTCATCAATTGAACCAACTTAACGGCCATGGGTGCACTCAAAAACGGTCCCATGAACTATCCCGATCCAATTTCACCAATTCTTGATTTTTGCCGAAAATCTCGGTTTGCGAAAAATCTTCTGAGGATGAGTCGACGTTCCAAAAATGAATTGTGACATGACAAAACTTTCAATTTCTGAAATCAAGTTTAAATTCGCGGTTAATTTCAATCTGGCGCGATTTGAGCGCGACCTAATCTACCGGGTAGCTTTTAGGAATTTTAGTGCAATTGACCCGTGGTTGATTATTTTCAAGCCACGACATAAATCTTTGACACATTGGCGATATCGATTGTCATGAAAATCTCAAGGTAATACGGACACAGGGTATCCAAAACAATAGAAAAATCAGTTTAGCGCTGATTGACGAGAATATTGAAATCAAGTGGAATCACCCACACTCTAATCACATATCTCAGTCGAATCGACATATCACTGATCTCTGATCGATTCTGACAATGTCGTAATGATCCTTGTAGACTAGCATAGTCGAGCAACTGATTCATGGTCGAATTCTCAAGTCTATTGCGTTTAGATTCCTTAGCGGCTTCACTTGATAGACTAGTTATCTCGTGAGTGATTAGCTCGGAGAATAGAGCTAAAGGCGCATCGATGAAAAGCCCAACTTATTTAATTGAAAACATAATCAAAAATTTGGGATGTCACGGGATGTGCATGAAGAAAGTCTCTCAGGTACCGATGACACCGACGATGATCAGAAAGGGATCAAGCGTGAATGGAATCGACATGAGTAAACGCTAATGTAGTCAAGAAATATTTTCTATGAAAATGAAATCAAGGCCGCGGAGCCACTTCATGCACAATTTGAGTCGCATAGCATCATGCATAGCATCGTAGATATCATGCATATGTTACATACATGCATATCTATTTGTGTTTCAAGCACCCTACTATTTGATGAAGAAATGGCGGAAGAAAGAGTCGATTCAAGGACCCATCGAGTCTCCGCACAAACGGTTGAATAACTCATTTTCTTAAATGAGAGGTAAACCGAGATGATAAAAATGAATGATAAAATAAAAAAAAAAAAAATAAAAGAAGAAAGAAAACAAAAAAAAACAAATGCATGGCATCATTCGCGTGACCTATTTCCGGTGTCACGATGCGTGCTTCATGTCGGCGACCCTCAAGAAAATGGGTCTCGTAAAAATGATTTTATTTGGGCAAAAGGGTGAAACGTTAACCATGCCAAACAAGAAGTGTTTAGGATGAAGAAAGGTAAGCCATTTCCAAATACATCCTTCAAACACTTTTGAGAGTTGAGTGAAAAGCGACATTCTCTTAGAACGAATGATTCATTTGCATTGAACGCAAAGATCGAAATAATAAAGGCATTTCCTTCATCAATCCCAAGCACTACTTTAATCTCTTGCTAACCTTTTCGGCTGAATAAAGATAATCCTTCAAAATACCCCTGTCGAGAACGACCCTACATTAGGGCAGCATAGGAGGTTACAATCGTATTATAGAGCGAAAGATTGAGAAAGATTTTATTACTTTCACTTACATCAATCTTTTGGTGATAGTTCTAGAGGAATTCTCATCATAGCTTGACTCATCCCAAGGTGAAGAAGAGTATTTCCTTCTCTACCCAAACACTGATACCCGTTGCTCAAACCAATTCGGGCCTGATTGTTCATTTTTAAAACCTGAGTAGTGATCATCTCCCTTCACTGGGGCAAGGCATAAGTATTGACCAAATACAATTGACATTTATGAGAAAATGTGAAAAGCATCTCGTAAGTCATAAGAGTTCCAAAAGTTCAAAGAGCAAAGAGTTCGACAAAATTAGGGAGTATGAAAAAGCAATGTGCCTGGTAAAAGCAAGGCCAATGCCCATTAAGAAAAGAGCCAAAAAGGCTGCATCTTATGTGAAAGCAAAGTTATCAAAGTCCATATGCGTGCATAATAAAAATCATCACAAGTGCAAAAGAAATTATAGAAAGGAGCAAAGCTCCCATGTGAAGATAGCCAATGGACTTTCGAGACATGCTGTATTTCAAAAGCCAAGTGATTTCGAAAGATTGAGTGACATGGTCATAATGCCATGATGATCACTAGCTCTTAAAAAATAAAAATAAAAACCTCTTGAAAATTTTAAGCATTTTGAACCTCCCCCAATCTAACATTACAACCCTCTTCCGAAGTCTCTTCTGATTGAGATGATTCAAGTGGAAATGGGAATGCCACAAAGAAGCTACCGCTTGAAAAAGTGGAAACAATTTTATCTTGTCTTATCTTCCGGGTTCTCGACTTATAAACCCGATGAAGATAGTGACAAATCTTCCTTTATTAGCCTTAAAGCAATGATCCATTTGTGTAAGCCCATGACCAAACCAATATTGTGGTCCTTTCAAAAGACCTTTTTGATCGATCTAATTGTGTTCATCGCGAATGTTTCTGAAAGCCTTTGACATAGGTTATGTGAGATAACCTCAGCAATCACTTACTTCCCACGCGAATGGATGGGATCAAGCAGTCATTTTATCGAGAGTATGTGAGGAACCCTTTCTAACTAAGAAGCTCTGGTTTGGCATGCTCAATAAGCCTTTTTCAAGAATAGAAATCATTTTGATAAGAACTTGTCTCCCGAAAAAATTGATGATTAATGATACATCCCCGAGTAAGATGACAATTTTGCGCCATATGATGCTGATTGACATCGAATGCTTTTTAAAGCAATCTGACTTAGCTTGATTAGCTTGTTCAATTAATACTACAATTTGCCAATACATCTCTTGATGCTATCGCTGATGACATTTGCTCAAGTTGAGTTTGACAGGATTCCCCAGTGAAGCCATGCAGTTTTCAAAGGGTTAGCGGATGCTTCCCTAAAGACTACAAGGTTCATGGTCAGCCTTAAACTATGTCGCCTCCAAAGGTTCATGGTCAACCTTAAATCATGTCATCTCCAAAGGTTCATGGTCAACCTTAAACCATGTCATCTACGAAGGTTCATTGGTTTTCCTCAAAATCATGTATTTTCAACCCAGTCAAAACCCGTTGTTACACGGTGAGACTTCAATTCTTTCATTCTTCCTATGACACAGTGTGCTTCTACAACCCGAGGTCTCTCTCTTTTCTTCTTATGACACGGTATGCTTCTATAACCCGGGGCCTCTTTTTGTTCCTATGACACGGTGTGCTTTTGTAGCCCGGCGTCTCTCTTTCTTCCTATGACACGACGTGCTTCTATAGCCCGGGGTCTCTTTTTCTTCCTATGACACAATGCGCTTCTGTAGCCGGGGTTCCCTTTCTTCCTATGACATGGCATGCTTCTATACCCCAAGGTCTTTCTTTCTTCCTCTTATCCATGACGCATTTCATAACCCGGAGTCCCTGTGGTCGATCTAGTATGTGTCTATGCACCCGAGATCTCTTTCCCGCCGAAATAATTTAGGTGTCTTATGTCTTTGAATGCAACCTCTTCGAGGCTACATTCAAAGAGAGGCAGCTACTAATACCTAATTTGTCCTTTCAAATATATACTAAAAAATATATATTATTAAAAATATTATTATTTAATTTATTTTTAAAAAAAAAAGGGCGAGAAAGGCCAAGTCGGGCCGGATCCGACCTTGGCCCGCCTCGAATCTCTTCCCTTTCCCCCTGCATTGGGCCCGGGCCCTTTTCTTCTATTTTTCTTTTCTCTCGCAGCCCAAGCCGTTTCCCCCTTCGGCCCAACCCACGCCCTAGCTATCTTCCTCCTCCTGCCTATCTACACGCATTACCCTGCAGCAAAGGAGAAAAGACAACAATAGAGAGAGGTCAGAGCAATAGAGAACAGAGGATCGCGAGGGGTAGGCGGGCGGCGCGATCTGCGGGTCAAAGTAGTCTAGCCGGCCAGCAAGTGCTAAGGGGTCTTTTCGCGCAAACCTACAGAGAAGAAAAAGGAGGGAGCAGAGGAGAGGGGGAGAACAGAAGGGAGTAGAGGGGAATGGGGCGAGAACGCAACCATGAAGAGGAACAGAGGAAAATCGAGGGGAAGAAAGAAGGGAGAAGGCTCAAGAGGCTTACCGGGGATGCCCTACCGTCACCGGCGAGTCGCCCGACCCTCGCTACCACCTCCAACTCCTCTGGAACCCAAGTAAGCATTTTGCCAAACATCTAGTGTGCATAGTTTGAAACCGAGCTAACCAGAGCTCATTCTGTACATTTCGAGCGGGCTCCGGCCTCTATAGGTCCTTGGCTAGGTTACCGTTTGTTGTTAGTCAATTCCTGAGAATCCCAAGCCCGCCTCGAGTCCTGGTCGAATTGGAAACCTCACGATTATGAGCGCCCGCCACCTATTTGTCGAAATGCCTAGCCGAAACCCGCACCTAACTCCGTCATTTAGAGCCTTGGCCAGGTTGACCCAACACTGGAGAGACGCCGCCGTTTGAGTGGTGGTCGAAAACGGTCCCCCCAACCAAACCAAAGCAGGGCTATCGACCCTAGCCAGAGACCACCCATGCCCTTCGCCTCCGTCCTCTTCTCTATTGCGGCCGAACAGCCGCCGAACAAAGGTCGTGGGCTAGCGAAGTCCACGACCGGCGCCTTGCCACTTTCGGCGGAGCCCCTCGACCGACGCCTCCACCTTCCTCGGAGGACCCCCGCAGGCTGCACGCCATTGCGGCCTCCCTGGTCATGACTGAGCAGTCGCTGACCATGGGCCTCTTCCACTCCACAGGCCAACAGCCCGAAGTTAGTCTAGGCTATGAGCCTTTCTCTTTTGGCTCGACCACCTTTGGTTGGGCGGTCCTGAATAGCCCGACCAATTTATTTTTTTTTTGAAAAAAGAATATTTAAAAAAATTCGAAAATCTAAAAAATGCGGGGTTTGGTTGGGAATTGCTATATCTTGCCTTCTTAGTGTAATTTGACCTTTATTTTCTCGTATATTGATTATATCGCCTATTTAATTTGCATATTTAATTATGTTTAATTGCACACACTCAATTTTACTATAATTAGGATCTTGGTAGCTATAATTATTATTTTAATGATTGTCGCATGATCACCTCGCATGTTAGTGGGTAGGTATAAATCCAAACTGCTTGATAAAAATCTTTTCTTTTAAAATGAAAAAGATTAGGTACCAAAAGGGCACTAATTGGTCAATTAGTGTAATCAAGTTCCTGACCCTAGATTTTCTAGTTACGTAGGAAGCGATGCATACTCTCATGTCTCACTTGGTTTCTAGCCAGCCCCATTAGGCTAGTGGCGACTCCTTCTTGTGAAATTCTTAAGAATATCACAATGTCGCGCGAGGTATGAGTTTGGGAGAGCTCGTGCCTAATCATGGGCTATAGGTCCGTCCTTTAGGCAATACCCTAAACTTATTCCCTCCCCCGAGGGGTAGGTCGCAACATTGGTCTAAAGATAATTCTTAATAGTCAATCATATCCCACAAGGTCACAAACACCGAATCATGACGGTAATTGCATATATACACACAGAGTCTTCCATGGTCACAAGTGCTTTTAACTTTATTGATATGGATTCAATATGGTGGTATGGCAAATAAGTAACAACTCTCTTAGAGAGATTCTATTTATCAGTCATCATTTTCTTACCTTAAGTGTCACAAAAACCTGTGCCACTAGAGAATATCTTTATGGTTCCAGTGAACCCACATATGCCTTGTTTTTATAGTTAACCTTTCTTTATGTGTAACAAAACATATGCTCAGAGCTAATAACTGGATGCCTCTAACCTTCACTCAAGGTTTATATTATACCTTGAGACTTCTATCAATATGCATTCAACATAATGATAACACATTCAAAAATATTTTATTGAATTCAAAAGTTGATACATATCAAACCGTTACTAAGTGTAACAAACACAAATATAAACTTTATTAAAGTAAAATTGAAACAGCTCCCACTAAACAACGACATCTCATAATGCTCTTAAGCCTATATTAATGACATGTCGTTCAAGAATAAAAGAGCGAAGTCCTTTAGTTAGTAGATCCGCAACCATATCATCTATAGAAATATGCTCTATTCTAACGTCACCATTCTGTACCCTTTTTCTATGGTCAAAAATTTGGCTGCCATGTATTTAGGCCCCTTGAGACCTCTATTATTAATAAACAACACTATAGAGTTATTGTCTCAATACAATCATATGAGTCTATCCATAAAGTTAAATATGGTGAACTCCCTAATAAGGTTCCGAAGCCTAATAGCCTGAGTAACAACCTAAAAGCATGTTACAAACTCCGCTTACAAGGTATAAAATGACATAGATTTCTATTTACTACATTTCTTGCTAACACAAATATATATTCCGTTATCGATTTCATGTCATCCTAATAGCCAGCAAAGATTACATCCAAATACCCTACAAGCTGCAGGACTTGAACATGTCTGTAAATTAGCATATAGTCTTTTGTCCTTTTTTTAAAATACCTCAAAAAACTTATTGCCAGTAACCCAATAATTGTGTCTTGAATTCGCAAAAGCGATATTTAGTCTAATGTAAAATTGAGTATACATGATACTTGTGCACAACACGCTTTAATTGGATTTTCTCAATATCTAAATAAGGACAACATCGCATATTCGATCCATCACCCTTAATGATAGGAGCAATTCCTGACTTGCAGTGATGTACATTGAATTATTCCAAAATATGATCAGCAAATGTCCTATGAGATAAACCTAATATATGGCGAGAATGATCCTTACGGACCTCAATGCAAAGGACAAAAGATGCCTCAAGGTCCTCCATGTCAAAAAAAAATCGATAATATCCATTTTATCTCATACAGTAATTAAAGATCATTACTTGCAAGCAAAATATCATGTACATAGATTATGAAAAAAATAAATTTCCTCCCACTGACCTTGCAGCATATATATACACTGAATTACTTTTGTTCTCAACTGAATGAAGTGACAATACTATGAAACTTTAATAACATTGTCTAAAAACTTTCTTAAGATCATGAATAAGACTTTAAGTCTACATACAAGCTTACCTGAATCATTTACTACAAAACGTTCCGGTTGCATTATATAGATAGTTTTTATTAGGCGTAACTCCATATCAAAACGAGCTATTAATGCCATGTTCACTCTAAAAGAATCTTAAGAAGAGACTAGAAAAAATATTTATTTACTGTCCGCCTCTCTTTCAAAGTGAAAACTTTGGCTACAAGTTTGGCTTTAAACTCCACAATCTTTCTTTGAAATCCCTTTAAGTTTTGTACACATATTTGCAACTAATGAGCTTGTGACCTTTAGGCAAGTCAATAAGTTCCCAAGCACTATAATATTTCATAGATTGCATCTCGTCTTTTATGGCATCTAACCATATACCTTATTGAGGACAAGAGACAACATTTGTATAAGTCACTAGATCAACCATGCAGTAGATATCATAGTCATACTCTCACAAATAGACTATATAGTTTGATGGTATAACTGATCGTCTTTCCCTAACAGATCTCTTGAGTAGAGCTTACAACCACTTCATTTTACACCTAAGAGGCTTAAGAAACTTCATTAGAAATTGTCTCAAGAATAGTAACTTGAACCTCAACAAGTTTAGTTTGTGGTGTAGGAAATTCCACAATTGTCTGTGTAGGCAAAAACAAAGACATAGTGATCTCCATCGTACTATTATCCTTAATAGTATGAGAGTAGCTATCTTCTACAATTACGTCGAACTCTAGAAAGTTTACCATATATGATTCCATAATTATTGTACCTTCATTAGGATCATAAAATCAAATACACCTTTGAACAATTTTGGTAGATACGAAATAATTCCGAGTAGATCTGAATTCCAATACACTTTATTGAATTATATAATCTCACTTCTGCAAAACACCCCTAAATTTTAATATGATTCAAGTTAGATTTACATCTAACTCATAACTCAAAATGAGTTAATGAAATAATTTTGATAAGAAACACATTTTTGCATGTGAAAAATGTTGCTTTTAAAACATCAGCTCACGGAAGACTATTTCTTCCCTATTACCCATGTCTCCAACTCTTTGTCTATGTTTGAAGGAGCCTAGCCTGGCAGCTAGGTGCGTGGGTCGTAATCAACGTACCTAGGCTCAACCTCAAGTGACCCCAGATCAGGG
This sequence comes from Eucalyptus tenuipes, assembly GCA_014182365.1. Taxonomy (NCBI): domain Eukaryota; kingdom Viridiplantae; phylum Streptophyta; class Magnoliopsida; order Myrtales; family Myrtaceae; genus Eucalyptus; species Eucalyptus tenuipes. The sequence goes on along the minus strand of CM024547.1, from coordinate 28,993,794 downwards.
CTGTCTAAGAAAGGCCACCTCAAATCAAAGGCAACCAGAGAGAGAGAAGAAATGGGAGAGTTAAACTTGGAACATCCAAAATCACTGAATGGTGATACGTCGGCCCCCAAAGAAGTTATCCGATAAATTTAGAGGATATCGATCTTTTGCGTTTGGATGACTTGCTCATTACTAATGCAACCCGCACCACATCTATAGACAGAATCCCTATCGCCCGTTGGACGGAAAGGACTCCCTGTACTCTTTAATCAACTCTCTCATGCAAAACTTCTGTTCTCGTGGGAGTTTGGCGTCATCCATTTCTGCTGTAGAGGCTACCCATGCATGCGGTCCACGGAGAATGAAAGCTCACCTAAGACGGTGGTTTCTAATCCCTGAACTAAATATTTCTACGGCAAAAAGGAAACGAAAGGAAAAAAATAAAAAAGGAAATTGGGAGTGTCGATTTGATGACTTCGTCTCCCTTGTGGACAATTTTGAAATGGTTGCACGTCGCAATCCACGGGCCCTGCCACAGAGAGCAACGCAAATCAATTTCAAAGGCCCAATTCGTGTCACCAAGAAGATGAGATTATTAATGAGAGAAGTGGGTCCCGGATCGTAAACCCTACTACCATCCCTAGGGGCGTCGTGTTCTCCAACGAATATGTAGACATTTAAGACGGATTTGACAACCCCATCTCGACCGAAACGAAGAAGGAATATGCAAAATAATGGCTGCAGTATAAAGAATTGGAAAGGGCATCGACCCGTACGATTTAAGGTCAAGAATCAATGTTTCTAACTACCATGTCAAGAGAGTTTACACCTGACAACAGCTCCATCAACCCATTTGAGACTTGACCGAATGGTGAGGGCTTCCTATATTTTTCAAGGTTCAGGAATGCCTACCCTTCGGAACTCAAATTTAAGTGGGGTCATCATCGTGGGTTACCGTGTTAGTGCTCCTCCAAATAACCAATCAATTGTGATCCCTAGTTTATTGAAAGAGAGGGACAAGAGAACATTGTTATGCAGAGACATTGATTGAGTCAAAACATTAATGATACATAAGGGCTTAGGAGTCGATGATTATGGATTCAATACCCACCCTCAGGAACTCTAATTTAAGTGCAGGATCATGGCAGTGGATTACCATGCCAGTTCTCTTTTAGATAACCAAATGATCATGTCTCAAAATTATTGCAAGAGAGGGACGGGGATGTTACGCAAAGACATTGATTGAGCCGAAGGAGTGATGATACCGGTGGCATTGGCGGTGGATAAAGGCACTTCCGCAAGGGCTGGTGGCATTAATGGACGTGCGGCAACAGTCATGGCGTGCAAAAAAGCTTACCATGCAGGAATTGGGAAGAAGTAATAAGGCTAAACGAAGAAACAAAGAAGCGCAAAAGCCAAGGGAACAAGTAAACTATTAGAATCATGTTAGTAAAATATATATCCCCACCGTTATGGATAGAAGCTAACTCATATGCCAACGTTATGGCCATGAACGTGGCTAAAATTATCCGTCATGATATCATCGCCAGTAAGGATTTATGGACACAATCATCACTAAATGTATCAATGTGTTCTCCTCTAAAGAGCAACAAGGATAGAACTCAAATCCCCATCGCCACGTACTTAGATGTGCATCTCTCTCTTGATAAGATGACCATGCTGGTTTCCCTAACTCAAATTGCCCGCCAGCCATGCGCATTGACACCTCGTTTTCGAGTGAAATCTGCAACGACCGACTTGCTCCCCATCGAGCAAAACGTGTCCGTATCATCATATGCTTAATCAAAAAATTAATCGACGATGCGTGACGGCAAAGGAAAGCAATTGACCAAACCCCCAGCAAATGCCCTAACCTAACTCAAGGAATAGAGACTTTACAAATAAAGCCTGAGGATTGGCATTAACGAAAGAGCCAGAGCAATCATCGACGTTTGCCTGCCCACAGAAATCCACCCCTCAAGAACAGCCTCGGCTTTCAATGCATCGAAAGCGACATCGGCCACAATCTTGGAGTGAATGGCCCTCGTTTTGTTCAATCCAAGGGTCGATCCACGGTTTGACTATGTTGCACTAATTTCCAAGAGGAAGATCCACTGCAGAAGCTTGAAATCGATCTCATGATGTAACTCTCGTCCGTCGTGACATTACCACACTATGTCGAGAGAAAACGATGGATTTGAATTTGATTAATCTATGCACTGGCCTAACTACAAGCAACAATTTTCAATCGACCGTGATGTTACTTTTACAAGTCCGAGAAGCATAAACTATTAGAGAAATGTGCTAAAGAATAGTAGAATCTTTTACGAAAGCTTTGTCTACCAAAGTGACTTGGCAAGACTCCTCTGTATTGCGTGATTAAGTGGGACATATATATGTATAATAAGTAAATTTTAATAAAGAATCTTAGTATAATCCATATTGGTCGTGAATTATGAAGAAGTCATAAGGCGATGCGTGGAGTCTTCGCTTTGTCTTTTATCGATTTTTTTTACTGACAAGAGGGGCTTAGGCTGGCCCCTTTTTCCAATATTTGACCCAACATGCCTAATGATAATATACCGAAATGACTTTTGGACCACCGTGTCTGATTCTTAAGGGAGAAAGGCATATATTAGACATTTCATTAATGTTTTAAGAGGTCATCATTGTGTTTTGATATAAGGTCAAATCAAGTGGAATGGCATTCATGCCACATTCATTTGATATTTCATAAGTCGTGATTCTATGATCAATATATTTATATCATCATTGTTTAAAATATTTTTATTGTGGATATCTAGTTAGTGCATAAAGCGCAGGGTGGAGTCAAAACATATCGAATCAGAGACGCTTTGGATCGTCGGCTAGAGAGAAGGGATTGACATCCGTGATTGGCGATGACAACACCTGATGAGAGACGAAAGAGGGAAAATTATCAATTAGTCCTAGACCTATTTTATGGATGTTAATTCAATCCTAAAATTTTTAATTTGTTAGTTCGATCTTAAACATGTGCAAGGAATTCCAATGCAGTCTTTCCGCTCAATTTTAGTTGGAATTCGCTGACGTGGTGATCCAATCATCTTTGGCCATCTTATATGGCACATCACCTCATCAGCGATTTTATAGCAAAACTTGGTCAAAAAAGACTAAATTGAAATTTCATGCAACGATTTAGTACTAAATTAGTAAAATTGGAAGTTCAAAACTGAATTTACATCCATACAGTAGGTTTAGAACCAATTGAACAATTTCCCAGTGGAAGATGTAATGCCTACATCTTGTGGTACCTTATGGGCTTGTCATAATTATTTTATATCAATTATGTCATTAAAAAAAAAGGTCCAATTATGTGACTTCAAATAAAATAATTAAGGTTCATTAATTAAAATTGGAATTCAAGTATATTGTTTGGGCACATTGAAGATATTTGGTCGACACAAAAATCACCTAATTGTACAATTATGTGAAATAGTACAAGTGGACCTCACAATTCTTAGTCCTCTTGATAATTACATGCTGAGTGATGTCACAAAACTCAATAATTGGACCTCAACCAGGTTTTCAAGTGTATTTGATATTTTCAGTTAGAGAGGGAGAGCTGCAGTGAAGAGGACAAAAGATCAAAATAGGAATTTTCTCTGGACATATCCTTTAAGCTGTGGTCAATCAGGTTCAGGACCCTAGAATCGAATCTTAGGCATTAAAGAAAAGTCATATAGTCACCTTATATCAAAATGAAACTATTGCCTAATATGCATGAAATCCTAAAGTCATATAATCGCCACATTTTTCACCGGTTAGTTCCTAAAGTTTATTCACTAGAAATCATCTACATTTTTTAGTTTTGATGCACGATGATTCTCCCTTTTAAAGTGATATATCGCCAATATTGACTATTTAACGAAGTTGCTAATTAACAACGTCGTAATTGATGTAACATATCAAATAGCGTGACATGATGACATGATCCACACGGTTACGTGATGATGGGACATAACTACATAGTCATCCGGCCGAAGGAGATCTTTGCGAATGCTGTCGCCCTCCTAGGTCCTTGGCTCTGAGCGCGATTTCGTTGATGTCATTGAGCAACACTATATTTCACAACTATTTTTGTGGAATTTCTTAATTTCTTCGGTTGTGCGTCGATAATTTATAAAATGTCTGTCACCTCGCCCCTCGTTTAATGGCCTAAAACGATGACACGACATAAATATAAAAACGATAGGACAACGTGACCAAGTGATAAGGTGACATGTCGTATTGTCAGATGCGAAATGAAAATGATTCGCGAATTGCAGTGGCGGTCCTTTGCAAAACAATCGGTAAATATTTAACGGCTGCGATTGCAAGATTTTACATGAAAGAAATGGACGGTCCGATGCAGTTGTCAGGACGAGAAAGTACCGGTCAAATCCTTCTCCAAAACTAAAGTCAAAGAAATTAAAACTCCCGGTCAACCGAGCAAAGCAGTCGGTCAACGAAGGGCAACTCAAACATTAAAAATAAAAATAAAAAAGGAGGGGTAAACGAACAAATAAACTATAATATAGTTGCATTTTTGAAAAAAAGAAAAGTATTACTAATTCTCGTGTTCGCTAGTATGGTATATAAAACCTCTTCCGAGTCCTGACTTCCGCGAGTCTTGTATGACTCTCTCGAAGTGACCCTGAAGCTAACCCCGCCATGCGTCCCCTTCTCAGCCCCGTCTGCGGCCCGACTCCGCAGCCGTCCGCCGCCAAGACCGCCGCCGTCACCACCTTCTCCGACATCCACCACGACATCCTCCGATCCCACATCCTCACTCGGCTCGACGGCCCCGCCCTCGCCTCCGCCTCCTGCGTCTCCTCTGACCTCCTCGCGCTCTCGTCCGACGACCGCCTCTGGGCCGACATCTCCCGCTCCGCTTGGCCGTCGATCAACGCGCCGCGCGTTTCCCGCGTCGTCTCCACCTTTCCCGGCGGCCACTCCTCCTTCTTCGCCGACGCGTACCCCCTCCCCGCCGAGGACCCCGGCTCTCCTTCGACGGCGCATCCCCCTCCGCCTCCAGAACTCCGCCGCCGCCCGTCGGAGCTGATATCGGCCGTCGACATCCGCTACCGCGGGCAGCTCATCTTCAGCAAGACCGCCGAGACCGAGACCGAGACCGGGTGGTTCCGGTGCTCCCCGTTCCGCGTCGACATGCTGGAGCCAAAGGAAGCGGTGTCCACGCCGGTCCCCTTCCCGAGCCCTGACGACGAGTGCGGCGACCTCGGCGACAGCCTGAGGCTGAGCTGGGTCCTGATCGACCCGGAGGGGCGGCGGGCGATGAACCTCTCGAGCGCCGCCCCGGTATCCATCCAGCGCCACTGGCTCAGCGGGGAGGTGCACGCTCGGTTCGCGACGGTACTGTCCTCCGGAGAGCGGGGGACGGCGGTGGAGCGGGTGGCCTGCACGATCGCCGTCACGTGCGGGGGGTCGCGCGGGGGGGCTATGCAGGTGAGGGAGGTGAGCGTGCAGGTAGAGGACATGGAGGGGACGTACCTGAACGGCGGGGACAGCCTGGTGATCTTGCGGAGGGCTATGGAGGCGCGAAGGGGGAAGAAGACGAGGGAAGAGGAGGAGGGGCGGAGGAGGTACGAGGATTTCTTGGAGAGGCGGCGGGAAAGGAAGGAGCGGCGGGCGAGGGCGGAAGGGACGTTGGACGCCCTGTGCGTGGGCTTCGGATCGGCGGCGCTGGTGGTCTTCTGGTTGTTCGTTTTGTGCAGATGAAGTGAGAGGAGGAGGAGGCAACCATAATAGTACCCTAAAAAGAATTTACAATATATACTTAATTATGGAAAATAAAATCTTCAATTGATTCAAGAAAGAACAAATTTTTTGCCCTTCTTTTGTATTCCTACTCCTGCTATTACATAGGAGTAAAATGCTAGGGACTCCAAAATTATATTAAATTTGATCTTAGAGATGATGTATCAAATTTCGGGCAAATATTTGAATATGCGAAGACATCTGTGAAGACATCACCTAAGGTGATTCGCTTGTGAAATTTCTTGTAATTGTAACAGTAATAGCTGGTTATTCATTAACAATATCCATGACAATAACATGTCCGAATTTACTATTTAAAGAAGAGAGGATAATTTAGTAATTTGTAAGGCGCTCCATTAAATCATCTCAAATTACATTCAGCATCTTCTTTTTTCCTTATATAGAATCAATGTTATGGTCATGCATGATGTGATGTATGTGTAGAAAAGTTAAAATGCTTCCCGGAGAGGGTCATAGATCGCTCTCCCCCTACTTGTCGCAAATTTCAATTGAAATTAGTTGGAGAGTCGGAATAATAGCAAGTGGCTCCATATTGAGGACTAAGACATACTCTATTTGCTAAATTTGGCTATTGATCAGTGACTCCTAAATGCCTCTATAGGTAATGACATTAGGTGAATGGAATGGTATGGAATAGAGAATCTAACTCATTATAGTATAATAAACCCATTATTTTATCGAACAAATCCCTTGCCATTAATTGAGTAAATCTATCCATTGTTCTTTCAAAGGAAATTGTGGGGATAGAGAGAGAAAGATATCATGGGACTAAAATACTTAAAATGTCCTCAAAGTTACTAATTGAATGAACTTTAATTTCAAAAGCCAATCATGACATGAATTCATCTTAAAGAAGATGATTTCAAGAAACTTTCAAGGCATCGTACACCTAAGTTCTACTTCCGCTTTCCCACGTTTTTCACCGGCAACAGCCGATTTGGATGAACTTCAATTTCGAAAACTAATCAAGACACGTATTCATATTAAAGAAGATAATATCAAGAAACTTCCAAGGCATCGTACACCTAATCTTTGCTTGTGTTTTTCCACCCTTTTCATAAGCAGTAGTATAACTCGTGATGAGAATCGCATCAAACGAGATTCTAAAATTTATATCTACAAGAGTATTCTGCAAGTTTGTCTGTCCTTACTATCAATGGCAACTACATTTTCCAGCGCCCTGGACGGCTCCGTAATTACTGTATGGTGGTTGGTGATTTGGACTGCTAATGTCGATGTGGACTGAATCATAAGAAAAACCCCTTGGAGAGAATGATGTCTGTCTACCCTTTTCTAAAGATATTTTACGTGGGACTGGACTTGGGTATCCTTGATATCTCCATCGGCACAAGAAATAGAGCCGACAACATCGTCGTGTCCCATCCAACTGGCCTTCGGACAAGCTCATATGGAAAGACGCTTGCTCGGTGGACACTCAACCTCGGCCATTTATTATATGAGCTTTGCAACGACCAATGGTTATGAATAATTCAGCGTGATTTTCGGCTCTCCCAGGATCCTAATACGTGAAAGTTAAGGCCGGCTTTAATGAGCCTGCCTGAAACTTTCGAATCAAGTCCTTTAAAGAAGTAAATAAAAGAGTCTCGGAAGGCCTTGGCCGGGTCCTTACAAATTTTATCCAAAATAAGCCCCTCTTAAGTACATGTGTGGTTCAAGGATTGACAGGCCCCTAAACAATCCGACGAGGGCGGAAATGTTTGATGATAGAGAGGTTTAGACAAAGTGCTGGAAGCAAACTTCTAAGATTGCGAAGGAGGTGGGAATTGGCCAAATCATGCGTCGAGTAGGGAAATTTCTGCGGTCAATGTAGGCTGATGACAACGAGAACATTGGGCGAGTGACTTTGTAACACCCCAATTTCATATTAGACGAGGGTGACTTGTGGCTTAGATTCATAATCAGGGAGACAGCCTCCGAGGATTCGACTCAAATGGACCAAGTTAGATGGTTACAGTGACAAGTCCTAGACAAAATCCATTCCCGAGGACTAGACGACACAGGATACGGTAAAGGCCCATTATTTGATCGACAACTCATTACACAATCCGCTGTAATTCCGATAATTGGATCGGCACCACCCGCAAATACAAATGTATCAAGCTAACATGATTCGTCAAGAATTGCCAGCTCGAGAAAAAACAGTTTTGCTTCCCCAATCACGACAGGATCTTATATTGGACGAACCCCACGTTGCTTGTATACTCTTACATTAGGATTTTGTTTATTTCTCGGAGAATATAATATTTCTGAAAAATAATTTTCAGGAAATTGTTTTAGGAAATGTACTATCGATATTTAGCCGAAAATAGACATCATTATTTGTGCACCGGTAACTTTGGTACGGGCGCCGAGAAAACTAGTACAAGGCCCAAGCTCTCCAATTGCCCGAGCCCAAGTCTAATATGCCCGAGCCCAAGATCTCGATGCTCGTGAACACTTTAGCTTAGGTCCATCAAGGTCAGGCCCGAGTTCACGGAGGTCAGGTGGACCAAATTGCAAATTTAGCCTCATGTTTCATTATACAAGAAGATGATGCACAATAAGAGCGGAAAAATTGTCTATAAAGTCATAAACTTATTGTATTTTTGTTAATTAAATCCTAAACTTTTTTTATAACTTTTTCAAAAAAAATTATTTTTTATTTTTCCTTTCTTTTTTTTTTTTTTTTTTTTTTTTTTTCCTTCATTCCATTTTTCGAGCATTAGCAATGGTTGACAACTAACCAAAGGCGAGGTCGACCGTGCCAAACCCCCCTCTGGTCGACCGTCTAGAGGAAGAATGGAAGAAAAAAATTTAAAAAAAAATCAAAAAAAAAAGAAAGAAAAGAAAATTTAGAATAATTAAAATTCGAAAAAAATTAACATATTTTTTAAAGTTATCCATGTCAGCACTGACAACGCCATGTAAGACAGCTTGGTTCATGTCAGCGATTTCTAATCAAAATTGGCCAATTAGACTCAATTGACAAAATGTAAACAAATTTAAACTTAATTGACATAATATCTAACAAAAAAATTTAAGATGGGTAAAAAGTTTATAACTGAATTAACAAAAATGCAACAAATTTAGGATTTTTTGGACTATTTTCCTAGAAATATAAATGTATCAACTTATCGAGCTAACATGAATCCTCATGAATTGCCAAATCCAGTAAAAACAATTTTCCTTTTCCAAACATGACTGAAAGAGGATCTCAAGTTGCACGAAGCCCACGTTGCCTGTATACTCTTTTACATCGAGTCTTTGGTGATTTTGGTTAGAAAACCTTGTTAATTTTGGCATCAAGACCTAAATATATTAACTTCACACTAATACATTGGACTATGCTACGAATAATACAACTTATTTGTTTAATTGGTTGACAAAAACCACAAACATCTTAGCAAGTCGGACCTCATCTGATCAGGCAAGGCTTGACCTCATAGAAATCTAGCAAGCTCGAGCCTCGCCAACCACCACCATAGCCGACGAATAGCCAATGAAGAAGAAAAAGAAAAGAAGACTGAAAATAATAGGTCTATCCTATGAGTTGAGGAAATTTTGAATTAGATTACCTACATAATGTCGAAAATGGGTCAAAAATGGGTTAAACGTTTTGACCATTACGTTTTGACCATTTTCGACTCATATAACTCAACTTAAAACTTTTTGGACCCATTTTATTTGGTCTATATATCTTTATAATCCACATGCAATCCATTAATACAAAATATGAGCCAGAAAATGGGTCATAAATCCATTTTGCCACCCCTAATTTTCACCAACCCAAAAAATGGGGGAAAATTTTAGGAACCAATTCGAGTTTTCTCACTCGTATCAATTTGCATCCTCACATTTTAAGTCCTTCAATTTTCAACTCTGGACAAAATTCAAAACTTGAAAGACTCATTTGCCGCTATTTCAAATAGAAAATCGCAAAAAGATTTTCCATCCACCATCTGACCAATCCAAGATTCACGATACCCACAGCCAAAATCAGTCGCGATGTTCATCGTTGTCCACCACCGACCAACGTGCTCCCCACCGTCGCGATGCCGACCAATACCATGCCAAACACCGCGATCCTCCCCTCACTCTCGTGCGCGAGCTCTAAAAGAGCTCGGCCATGAAGCTCGGGGCTCGAGCTCTGTTCCGAGCTCAGCCATGGTTGGCAAGCTTTGTACAAAGCTCGGTGAGGCAACCATGGCGAGCTTTGTTTGGAGTTCCCTATGGCTGTGACGTCGAGCTCCACACGTAGATCCAGGTCAGACCTGACCACGTTCTGAGCTGTCGTGTAGGTTGGACCGTCGCCGACCTCTAACTTGAGGTCCGCAGTGGTCGCAATGGACTCGAAGCGAGTGAGTCGAGCATGAGGAGGAGAGGGGAGGTTGGGATGCAATGAATAACGGGGACTAGAGGGTGTCGTGTGAGGACGAGCTACCGGAATGACAGCTCAAATTGGGAAAGCATCGGCAACAATGGCTGAGTCGGGCAGCAGTGGCTGAGAGGGTTGGTTAAGGGAGAGGAGGACAGAGGAAGGATTTTAGAGTTATGGTTTTCTTCCGAGAGGAGGGATAAAAGAGTTGAGACTAATTTGGGGATGAAAATGGCAGTTTGGTATATAAGTAGACAAGGATATGGATGAGAGATGGGTTGAAGTCCAGTAAGAAAATACAAAATGCAAGAATGTAGTTCTTTCAACAGTAGGTATGCAAATTGATGTATGGAATAACAGTGAAATGGCAGTTGATTATTTTCCCTGAAAGATAATGAATCCTGGGATTGAGAATAATCCAACCATAATTGTCAGTAAACCGGAGATACCACGAGGAAAAACCACCCCACCAGAGAAAGACGTAAATTGACACAATTCCTTGCAGGGCCATGTCAAAAATCCAAGTAGCCATAACACTACACTAGAGTTGCAGACACAGGAGTACAAGGGCAGAGTGACCCTCCCATGCTAGCAGAAGCAGCCTTTCTCTTACCCACGCACCCTAAAACCTGTGCCGAGCAGATGCCAAAAGCCATTTCACAGCGACCATGGCCCTCGCTGACATAGCTTTAAGTAACAGAATACGACAACAGATACCATGATGAAAAGCTCCATGCTGACAAGCAGTAATTGAGAGCCTCCAGCATCGTCGTGTTGTTTCAATGCTTACACCACTTGAGGAACAGAGACAGAGACGACAAAGCTATTTGTCATTCTCATCAGGGATCAACTGCCAAATAGCATTCTTTTTAAATCACAACACATCATTCTTACAACAGTAGACTATGAAAAAATCTGCAAATCAATAGATCTACATCAAGTGCCAAATGACAATATCCATTCTTTGTTCTCTTCATTTTAAAAAGTCGAGCTATCTTCTTTTTTTGTGTGTTTTTCATAGGTACGGCAGGGAGCTGTCTGAGTTATGTATATGCGTGTACCATTCACTTTGTGCTTGAACCAATACTTCCTGCAATGTGAGTTTCACTATATCTGTATCTTCGCTAGAGTAGTCAATTATCATCAACTTTCGGTTCAGGAGGTCCTCTTGCAATCGGCATTCCAAGTTTTTCGCCTAACTGAGGCTTTGCGTAGTCCACAAAAACGATTCGCCCATTCAGTGTCTGTGAAAATGAGAGAGCCTTCATAAAATATCCATTCATTAGATAGAGTCGCTGAACAATTAGAGGCTGAGCAATTTACCTTTCCATTCATCTCTGTCAACGCTCTGTAAGCCTCATCTTCAGATGCAAAAGTTACAAATCCAAATCCTTTCGATCTATCTGACACTCTATCAATCACAACCTTAGCTGGATGGAAAGAAATAAGAGGTTTAATTTACTGAATATACGAAAATAAAAATTAAAACCAGATCAAATTGTGCATAAGAGATGGCCTTAAGGTACCTTCAACAACTTGACCAAACTGAGAAAATGCTTCAGCCAATATTTTGTCTGTGGTGTAAAATGACAATCCTGAGACAGTGAGAAACTAGCTCAAAACAGCAGGCCCACTTAAAACAAGATAAACTGCTGGTTTTGACTGATTACTTAAAGAGCTCCAATTTTTGCTGAATCAAACCAAACAGGAACGCTGAATCTAATGATGAGGATTGTTAAATTGTGAGAGGATAAAATTTGCTGTGTATGATCACCGCTCACTATCAATCATTGGGTGTATGAGTTCGTATCATCACAGACCCATATGTCAAGCCTTTACCAATTTGTCTCCTATTGAATGGAAGGCCACTAATGCATTTCTATACTTACAAAAGAGGGCCAACAGCGCTTATATCCCCCACGCTTTCAAATCTCAAAATAGAAATGAACTGGCCAAATGTCACGGTGTATCTTTATTGGGAAGCAACAAAATTAGCTCAATGTAAGCACTATATTCCTTGCCAGCTCTAAATCTAAGACTCGGACCAAAGGGCCTTCACTGCTCCAGCTTAGGGACCTTTAGCAGTCACTTTCTCCTGCCAAACTAACAAACTGCAGAAAATATATAAGATCTTCTTGCTCTCATTTTTCATTAGTTCTTCGATCGGCATTAGGAATAAGTATCACCTTAAGTGTGATTTAAAGCCTAGAATACCCTTGCAGAGCAGTGCTCAACAACAGGTCATGCAACAATGGACCCAAAGTGGTAAGAAGAAGAAGAACAATCAAGAACCGTCCCCTACTGCGGATTTCGACCCTCCATTCCCCAAACAAGACCTTTAAGAAATCATCAAACGAACATCACTTCAAACACACGACGGCACAGCACGATAACTTACGGGGTGTCAAGACATCACGTTTCTTCAAACAGGCATTTCTTCAAACGCGTTGCTCACGCGATGTCAACTGCACATGCACTGACCCACGTACGCAAACCACCAAAAAGATTCGTTTCTTCGAGAATCGATTCAGGCACTCGAAATCGGTATCCCAAAACTGGGCGCAAAGACAGTAACAAGCCGACCAAGCACGTAAAAGGGTACCTCCAACGAAGAGCTTCGAAACGATTCCTCTGCAACTGGTGAGCAGGTGGGGAGGAATGAGAGAAGAGTTGGCTAGACTGTTCCCGCACCGAAGGTTCCTAATGAGAGCCGCCATGCGAGGGAGAGAGAGAGAGAGGAGGGGTTTAGGGCGGAAGAAGGAGATGGTTTGAAGCTGTACCCGGGTCGGGGCTTGTTCTTCACCAAGGTTTTATAACAAGAAATCGAGCTTCCGATTCATTTTGCATTTTAGAAGGTAATAATTAGAGAGATGGTCTAGTTTGACTTAACACGTAATGTTACTCCTAAATTTTCAATTTATTCAAGATGGTACTTTTTATTAATTATTCAATACAATCTTGATTTATATGAAAATATTTAATATTATCCTACTATTTATTCAAGTTTAGGGATAATATCAAATATTTTCATATGGTCCAAGAATTACATTGAACATGTATCGAAAATTCAAAGATCACATTCAACAAATTAAAAAAAAAAAATATCATTGCATAGTAAGTTAAAATTTATCAAATATTTATAAGGAATGGTTCTAGAACATTTTTCAAAATTTCATGAATCATAATAAACAAACTAAAAGTTCAAGAACAACGTTATGGATTGAGTTAAAATTTAAGGACCATTTGTATCATTTTGCTTTTAAGAAAAAATGGATTGTTTCATAATATTTGCTAACACTTCATAATCCAAATTGAACAAACTAAAAATTTAGAAACGATATTGCACATTGAACTAAAGTTGAGAGACCACATCAAGTAAATTAAAAATTTAGAGACGGCATTACTTGCTTCTAAAATAAGATTTGCAATTAAAAGGTGTCATTAAAAGTGTGGTTGAATTGCTTGTGGAGGCTAATATTGTAAATTGCGAAGCTCAAATTATCTTTGGTAGACTTAAGGGCATCAAACTTTGTTTATGTAGGAATAAGAGGCTATGGGCCAATTTGGTAATGTTTATATTTTTGTGTTCTTTTGTTCTCCAAAATAATAATAAATAAAAAAAAGAATAGCAATCTATTTGTGTATGTCAATTAATTTTTCTGTTCCTCATAATCGATCAGTGGTCAAAGAATAAATTTGGAATAGAAAAAAAGTGAAAAAAAAAAATCTATTGTTTTGTTCCCATGAATAAAAAGAGAAATAAAGTTATTGTAGAGAAACAAGCTTAGCGTAACTTAATACTCATATGTACACAATTGACACAAGATCCAGGTGAGAACCACATCCAAACCATGTCCCCTAACCTAATCCAAGTCCCCATTTTTTGGGATAAAAATATAAAATATAAAATCAGAAATTTAGAAAAATATTTAGAAATTAGATTTTGAGTAGTTTTTCTATATTACAATGTTAATTCTAGTTTAGAATTAATTTAGCATAAAAAATGTGAAAATCTTTTGATGAAAATTAGATTCAAAATTCAATAAGCTTTTAGGGTTTTACCATATGGATATTTCAATGCCATTTTCTTTTAAAGATAATGCTAAGTTGTGATAGCTTGGCCACTCCGCTAAGAGAATATGTCTTCTTCCCTTAAGACTCTATTGGAGACATCATTTAAGGTCATTTGCAATTTTGTATTAATAGAAAATTACATGACTCTGAACAAGTCTTTTGCATTATCATTTGTCCTGTGTTCACAACGGTTGAAAAAGTTTATGCTCCATGGAATTCCAATATTATTTACTTGAAGGTTTGATAAGTTTGTGCAAATAAGCGCACCAACGTTAAAATCTTCTCCATCCTCAGTTTTTTCATCATTGCCCATTTTACCAGGCAATGTTCTCTCCTCTTATTGCAGCTAAAAAAGATCAAAAGGTCTATGCACCTATTTATTGTAATGCCCATAAAAATTTACTGTCAACCTCTTCATAATGTAAGTTATAAACCAATGGCACTCCCTTATGCCATTTTCAATCATTTATCCTTAACCAACTATTACATTGGATTTCAAGGCCATCTTAAAATATTTTGATTAGTTATATTCTTACAAAAGTCTGGTTTTATCCAAATATAATTTATTAAGTCTCCACGAACATTTTTATAAATCAATTAAAAAAATTAGGATTAGGAATTTTTAGGATTGTACCAACGTCTTTATGTTCTATTTATATTTTCGAAGTAGAAATTTTGTAGAATCGCTAAATGCGTTTTTCTATTCAGAAATTGGTCCAATGAATAAAAATATTATTGAATAGATAATGTTTCCAAGAATAATAATGTCACCACACGCGCTCCATGAGAGGATTTCGTTTGATGATTATTATCTTACTCGAAAGGAGAGATGGGAACGAGAGGTATCAAAATTCTCCTTTTTTATTTAAATTTTTTGGCTCATGACTTGATTAGAGAAGTTTAATTTAATTTAAATAATATTTAGATCAAAACGATGTCGTTTAGGTCTTATTCTTCATATTTTAGCCACATCATAGCCACTTAAGAAAGAAAATAATAATAATAATAAGAAAATAATAATAATAATAATAATAATAATAATAATAATAATTTTCATTGGCCAAGTTGGAAGGAATTTTAATGGAATGGCTCGATTGTGCCGGTTTGATAAATTTTAAGATTTAATTATATTTTTTGAAAATTTTAGAACTCAATTGCAACAACTTCGCAATAAATTTTAGTACTTTAAGTACACTTATCCTTTATGCTTTACGAAATTGGGAAATAGAGTGCTTTTGCATGGCTTTTTCGTGCTCTTTAGCTGCGTTTTGTTTAGCATCGAGTAAATGAAGTCGCTTGTGACTCGTGGAGCAGAGAAATGAACGATTTTTTTCCATAAAGCAATGCCTATACAAGAATTGATAATGACCCCATTGCTGAAATGACTTCTTGTAAAACACAGGCACCACCACGCACACCAACATCATGAAACACACGTAATGAAAATGTCTTGATACTCCTTATCCATCGGTCAGCTAGGATCATCTCAGGTCCTACGAAGAGCCATGGCGGAGACAATCACGAGCACCACGAAGACGACGACCGTGACGAACGACGCTACCACGGCCCCACTCACTTTCTGGCAGAAGTCGCCAAACTGCTGGCAGATGGCGAGCCAATTCGTGTTCGGATTGCCGTTGTGGGCCAAGTACACTATGGCTGCAGCCGCGGCCCCGGCTGCTGTGGTCAGTGTGAGGGCCATCTACACAAGGGGGGAAAAGGACAGGAATCAGCATTGCAATGCACGTTAATACTAAGCAATTAGAGATGGAGAGAAGGCTCACAGTGTCCAAAATGAGCAGGAGCATTCTGAGGCCAGTGGCGTGGGTTCGGATGATGCATACGATGGAGAAGGGAAGCGAGAGGACTAGGTAGCCCCCGACTATTGCCATTGCGATCACAAAGAACCTGCATAAATACGTTGTTCATATCTGTTTTTCGGTTCCCATGATCAAGATGCTCTATGTTGCAGTTACAGGTGTGATTTCTTTCTAGCAAAGGGAAAATAAGGTGAAGGTAGAAGATCTCTTGTCCTAACAAGAGAAGCCAAGTTACAGTAACAGTAATTTGAAGGAGTAAACACTTCTAATGTTCTGAAATGGTTTATAATGAGACATGACAGTCTCGACCGAATAAACAGCACTGGGATGGAGGACAAGATGGGCAAGCAATTCCCTAAGCTGAGGAGAACATACTCAAAAGTCGGAAGGTCGTCGTAGCTAGCTTGAAACTGGAAGAACTGAGTGAAGAAGGGAAGAGTCTCGTCACTCGTTCCCATGGCAGCAGCAGAGGCTAGTGCAGTCACAATTGCGCACAACCTCAGTATGAAGTCAAATATGGCCACCCCTTTCTTCCATCCTCCAGGCCGGGGCAGTGGAGCTGCCCCGAACGTTACTCCTTTCCCTTTGGCAGTGGTGCCGCCGCTGGCAGTTGAGTCAGGAACATCGATGGTGGCTGAGTCGCCACTCTTCATATTCTTTACGGTACTGGATAAGAGAGAGTTCAATGAGCTTAGAGAAGAGACTTGAAGTTTGTGACTTGAAGAGCTTGATGGGCAGGTCTTTTATAAAGAGGAGTTGTGAGCACATGGGACGTGAGATAGAAGCAAGAGAGCTAGAGGAGTTGTTGCCAACTTCTCCAACGTTTTAGCTTTGTTTCTCATCCTAAAGTTTCCAATAGAAGTAAGTGACATGACAGATCATTCATGGAGCAGTTCCTCCTACTTCATAAAGACCAATGTCTTGTTGGCAATCCTCTGAACAATGAATATCTTCCCATTGCCAATTCTAGGTATCACTTGGAGGCATAATATGCAACTAAGATAAAGAACAGAAAAAGTAAGTGCCGCTTCTGTTACCAACTGAAAGTGGAAGGAAATGAAACCTCACGTGCCTTGGCTTTCTCATGGCTGTGGATTAACGAGGAATAAACAAAGTTTTGTTCTCTTAATTATACAACTAAACTGACAGTAGGACTTGCCTAACCCAACAAACCCAATGCAGATTGATGCTGCACCACGCATCACCGATCAACAGTAATACGAAAGAAAGTCAACTGCTGTAATTCCCATGTGTTGACAGGAGCTTCTGTCGTCGACTCAAAAAGAAGAAATGTATCAGAACTAGGTAAGCCGTGATGTTTTAGTTACAGTCGATAATAAACAGGTTTCAGTCGATCTTATGAAGAGGGACTGTAGGATGAATCCATAGATGCTGCTTTTGCTATCAGAATTTGCTCACATATGGATCAAATAAGCGTGAAACTTTATACGGTATAGCTCCCATCGCTGGGAAAGGCATAATGTAACCGAAACCGCTTTCCCCGTCAGTACAAATAAACTTATAATGAAGTGGGGAATCCAGAAACAGTACAAAGAATGGAAATAAAAAAAAAATAGCAACGTCCTCTATCTCACACGCTGGATTGCTTGCCAACTGGCTATTCTTTCTCCAAAAATGCACAACCTAAAGTTGTGCTCCGCAGAAATGGATAGCCACAGAATAAGATTGGACTCCTTGAAACATTAGCGAACAGGAGCTATCTTCACCGAGGTTACCAAGTGAGTACTGGCCAACCTAATGACGCGATAGATGTGCCAGAGCAAAGTGAGTGACAGGGCCACATTGGCTCAACAGCAGAAGGCCCATCACGTGCATATCTTCCATCCGCGCTTGGCAAGTGCTTCATGCACCTGAGCAGCAGACTCGGCAGTGTCATTAAGTGGAGGATAGCTCCAGATCTCAGATATCTGTACATCGAAACCCAACTATATAAGTAAACATAAACCTCTTAATATGTCCAACTGAGTTGAGCAAAGGATGAGGCAGGTTAATATACTTTCCCTTAAAAAAAACCATGGACTAAGTTCACAAGTGCAGATACATAATAAGTATTCAATCATTTTGCTCTTACAACTCGCATTGTGTTTTTCTCATTAGTCGTGCATCAAAAACCGTTAGTTCCGCATAGTGGTCTGACAGAGTCAGACCAAGTAGCTAGAAATGGCTTTTCCATTCAAGCTTAAGGTCACAAACTCTTCATTAGAGTATAACAAGCCTAATCGAGTAGTTGTTTTTCAAAAAATAATTTGTCTAAGAAGCAAGTGTTTAAATTTTTAGAAATTATACAGCTCTTCTTGTGTTGTGTATTCATGCTTTTAGCAATCATTAGAAACTCTGACCCTCAAGCTTTTCACTTTCCGAGAAATTGACTTGTCTTCATTTCTCTCTCCTCTTGGACATGAGTCTTTTCCTCTTATTGTGCAGGTTTTGCTCCAGTCTTCATCGTTCCTGCTCCTTTGCTTCTATCATCCAGAGTCACCGACAAATGTTCTTCAGCTTGTCGCCTTATTTTCCAGCAATGTTCAACCCCAGCTACCATTTGCAAGGTTCATTCTGTCATATCTATAAATGTTTCTATTGTGTGCAAATTTTCTTAAGCGACTCCCTGTGACATTTTTTTCGGTTTCCAATTAGTTACAGATTGATGGGAAAATTAACTGATTAGTTGTTTCCTCATTGAGGAAGATGGTGTTTCTTTGTGCCTCTAAAGCTCATCTTCATTGAGTTGGGGTTATCTGAAGTTAGGGCTTGATGATATTCTCTGATCTTGTAATTTTTACAGTTTATTTTTGAAGTTTGCATATTTGAGCCATGGATACAGTAAGCTACCGTCCTTGATGATTTGCATTCAGCCATGTCATAGTAGAATTCTGTGTTATTGCATGACTTCTCATTACACAAATTGATTCTAAATACAAGTTACTGCTTGTAATTTCATTTCACTAACCTATATGATTAATTAAACAAAAGAAAAATTCAACAGCAGTAAAGCTAAGCCAAGTCACGCTCGAGTATCTCAATTACTTTTCGAGTCAAGCTCAAGCTCAATATTAGTACTAGAACAAGGTCAAATCAATTTTTGAACACACTGAGTTTGTGAATCGAGTAAAGCTAGATCTAGACACTGCTTCATCTTGACTGGCACTCAATTGTACCCTTACGTCCAAAAGAAGAAAATAACATAATTTAAATAAGAATGAGTAACCTACATCTTCCTTTCCAGTGAATGCTTGAACTGCTCCTCGTTCTTGCAAGGAATTCTGGAAGTCAGCAAACTTCCACTTACACCGTTCAGCTCCACCAATATAAACTGGCTTCCTGCATCAAGAGAGATAATTGCTCTCTTTAATTATAATGAATATTTCAAATTATTGGGCCAAACAAAAGTAGATATTTCAAAGTTAGGGATGGTCCTCAATGGTTGACGTTTCATGCATACCCTGTACTGCAGACCTCACTCAACATGCTCACAGAATCAGCTGTTACAACAAAAGCATCAGCCCAAGCCAAATGTCCCATGTGTGGGTTTGGACCTAAAAACACACCAGAAAGTATTCCAATCCATTATCACAATAATATGATTTTGTGTTTTCGATAAAGGAAAAACCTTCAATGATCAGTTATACGACTACCTTCACCATCCCAAATGTGAACTTTAGAATTAGCCCTGAATTCTTTAACAAACATTTCGGACACCTGCAAATAGAAAGGCAGAGAGGTAAACAGTTTATGGCTCCAGGACCAAAATAATACATTTTATTGCTTATTTCATTAAGAAATTATACGAATGAACAATGCATACACACCCTCACAGGAGTCCTCCTAGAGAAAGATATTCTGAGACTTCCACAGCTCCACATAACATTCTGCAGCTTAGTTATCAACTCCTTTGCAAGATCATCACCATAGGGACAATTGCCTGTGATCAGAACATAGAAAAAAGCTGTGAGATTCTTCTGTGAAATGATCAAAGTAAAAACTAGTTTTACATGTACTTTTCAAAATCAAGCCAACTCATGTGATGATGATAAAATAGTGCCCTGGGTGCTACTGATGTAAGCAAACAAGCATCCAGAATATCACGACTATGAAACAGACTAGGGTGCAACTGCAAAGATATTAGTCAGTTCCTACAGGATGAAGACTGATGTTTCAATGCCTGTCTCTCTTATCATCGTGAGACAAAATGTTCTTAATCAGTTATATCAGCTAAGACTGTTTAGTTTTGACCACAAGATTCATTAAATCTGTCAGACAAAAATAAGCTGATTCATCACAAAAATATGCCGGATAAAATTGACAAAGATCAAGCTTGAACATGTGTAACGAATGAGGAAAAAGTGAATTACTCGTGGGACCGCCAATATTGACCACAAGCAAGGGCTTCGGAAGATATGCCAACTCATCATGCCAGGTGAAGGTAGCACTTCTAAGAGCAGCAGAATCAGCTTGATGAAGGGCGCCCACAGTGAGAATCTAAATCCAAAATTCTAGACTTGTGAGATTCTTTTTTAAGAGCAATAACTAACAAGTAACTTAATTGCAAATTGGTGATTCCCAACAATTGAGTGTATTTGCCATCTGCAGTGCATACCACATGACTATCAGGATGATCACGTGGAGTTATCCACCTTCGAAGAAACCAAGGAATTTGCCCTTGCACGTGAGCTGTCTGTGGATAATAATCATGACGAGGAGTAATCACCAAATCAAACCTATCTAGACGGGACCTCGGATGTTGTATCTGGGAGATGACATTAATGATAAGACGAATTAAGATTTAATGCTGGTAAAAATTGTTGATGCATGATAACTACGTTACAATTGATGACAGACACATAAGAAGTATCAATATGTAAAAGGACCAACTGAATAATGTAAACAGAAGGAACTAGCTTTTAGAGGGAACATAAAGCTTGCCAGAAGGAAGCAGAACTAAAACATATTAGCACCCATATTACCAAGTTACTTGTACCATTCGTTGCACAAACACCATGATTATAGTAAAAAAGTAAAAAAATAGGCTAATTCTTAGGAGAATTTGCTGAGATTAGATGTACTGAAACTTTTCGAAAAATTGCTAAGGGAGAGAGTAAGTGAATAGTCTAGGTTGTCACATCCCTATTCCATGGCCACATATTTTTCCAGCTAAAATTCTTGCTTATTTATTTCTTCTTTTCCTGTTTCCCCTTGTTTTCTCTCCTTAAAATTCATCTCTTTAATTTTTTAAAACATTAGATGTAGAGCAAAAACGATGGCAAGGTTAAGAACCAACCATTGAAGGTGAAAAAAGAAAAATAAAGTAAGGCTAAGGAACTGGTCATTTATCAGTCAAGCATGTGACAGGAAGCTTAAAAAGAAAGCATAGTCGAACGCACCTGAATAACAAAAACATTCTCTGGAGCCAACCTTCTTATTGTGCTTGCAACAGGTATAGTGTCCCGCCCAGATGCAATCACCAACAGTAGGCCCTCCCTATGACAATTGTAGATAGCAATTGGGGCATAGCAGATAATTTGAAGGACAAGCAAATCCATATTCCACAAATTCAAATGCTAGATATGACCACTACATGCAGATAATTAGACTGTTCAAAGACATCTAGAACCCCTAAGCCAAACTTAAAGACGTTGACCATGTTGGCAGTTTTTTACTTAGGCAAATTGCAATTGCATCTTCTGTATCCTGGATTCAAATGGGACATTTCTGAGCAGGACTACAATTCAATTTGAAAATTATATAGTTTTCCATTGAAAAGAAGCATGACAGGAAGAATAGGAACAAGATCAAAAAACATACTTTTCAAATGATTCACGAGCCATTACTGCAATCTGTTTTGGATCAGCTTCCAAGACATTCGATAATCCTGCAAAAAGCCATTTAACAGAAGTCATTCAGGCATGAGGTCCATTAATTTTCCCTACAAGTGCTAACAACAACAGAAGTCCAACATAAGACCAGGTCACCACACTAATAAGTTCACTACATGACCAAGGTTTGTTACTGACTAGAAACATCGAAAAAGAACCACTCTAAAACTGTCCCCTACCATTTTTTCCAGCTGAAAAAGGCATGACTTTATTGCTCTCAACCGTCGTTCGAAACCTTGAATCACCCCAAACTCTTTTCACGACATAATTAATTTTTTTATGGAAGGAAACCGGAATCCAACGAAGCCATTCATTAATCCCTCCTCTAGGCCTAGTCACACGCTGTACAAGTAACCAAGTGTGTGATATCAGAAAGGAAGTCAATCCACAATTAGAAAGGCAATGAAGCCAGAAATTATACATAAGAGACCAGACCAACATATGTACTTGAGTATGCATCCCACCATTTAGATGGATATAAAGCATGCTTCCACAGAGAAATCAAAGATAGGATTCATCAATTACCAATTGCATCTCCTGAAATTAGAATCTCCACTCGAAACAAAGACTCCTCCGGTTTGGCAAATTCGATGCAGATTAATTTGCTCGGTGTACGAATCCGTACCCCGTCCGCAAGAAATTTCGGCTTCTCATATAGCAAACGACTACCATTTTACCCAGTCGAAATGTAACAATGAAACGACTCGACGCGAGTTGAAAGCCACTGATTTTAACTTAATCACCGTGAACAAAGACGCGCACATGTCAACAGAAATCGATAGAAGCATGACGATCTATGGAGGCCGACCGCCAAAAAAAAAAAAAAAAAAAAAAAAAAAAAGAAGCGCAAACGCAGAGAATCGAGTGCAGTAATGTCGGCCGCTCACTTGTAGAGAGTGGCGATCGGCGAGGCCGAGAGCGCGGACCAAACCGATGCACTGGCTCTCGGCGCCGGCGAAGCCGTTGCCGATGACGAGCGCTCGCCGGATGGCGCCGTTGAATCCCGGCGGCGGCTCGGGAAGCCTTATCGGCCTCATCGCAGTCGCGCAGCGCCAAGGACGAATGAGCTTTGTCCTGTCGCGGCTGCGAACGGCGGCGATCTGTGCGGCTCCTCGATTCTTAGTTCCCTGCGAAACGGCTCGTCACTGCGTCATCGTCATCGTGCTCGGTTCCCAGGCCACGCTACAGAGAGCGAGCAGACGTCACTGCGTCATCGTCATCGTCATCGTGCTCGGTCCCCAGGCCGATTAGGCATGTCCATGGACTACATGCTTTTTTCTACGCCGGCATCATTCTCTAAAAAACCTCAGAACTTCAACTTTTATCCCAATTTTACCTTCTATCTCACAAAAAACCTCCAACTTTATATCATGTTCCAATTTTATACTAAACTTTTTTTGTCCCATAAAAACCCCCAAACTTTCAATCCAATCTCAAATTGATCCTAAAAATTTTTTTAGGATTATTAAAACCATCAATTTTAGATTTAGTATCAATTCTATTATAACTTTTTTTTTTGTCTCATGAAAAAAAATCTCTACCTTAAATCCAATTTCAATTTTAAGTTTAATTTTTTATCTCATCAAAAATCACTAATTTTTACTTGAGTCTCAAATCTAGTCTGCATTGTTGCCCTTAGTGATTTTGCGCTCGTCGATTTCTCGTGTTTGGGAATGTTCCATCTTTCGCAATTGGAGATCTTGCACTCCAAAGCTACTTGAGAGTTTTCCATCTCTCGATCCTCAACGTAAACTTTTGGATGCAAGGTTAATGGGGATAGATTTGTGACTCAAGTAAATATTTATAAGTTTTTATGAGATCGTAAAAATTTTAAAGTAAAATTAGGATTTGACAAAACCTAAAAATGTGGGGTTTTTCATAAGATAAAAAAAAAAAAATTATGGTAGAATAGGGACAAGATTTAAAATTGAGAATTTTTTATGAGACTGGATCTGAAATTTGAGATTTTTTAATAAGATAAAAGTAAAATTGAGATAAAAGCTAAAATCGAAGGTTTTTTGGAAGATATTTGAAGTTTATATTGGTCCAGTTCTCTCTCGAATAAGATTCAAAACCCCTCGAAAGACCCACGAGTTCTGCAGCTGCGGAGAGCGCATTTCATCGAGCACTTGGAAGACGACTCCATTTTCTCTGCAAGAGGATCTCTCTCGGCGAGGCCCTCGTAGCTTTGCTTTGTGCGTGGAAGATGTGGGCGACCGCGGAAGGAGGTCCTCCCGAGGTCACTCTCGAGACCTCCATGGGTTCTTTCACTGTCGAGGCGAGTCCTCTCTTCCTCCTCCTCCTCCTCCTGCTTTCTTCTTCTTCTGCGATGCATCAGGTCGTGCGAAAGTTTTCATTTTGTTTGCTTTTTTCTACAGCTATACTTCAAGCATGCGCCGAGGACTAGCCGGAACTTCATCGAACTCTCTCGGAGGGGTTACTACGATAACGTCAAGTTCCACCGAATCATCAAGGTAATCGCTCGTTTCTTTGCGTGCTCGTTTCTCTCCACCGAAAGTCATCATTGGAATCGAAAGATCCCATACCCAGAAATCACGAATGCGTGTTCGTATGATGGCTTTTCTAATTGTCTCTTTTTCTTGTGACCCTGAATTAGGACTTCATCGTGCAAGGTGGGGATCCCACCGGGACTGGAAGGGGTGGAGAATCGATCTACGGGTAATGGCGACATCGTTTTCTTGTTTGAGTACTGATTTGCTTAACAATCGTGCGGGTTCGAGTGGTTTTTACCTCTGATGGAGTGCTTCTTTACTGAGCTGTGGGTTTTCACTGCTCGAGCATCAGTACAATGAGAGCAATGAGAAGAGTGTTTGTCTCAAGCTCCTTATTGTATTTGATTGTTTGGGTGCGCCAGCGAAGAAGGAGGACCTTAGAGAGTACTGTTCAGCTCCTTGCTCGGTTGTTAAAGGAACCTCACAGTATATACGGTGTGTATTGTGTTGCAGTAAAAAGTTTGAGGATGAGATAAAGCCAGAACTGAAGCACACGGGTGCAGGTATCCTGTCCATGGCAAATGCTGGACCAAACACCAACGGCAGCCAGTTCTTCATCACCTTAGCACCATGCCCTTCACTTGATGGTATGATATTATCTGAATAAAGTCGTCGTTGCAATCTCTATTGATGTTTTTTTTTTTTTCTTAAATCATGTGATTGGTTGATCCTTTTTTCAGTGCGAGTGTCTGAGAGCTTGAGATGATTGCGCACTTGCAAGTTGCAGTTGTGAACACGAGTGATGTGTTTGGTCGTTATGTTTGCCTTTGGGACATCCCTCTTCCCTCTAGCTTGTGCTGTGTAATATAAGCGCTTTGGCTTTTTCTTTACAGCAGAAGCAGTCTTGAAATTTATTTCTTCAGAAGATCAAAGGATTTTGAATCAGAAGAAGATTTCCCATATACATCTTTTGTATAGTGACATCGAGTTCGACATAGAAGAACAAATTTAGCTGCCTTAAAATTTCATCTTCATCTTAAGTGTAGACCTAGTCTGTAAGTATATGGCCTAAAACTGATATAGACCTTTTGATTCTAGTCAAATCCCTTGTGCAATACAGATTAGCTGGTCAGACATCTATGGATTAGCAGCATATGTAGAATTGAGAAATGCTGATTCAGTCGTGAGATGGAACTTCATTGGCCAGATATGTATGTTTCAGGGCCCATTTTCATGACAAAAGGACTGTCTGACTCTGAAGTTTGGTGCTCTAATTAATGTGGGTGCCACATTCATGTACAACATGTACAGCTGCGCTGTTCAAACCTCTAGTCATCCAAATGCACCTGACTATACAATAAATCTGGTATTCATCTTCAATAGAAGCTAAGGACAACTGAATATATAAATTCTTTCAGACTTTAGGAACATCTATATAGGAGGAGAAACGTACCTACTTGACACCTTATTTCATTAAGATTGGTATGGGAAGGAACATATATACTCTTTTATCTTTCTGCTTTTGCTCTTCACAATTTCTTCTTTTATTATCATATTGGAGTAGTGGATGATTTAATCATGTCTCTGCCTCCATACAGGAAAACACACAATATTTGGACGAGTATGCAGAGGAATGGAGATCATTAAAAGACTTGGGAGTGTCCAAACAGACAACAATGATAGGTATGTCTTTTCTTGATAATTGTTGATGCATAAGTCTCTCAAGAATTTGTGTATCTTTAACACGCTTGACATAGAAGAACGTTGTGCTCAAAGTATTTTCACTTCTGATATGATATTTTCTGGCATTTGTGGCTATCTAGAAAGTACTCTTTAATGAGAACATGGAGCCAAAATTGTCAGAAATGAGGGGTGACATCCGTTTTTGGGCTTTCCGGAATTATATTTCAAAGCCAATGGGGAATTCTACTTTGTTGATGATACAGTGAAGAGAAAATTGGTGATGCTAGGTCTTTCAGGAAACAATATATCGGTCCTTGTTTTGAAAATGAAAAAAAAAAAAAAATTGCAAATCCTATTGGATCATGCTGTAGTGCATGTGCTTAAATTGGTTTGACAAAAGTATGAATATAGGCTGGGTCCCGCTAAACTTCACTTTCAAAAGGGAAGCTTTAAGCTATGTTTTCAATGGCTTCATTGATTCTGAAAAGAACTCGTTGGTCCTCATTTTCAAAGGGAGATTGAGAAGACTCATTGAATCAGTCTTTGACGCTTGTTGCTTAATCTGTTGGGTAAAGCATGAATATTGATCCGAGTCCTGCTTGACTTCACTTCCAAGAAAGCTGTACATGAATTCAGCATTTTCTATAGCTACCACAATTACTGTCATTTTCTCTATTTTGACATGGCTGATAGCAGTGAAAAGACAATAGTTTTATCAAACTTTTACGTACTCTCTGTGCAGACCGATCCATGATGTGAAGATATTGCGGACATCAGTAAAAGATTGATTTCGAGGGAGGAGTTAATTTTCACTGACTGGGCGTTCTGTGATACCATCTTTCAACTGCACATTGATCATGGAGCCATATTTGTCCAACATTTGTAATATTGTGCAATGGCGTTAGTATCATCCGATGCATGTTATCGCCGGTCACTTCTCTTCGACAAAAAATACATTATGCAATGCGTTGATGCTTTGCCAGGATTATGTCAGCTTGGGACAAATTTGTGGCAATTTCATGGCATACGAACTCATCAGGATCTACTCTTGCGATGAATGTTACTTTTCTGCTGGGGTCGAACATGTCGATTTTGGCGTTTTCCCAGAAAAACAGTGAGTACTAGTACAAGCAACTCGTCGGACATGCGTGTTTTTCTGCTCGTCTAGAAATTGTCGTCCCGACAATTCTCCCTTCTGGTCTGCTTCTTCAGGTCTAAAAGCCCCATACGGCAACTTTGGTGACATGGCAGCTTGCTGCCGGCACCGCCGTTGTTCCAATCTCTCGCTCAACTGCATCTACTACCCACCCTATGGAAAACCATATTCTCTCTCTGATCACTGAATGCGGCACGGCTTAGTATGAAATCACGATTTGCTTTAACAAAATAATTAGCAAACTCGAACTTATATTAAAACAAATAAGTGATAAGTTCACTAAGAGTCTTAAAACTTGTCAAGAAAGTAGAAATGTCGGCACTTGCCTAGGCTAGCGTCATTCAAATTGAGGTGGGTGGGCACCCTAGCCCAGGCCAGCAAGGGTCACTTGCGCTTGCTTGGGGCTAGTGAGGCCTTGCCCAAAGCTAGTGAGGGCCAGCCACCTTTGCCCAAGGCCGACAACCTCTAGCAATGGATGGCGGTGGCAGTGGCACCCATTGGCGTGGCCCTGCCCTGCCCATTCTCTATTCTTTTCCTTTTAAATTTGTTTTTCAAAATAAAATGTTAGCTTTTTTTATAGTTTCTAATATGATTTAAATAAGATTTAAAAAAGAACACAATAAAAAATACCAACTATGAGAGAGAAACAGATTTAAAAATGCTACGTCAACATTTTCTATTATAAATTGACGACGTTGACTTTAAAACTTGATTGCACTTATTTAATAAATTTTATGATTTGATTGAACTTTATGCAAATTTTAGAATGCAATGACAAATTTTACTTATCCCAATAAATAAAAATCTAACTTTATGCTCTTAAAACTTTCATACGACTTGATCAGACGGAAAAATTATCACCTTTTGGCTCTTGTTACGCTCCTCTCAACTCGCCTCTCAACTAAATGTATAGATCATGTGAAATTGACTACAGTACGCTCCTCTCAACTCGCCTCTCAACTAAATGTATAGATCATATGAAATTGACTACAGTAACCCCTTCAATTAGATACATTATACGATCATCCTCTTGTATACATGTACACATATGTAAGCACTCAGTCTATGCCATGAACTTCCAGACTAGAAGAATTCACCGCAATCCCCTTGGACAGAGGACGACACTGA
Organism: Eucalyptus tenuipes; assembly: GCA_014182365.1. Lineage (NCBI taxonomy): Eukaryota > Viridiplantae > Streptophyta > Magnoliopsida > Myrtales > Myrtaceae > Eucalyptus > Eucalyptus tenuipes. Next base: position 28,965,418 of record CM024547.1, on the reverse strand, counting down.
GTTCTGACCGCAGCTCCTCGATGGAGATCATTCAACGACAAAATGATAATTATAATTGGCTGAACATTTAATCTTTTACTATTAGAAGATCGAGAGAAGTTACCATCAGATCTTATATAACAGAGGATACAACCACGACCAAGACCAACCCCCCACCATCCCATACCCAAAGAAGCAAAAGAAGAAAAATGGAAAAATAACTATGCCCCTAGAATAGTACTTTACAGCCCATCACTATAATCTCTCAGGGGGGTAAATTGCAGTTTACTATGGCCTATAAACCTCCTCAAATCGCCTTCTATTTATCCACTTGCATGGATATCAGGATTTCCCAAAAAAAATGCAATTCTTCTCAAGGATCACTGCGAGGCTCAACCCCCGGAAGCCAAATAAGCATACACTGACACTTCTAAGAATGCATATTTTTTCAAAGTGGCCTTTCAAGCTATACCCGGATTCTCCAGCAATTAGAACAAGCACAAAAATCCTTCATACACCTCATTTCCCATTTTTGGCAGCTTCATTCACCTGACCATTTTCTTCGCTAGAGATTAGAGTCAGAACAGGTGCCACCTGTGCAAATCCATTTGCTTTGGCCGATTCAGAAGGTATCTCCGGTGAAACTGAGAAGCTTGCAGCAGGCATGCTCAAAGGTTCAGAAGCTGCATGTTGTTGAAGCATTTCCAAATTTCTCAAGGCCGGAACATCACCTTTACAGTACCTCCGCCACATACTTCTGTATGTTGATTCCAAACCAGTGACAAATTTTGGTCCATCGCATACGGGAGACTTGGACATAAGTTCCCGGAGACTCATTCTCAACTTTGAGAGAGCATTAACATCAGATGCCAGTTGCAGAGCCAACTCAACATATTCATCTTCATTTTTGGCAATTAGATGTCCTAGTCCTGTTGCAATGAAGGACAAAGGCTTACATCACAAACCAAAAAGTTGACAAAAGGAAACTAGAAGGAGCAATAGCCAAAAGAAATATAAGAAGGCATTCAAACACATGCAGAAAAATAGAGAGAGGAAGGGCATCCAGCTAAAGCCCAAGTCAGAACTATACTGTAAAAAAATCCACGTACATGATACTTCCAAGGCTCCACAGGGGAACAGTAAATGCAGGAAAACAAAGGGATACGAGAACAGAGACAAGGAATACAATACGGCACATTTTAAAGACACGATGGATTCTTTTACAAATTATAGGATGACCAGCCTACTGGAACTGTTAAGTAGGTGTGTGAGTATGAAATATGAACCAGACTTCGAAAGAAACATGGACTCTTAAGATTTGTGGTCCTTCTATAATAAGGTTGAGTCAATCGTGAAAGGTGATCTTTTACTTGTTTTTATTTGGACTTTGTAAATGAGTGCCTTAGGGCCACCTGTTAACAAACCAATGAAGAAAATTTTACAGATTACAATAAACTGTTTGTCCCCGTATTATGCACAATTAGTGTCGTGAAAGATGAAGTGTTCCAAATAAAGTATACTTAACTAGTGCCGCCAGGGCACTCAATAACAGGATCCTTCCTATTTTAATATTCCATTTTCTTTTCCTGGCAGATGGGACTCCTGGACAAGATGAGCTTTCAGCCCAAGGCCTCTATGAAAATGTAATTATCTTTTCCCACCCCAGAGCTCCAAAAATTTCTTTTTCCCAATTTCTGATATCTTTCGAGGCAGCCAAAACAAGAACCTTGTGCCCATTTTCATCTAACAGAATTTTTTCAACAAATGCTAGTTATAAGGTTGCTTTATAGTGAAATATTAATGACAACTAAAATTATATATCCTACATCAAAGAGGACAATGTAGTTATGGTACACACATTTATGTAGAACAAATTCCCGATATTCACACATAGGAAGTAGTGAAGAACATCAGGTAAACTGATTGAACAGGTACATTTTATCAAGAAGAACACTAGGCATCAAAATGCTCACCAACTTTTGTCAAAAGACTCACACCAACATTGTGAGCATGAACTGAACCGGCCATTGCGATGCATGGGACCCCCATGTATAATGATTCACATGTTGTAGTAGTTCCAGCATAGGGAAAAGTATCCAAGCTACAATATAAAGAACAAATCAAATTATAATCTGTAACCAAAATATGCAGCAAGTCAGGCGCATCCAGATACATGTTCAGGATTAGTGATGTAGGCAGCGACCTGAACGAAGATGTAGAAGAGCAAAAAATTTTTTTTTTCTTTCTGTTTTAGACATGAACTAACCAATGCATTAAAGTTCAAAACAGTTTTTAAAATAAATATCTTAAGACAGTTTTAAGATTCACTAAAAACGGGATGGATTTCATTTAAAAAGAGACAAGAAAAGTCAGTAGAACTTACATTCTGTTCCTTTTTAATGAGAACTCAGACAAGTAAATTCCTTGAATTTTAGTTCATTTTTAAGCGTTGCTCTTAGTTTGCTATATGATACAGGACCCAACAATCGAGCAGCACATTTACAACTGCAGATGCAGTAATGACAAGGTACAAGAAATTTGAACAGACATGGAGAAATAATATATTTATTATAAAGATAAAAAAATTGAGATTCAACAATAAGCAGAAGAAAGGTGACAGATACAGGACCCAACAACATGTATATAAAGAATGACACCTAGGCCATGATTGAAAGAGAGTCGGAAGAGAGAAGGTAGGGACAGAGTGCACTAGCACTGCATCTAACTAATTGAGGACATGTAACTTACCTGATATCCATGAGAGCATATGCTTGCATATGATCATGATTAAGAAGAATTAGTGGAAGTAGATCAACACGTAAAGATTCCAATCCCAGCTGCTCCAAAGTGGCAAGGAATCTCTGCCTTACACTATCACAACAAAAAGGTTTACACTTTACCACCAGACGAGAGTTTGGAACTGCACAAAGTATTCTTGCCCAGACTTGCAGCACTTTAGGAGTTATCTGACATAGGAAGAGAGAGGAGCAACAGATAACAGTGTCAGATACTAAACACTCCCCTGCACCCAAGGAAAATCAAATGGAGGAAGGCGGAAACAAGGAGTTTAGTTTATAAGCACAACAGCCACACCAGCATGTTAATAAATACCTTTGCCAAGTTATTGAAGCTACCAAATGTTACAAAGCCATTTGAAATCGCAGGAGTCGGACAAACAGGCCCAGCCTCAGGGGAAGGTGTATAACAAAGGAAGCACTCCGGTAACCGGATCAGCTCTTCAATGTGCCTGCAGATAACAGAGTAAACTCCATACTTTTTTTACGCCACTACACAAACACCATGTACAATGAAACATTTGCTAGTGCGTCTCATGTTGTAAAGGCAGAATAGCATTTTGCCCTTGAGAATGTCCTCACGGGAGGAACTCAAAACATCAAGCCAATAATTATAAGATCCGGAAACAACATAGCTATCATGTGCGTGTGTGTGTGTGCGTGCGTGTGAGAGAGAGAGAGAGAGAGAGAGAGAGAGAGATATATACTTCTGCTTTGAGTCAGGAGGATCTGCAAGGGAGTCAGTGATTCTGTAGTCTATAGTAGGCAAACCAGTAGTATTTGGATAGCCAATCCAAGTTACCTAAAACAGAGGACAACTGAATTAAACATGGAAAAGCTACCAGATAGTTGTATCAGTGTGACTCAGATGCATATAGCTAACACACCGTGCATTAGCAAGAATATGAAAACAAAGACCTTCAAGCTTAAACCACCCACTGACCACCTGAAGGGTCAACCTCAATTTTCTATCAAATCAGTCTCTCTCAGTTCATATGCCGATTCTTATGCATTAGTATGGACTCAAAATGGCAGATAAATGTCTTATTGAAGTCCAGTTATGCTTGACAAACCAAATTACATCACCATAGGTATTCACAATGACATTAAACTTAATCTGTGTTGTCGATTTTGGTGCATTTAAAAGTACACTAACTACTGAAATAAACTTGTGGCAAAAAAAAAATAATTCAAACAAACTTATGTATCAGTCCATTAAGTAAGACCGCTTTTCATTGAAATCATTTGGCAATTCTAACCAAGATCAAGTTCAGAAAATTTACACAATTTGCATCACCCAAGCCTTAAGTAAACAATTTTAACGCTTGAACTTGAAGATATCAAATAAGAAGGTGTACCATTCTCGTTAAAACATGGAACCACCTAGAATTCATCTTTGTGCATTTCCAAATTACCTTAGATGTGGCTTAAGGATACATGATAATAATCCTTTCCGAAAGACTCACTGGATCATATTATGTTTAAATTGACTGATGAACCATTTTGGAAAAAAAAATCAACATTCTGACTAATTGAGCAGATGTTGCACAAAGTCCTCCAAAGCTAAAAAAGAAAGAAAAAATTCTACTTGATGAGAAAAACCAAAGAACCAAACTTCTATACAAAGCTCCAAGTTTCCATGAATTCAATATGGGTGGAGAGGATAACCGTAGTTGATAAAAAGTACGAACATCACGTGTAACAGAAGAAGCAGGGTAGAAATTAGTAAAGTGGAGTTCAAGTCAAGTAAAACGTGCCTGAACTGGAGCAGGTCGGCAAGCCATCATTCCCAGCTTGTTATTGGCAGTATGCCCAGTGAGTTCAACTAAGATATCAACCTTATCTTCCTTGATCATGCTGGCAACCTTCTTTTCATCAACTCCATATATATCTCTCCATATACCACCATTTTTCAAAACCTTATCCCTGAACCTGAAAGTTTTTGCATCTGCCTGCATAGCATACAAAAGATATGTTAAGTCTGGAGGGGACCAACTACCTATAGTCCTCACATTATCCTTGGATAGCAAGTGAAATAGCAAGTGAAGTACCTACGACAGTATCCATTTGTAATAAGGATCATCCATGGCTCAGAGTGGCCATGCATCAGAAAGTGGATGAGTTTTGAAATGTTATTAAAAAACTATGGCTAAGAGTATTTATTGATTTAGCAAGGAAAGATGGATAAGCATTCAACTCTGAATGGCTGAGTAGAAGGGGGTTAACAAGGCTGAAATAAGTGCAGTACAGCAGTCCGGAACTCAATAAAGCTACAGAGCCCTCTTTGCAGAGTAGTCAGTCTTTTCAGCATGTAGCAAAGAAGCGAAGAGAACCAATACCAAAAGTTCTCTTTGCAAAAAAGGGCCCCAAACAGTACACTGAGTCACTGTCGCTTCAGTTAATTATGCGGCTTTTTAGTATCTAGATGCTGTAGTTACAGCCTTTTCAAAAGAGAAGACCATCTTCAGGATAATCCTACCCACATCTTTAGACCATCTTCAGGATAATCCTACCCACATCTTTAGTATCAAGATATATTTAGGGACTTCTGAGAACTTCTCCCTCCAACCCCCGGGGAACAAAAAAGAATTTAAATTGGACTGAGCTATCCCCACTCTCAAGAAGACATATAGCTACTTGAGATTTCTTTTATTTCAATTTGAGGACCAGCCATAGAGGACACAATTCCTGACAATCAGTAGTGTTGTTCTTCAATAGTGACACTTTGTGGTCTTTTACTCTCTGTCCTCAAACCATTTTTGTACAGGGTTCCCTTGTTGGTTTTTTTTTTTTTAAATTCTTCTTTACTTATCAAAGTGAGAAAGGGAATCTCTGTCATATAGCAAGAGCAACAGCAAACCAACAATGGCATAGAAAAAACCGCATTAGAAATCAGAGTGAAAAACATAAGTGCCAGAGAATAGGTGAATGCTGCAGTGGTACCGCAAAGTGATTTAGACTCACAGCATGAGGCTAAGGACTTATAAACTTATATCAAAGAGCTTTTCTCTAAACAACTTCTGCCAGACTGAAATTTGCAGCCAGTTGTGACGACTCAACGATAAATTCTAGATAATAATCAAACCTACGAAGTCCAAGCAGGTCTCAGTTAATAGGATACGAAAAAAAATCAAGTTTCTGAAGAAGATTCTAAAACTTTCAGAACTTAGAGAGAAGCATAGAGCATAAGAATAATTAAATCAAACAGTCTTCTTAGAAAGGGATGCATACGTTAAAAATGGTGAGACTCCCAATATCCAGGTTTAACCAGCTCAACCAGACAAGTAGATGTAAAGTGACGTCATCAAATAAAGTAGTAATATAAATGGGGAATGTAGTAACTGATGCATCCTTCCTTCCTAGCTAGAATGGCAAAGAGCCACTAACTCATCATGGAATGCACTTGAATTTTATGCGGTAGCAATTTAATGCCTTTTCAGGGACATTTCCTGTCTGTCATGTATTTATTATTTAACATGTCTAGATTCGAAATGATGGCTCACAGGTGGCTTATGCATTGTCCCTCCTTCCAAGGGTCAGGAGATCAAGTCCCACCTCATCAATTTTAATTTTGAAGGTTAAGATGCAGTCAGACCAAGTGAATCAGTTCATCAGTTTGATCAATTGAACTAGGTCCAAACTCATTTTTAGTGGTATTTCCCACAACAAACCAATGATGAAAACCAGACTGGACCAAGCACCGGTTCCCGGTTGAGCCAGTTGATCCAGTTCAATTCTGGAAAACAGATGAAAAGCAGATCTTGTATTTTATTTTCTTCCTTCTCATCACATCCAGCATAACCCAGACATGATCGGAGAAACTAGAAATGAGAAAATTAACATGTGATTATTACCACACAGTTAGAGCAGGAAGATCTATAAATAGATGCACCATGTGTCTCGTGCCTCTCAGAGGAAAGCCATAGTTTCTGAAGTAGTCATTAGCTCAAATGTGAACTGTACCTTCACAACTGCCGAATAAACCACCACATTGTAATTCGAATAGTCGTGATTTGAAAGAGGCGCTTCGATGAAATATGATACTGAATGAGTAAAGTAATCAGGAGACACATATCCAATCACAAGAGGTCTGTCTGGATCTTTTGTGTTCTCCCATGAAGTGTACTGTGGAAACAACCTCATAAAGCGTCTACCCCAGTCCCTGCATGGAAACGTTCAGTTTAGCAAAGACACATGAAAACCATCAAATGTATACTCTAAAGGAACAGATCCCAAATATGATCGCTGCTAAATGATTGTCATACCATAAAACAAGTAAAGAGTATCAATGATAAACACCAGAAGGGATCCTTTCTCGCATATTTTGGAGAGTAAAGACATGGATGGTGGTCCAATTTTTCTTTATCATTGAACTTGTGAAAACTTAATCAGGTCACTCAATTACGAAGGTTCTTTCAGTCAGAGGCCAGTCCATCAAACATCTGTAAAAGAACTAATGTGTCATATAACAAATGAGGAAGTGACACTTTATCCATGTGTCACTTGGCATGCCATGCCAGTGTTCCATCAGTCTTTTTCAACATCTAAAAAGTTTAATGACGGAATTGAAAGAGTAAAAGTTTTGAAAGTCACCCCAAAAGTTGAATAACCCAAGTTATTTAGCTATTTTAGACATGCCATCAATATTGATGCAATAGAATTCTTAACAAAAACTCACGATTTTTTTTTACACAATGTAGCCTTAAAGATCAATAAATTTCTTCTTACTAAAGAGAATGACATCAGCACAGGGGAATGAAAGATTTTAGCATTTTACCGAGTGGAACCATTGTACATAATCACCTGCCATGAGCATTTAGGATTAGTAAAACTTTCTTTATTCTGCTTTGAAATTCGATCACCATGCTCAGCCATGACTAATTCCTCAAGGTCAAATTTCTCACTGTGAAATTAACACTGCCCTTGGATCTCTTAGAAACCCAATTCTATTGACTCCAGTCCTAGGAACCCCCCTCCCCCTCCATGAGATGCATCAGATTTTCATCATCTGTGACCCATTGCTTTGTCAACAGCTAAGTGTGCACCCACTCCTTTCCAAAAATATCAGCATTATGTAGGCATTGATACACTCAAGACAAGAATAAAATGCTAGCCCATTAAGACAAACTTAGATATCAATCACCAGATGACATTGAGACTCAGAAGTAATGATTACCAATCAACTATGGACTGAAACTTCTATTTTAAGCTTGCAATATGCAAAACAGGGCAACAGGCACTTATCAGATCTAAAACTGCATTATGCCATAGCCATTCATTCTCTTACATAGATTGTTATTGAGGGTTAGAGTGTGACTGCAGCTACTCTGCTGTTATTTAAATATTAACTGTGCTTAAAGGCAGTGCAGCCAATGCCTTTGACCTTCTCTTTCTTTCTCCTTAAAGAGAGAAGAAGCAAGTGCAGTCGAAGATAACAGATGTACAGAGGAAAAGAAAGTTAAGATATGGCGAACCAAGATGTGTCCACCCCAGTTAAAGAAGATAAAAGATATCCTCGATCCTTTCTTCTATACCACAATAATATCTTCAAGTAGAATCATAGAAATGCTTATGTAATGTAGTAGACATAGCAAAAGCCTCTTTGGAGATCATACAAGTGTTTGAAGATATATGCTAAGTTGAAAGAAGTTAAAGGCCAACCTGTGAGCCTCAAAAAGTTTGTCATCATGCCCCTCATTTATGTAGTTCATAGCAAGAAGCCGATTCTGTCCAAAAGAATATCTTAAAGTGAAGAATAGGACTCAAAGTACAAAATCCATAGGGCAGATAAAAATCAGCAAAGAACATATTAACAGGAAACCAATATATCACTCAGTTTCATGAATGAAGTCAACAATTTAAAATTAGTTGCTTGTAGTTCATTTGATATTTCTTCACTTCCTTTAGGCTCTAAATACCTTGAGGAAGGGCCTTGAAAGGAGTAGCGTAACATTAGACTTAGATGCAATGATGAAAAATCCATATGATCACTAGATAATTAGGGTACTAAACAGGTATAAAGGTTCCCTTGACCAAAACAAGAAATCAACTTTCACATCAAATTGAAAAACTAAATATGCTTAACTTGAGGCAAAGGCAAAGATAAGCAAATACAAGTATGTTGTACAATGAAAGCCCACAAGTAAGATAGCACCTGTGCATATCCTTAATCCTCATGTCAAGAGCAACTAACTCAGTATTTATTTCACATGCTTCTTTACTATCATAAAGCAATGCAAGAACCACAAAAAGGTATTCTCAGCATTCTGCAGCTGAACCACATTTTATTCAGTCATTTTTTATGTTCTAAAAAAACATAGGTTTTCAAAGGTGGCAGGGAAGTAGCCCAATAGGCAGTCAATTATGAAAGAAAACTATGGCTAATACAATTCTGGATCAATTTCAGATCAACAAATGTTAAATAATGTTTAAAGGCTGACAATATAAACACAGCTAAGGAAATTAATCAACCATCGACAATTCAAACGAACTCAAAGAGATCAATTGCCCGATAATAGAAGAGGTCAGAATGAAAACTGAACCTCTTCAGGCACCCTTTTTTCCTTTACATTTAAATTTCGTATTCACTCACTGAGAACAGCCTTCATGACAACAACTAACCCATTACAAGGTTAGGGACAGCAGGAATATCTTGGAAATATTAGTGGTCAGACAAAATTTAAGAAGATACAAACAGAAATGAGTGGTAAACCTCTCCACCCACATAAATCACAGGAAAGAATAATCTCTATGTAGGGTTCCCCATGACAAACTCAGATATAGACCCAAAAAAAAAAAAAAATGCATAAACTGCCAAGTGGACCTTTGTTTGTTGAATAAACAATTCCCAAATGCAAAAAATCCATGTATCAGTGTTTCGAGACAAGCAAACAAAAGTAAGTTCAAGAACATTACAAAAGAATCAAACTCTGATGTAAAATAAAAACTACAGAACTACTCCAGGAGAATCAAGCCTTTAACAAAACAAGGCATGTCATCCCCAAAAAATATGTCATTGCAATAAAAGCAGACTACCAAACGGTATATAAAGACAAACATTACCTGGCCAGCATTCCGAGAATCAGGATCTATTTTGAGGCATTGCTCATAGGCATTAATTGCCATTGTTATATTGCCAGCATCTCGATAAAGAACCCCTATATGCAAATGATATCAGATATCTCTGTTGTACTGAACAGTGGAGGTACAGAGACAACTGGAATTAAGCTTTTACAAGAACATGCATAGAGTATTTTGCTGGTAACAAGGACTAATTTACTTAAAGCAACCAAGGAAGAGCTATGAATTGCATATTCATACAAGTGCTACCAAATAATTCTACTGATTTACACCAAGCAAAATACAAAAAAACCCATGATTTGCAACTTTGTAGCTGCTACTTCTAGAATTCTTTTGACATTCCATGTAGACTTTCCATCAATATATTAGCCTTTTCACAGCAACTCAACCATTCAATCCAGCCTTTCGATATTAAACATGTTTTTCCCTTGTCCCAAATCAAGAGTTTAACAATGAAAAATAAAACAGGACAAGCTTAGCAAAGAAAAAGAATAATAAACAGGACAACAACATCTAGTGGACTTTCCAAAGAGGAAAAGTAAGGACAACTGATGCTATATGATATTTATGGAGCCACATAATATTTTTTTGGCGATGTTTAGAACAAATATCAGCAAAGACCGTAAATCAATGTGTCCCACTTGCAATACTATTCAGTAAACACTAAAGGAAATAGCTTGTTTTTACAGTGCTGACCTAGGTTATTGTATGCCTCAGCGTATGTTGGATTAGCAATTATAGCTTTTTCAATCATGCTAGCGGCCGCATCCATTTTACCCTGCCAGAGAAAAGAAGAGAAGAACGCCAAGGAGAAAGAAGAAGAAAGTCAGAGGTAGCTCAAGCAAACTGATTCACATATTTCTCAGCTATGAATCATCACAAACCTGAACTGTGTATACGACACCCAGATTGTTTAGTGACTGAGAAAAATTAGGCTTGATTGATAAAGCTAACTGTAAAATGAGAGTAAACAACTATATCAGTAGTACAAATAATGGTTGACCAGATGGGTGAACTTTCAATAATCACTGGTGAAAAGCTTTGCCTGGTAACATTCTACAGCTTTATCAAGATTGTCACGATCTTTGTAGATAACACCCAAATTGTTGCATGCCTCGGCACAGTGTGGATTGAAATGGAAAGCAAGTTCATAAAACACAATCGCCTGCAAATGCAAATGAAGCATTATTATCTCACCGAGGTCCTATAGTACTCTTAGAAAACAGCAATTACAGATTCAAATTTCTACACCGTTAGTGAGGTGTATTCACCAAAATAACATCATTATGGTGCTAATATGGACCCTTGCATATGCTTGAAACCATTTCGCTAAATAGAAATGATTATAAGGCCCCTGTATATTCTCCAAATGTTCAAGGAATTTGAGCATGGTAAGGAGCACAGACTTGGAATTAAATGGGCCAAGAAATTCTCTTCCATAACTTTTCTTTTTCAGCAAAAACATACATATTTCCTTTAAGAAGGCACCAAGGAGATCCTCTCTGCTTGCAGTATCATCAACAAGATAATGAATCCACTTAGTCTAGTACATCATTTACATCAAGATCTAGGTGCTAATGAAAGGGCTCAACAACTTATACTATCTCTCAGTTAAAATTGTTGAAATACAGCTAATGGTATTCCTATTTATTGCCATCTTCTAAGTTTACAAACTTAGTGATTTCACATTCTTGAGGTAAACTTTCAGACCATGACATTACAAATTTCTAATTTGAGGCAAGATGAAAAAAAAGTTAAACAAATTTCGATATATAAAAGTCACACTAATGTGCACTTGCCAACAAAAATTCTATGTACAACAGGCTATTATAAACAAAATTTCATTTTTCAACATGGAATATTTGCTTTCAATTGACTTTAATTTCTACTCAACACTAACTATCTTCAGAATCTACATGATTGCTGTCAAACAAACACACATCTCAAAACAGTTGCTCAAGGATGCCAGACCACAAGCTTTCGCATCTTTTATTAGGACAAAGAAGGCAATTTAGATAGGAACATAAGACCAAAAATCATCTTCGACATATCACTTACCATATCAAACTTCAGCATTTCACCATAAGCAACACCAAGATTATACATGGCATCTGCATAGTGCCAATTATAGTACAAAGCCTTTTTGTAATATGCCACACCTTGGTTTATGTCTCCTTCCAATTTTACCTGTATGAGGAAAACAAAATCTATAAATTATACAATCACATGCAGTGCAAGTCTTTAACTAACTTTACAACAATATCATGATTTTGAAACTAGAAAAACATGCTCAGTTTCTTAAATTCAATCAAGGATTGTATTTGACCAACATATAGCAGTTGAAAATGTTTACAGGCTTATACACCAATTGCATCTATAGAGGAGATTTATCCTTATTCAGTGGAACTCTTTTCGATCTCCAACAAATTCTTTTTCTAAACAATCTACAGGAAAATTAACAATGCATTTAGGCGAAATCATAAAAGACCAATTTACATTTATCACAGGGCAATGCAATTGTCTAGAAATATATTTATAAGTGTCTATGATGTGTCATAGAAGAGTATTTTCAACGTCCTTTGATTGCTTCCATCCAATTTGTCAGTTCATCTCATATATGTAACAGCAAGTTCAATTGACTCAAGGAAATTGCAATTGCTTAGAGTAACAGGGGCAGAACTGAGATGCTTGGACAGTGGCTGCAATTAAACATTTAGCCAATGACCTATTAAAAGAAAACCATCAATGAATCGTTGGTCATAGCAAGTTATTCTATCCAGAAAGGATAAGAACTTAAATATAGCATTATAACTCCAAAAGAGATTTGGCGAAGCAAAACAGAATTACTATATTTCATTGTTTTCAATATTAGGCCTTCAGGAGTTCACGTTTTTAAGAGATATGGTCACTATTAGTAATTGGGTTGGACAAGACCTCCCCTTGCATCCTCTTCATATTCTGACACAAAATGCAAGCACAGGTGACTCAATGAATGCCCTGAGTACAAGTATTAATAATCAACATTGATCAGACCCTGTTTAGCCAATCTAATCATTGAAAGAACTCTACAACAAATCAAGAGGCTTACATTGCATTACCGTCCAAAGGAATTTAACAGCCACAACAACTTCAAGTTCAACAACAAAAATAAAACTTTTATGCCAGGAAAATGTACAGGTAATCACCTTTGTCCCTAAATCTGTCAAAGCTATTGCCATATTGTTTTTTGCAATCTCAAAATTTGGAGACACAGCAAGACATCTGTTGCAAAGAAACCACGCAAGGAAAGCTTCAGCAAAAGAATTGCTCTGAACTGAAAATGCAACAATAGATCCAACTGCCATTAGTTGGCAACAGCAGATACCTCTCATAGCAGGCAATAGCTGACTCCAAGTCACCACGGTTCTTGTATATGACCCCCATGTTGCAATATGCTTCTGCATACAAAGGCCTCTCCAGAGCAGCCTTCTCATAACAATTAAGGGCTGTGTCATATTGCATCATTTCAGAGTAGACAACACCGAGGTTATAATATGCCGGCTGCATGCAAATACAAGTTTGTGAGCAAGAGAATTTATGAGTACACTTTGTGGTTAACAATGCAGAATAAGGAAAAGAGAACGATGAAGAATGACAGCTTACAGCATAGTGGGGATCAATTTTAAGAGCTTCATAATACTTCTGAATCCCTTCCTGGGTATTACCACCAAGCTTTAAGCTGGTCCCAATGTCTGTTAGCACAATAGCTAAGCACTCTGCAGCAGGCTTGTACAAAGGATCCGCTCTGAGAGCCTTCTGATACGACTACACATCCAATCAGAAATTTCTGCATCAGTGACACATTTCAAACTGCAGATGATAGAAAGCAACAAGACCCACAATAGAAAAGAAATATTGAAAAAATATGGATAAAATGACGAGAAATAGGAAGATAAGAACAATAGCAAGAAAACAGAAGTTTGTAATTAACCAAGCCAGATCAGTTCAACGAAGGCTAAAAGTTGGCTCCACAAACTTGTCCAATACACCCAAATTAGTACTGGTTAACATAAGATCGATACCTTCAAAAGTTAGCAAGACAGGGCTCAAGCAGGTGTATGTGAATTTTAGAAGCCATGCACAAGGAGAAAGAATCGGCAAATTACAAATTCAGCCTACCGATATCAATCCTTCTGACATTAGTGCATACGATATTTTTAATATTTCAAAACCTCTAGTGTCATATTTACTGTCATCCAGCAAAATCAGTGGCACCACGTATCATAACTTGATTATATCAAGCCTTTTCTTTCCTTTTTGCAAGCAACAATATAGCAACACTAACTTGGATAAGTGGCAAAGGAAAAAATCACTTCACTACTACAGCAACAGGGTAAAAAAAGCTGACCCAAGCAAGACATCTGCACCAAAACCTAAAACTGGATCTGAGCAAAAAGTAAACATCAGAGATCTAACTTGAGCAAAAACTAATTGAATCCAAAAAGCAACCTCACCCATGTGCCCCATAATGAACTGAACATGGAACATAATCTGAGATGCAAGTGAATCTGAAACAACCAAAGGCTAGATTAAATCTCGTTTTACCCCTTTTTTTATAAGAATTTTCCTCTAAATGTGTTTTTATACTACAGAACATCTTGTCCATTAAGTTCAATTTTAAGGTTACATCATGTTGACAGCAAATTACCTTCAATCCTTCTCAATCTCGTTTCTTTGGTGCTAACAGAATTAAATTTTTAAAATGAAGATGCATGATCTCTCGTCTCATTATATAATTACAGCAACAATCTTTAATTGATTAAAATAACTATTTAATACTCATGAATCTATCTATTAGAATCTTTAAAAATAGTCTGTGCACCGTGCTTAGTTGAACTATTTCTTGAGAAACCATATAAAAGCATTTGCATTATAAAGATACAAAATTAGAATTATGCTTTGCTGCTTTAAATATACAAATTCAGTTGTTTTGTAAGAGCTTTGTTTCTTCATGAATACTTGAAATGAATGCGTCTAGTATTACCGTATTTAAGATTTTTCCCTAACATTTCCCATGGGAAAGATATCGTCATGATCATAGTCCAACTTGAAAGTTCAAATAGATCAACCCTTTCACTAAACCTACGTTGATCCGACAAAACTTGGAAAGATTTGGAGCAAGGACAGATTGACTGGGAACCAATTGCAACCAGCAAATGACCAACTCTATCTAGCAAAACCCAAAATCAAAATATGCATATCCAAAACTGTTCTGTATCCAATAAGCAAAGACTGAAATCACTCAAATACAAAAGCAGCTCTATACCCAAGATCATTCAATCCTAAGCCAGCCCAACTCCCTTTAATTGCCACCTTAGTCTTGCACACTATTGCAAATACTTAAATGAAATCTTTGTATATCAGGATAATTCACTAAAGGAAACGAGAATTTACACAAATGGGGAAGAATGCAACAATAAGAAAGGAAATGCTCCTAAGATGGAAGAAAAAGGCGGGAAACAAGGTCAAAATCAAAAGCACATACAGGAACAAACTTTGCAGCAAGCTACCAATAGTCTCTAAGTGTGTACGTTTCAGATGCAGGACACAAAATCAAAATAAGAATATTGAGAGATCGGAGAAACCAGGATGCAGCCAAAAACGATTTATCCCACCATATTCGAAGATGTTGTAAATTTATTGCTTCACCTAACAAGTGAAAACAAGTCAACCACCCTGGTCCAGGACCACGTTTACTATTCCATGTTAGATGAATTACAAAAACAGAAATAAATTGTTTGGCAGTTGAATAGCATTAACATCTTTACAAAGACCTGACAAATAACAAAGTACGTATAGATCAGCATACTTTTCTCAGATGTGTATGCAAATGTGCAAAGCTGCAGTAACATCTTTATTCAATAATTTCCAAACCCTTCACTTCTGGATCCATAAAAAAATTGCTCATCATTTAGCAATTGGGTTTTTTCTCCTCACAGCAAAAGACAACAAATTGATTGAAGAGTGATTCATCAACCAAATACTAAAGCGCACATGTCCCTACAAAATATCTAGCAGAACTACTTAAACATGCAACCTACACGAAACTAATGGAAAATTAACTTCCAGCATACAATACACAGAACAGCAGCAAAAATGACAGGGAAGGAACAATTACTTGCATTTTTTATGCAAGTGGCACCATGTTAAGACAAAACAATTTCCATCACAAATCACACATCAAGTGCAGTAATGACAGGGATGGAAAAATTACTTGCATACCTCGGCAGCCTCCATGAGGCGGCCCTCATCCTTGTACAGTATGCCACAGTGGGTCAGGGCACAAGCATTCTGTGGGTCCAACCTTATGGCTTCTGCAAAGCTATCAAAAGCGAGCCTCCCCATATTCTGCATCTGCAGGGATATGCCTTTGCCAATGTAAGCCTCAACGTTCGCACTATCTTTTTCCAAGATACTCTCATACAATGCAAGAGCATCGGCAAACTTGTTCCTGCTTCGTAGGATGTTGGCATAAGAGAGGATATCCTTCCCCTCCAATGCCTTCTTCGGTGAAGCACCAGAAACAGTTGTGTCGGTAGCAGGAGAAGACCCCGATGCTTTCGAGAAACCATTTTCAGCAATTAGATCCTTTCCTCCCTCATTAACAGCATCCTTTTCTGTCCACGCCATCTATCATATGACTCTGTGTTCGCTTTTCCTGGACCCAAAGTGTTAAAAAGCAAAACCAGAACAAAAATGACTCCTTTCCAAAAACATGCCAGAGACAATAACTAGCCATATATCATTAACACATGGCCGAAATGACAAGCTCCACGCAGCTCAAAATCAAAAAACTCAACTTCAACTCAAGCTTCCTCTCGGTATCTTGACCTAACCTAATTCGATGACAGCTATCACTTCAAGGAAAGAAAAACCCTAACAGAGAACAGAAGGCGAATATTTAAAAAGAAACAACGCCTTCCAAAGCTTCCCAAAGTCGTGCATTCAGCACACCAAGGCGATTCTACCCCCAGACCGGCGGCCACACCTGCCTGCAATCCCCACGAACGATCACAACCCAGAGCTCCGAAAAACCGCAAGAGCGCCGACATTGGCGCTTACCCACGTACGGAGAAAGAGAGAGAGAGATTAGGGATTCGAACCTCACATTCAGTGGAAAGGTACTTCAGACCGCGAACCGAGACGCCGACGGCAAGCTCCCCGGGCCGGAGGAGCGCGGGCGGCGGTCCCGCGATCAAGAAGCGGAAGGTTTGGACTGGGCCACTCCACAGCAAGCCAAGCTGACCAAGGCCCCTCCTCTTCACTGAGCGGAGGAGGAGTAGGAGGAGGAGGAGGAGGAGGAGATGCCGACGGCGGCGGCGGCGGCGGCGGCGGCGGTCGGAGGAGGGTTTGGGGAGGGGTTTTACAGAGGGCCTCCCTCTCCGGAACTCGCGGTGGTGGGCTCGATTCAAAACCAACCCGCCGCGAGCGAGCGCGAGAGAGAGAGAGAGAGACAGTCTTGTCCGTTCGTTGATTACAACATTTCGCGAGTTTTACAGGGGCAATTATGCTCTTTTTGCCTTCTGTTTTTCCCCTGTTTCGCGACCCCATTTTTTTGGGCTCTTTATATGGAACGTACCGGGAAGGCGTCCTTGCTCCTTACGGGCTAAGTTCCAACTGGTCTTTTCTAGAGCATAGTGATTTCTCTTGTGTTTTATCTGATATAAAATCCTCAAATCGAGTATGAGAGACCGGGGTACACTTTGAGATGTCTGCGTACAAAAAGCACCTCAAAGGCATTTTGGATTTGCCACCGACAGTGCCGATCATTTGCTAGATTTGAGCCGATTATATTGGCACCCAAGTTATTATTGGTTTGTGCGCAATAACCCTTCTTAAATTTTTTATTGTTGTGGGTTATGCCGGAGATGGCAATTGCTTATCAAATTTCGAGCATCATCAATCAATCTTCATACAGCCCATTCCATCACAATATATCATTGATCGGATCGGTTCTAAATAATTGTCAAATTATAAGAGATAAGCGCTTAATAATTTTCCAACAGCCCATGGGGTCACCCCACCCTTATGGATGCTGAGAATGCTTCAAGCGGATTTGGGTAAGAGGCAATTTAGTTATAAAAGGCCCTACCTAGCTCAAAAATTTTAGACATTAATTTTTTGATATGGGTAGACTTGCACATCAAATTAAGATCGATTGAAAGATTTATCTATCGGTTGCCTTAAGTCCCAATCAAATTTTATCTATCATTGATCTTGGGTCCCTCCAATTCGGTCTAGGTCGGGTTGAATCGATTCAGGGTCCCCATCTGTCCATATCTTGATGGCTACCAATCGGTCGGCAAACTTCACCACTTGGTCCTTGTACCCTCCCATCCAAAGAGCAGCTCCTAAGCGTAACAGAGGAGATCTTCCAATTTTCTTTCGTTCGTCTCCTTCAAAGCACGCCGAGCGAGGGCATGGATTCTGATGGTCGGCTCCCCTTTTGAGACTTTTTTTTTAGGGGGGGGGTCGAATCTCTTTTTAAAACTTTGAGGGGTGCAAGTTGATACAGAAAGTTCATCGAAGGACAACATTTTGACCGAAGGTCATTATGTGATTTTCCATTAATCAATTGGTGATTGAAGCGATTGTACTCAAACTAAAACTAGAACTTATAAGAACCATAACGAGTTGTAGACCATGATTTCATCATTTTGGGAATTGAATTGAGCTATTCTTGCATATTTTTAAAGAATGTCGTTTTTCCCACGTCACGAAATTCTCTAAATTACGACACACAAACTTGCAGAACCTTGGCTCAAGATCGCAAAGGGGAAGATAGCATGTCACAAGAGCAAGGCTATCATGCTCTTAATAAGGTGGCAGAGATAAATAGATATCTAGCCTATGAAAATAAAATTGAAAGTGTAAGTTTCATTTGTTCCACAAAAAATGAATGGATTAGAATACAAATTCCTAAAAATGATTGTTTACATAACTTGAAATAATTAAATAATGAAAAAAAAATTATCAATAATAACTCATGTGTAAACATTGATGGGAACAATAAAAACAAATTTTGTTCTTTCATGTTTACAAGAAATGATATAAACGATCATTTTGTAAAAATAATTTTCAAATAATTTATTTTACGCACAACAAATGAAACTTAAAATCATGCTCCTAAGTTAGAATAATCCAAATCCTTAACTGAATAGTGGGCCCTGGGAAAAAAGAACAAGCAAGTGCACCGAAAAAGTGAATTGGCTTTCGTGATTAGTTTAATATAGTATTTGTCTATCTAAATTACTGAAAGGGTGAATTGGCTTTCGTTGACGTTGAACAGGGCAATCTACCGAAAAAGTCCGTTATGGACCGAGCAATTGAGGTGAATAAATTACAATTCCATTTATTTTTACAAAAAAATAAATGATTTGAAATATATTTTCATAAAAACGATCACCTTATATTATTTATAAAAATAAATGAACGAAAAAAAAATCATTATACACAAAAATTACTAGACAAAAATTAAAAATTATAATGAAAATATTTTTTTATTGATTAATTATTTTAAGTGATATAAGTGATCATTTTTAGAAAACTTATTTCTAAATCATCTATTTTCCACGAAATGAACAAAGCCTAGGGATCTATTTGATAATCTCATTTAGTGATGACATTGAAAATCCATCCCTTGATGAGATTGAACTTGTTTTATTATCTTATTTGAAGATGGATTTAAAAGACTCAATTAAGGAAAAAAAACTTAATGTGATGAGTAAGGTAAAAGAGGAACTACTTAATTCATTCAACAAAAAAATAATTGATGACAATTAGAATCTTCCCAAATACATTGCTAAAACCTACCAATAACGACCATTTTCTATGTTTGAAAAAAAAAAAAAACATGTTCAATCATCAATTTGTAACTATTACCAAAGAACTTTTAGATGCAATTTTCAGCACTTAATATATTCGACACTTCAAATTTCATTACTTAAAATTTTCAATGAAAAACGTGTTCATTACCCATTACAAAATTATTTTAAGACATTTTCATGGACAATGAAAAAAATCCTTTTTATTCATTTTGTGAGAGAAACAAAGAATCATTTTTAGAAATATAATTTTCAAATTATCTATTTTTCCAAAGTCTAATAGTTCAAGAGTTGGTAATTTTATCTACTCTCTATTTTTTTTTTCTTTTTTCAGATGTCAATGATTTATGCTTATTTTTTTGGCTCCCTTTCCTGAATGATCACTGATGGGCTGGCACTTATCTTATTTTCCACAATAAAGAAACAGGAAGTTAATAAGAATATATTGGATAATCAACGTTTAGAACTCATCAACTATGGCCTCATTAAAAAAATATTGTCAATATGAGGTCTAAGTTTGCATAGATAATCATAAATGGTAATTTGAAGAAGAATCGATCCTTCTCTTATAGGTACGGACAGGGACGTTTACATGTGCATGATGCAATGATAACAATAACAGCTGACCTAATAGAGGATATGAGTTACCAAACATAGATGGGAGCTAAATAGGAAGGGACTTGAACAGCAATGTACAGATGCACCGTACGTTAGCTCATGTAGATCAAATACACCTTCCTAGGAATTTTCATTTGTATGAATTATATGTGTATGTGTTATTTATTTAGTTATGTACTTATTTACAGGAGCTATATGTGCATATGGCAAAAATATCTCGTGATTTCAGAAGCACAAATCCCTCGTAGGATGCTGCGTAGGGAGGGCAACGGAGGGCAGACGATGAGTGCAAGTGGGCTTTTACTCACCAACTCCATCTTCTCAATATTTTATGATTTTCCTTTTTGATTAAGTACCGAATTACTCCATTATCACTTTTTTTAAACTTATGATTCCACCTAATTTTCATTTGCTTGGACCTTTATATCTATTTCATGATGAATGAGTGGATCAAATTCTCATTATTGTCGGATTTAATTTATAAATTACCAATTCATTATTTATAAGTCTCTCCTTTCTACTTTTTTTTTTTGCTTCTTTAACAAGTGCATAGTATATAAAGTCATGAGTCATGACCACCATTTTTTCATAATATATAAGGTATTTTCTATAATCCATCAAGAGACTGATCGACCATCCTAAAAAGGCTATATCTCGATACAATTTCTGATCATTTTTGTTGTACCTCACAAACATTTCAAAGGGTTCTAAAGAATGAGTCACAAATCTCCATTGTTCGATAAAACCATCTCACGCTTAAGTTGGACTTTGGCCTTAAATTAAAGTGTGAAAATATTCAATTAGGGTGGCAAATAAAGGTCTGAATTTGGACCTTCTAGTTATTATTTAAATGTTTTAACATAATGCTCATCAAACAGGGGTTTCCTCACCATTTTTCGTACATGAGGGGATATTCTGGTAGAAAAGCAAGATATGGTGCAAAAGAGAGAGATTTGGTGGCCTGGCAGATGGATGTGCACGATAGGGCGACTTGATGACCTTATCTGGCATTTTGATGTAGGAATCAGATTTGAAGTGCCATTGGGTTCACAGCTCAGGTCAACGACTTTAGGTCTATCTTTTTTACGGACTAAGAGGAGCAAACTTCACAGCAATCCAAGAGCCAATGGCGATGCATTTTGTCCTAGGTACGGTCAAACTAACAGATCTGCTTCCTTTTCACATGAACATCTCTTCCCTTGGTCGCCAGATCCTAAGGGCTTAGGAAGTCACATAAAAAAACAGCAACGATATGATTACAGGCCCATACACGAGGCGATGCCCTTTGCCTGCATAGGCAAGGAGTACATTGTTTACCTAAATGAAAAGGGGTCAACTGCACAATGATCAAACCCAGGCAGTTTCGATGGTGCCCCTTTAAAAGCTAAAAAGCTTTCACCTCTTGAACCAATGTGAACACAATTCGCCTTACTTTTAACCATTGACGAGTGAGCAAATCAGTCGAGAAGATTTGATTTTCGAATAAAGCGAAGAGAGACCATCCCTCTCGCAACATATGCAATGAATCAGTATGTACCACGAAAGGAGCGAAAGCGACGTAAAACTAAATAAAGCAACGCAGATACAGAGCTCCACTATTGAGGTGGAGAATGAACGTATGGAAAAGACAAGTACTGCTTTCTACCTCTGCTTTCCTAGACTGCTTTTTTGACTTCTAAAGCCAAGGTATATTGTTTTGCAGCCTATTAAAGCAACTGCTTCAGAAACCTCACTAAATTATTCCGTGAATAAGCTCGCGATCAGCAAAGAGATTTTGCCAGAGACAATTTGGTAATGTAGAAATACAAATGAACTCACTGAATGCAAACGCATACTTTTATATGTCTTTTCGGCTTAGTGCACAATGAAGTCATCTGATCTGATGAACACATACCACTGGCCGTTATTCTTTGCACAGGTAATACGTCCTTCAGTAATTCAATGACGGAGTTATAACGAGTCTAGACAGAACTTGAAAGAGATGGCCACCTCTAAGTACAGATCGGTTTTAAACCCATCTCTTACCGTGGAATTTGGGTAGAGAAAAAATGGGAAAAGAAATACAAAAGATAGGAGATAAAAATCTCTGATTCAATCATAAGATATATAACATCAACTTGTAGTTCTGGAACTAGCTAACGCACCTCCCTCTGGACTATGCAATATAACCCCAGCCAAGAGCACCACCAGTCAAGGGCTTCAAACATCAAATCAGAAAGGGCAACTTGGAGAATGTTTCTTTCTTCGTCTTTCTTTTCTCTCTTCTTTCAACTCATTTGGAAGTGGACTGTGTTGCAATAAACCCAAAAGGAATCCAGAGACTATGACATACACAAGATAAATGTACGCCAAACATTGCAAAGGCTATGAAAATGAATTGCAGCATTATCTACAAACATTTTAAAGAGTCTTCCCTGCACTTCCTTGGCATAACTTGGTAATTGAAGATTCAGGCGGTTCAGTCAAGCTCCCTTAAAGAATGTTCAAGCATGCACAGAAACAAATCTAACTTCAGAATGGAATTGTCATCTGCTAGTCTAAAGCTTAACAACAATCTCCATGATCATCTAAAAGGATGAAATTACAGGAACACAACAAAAATGATCTTCAGAAGATTTGACTTGCACCAAGGAATTATCCACCCTTTTTAGCAGCATCAATGACAACTACTCTGATACAAGGCTAAGCATCACAAACGCAACATAATCAGAAAGCAAGCACCAAGCAGACTCTAATCTTGAAGAACCATGCTTTACATTCCTCAGCATGCAATATTCTATCCAATTGTCTGAAGAAACATTGAACTTTGGGTCTCAAATATTAACAGAGATCCACCAAATTATACCGCCAACATCTTGTCCCGATACCGAATGATGCTAAAAGCTATCATCAGGAAAAAACCACGCCGAACTGGCTAAAATCAAAGTTTTTCCACCACCCGAAAGTTACAGAGTCAACATAGATATTGGCCATACGCCATTAGATTACCCTTTTCACTAACCCTTTACAAGACAATTTTTTTTTATCAACAAAATCATACTCCTCATAAACCAAGGCCTATAAGACTAAGGCAACAAAAAGTATCATCTCCACGTACGACTGGATTCCAATTTCAATTTCAATTTCAATTTCGAAGGGGTCAATCCAGGAACCCAGTTTGGCGCCAAATGGCATTCCTCACCTGCCGCAGATCCCTCCCCTTCAAGGTCCTCCCAGCACCTTCGAGCACGGAGAAGGTCCTCCTCGGCGACGTGCCCGATCCCCTCGCCACGATCTCGTGGGGCGGGAGCATCTCGTCGTCCTCGAAATCGTTGTCCACCTCGAAGAACCTGTTCTTCCCCTCCTTCGACAACGCCGCCAGCGGGACCGGGACGTTCATCGGCGCCGACGACTGCTGCAGCTTCCCGCACGGCACCGACTGCGAGTACTCCCTCTCCTGGGCGGCCGCCGCGGCCGGGTGCCTCCTCGGCACCGACGGCGGGATCGGCTTCGACGGAGACGACGACGACGACATGGAGGGGATCAGGACGTTCGGCGGGGCCGCCCCCCCTCCGGACAGCGCCGCGAGGATGCCGTCGCCCTGGAGCTGCCGGGACAGCAGGTGGCGGTGGTTGCCGCCGCTCCCGCCCCAGAAGGCCGCGTCGGAGGAGGAGAGCGCGGGCCGATGGCGGGCCCTCGGCTCGGGGAAGTCGCCGGAGAAGCAGACCTCGGCCTCGTTGAGCTCGTCGCCGCCCGCGCCCGCGGCGGGACCAGGGGTCGGGGAGAACGAGAAGGCGCCGAGGAAGCGATCGCCGGAGGGGATCCGCGGTGGCGGAAGCCGATGGATTCCATTTTCCCCGGCACGGTCGCCGGCATTCAAGGCCGGACGGTCGCCGGCGTCGAGCGCGAGGAGGAGGAAGGCGAAGGGGCGGCGCGTGGGGCGCGTGCGCGTGGGGGGGAGAGATTTCGCGAAGTGGGTAGGCTAATGTGGCGACGAGTCGCAGATTGTATACACAGAGGAGAGAGGGGAGGATGATTGAAATTGAAAAAATGGTGCGGAGGTGGGGCCCGCTCGTCGCTATCCTCGCTGACGTGGCCGATGCCTTCGGCTTTTCGCCTTCTCCCCCCTTCTTTTTCTCTTTCTCTTTCCTTTCCTTCCTTTTTCTCGAAATTGCACTTTCCGTTTCTCTCTAATGAAACGAGAAAGTTCTACATTCGACCCTTGTGCTATGGTGTAATCACGATTTCATGCCCATTCTAATCCTTCGAGTACCATTTAAGTCCATAATGTTTTAATCGTCGCTTGCATTTCGTTCTCTTATTAGAATTTTTTTTTATTCTCTGAAATTTGCTCCGGTACAAAAGTAGCCCGTGGATTGCTCATCAAGTTGGGTACTTTCATGGCCTTTTTGGTGCTTAATCTAATCGATATTGACTGGTAAAAGGTGAAAGTGTACAAGATCGTGCACTTAGATTAGAAATCTCGCTAAGATCCATTCAACCACGCGCGGCAACAATATCCCCGAATAACTTGAAGTGGGGACGATGTCTAAATACATAGAGCAAATATCATAAGAAAAACCCAAATTATACCTATTGCACATTATATCATCGAAAATCCTAAACTTGTTGCCTGCTATTACTCAAACGTCCTCAACTTTTTTTTTTTGGTTTAGAAAAAAAAAATTATACATATGGGACATATATAATCTCTTTCATATAGGCTATATTTGTCATACTGGTACATATTCACTTTTTTTTATGATACAGTTTTTTTTTTGGTATTTATGTCGTAGTATTAGGAATCTTTAGTAACACAAACAAAAGTGCAGCGTATTGTGGATATTATTTGAGGCCTTTTATTGTACCGACCCAAACACATATAGATGGTACCAATTGAAGAAAAGGTTGAGGCCACTTTCATGACCTTCAATTTTTTTGCTAATGATTTTAATCAATTACAAAAAATTCTATTTGAACTTAGCAAATAGATTGCACTAATTATGCTAATCTTATCATCACGATAAATCAATACGATCACGTTAATAAGAGAGAATCAGTCATAGAGAAAGGAGGCAATTGTTATCAAGCATCATCTCAACTCCTTTCACGTATAAAGTTGCGTGAAGTAAAAACTCCTCATGCTATCGATAATGAGATAGCCAATGTATACTGCAGATATTTGTACGCACAGATGTTGCATTTATGATTGGTGGCGGTCCCTCTTTTCATTGGGCTTGGAAATAAATGTAATGACAAAACCTTTCATGTTTACCCACACCATGCTGATATAAGAACTAACATTGAATGGACCTACAACTATGAGAATCAAATGTGTGATATAGATGGGCATCACATGCCACTAGCTATTGCTGGCTCAATAATTGTCAAGACTTCTATTTTATACATTGGCACTGCAAAAGCATACTTACAGAGAATAGGTTCTAGAAAGCGACGCAAATACAAATGCAAATTTTCTCTTTTAGCAAGTGGATTTCTTTCGTGAGAGGTTAATATTTTCATTTCGAGACCGCTTATGCAAAAGAAACCTTCTAAACCGACAGCGTATTAGCTCTATGAATCTCAATTATTGTCGGATATAAAAGTGGCGTTCGGTGGGGGGAAGAACTTGACTTCTCGCAAGAAATTAGGGACCGAGACGTGAATTCCTAAGACTATAAGGACCTGGAGTGCAAATTCCTCTACTTTTCCTCCTTTTCTTTTTCCGGGCCGGGGGCCCCACGTGCCAAAATTGTCGCCGTCGAAAATCCTTATCCGGCATTAAGGGGCAAGTTTTCTCGGAGCGGGCGAGGGGTGGGTTTTCGTCCCATACGGCACGAGCTCACTGCTCACAACCAATGGCGCCACGACACGTCAATCTCGAGGGGGGCAGTTTCGGGATATACGTTTTTTCCTCTTTCGCCAGTGGTCATCGATTTGTTTACGGGCGTCAGATCAGCTGTCAAGTGATTTAATAATTTCGCCTCGTCGGGGGTCCCCATCTTTTTCAACCTGCGCGAGTATGGGCGGGCCCCACCGAGGGGGCTGGGGCCCAGCGGGATCGAAATTTGTCAATGGGGACCGGGCTTGCTGTGGGCTCCTAGAGGGCCCACTCTTTTGATCTGGACTTTTATTCAAGTCGAAAGTACTTTATTTGTTGTGCGTCTATATATATATATATATATATATTTTTTTTTGGTGCTTGTGTATATATATTATTTTATATATTCTTACAATAAGTGCAAACCCAACTCGGTTCGGGTCCCGGTGTGAATAGGGTCAAGGGCCAGGTTGAAAGAAACATGGCGCCTTCACCCTCGTGTATGGTCAAGTACCGATGGAACCTGACGAGAATCAAATCGTTGACGTTGTTACTTTTTTATAGAGGCAAATAATTTCAAGTTTTGTCCATATTCCACTTAGAACCTAAAACTTATTTTAATACTAGTTTCAAGGTCCACTCGAGAACCTGTCAATTTCCTTTCATTTTTTTTGTTTTTGTTTCATTTTTTAATTAAGTAAATGAAAGTAAAGGTAACAACAAAATTGAAAAGCTCCCCATTTGTCAATAACAACCATTCATAAAAGATGAATTCAAAATATAAAATAGATAATAAACATTTACGTGATCATCTTAATAATAAGATAGAAGCCACTACCTTATCTAAGTTGTTATCAAGTAATTTTCCAGGACTAAGTTTCCATTTATTTTGCGGAAAATATAACGTTTTTAGATAGTATTTTCCAAGAAGTCATTTTCTAAGAAAATGTAATTATTTTTAAGCATTCGACTAAAATCTGAAAATAGAGTGGACAATATATTTTGCTGTTTGATAAAGAAAATATTTTTTTCTATGCACTTTTTTTTTTTAAAATTTTCATTATTTTTATTTTACAATCGATTTTTAATTTTTTTAATTTTTTAAAAATCGATTTTTTAATTAATTTTTCCTTTTTCTTTTTATTTTCTTTCTTTTTGTATTCTTCTCCTTTGGTTGGTCGCTGGCCATAGCGACGACTAGAAACCAGCCAAAGGTTAGCTACTGTTGGCTCTCGGATTTGGCAAGCAACGAGCTCAAGCTCATCGGCCTTAGGCCTCGCCAGATCAGTGAGCGAGAGGTTGGCGAGCATGAGGGCAAGCCAAGCAAGGCCCAAGCTCGGCGGCCAATGGCAATGAGCCTCGAGCTCACCTAGCAAGCTCGAGGCTCGCCGTGGCCGATCACCAGCCATTGACGTGGCTGATGACCTGCCAAAGAAGAAGGTGGAAAAAATAAAACGAAAATGAAAAGAAAAAGAAAAATAATTAAAATATCGAATTTTTAAAAAAGAGAAAAAGAAAGAAAGGGGCTAGTGGGTATGTGATAAGAGAGAGTGAGTAAGGAAGATGTTTTCCCTAACTTAAAAAGTGGAAAACATTTTCTTCTCTTTTAGAAAAGTTTTTTTTCCCTGTTGGAAAATATTTTTCACGACTAGTTCATTTTCTATGAAATAAATATCGAAAAATTTGGAAAATGTTTTCTTGAAAGTTGTTTTCCGCAAAACAAACGAAGTTTAAGTTTCTAGTTGTTGTGAGCACCAGTTGTAAATCCATTTGTCATAAATTCTTCAATATAGTTACTCAAAACTTTTTATCATATTGTTGTAAAAAACAATGATATCCAATAGAATCTTAATTTAGCAAAAAATGACAACCATATGAGAAAGCGCACAACTTATAAGAAAGACGCGATTTGTTTTTGAGATCACAGTTATGCAAATGCCAAACCCAGTTAAGTAGCAAGTAACAACAATATACGTCATGGTCTGGAATACACCAATACGATAGCCTTCTTGGCTTTGTACGATAGCCTTCTTGACTTTGTTTCTATTATAAAAGACCATTTGAAAGCCAATCGCACATTAGACTCATGACATGCTCCAAAGTTGTTTCACCACATCACTATTGTGTACTATGTGCCATGTACACCATACATACACTAGCAGATAACTATTTATTTCCCATTTTAGGGTTTTGTAGGTCTTCAATTTATGGAGGAATCACGAACTAAAGTACCCAAAAATGTGGAATAGGAAATCAGATCAGGTCTCATCAAAATTTGGAATTGACTGGTCCGATTCTCCGGTTCCCAATTTTACTCTCAAACTATACTCACTTCTAATTTTTTTATGTGACTTATTTAAGCTGAAAGTGAAAATCAATTTACTTTAATTTATGTACAATACATATTATATTTGCAATAAATGGAGAGTAGTAAAACAGTACAATCAAGATGCAAAAGATACACATTCAAAGACCTTCTAGGGAAAATCTACTATGGAGATGATTTGAAGTGAAGGATTGCCAACGTAAAGCCCTTCTTTAACATAAAATCGTTGGTATTCCCTGTATGGTGGGGAAGAAAAAGATACACATACAATTAGAGGACGCAGGACGTGTGGGCACCGGCAAATTAAAATAAGGAACTCAGTCTTATTGAGCGTTCTGCCAGGAGACTACCGGGGACAACTCTTGTAAGTAGTGAAACCCCACCGCTCCTTTTGGCTGCTCAACCAGCTTGGGAAGTAAGAGGCCCTCGGTTGAGGAGCTACTCCTAATCAATCGAGGAGCTACTCACTTCTAATTTTTTTATGCGACTTATTTAAGTTGAAAATGAAAATCAGTTTACTTTAATTTATAATACATATTATATTTGCAATATATGGAGAGTCGTAAAACAGTACAATAAAGATGCAAAAGTTGCAAATAGTACAATCCATAATTTTAATACATCTGACGCCATATGGATCCAAGCAAGTGCGACGCCAGCCTGATACGAAATTCAAAGCTCATTTTAAAGTGATTTCCTTTTTAATATCTTATTTTCTCCCTTTATTCCCTCCTCTCGTTCTTCCTTGCCTCGCAAGTGCAGTCCACGTAGCCACCCGTGAACGACTACGCCGCCTACCTCGAGAGCCTGCAACCACCACCCATGTCCTCTTAGTCTATTTCTCTCTCATATCGAGATCTCCAACTCGATTTGAAGGGGAAACTTGGAAAAATTGGAAACACCAAAGCACAGATTCAATGTCAAAAGGAAACGACAAATTGCAAAAAGAAGAAAAAGTATACACTGGGGGAGTGATCTTATAGCATTTGCATTGCTTCAAGAGCAGTGAGATTTAGATGAAGATAAGATGGGGGGTCTTTCCGGCACGAGGAAACAGAACGAACCCCATTTGCATTTTCTCATATCTAATCCTAGACTCCCTCAAGATGTTCAAGCAAAGACCAAATCTAATCTTGCTTGACAATAATGCTTGAGCGGCCGATCTCCTTAGCAGTGGTCTCGCAGGTGCTGAAGCCAGAACAAACCAGATCCGGTCCCTTAGGGTGTAATGGTGGCCCTGATGAGGGTTGACAGCCTTCATCGGCGACAGGTGATGGCAGTGTGCTCGGGTTTTAACCACCCACCACGGGTCCACGACGATATGTGATTTGTAACAGATGAGCCTCTTAAAAAAAATGAGATCAGTCCGAGAGACTGAAGCCCATGTCGCAGTCAAGTTTATGAAATTATTATCTCAACTATCGTTTTGATGTACTTGGTAAAAATTTCAAGCGTTGATTCCTTTATTCAAAGAGAATTCTTTAGTGAAGTTGTAATTTAGGATTGTGTTGAAATCTGAGCTGCCGGGTTGATTTTAGAAGTGCGAAATCATGTTATAAAGAATTTTTAGGATATCATGGGACCGAGGGATTCTAAAAAGTCCATTTGTAGGCTTGGTCAGGGTAAAATTATGAAGTTTGTTGCATGCTGCCGGAACCCAATTCGAATTACTGAGTTTGACGCTAGTTTTCACCCATCTCCAGCTATCTTTTGAATTGGAGGCAAGTTCTTCTTTTAAGCATGTCAAGTTAGCTTTTCAATGACTTCGGATCCACTTAAAACATCCACAGAGTTCAAAGGAATCATTTTCAAATTTGGTGTGCTGCTACAATACATTGGGCAACAATAGTTGTTTTGTTTTGGGCCAACTTTTCATTAGCATATCGGAGTCATCTTGTTAGTAGATAAGGTTAATTTTGTCGAGTCTTAATTATGATAGTTTATCTACTTAATCGTTATATCCAATTCTAACTTAATCGATAAGAGATTTATCCATTTCATTGAAATTTCTTATAGCAAAAGTCATGAATCCTTATGATTCCCCTCGAAAATCAAAGAGGCCATTTTACTCTTTTTCTACAAAGAAAATTTTGGAGAATTTTCTCTCTAGATTGAGAGAGAAGTTCAATTGAGATCAATTCCCATCCTAAATGAACAAAACAATTGCACACTAATGAAATATTCAATTCAATCTAGCTACTTCTACTGCATTGTATTAGCAATCGAAATGACGACTATAGCATGCTATTTTGGCAATCATCATCATAAAAAAACAACAACAACATCACTCTCTTCATCGACAAGAATGAAGTGATTTAGGTCGGTTTATCGACAACATTGCATCTTTAGCGACAAAACAACATCAATAAACTCCGAACGAAATGCATGTCTAGATTAAATATTATAGAAATGTTACTAGTCAACAATTAGATCGGGGATAGAGAGGGAGATGTGTTCAATTTGAGTGTTTAAGAGACCAACGGCGTGAGAAGAGACCGGGAGACATAGAGACATAAGTTAGCAAATTAATTTTTGGGCTCCATTTTTTAGTGAAAATGAATAATTAAAAAAATATTTTATTAAAAAGCAATCGATTGTGTCACTTACAAAATGAATTAATTAAGAATATTTTTATCGTCCACATAGTTATAAATTATTGCTAGTAATAAAAATATTATTTTAATTAATCATTTTAATTTATTGAAGTGATTTTATTTAAGTTTTTTTTTTCAATTTATCTTTTGCAAAATAATGGTAACGAGATTGATTTCTTCCGGGCCTCTTCATCAATCGTAGGGGTCCTATTGTATATTAAAGAATTATATTCGTGTGGTTTTATGGTTCAATCATGCTTAATCACGTTGCTATTCACACTTTTTATTTATTTATTTCTCAATCTTAGACCTCAAGTCCTTGACATGCCATGATGTCTAACCTTAAAGTCCCTATCATATGATGTCAGAGGCTTGCGGGCCTATCTCAAGTGGGAATCATGAGATGTGATGCCGATGTCGACCCTACAGAGAGACCTGTCTCGGACAGCGGGATATTAGAGCTCTGTTTTGTTAGGAATTTGCGGAATACCTATTACAAAAGATTGATTTTTAAGTCGTTGAATTGAGTTCGGTCACGATTACGACAAAATAAATTGCATAACATGGATTGAGAACAACTGAATCACAGGAAAACGAAATACAAATATAGAAACTGATAAATTGACAAATTAAAATTGAGAAAATATGAAAAAAATATCAAAAAAATCCTAAATTTATTGCATTTATATCAATTCAATCTTACATATTTTATAATTTGTTTTTTTTCTTTCTTTTTCTTCTATGGCCTGTGAAGAAAGAAAGAAAGAAAAAATGAATAAAACCCAAAAAATTATTAAAAATGCATAAAAATTATAAAAAAAAAGTTCACATCACTACTACCTATGCTATGTATGATGACCGAGGTTCACATTAGTAATTTTTGACATAAATTAGCCAAATAGACTCAATTGGTGCTAATATAAAAAATTTTATGTCTAAATTAGTCAAATTGAAATATTTAGAACTTGATTAGTATCAACACAATAGATTCAAAACTTTTTTGGTAATTTTCCTAAGAAAACACATAAATCTTTTAACATGGCTTTCTATAGTCTACTACAAATTGTAACTGCATATGAGCAGTTAATAGTCAAATTGATGGTTATAACCACCTTTCTAAAATTTTAGGCTCCATGATTACACATCAACCTTATCTACAAGTAGTTACAACTCCTCATTTGCTATTGGATATAACCGTCAATCGATACCTTCGTCTTCCATTGGACTTCTTCATTTTGTCTTCTCTTTTGGTTTCTATTTTCAACACTTAGCCAAGTTGTTAAAAGATAATCTTCAACCAATCGCCATCGTATGTTGATAGCTTTATCATGGTCATTATATAATCATAGTCATTGACAAGGATTTTTGCTATTGGTAACTTGTTGATAATCGAATCATACTTAACGCCAACCTAGGTATTCATTTTAATCGACGTCGTGTCGATTAAAAGAACTTGATCACTTCTGGGTGTCAACAATTACTAAAGAATCTTAAGTATGCTCGTGTAGGGAAATCTCTCCCTAATGAGAAAATATTAAGTGGCAGCAAACCGCCACGTCAATTGTTGATGCAGCATGCATTTTTTACTCTCGCCCAATAGTAAATTGACATGTCTCAAATGAGGTGAAATAAAAAAAAATAAAAATTGAATTTTCTCTTCTTCCTCCTTTCTTTGAAGATCTGGTTGTCCTCTGGGCTGTTGGCACTTCCTCCGCCATCATAGAGCATCACTCCGATCTCCACCACTTTCGTTGTCACTTGCAGTCGACCCAAGCTACCCCTTCCTCATGCTCGCGGTCAACTTAATCGTTGCCCATTCAGATTGGACTGGAATCTTGCCTCCAGATTCGCAAGCCTAGCTCGTCCGTGGTGTTGGAAAAATATTAAAATACATGAATATAGTAATAATTGTTAGAAATACATTGAAAAATATTAAAAAATTAAAAATAATTGTCCGAGATGTGTAAGCACTGTTCTTAGGGATAATTTTGCTCATTGAAGTATAAAACTCAGTGCGTAAGACTCTAAAGGCTATCCTCCTAAGATACAACATACTTTCTTCTATACTTCGCATTGAATATAAAAAGGAAACAAAATGACATTATGTGTATAATAATGATAGGAAAAACATGTAACGAGATAGCAATGAAAGGAAAAGCATGTAATGAGATAGCAAAAGAGAAATAATGATATTCTGGTTTTGAGATATCGATATCACTTCCAATTATGTTCAAAGCAACTATTTATAGGTAAAAAAGAAGAAGAAAGAGCCATTTGGAAATCACTATAAATCAATAGGTAATCAAAGAAAAATATCACCGTTATATAATCGTTATAAAATAATGGAGTTTATGAAGAAATAAATCCATCGTTATAAAATTGTTAAAAAGTTGTTATACAACCATTGTAAAACCGTTAGCAAAATGATGATTACAACTGTTGAAATATCCAACACATGGTTCATGAGGCTTGTCCATGGCCGTGAGCCTTGATAGCAAGCTTGAGGTTTAGACGGCCACGAATTGCGCTTGGTCATTAGCAGGACTTTAGATTCGGACTGATTGGGTCATGCTTGGGAAGAAAGCATGGCTTTCGATCCCTCTACTTCAAATTTGAGCTTAAGTCGTGCTTTCTTCAACAGCGAATGTGGCACTAAAGGCATGGCTTTCACCTTCAGATTTGGCCATGACTGGCCCATCCATGGCCTCGATAGGCAAGGTCGAGATCTTGACGGCCATGGACGGAGCTCACAAATCAAGAAGAAAAGCAAAGGGAGCTCAGATGTCCCAACGGCCATGGATGCCTGAATGTGTTCGACCATGGATGGACCAACGCTAACGAATTCGGCCATGGATGGGCCAAATTTGAGATCTGGAGAATGATGAGATGCAGAAAACAAGCTACGCTTGAATGCAGCAATGGTTGGCCTGGTCATGACGTCGGCGACTTCACTGGTGGCAACGTCTGAGGAGGAGCGGAGGTCACCAACTATGGAATTGAGGCAGAAGAGAGACTCAAGATGAAGAGAGAGAAGATTTTCACTTCAATTCCACATCAATCATTAACATGGTTATATGAACACGTCTCAAGATATCATTGGATATGAATGAAAAAATTTATGCCATGTAGGATGTTGATGTGATGGTATCAAACCACTAAATATTTTCTCCTCTTTAATGGATAGGTCATGGTTAGAAGATCTGGACTCAATGTCAAACATAAGCAAACATGATAAACATACAAACGTATCCATACACTTATCTCTAAGTCTACTAAATTAACATGAACTTTCTCGACATTTCCATTATTACGAATGAAGTCTCATTTTGCATGTGTTGATAAATTACATGATCCTTACTTTCTTAATTTCATGATATCAACCTATGTGACAATATCGGTAAATGCCACTCAGATTTCGGTCTTGTATTCATTATTTCATGCATAGAAATGTAGTTTCTATTGGTAGATAGGGTGGAATGTGCGATTGACATTAGTGACTCCTCTAGGTGTTACCATAAGAATTCCATTGACCATCCTCAAAATATTCAGTTTGAGTCAAATTTACTATTCATTTTGAGCAATCTTCAAGTTGGAACGAAGTCAGAGTTATCCTACTCTTGATGCACAAGCTGAATCTACGCCACGA
This sequence comes from Eucalyptus tenuipes, assembly GCA_014182365.1. NCBI lineage: Eukaryota > Viridiplantae > Streptophyta > Magnoliopsida > Myrtales > Myrtaceae > Eucalyptus > Eucalyptus tenuipes. Next base: position 28,930,717 of record CM024547.1, on the reverse strand, counting down.
ACTAGCCAAGATATCCCGAGCTTGAAAAGCAATCGGAGGTTTGAACTTGTGATCAAGAAACTCCAAACCACGTGAGAGTAAATCTGATTTAACTCGACCAACCTCCTTGGTGGAAGCGCATGCGTAGAACTCACATTATGTAACCATAAGGAAATGTCAACATTCTATCAACGTCATTGGCACACAATACCAATATCAGTACTCGAGCTTAAAGGTCACTCTAGTATTATTGATGAATTAAGGTCAATCTTTTCTTGGACTCTGCAAGATTTAGGTTGAACGTAACTCATTATCAAATAGAATTACGAATGTGTAAATTTCAAGTCAATGGGAACTGCATGTGAGAATAAAAGTATAAACAAGCGAATGACTCGATTCATTCGTCTGTATTTTCCATAACTTTGGATGTGGATAATTGCTAAGTTATCTAATGGAATAAAGAGGTCACTTGTTAATCCTCTCCTTAATCTAGATGCTTGGGCATGGTTAAGTGAAGAAGTAGTAGATCAGACTATTTAGCAAAATAGAAGAAATTTAAAGAAAAAACTAAAATTAAATTGGAACCCGACTGATTTAGAGATATATAAATATTGTGCTCCTAAGATTGACGACAGAGGCTTTCAAATTTTCTTTTTAATTCATAAAAAAGAAAATTATGGTAATTGTATCTACTAGAAATTTGATTTTTCATAACTAAATAGATGATTTACAATTCTTTCTAAAAATTTCATTTGGGATTATAGTGATATATCCGTATATAATATAATCCTTTATAATCTATTTTACAACTTAAATTTCTTTCTTTTATAGAAAATAAGAGTATGAAAAATATTTCTTCCATGAAATATAAAATACGGGTTCACATTATCGGGCACGAAATATCTCTTTATGAGACAAAATTTAATAAGTCTATGCAAATTTGGGCCATGTCAATATGGATTTATTTGTGATATCATCATCCATTTTTTTAGGAGAATGTTTTATCAAAATTTTCTATGTAATTAATATTGATATTTTTTCAATACTCAAATAACTTTTTTTTAATTCGTCCCTGAAGATGGGCAAGGCGGGGGAGGAGAGAGAGGAGGATCGTTTTGCGGCTAACTGCCTTGTCAAATGACGTTGAAGTTTGGGTGGTGGACGACGATTGTAGGGGCCATGGTGTTTCAAGTCTTTCAATCGTATGATTATAGATAGATTTAATCCATTAAAAATCTTAAATTAATATAGCACGACACATTTGCTTAAAAATATATTTTTATCTCATAAAAAATCTGAAAGTGGTATCTGCTATCATGACCCAAATCTACCATTCTTTACCATTCGTGTCATCATGTGTAGTAGAAGATTGCAAGACAAACCTAACACAGGAAAGGTAACTCTGACGTTGAAAATTTACGTGTGTTGATACATATGCTTTTTAACGGATTTTGTATGAAATGCTAATGAAGGCTAGATTTAGGTCAGGGATACCAATTTCAGATTTTTAATGGTATTATTATCTCTTTTTTCTTCTTAGTCCCCTAAAGATTTTTACAATGATAACTTTTTAAAATTATGTATTAGAATGTTGAAAAATTTATATCTATATTCAACATTAATTTTAACCCTTCATTACCACTGATATGCTTTCTGATAAGGAGACCCAAAAGTGACCAAAAGACGAAATACCTAAAGGCAATAGGCTGGGTTTCCTTTTGACACTTGAGAAAAGCCTTAGGAAATACAAATACTTAAATTAAAGATTTTCCTTCTCGAAATTTAGATAGTTTTTGTTAAAGTGCAATTAAAAAGTGCCTTAATATAAATAAAAATTTACTTGCGAATGCTAGATGTTGGTGAGCCAAATATGGCACTAAAAGTCATTGCCTGAAATCACACAACCACAAGCAACCCCCTAACAAGTAGGCAGCCCTCACCAGGGTTGTGTAACTTCAGCAAGGCTTGCCAGCAATGCGGCATGAGACTACGCAGTGAAAATGGTGAGGGTAAAACTGAAATTTCGAAAGTTTAGTGAGGCTATAATTGGAAGTAAAAAGAATGCACTAGCATTCTCGAAATCCTCCCCGTTTGGTTTGGCTTTTCCAAGGGGCTTTGGGCCCCCAAAGTCCCTTGGGAAAAATATTTGGTATTTGGGAGACATTTTTGAAAGCTCATTTGGCAAATGTGAGCATTCCAAATGCTCAATGCTCAATGCTCAATGCTGAGGAGGGGCTGCTTTGGGCTTTGGCATTTTGGAGATGCAACTTCCACTGTTCATGGTGACACTATTCATCTTCTTCTTTCCTGGTCATCTTCTTCCCTGCTTGAAAGTCGTGCTTCTCCAGAAGCCGCCACCGCCGCCCGGGGGTCGCGCGTCCCCGGTGACCACCACCGGGGGTGGTGTGACTGCGACCTAGGCGGCGTTGCGCGGGCCGCGCGGACCTCCGGCGACGTCGCCCGAGGTCCGCGCGACCTCAGGCGGCGTCGCCTGGCGCGTGCGAACTAGGCGACGTAGCGAGCGGCTAGATCCGGCCACCGGAAGCTTCGCCTGAGGTCATGCGACCTCAGGTGAGGTGGCCTGAGGCCGCTTGATCTCGGGTGAGCCGCCTCCCCACCGCCATCTCCACCGCCACCGCCATCGCCACCGCCACCGCCACCGCCCGCCTCCCCACCACCACCGGCGCCATCGCCACCAGCCGCTCCCCCACGATTTTCCCCTCTCCGGCTATATCTCCTCCTCCATTTTCTTTTCTTTTTTTTCTTTTTCTTTTTACCTTTAAGCTACTTTGCAAAATATACACAACCAAACACACTTGCTTTCACAAAATGCCCCTTCACTCAAAGATACTTGGGGAAATGACTTTGCATTTCCCCAAAGTTGAACCAAAAGGGCCCTAAGTAGGTGGACTTGTGTTGGATTAAATGGCCTTTGGCGGACTTAAAAAATGCAAGGCATCTCCCAAAAGTTCCCTTAAAAAAATTTGTCAAACATCCTAACATTTGCTTAAGGGGCTTTAGAATTCAAAACCCATTTTCAAAATCAAACCCCACGAACCCAAATAGTGGTGTTAATGCATTGCATGGTGATCAATGAACCCAATTTGTCGGAATCCCGCCATTTTTCATCATGAAAAAATCAAGCCTGTGAATAGTTTCTGTCCGCTGTGTCACTTAGCTATTTGTTTTGCTTGCACTTAGTGATTTACATTGATCAATTCATGATGGTGCGATGAATTTGAGACGTACAGGACATGGTTGAACTAGAAGCTCTTTCCAAGCATCGGCACAACGTTAACAGATTCACCCCAGTAATGATTTTTTAATAAATTAAAGTATATACTTCTTTTCCTTTTTGCTGACGCACATAAGTTATGATCCGGTCGGACAATACGATCCCAATAATCCCAATCAATCCATTTCGAAGCCGTCCTTTTGTCTGTCCCTGGGCTCAGCTTCTCGCTCGCATCCTCCACCGTGTAGGCGTGTACTATAAACCGTAGTTACAAGATAAAACATCCCAAGCCAATCGCTCGCTCATTTGCATCGCCCATGTAATCAGAACAGAACGATGAGTCCACAAGGACCGTCAGATGCGATGAGAACCCGAGGGGCGCATAGCTGCATTGTCCCTCCTAGAAGAGGATCCATCAAGTGGAGAATCTGTGCTGATATCGTCCGGGGCATTAAGCCGGCCCCCCATAAGATATGTCACCTTCTTTGACGGGATCACAGAGGACAACCCTAGTCGACACCGTCTTGCTCTCGTTACAAGCCATGTGTGATGTGCAAGCCCTTGATTACCATCTCGATCTATATATTCCTGCTCCTTGTTCTTTGCAAGGGCTGGTAGGAGTATAGTTGTCCAATAATTCAGGGGATCATCAATAGGGCTGATGTTTCATGGGCAAAGATCGCATTACCATCTCATGGACCTGGCAAAATTTGAGCTCGACTCATGTTAACCATCATCGGATCACATGAACTTCTAGTGAGATTCACTTTTTCGGTAAGGATATATGCTTCAGTTGCTGAGTATGATTTGGTATAATTTCAAAGTTTGAAGTGCTTCCTGAGCTTTGTTGAAGAGATCAGAGAGGGCAAATTATCTGCTAGAGTTGTACCAATCCGAACAATATGAATAAACTTGATTTTACTCACAATTCTTTTTCAAGAATTGCATTTTTCACCTATTGACTGTTTACTTAGCCCGATGGTGGGCCTGAGGTCAAAGAAGAAAAATAAAGACTCCGTGATTGATTGTATGGTTGTAACCAAAAAAAAAAAAACCGAAGAGGGAGAAAGAGAGCAAAAGTTTTTTTTTTCCTTTTTAGGTGAAATTTTTCTTTTTGGGCTTTCACCATTCGAGAGAGATTTCATGAAAGGAAAAACTTAGCGCCTGGGGCCCACCAGCATCAAAAGGTTTTTCTTTTTTGGGTCGAATACCAGTATCAAAAGGTTGAGCATTGGGCCCCGCACGATTTTTCTACTTTAGGGGTGAAGATGGTCCAATTCAACCGGAAATTGACTAAATTGGCCTCTACCGAGTCACTCACTATGCGACACGTCTCTTTCACAGGCTCGCTTCTCTGACCTCTTTACTTTTATCTCTCTCCTCTCTTCACGGTCTCTCTCTATTCCCTTGTAATTTCACACGTTTCTTTCTCCCTCCCTCCCAACGACCTAGCTTTACTGTCTCCTCCACCTTTGCCTCATCCCCCTTCGGCGATGGCTCTACCATTGAGGTTGTTTGCCGCCCCAGGGTCCAAGGACAAGTCTAAGTCCCCTGTTGTCATCACTTGCGACCTCAAGCCCTCCATCAGCCCATGCATCCTCGAGATCCCTTGTGGCTCCTATGTTGTCATCTCCCTTCACAGGTTGTCTGTCACCCCTGCCTTTGCCCATCGTGCCCTGCCCTGTCCAAGAGCAAGCCCAAGCCCCCTTGTTGTTTGTGTCCTTGGCCCCTTCCTCGGCCCTTACATTCTTGAAGTCCCTTAAGGCTCTGATGCCGTTGCCTTCCATCATAGCTTTTGGATTTGGCAATGGTCAACCCTCACCCTGGCCGTGAGGGTCGAGCCCCCGTTGAATCCAGCAAAAGTGACCCTTGCTTGTTGTTAGCGAGGGTCGCTTGACAAAGAATTCACCTTTCACTCAGCTATACTCACTAACTAAATGTTCCTCCAGCCTTACAAGTAAACCCCACTAATCCTATACGCGAGAAGAATTGGACACAATGCAAAAAAGATCATCGACTCAATCACTAGACCAATTCTCTCATTGGTACCTTACATTTGAACTTACCTCCCTCCTCGTCTCACCGTACATCGATATGCAACTAGTCAAGATCAAAAAAAAAAAAAAAGAATAACAAAAGAAACAAAAACTATAACAGATTGGACAATGTAAGCTTACTAATGGGTGATGCTAACTAATCATCGCAACGGAGGAGGATTCTCGACCACATAAGTTGCAGCCGATGGAACGAGACACGACCAGTAATAGAGGAAGAAAAAAGCCCGTTGAGTTCAAGAATTGGCCTACCGTACACCCACCTAGTAGCTAAAAAGCATAAGTACGACAATGGTATCATAATTTTCGTACGACATCTACTTGAGTACTATAACTTTTTGGGCTTACTTTTTTTTTTTTTTAATAACCGAGGACTCCACCACAAGCTCCCCCGTGCCCGGATGGCACCGAAGGGCCGGGCCCCTATACTCGAGGGAGACTAGCACAGGACCCCAACACCATGGCCCCCCACAACTGCGGGTTTCGAACCCTCGACCTCGGCGATAAAAGAGAGACTCTCAACCAACACAGTTATCCACGGTTGGTTTTTTTGCGCTTATTTGCGTGCCACAAATTTAAAAAATTGATTACTTAAGTGCCATTGGGGATTTGCCTCGCCAAAAATCCAATGTGGATACTAGTTGTTTTATGTGACTTCGCCAGCGCTAACATGGATAATTTTATAAATTTTTTTATTTTTGTTTTTTAATTTTGAACTTTTTATTTTTATTTTCCTTTTTATTTTTGCCTTTTTTTACTGCACCGGTGAGGGTTACTGGCGACCCTTGCTAACTACGAAGGCCTTGCCTAGATTGGGTGAAGGCTGCCTTGCCCAAGGCCTTTGTGACCACATCGGCTAAGGGCGAGGCTTTCGCAGCAAATGAGGGTTGCCTATGACTCCCATTGGCCCTAAAAAAAAAAAAAGGAAAAGAATAAGAAAAAATAAAAGTTCAAATAAAAAAATAAAAAAATTAAAGATAAAAAGTTCCACGTTAGAAAAAAATAAATAAATAATAAAAAATTTAAAGATAAAAACATTAAAAAAATCCACGTTTGAAAAAAATTTAATCAAAAATTCTATGTGGGATAATTTGCCAGAAATGACACTCAAATGATCGATTTACTTTGATGTGGCACTTAAGTGATGAAAAAAAAGTTATGATACTCAAGTAGGTGCCGTACGAATATTATCACATACCTACTATACTCGTCTCCGGCTAAAAGCATAAAAAGAAAAGCATCACCCAACGTTAAATTGAAGTACTAACTTCGACCAGAATGCTGAAAAGAAAAAAGAATATTAGAAACATCAAGCCTAGTGAAGATAGTTTCATCGAAGCTGCAGAAACTCTATTATATTTTGTTCCATTCTTCTCGCCTTAGCAACAAGATAGACAATTAAAAATAGGGACTTGTTCATTGCGACAAAGAAAATCCCGTTAAACGAACTATAGATTCAACCTCAGTGAAGATAAATTGATTTTTTTTTAACAAGGAAGATAAATTGATTGAGCTGAAAATTGTTCTGTTGCTCAAGAGACAAATTAAAAAAATAAATAAATTGAATATCACGTATTTCCTTTGAATTCCATGAATCACCTCAATGCTATCGCTCAACTAGCGACCGTAGAAGAAATGCGACTGACGGGAGCTCTTGGAGGAATCATTGCCACGGATGGCATTCCGTGAAGATCAATGTTGTTATTCTTGCAATAACTCTGGAAAACTTTACAGAGGGCTATGAGCAAATGAACTCCTCCATGATACCCTTTACATTGCAGCCGATTCACCTACGTTTTGCACCCATTTCGAATCAATCCTCTCAAACAGCGAGAACATACAAAACCATGATCGTGAAAAAGTAAAATCCAGCTAAAATCATGACTCGAACACAGTAAAATAGGAGTCCACACAACTTTTCAGTGTTAATAGACACTATTCCATAAGAATTAGACTGAGTCCCAGATTGAAGATACATTAAGATGAACCTTACTAGATGATCGAAAGAATTAAAGTGGATGAGATTGTGGGTGGGGTGAGCCGTGATGATGAGCTCGTTGGAGGACGCAATCGAACAGAAGCCCTAAAGTTGCCAAGATCGAGAGAGATGATGCGGCCACAATAGACATCGCTAGGTTTGCCCAAAAGACCAATGCGAGCATAGACCTTGTACTTGATCGCCACATTGGAGACAATTGGAGGGGGCTCCAAACCTACCAGTTGTGACCAGCAGAGCTCTTGGGGGAGGCGACGTGCTAAGGGCAGATCTAAGCAGTAGTTGTGACCAACGGGGCTTTTGGGGAGGTAGAGGTAGAGGCGATGGGATGTGTTGGAGAAAAAAAGAGAGAATGTGTCTTTGTTGTTCTCCTTTAAGGGACAATGTAAAGAGTCTTTGAAAATTGTAAAGTGGAGAAGAGTTTCTTAAGTGGGAGTTAAACTTTAATGTGAGCATTTATTAACTTTAATGTGAGCATTTATTATTCTCAATCCTTTTGTCATATGTAAGCTACGGGAGAAAGAAGAGGAAAGCCTCCAATTTCAGTCTTTTCTACTTTCTAGCTAGTCTAAGTCAGAGGACACGTGTCGCCCTTTCAGTGGCACCACCCAGGCTTACACGCACAATGTAAGTTGATAACGTGGTGATTACTAATCATTGAATATTTTCTCCTCTTTTAAGGGATGTAGATGTGTCCAATTCAATTGGAAATGGACTAAATTGGCCTCTATTGAGCGAGAAAATATTAGGTATGATAGTAATCCCATGTCAACAAAATATTGGCTATCTTTGATTATCCATATTTTTAGTTAGGATGTGACTAAATAGAATAAGATAAGAAATCTTGGAATTCTGTCATATCCCATCTACTATTTAATGAATTGTCTATTATTTGATGAACTATGGATAAGTCGAATATTTTTATATCCTATCTTATTTGATGTTTGGTAGAAACTAGATAACATGATATATAAAATTTTGGTCCAAGTAAAAGAGGACTTAAGGAAAGTTCTTGGTCAAAGAAACAAGGAGCCTTGCACGTAGCACCGGAAGAATTCAGGAAAAATCTGAGACAATTAATTAGAGAATTGGTCTTGATTGTGAAGAACAAGCCGTGACCCACCAAGGAGTCCTTCACGGCCCATTCATGTTATCAAAGATTACTAGTTGCTACCTGTAGAATGATGGTAATTGCATCCAAAGAACTCCCTTGTTGCACTCGACAGTCATTCCATTCCAGACTGACAAATTTTAGGCGATTCTTAATAGAAGCACTAACAACGCAAGCAAGTTTCAAACATTCCAATACCTTTGTTGTTTTGTCCAACAATCTCATTGCCAATTTGAACAGTATAGGCGCACCTCCAGTCCTTAACTCAGTAACTCAAGTCGACTCCTAGCTTGTCCGATTGGAAGCGCATAGTAGAAGCCCGATATCTTCACTTGGGGAGATTGCTAAGAGTGAAGCCAAGTCCGAGTTTGTCAACGTATTAAGTTAGACCCACCTTTACTCAAAAGATTAAGTCAATGAGTTATGAGCCAACTAGGATATATTAACTACTATACACCATAGGCATTTTTCTAACACAACTCACTCACACGTGTATTCTATCAATCTTCCTCTCATATATAAGCTTAGTATTAGGTCTGTTCTCCCTTAATATATGCATCATTTTGCATCAACTTATCTTAAGTTGAATCTCCATCAATGCCCAACTTCATCCTTAACAGCCCACATTGCTACCTCACAAGGCCCACTTACTCGGAAACCGCAACCATCGGCTGTGATATCATTTATTGGGAGTGTACAAAAGAAGTTTGATATCTTCATCTAGGGAGATTACCAAGAGGGAGGCCGAGTCCAGGCTTGTTAACATATTCAGTTGAATCCACTTTCACTCAAAAGCTTAAGCCACTAATTAATCACTATCAAGTGTTAATCGTTGCCTAGTCTATCACACCCTCTTTACTCGGAGGTCGAGCTGTGAGTTATTTTGCGACATCCCAGGCTTTGTCGCCGTCTCAAATTCATTTATCTCTTATTATTACGCATGTGGAAAACATGAACATACAATCCTTGACACAAAGAACATGAGAACGTGATATACAAAAATCACTAAAATACTTTGTATATTACATGAGTAATGATGATTACAAGCCTATTTCACATACACAAGAGGCTTGGGGTATCCCTGTCTCCATTATGGCAGGTATTAACCAAAATTGAGAACCCTTGTCCTTACTATATTGGACCGGTACCCCTGAACTTAGTCCGAATCATCGGACGGTTTATCCATATCACTAAAATTTGGGTTTGGGTTGTCGAATCCTCGGAGAGGTCCTATCCAAGTGTGCTTGTACCGTCTATACCAAACTTCAAAGTGCATCGGGACAAGCTCGCCTAGGCCATTTTCTATCCACACAACGGATGATACTTTACAATAAGTGATATTAGTGTCTACATTTCTTTATAGGGCAACCAAAATGCACGGTAGCCATGATTCTAAGTACCTGTAAAAGAAAACGGGGGTGAGTACTTGGAATACTCAATAAGTATAGCCTCTGGCCTTTGAATAGAACATCGATTTTCATCATCAATACTAGTCAATCATTTCGTGCAAACCATGTCGAAGGCAAATCAATTGCAAAGATACAACCAAGCTTCAAGCACATATGAATGACAATTCTTGCAATCATTCGTGCATATGATGCATGCCCCGAGCTTATGCACTCTAGCTTTTCTTTCTTACTCATGCATGTCATACTTATTAAGCTTTTCTCTTATGCTCGGGACTCAAACCCAAGTCTTCCCGAGCCGTCTTGGGACTCGAACCCAATTCAATTCAGGCTTTTTAAATGGGCTTTTGGCTTTTTGCCGGCTTCTGGGACTCAAACCCAGTTAATATGCTCGAGACTCAAACCCAAGTCTCTTGCCAACCTCTAGGACTCGAACCCAGTTCTTGCCAGGAATTCGAGGACTCAAACCCCATTCTTATCTTTTCTTATCTTTGCTCGAGCACCAACCTCTTTTTGAGGGCATGCTCGCGCCTCATGCACATGCCATGAACTATGCATTTCATACTCAAACGTAATGCACGTGCCATGAAATCATGAATTTCTTTATCAATAGCATCATGAACGAGCCTAAGCCAAGGCTCTGCTTGAGTAACACGCATAAAGGAACCCCGCACCAATCCAAGACATGAATTCGGTACGCCTCAATACCGAATCACATTTTATGGCTATGGGCAAACCTCGACTTGTACCGAACAAAAGCTATGAACCATGACTTCGTTCTAATCATACAAGAAATTCAAGAACATGAACAAGTCATAAAATACATCAAACATCCAAGAATTAATCTACCTACTCTCGGCTTGTTCGAGAGATGATTTCCTAAAGTTGAAGACGTCCCAATGTTACTAAAAGAAGGGAGAAACTACACTTACCTGGATGAACCTCAAACTAGCGCACGAGTTACAAGAGATGGGTAGCTTTGCTTGGAGGCCGAAAGAGAGAGAGAGAGAGAGTGTGAAGAGGAAGAGGCATGCAAGAGGAGGAGGGAGGAGGAAATGGGAGGCAAGGTGAGGAAATGAGAAGGGGCTCCTCCTATTTATAGCCCTTGGTGCCATCATTACCGAGCCACACGACCCAATCTTAAGTTTCCATGTGGCCGCCTAATATTCTTGGGTGGCAAGCCTACTTTGCCTCATGATTACATCTAAAAAGTGAGTTGGCATGGCTAAAAGCTTTGCTTGGCAATCTAGTCTATAGGTGTGACTGATGACGGCCCGCTTTTTGCTCTTCCATTGGTCCACCTATATCCTACATTTAATGAACATTTAATGGAGTTAGACTTTTTTTTTTTTGGTAAAGGTAAGGTATATATAAAAACTTTAACCCAACAAGGAACTATACAAAGAACATGAGACCCAACACCAACAAAAGAACCTTGCACGCATGGTGACATTCGAGAATGTCAATATGAGTGCAAGGGTGTCTTGGTAACCAAAACCAGAAAAACAAGAAATGAGGGAAACCCGTTGGCAAAAGAAGCGGAATCAGAACAAATCACGGCTCAGTCTACAAAAATAGACGAGCTAAGGCTCCAGCACTGTTGCAGTCTCCTATTGGTAGGAGTATCCATCACCTGGTGGAAAGTCATCACCTTGTCCCTGACAGCCTTGTCGAGGCGCTTCTTCATAGTCGGTAAGGAGAGAGGCTGATTGCGGAAAAGGATGTTATTCCTTTTCTTCCAAATAATATTGCAAAGAGCTCCAAAAGTGAACCGAGACAGAGAGAAGTGAAAAGTATCACCAGCAAGAAAATTAATAGCCCACTGTAGATTATCCTTCCAAGATTTGTTCCTCCAAGCAAAATTGCATTTAGTAGCCTAGTATATAGCAAGAGCCCTAGTAACGTGACACCCAAAGAAGAGGTAGTCAACAGAATCATGATGGAAAGAACAAAAAGGACAATTGGCATCAGAGATTCTGCCATAAGCAAGGAGCAAAACCTCCGTCGGCAGCTTATTCCTGGTGATTAACCAAAGAAGAAATTGGTATTGGGGGGTAAGTGAGTTGTTCCATATAAAGGGGGCCCAGAAAGTGTGACGACCTCTTGGGCGTAAGATATCCCAAGCAGGAGTAGCAGAGAAAACGCCAGACGAGTGGGTCAGCCACACAAATCGGTTTGAGGTAGTCATGGGAGCCGGAGGTGTGTCTTCCCATGAAGAGATCTCATCTAGAATTCCAATCGGCGGACGAGGGAAGGACCAAAAATTAGCAACCGTAGCTTGCCTTGGCAATCCGGAGCAATAGATATCTCGGTCAAAAACGAGAAGGTTCAAAGGGCCTCTCGGATGTCAATTATCAAACTAAAAAGGATATTGAATAATGGAGTTAGACATTAATGATGCCATAGTTGCCAACTCGGAAAATCTAGAATCTTCGATCATTAATGAGAGCCCGTGTATCGCTCTCCAATTGGTCCACATATGTGCTACATTTTTCTAGAACTTCAAAGATATTTTAGGCTGCCATTGTGATGTTTGAATTTTTAAAGGACACATCACCCCTTCATTTAATGAGGGGGGTTTTAGAATTTTCCTTATTTTGTTTTTTTCTTCATCAAGAAAGCAATCTAGAAAATTCTACCATCTAAGTTGGTTTCGGGGTCGGAGGAGGGATCATTAGGTACACCTTGAAAAATCGAATTACGTACACATGAGGTTCGGCCATAAGGCTCCATGCTCGCCCGAATCGTTCCTTTGGACGGTCGGTCGGCCTAAAAGGTTGGTTGTTCTTCAGTCGGTTCAAGGCCAATCCTAAGGCTACCTATGGCTTAGCACTAAGCCAAGGCAGACCTTAGAATTAGTGATGGAATAGCCAAGTCTATCCCTGAGCTCATTCCGATCGGTACTCGATCCATCAGTATGGTTCATGATTGGTGCATTACCGATCCACGATCGGACATCACCAATTCAAGATTCTTTTACGATCACTAATAATCAAATAGGGAATGATGCATTTTTTATTGGAAGAAGATCACATTTGATTGAGTCGAATCGTCCGTGTATCGGTGCATAGTCAAGAGGAATTACCCGTAGCTGGCACTATGATTGATCATGACCATCCGACGATCCAAAATTATCCCATGACCAATCCTCGTGATCAAAAAGTCATCTTATGAGCTGGCGATCCTATCCCATTGATATGGTCGGTAGAAAATCTACGGCTAACACCTCGACCAATTTGTGACCGATTGATCGGTTAATCGATCGGTTAATCGATCGGTCAGACCATAACCGATCCGTGATTTCTTGCCGATTAAACCGATCAATCCCATAGCCAATGGCCCATGGTCCATCCATATAGGACCTTATGGTCGATCCTTACGGGGTTGGAATCGAGGGTGTTACATAGTCAATCATCGAACTACTTTGCCTATCGATGGTACTTAAGCCTTCCTTTGGTGACACTAAGTAGCTCCAATGTGTGACCCTCCAATGGCGATGGGCCAAGTTGGAAGCGCACCTAGAGGAGGAGAGATGAAAGAACTTGATGCAAAAGAAGGTAAGGGAGATGCGGTTGGAGGAGGTGAATCGGAAGCATTGGTGGATAATAACGTAAGGTTTCTAAATAAGAGAAATCCTATCTAGTTCTATCACACCCTTCCCTAGGATTTATTTAATTTTATTTGGGCTGTATCCCCTCCCCTCTATATTCGACTTTATCCTATCCTAGACAACTATCAAACATGAGATAAGTTAAAATTTATCTTAGTCTGACTTTTATCGAATGACCAAATGTAGCCCTAATCCACTCATCATATGACGCATCTATCTTGCGAGCCCATCTATTAGATCTCTCTCCTTTTGTCTCTTTCCTTTTTTCACGGTCTCTCTCTTCCTCCCTTGTACTCTCTCTCTCTCTCTCCCCCCCCAACGACCTAGCCGTGCTATCTCTCATCAACCTTTGCCTCCGCCTCATCCATTGCTCCACCATCACCTCGTCTGCCAATCCTTCTTTGGCGACGGCTCCACCATTGAGGTCGTCCGTCGCCCCTGGGTCCAAGAACAAGCCCAAATCCTTCATGTCATCACTTGCGACTTTGAGCTCTCCTTTAGCCCATGCATCCTCAAGGTCCCTTGTGGCTCCGATGTTATTCCCCGCAACCATCCCTTGTTGCTCCGATGTCAGTCCCCACATTCTTGAGGTCCCCTGCAACTTTGATGTTATTGCCTCCCACACAGCTTTTAGATCTAGTGAAGGTCGAGCCCTTGCCGAATTCGATGAAAGCGACTAGCCATAGCAACTCAGGCCGACTCCTAGCTTATCCTAGTCTTCCTACCATTGTGACCAACAACCCAGCCATTGATTAGTCACTATCAAGCATCAGTTGGTGCCTTGTCTGTCGTCGAACTGCTTTGCCCATCGACGGTACCTAAGCTTCTCTCTAGTGATGCTAAGTAGCTCTGGTGTGTGACCCTCCGGCGACGATGGGTCAAGCTGGAGGTGTGCCTAAGAGGAAAGAACTTGAGGCCAAAGAAGGTTAGGGAGATGCGGTCAGAGGAGGATGAATTGGAAGCATTGGTAGATAAGAACGTAAGGTTTCTGTATAAGAGAAATCCTATCCAATTCTATTCCACCTCCTCTCTAGGATTTCTTTTTATTCCTATAACTCTCTTATATCCAACTTTATCCTGTCCTAAATAATTATCAAACACAAAATATGATAAAACATATCTTATCCTAACTTTTATTAAGACGACCAAACACAACCCTAGTTCACTTATCGTATGACGCATGTATTTCGTGAGCCCACCCGTTAGATCTCTTTCCTCTCTCCACAATCTATCTCTCCCTCCACTGTAATCTCTCTCTCTCTCTCTCTCTCTCTCTCTCTCTCTCTCTCTTGTCCGCCGATCCCCCTTTGGCGATGGCTCCACCATTAAGGTTGTCTACCACCCTTGGGTCCAAGAACAATCCAAAGTCCTTTGTTGTCATCACCTGTAGCTCTGAGCCCTCCCTCAACCCTTACATCCTCTAGGTTCCTTGTGGCTTTGGTGTCGTCACCTCCCTCCATAGGTTGTCTGTTGCCATATGATAGGTGGGCTTGTGAGAAACACGTGTCACGCAGTTAGTGGATTAGTATTTTCATGACCTAGCATCACACCATGCTATCTAATGTTTTCTCCTACCGATTCTAGAAAATACTGGTTCGGTTCTATGTTTCTTGAACCTGCGAGGAAAGCACCCTTGCATTCGTGGAGAGTAGAACCATGGTATGAAAAAACAACATAACCACTTGACTAAAATATGTTTCCATAGCAAAATGGAGCAACTTTTATAATCTTTTATAATAATTTTAGTCAGAAACTCTTTCAAATGCAAAGTAGAATGCATGCATCTGAAAAGGTTCATTTGTTATGTGAATTGAATTTGCAACCCTATGAGAGATGAGCGAGCTCTTTACTAGTGGGCTATAACGGTTGGTGTCGAGTTTGTCTATTAGAGTATTGAAATAGTACACCACCACTGTGGTGCCATTTTCACTACCTCTCTTATCAGTTTTCTCTATTTAAGGTGCGCATCTTCGTTATAATAAATAAACTTGAGATTTCCTTACTTATTCATACCAATCGATTTCCTTACTTATTCATACCAATCGAATGGATAGGACTATATCAAATGGCCACAAGAGATGTCCATCTCTTACGAGGACGCATACTTTGGTGTTGTGTCACCAGAGATGCATGTGAGCTCCCTCTGAATACTAGTGAGACTAAGGAAAATTTTGTCCATCGCCTGGGGGAATCAGATGGTGGGAAACATCAATTCTTAGGTGGTTTTGGAAAACTTTGATTTCGCTTATCAAACTCTAGTTGTATTGCTACCACAAAGGAAGCTTAGGATGTGCTTGCTAGCTGTTATCCCACCTCTAACCCAAAAATTATGGAGAGAAGAAATCCCAATACCTCGAGAAATGGTCTGAAAAAAGTGCAAAACTAATTTGGAGAATATTGAAA
Source organism: Eucalyptus tenuipes (assembly GCA_014182365.1). Lineage (NCBI taxonomy): Eukaryota > Viridiplantae > Streptophyta > Magnoliopsida > Myrtales > Myrtaceae > Eucalyptus > Eucalyptus tenuipes. Next base: position 28,914,923 of record CM024547.1, on the reverse strand, counting down.
CGAACGGTTAAAGTTTGAGACCAATTTGGTAAAACCAGCCAGACAATGCGACATGTCTAGCCTACCAAAGTTGTGCTACATGCGCAGCTAAAGTATGAGACCAATTTGAGCTCTCGAAGCTTGACCGACCCCACCAATAAATGGCGACATGTTGCAGTCATAGGGCATAAATGCTAATCTGGTGGATGACGTGGCAGGTGACGTACCAGGTGATGTGGCATTGACTTATGGAGATGAAGTGGTGCTTTCTTAGCGTGAGCTTTGATAAGATTTAGATATAGTAAATATAGTTATGAGTAATGTGATTTCGAATAATTTAATTTGCACTCGAAGAGGCATTGAAAATAAAAGTATTTCATAGTTTTCGTTGAAATATATGATACAAGTTCATATTATCGACTTATAAGATATCTTGTTATCTGACAAAATATAACAAATCTAATGCTCCATTTGTTTCGTGAAAAACAACTTTCTGAAAAACATTTTCTAGATTTTCCAGCATTTATTTCGCGAGAAATAAAGTGGTCGGGAAAATCATTTTCTATCAATGGAATTTTTTTTTAAAAATAAGTGAAAATATTTTCCATTTTTCAAGTAGGGGAAAACGATTTCCTCACTCACTTTTTCTTATCTCATACCTTACTAGCCTCTCTTCTTTCTTTTTTTCTTTCATAAAAATTCAAATTTTAATTATCTTTCATTTTATTTTTTTGTTCTCTTTTTTTTTTCCTTTTATTTTATTCCATCTTCTTCATCCACTAGTTGCCGGCCATGGTGATGGCTGGTGATTGGCCCCAAGCGAGCTTTGAGCATGCATGCCAATGTCAGCCTCGAGCCTCGCCAAATCAACGATCAACAAGTTGGAGGCTTGTGCCTGTTGTTGGCTTGCTGGCTGTTGCTATGGCTGTGACTAAAGAAGAAGAAGGTGGAAAAAAATAAAAGGAAAAAATAAAAAATAAAAAGAAAAAAAGTAGAAAGAAAATTAAATAATTAAAAAATAATTAAAAATTATATATATTAAAAGCAATGCATGGAGGAAAATCAAATCAAATTTTCCATACAAAATAGTAGAAAATATTTTCTAGTTGATTTTCAAATCTCAACTCCATATCGAAAAATATGGTTATTTTCCCGAAAAATGTCTTTTTGGAAAACATTTTCCAAAAGCGTCACATTTTCCGCGAAACGAATAAAGTCTAAAATAAAATTGGGCCATGTCAATATACATTTATTTGTAATATCATACATCTTTTTTTTTTTTTTTTGGATTCATCCTCAACAATACAAGGACATGCCCAAAGGTGCGGATGGGAAAGACGTGGCAAGATGTGGCAGAGAAGAGAGGAGTGCCTTGTTGTAGAGGTGAGCATGATTACAGGGAAGAATCAAGAATCAAATTGAACTGGCCATAAGAAATGGTTCGGTTTCAGGTTCTCGTAATTACCAATTTGGTTCTCAATTCTAAAAAAGTGGATTTGGTACAGTTCAATTCTTAATTCTCCAATAGGAATTGAACCGGACCGGCGACCAAGAATTGAAAACTAGGAATCAAGTACTAATTAACCGAAAATTTCATATTATGAGTGATGTATATATCTTTTTATATTATAATTTATTTGTCCATCTAATGAGTGAATGTTTTATTTAATCTCTTCGTCTTTATTTTTTTCTAGATTGGATTGTCTTAATGAGGAGTTGTCCTCGTTAAATAGAGTTTACGAGTTTTTTTTTTTTTTTGGTCAGAAAGTTTATCAGTTGAAGAGGGGTGATATATATATAGTAAGGTTTTCTAATAATTATTTTAGTTTAATTAATAGTAATTTTAATTTCAAACTATTATTAATTGATTAACTATGTTGTTTCTTTTAATTTTAGGTGATTAGAATTTGGACTAATTTTTCATGGATGTTGGAGGACCAATTTCATAATTAAAGTTTATGTTACATGTTTTGAACTTTTTATTATTTAGGGTTAATACCCTGAAAAATCCTAACTGATACATTTGTGACAAATATACCCTAAACTATTTTTTTGACCATGATAAACCCCAAACTGGTACACCTGTGATAAATTTATCCCGACTGACCATAAAAAACCATAAACAAGTACATTTATGACAAATTTACCCCAAACTAATTTATTTGACTGCAAAAAACCCAAAACTGGTAAATTTGTGACAAATATACCCTCCGCTTAATTGTATTAATACAACAAAAAAATCACAAAAATTGTAAACTGTGATAAACGTAGCGTAAAATCCCAAATTGGTATACCGGTCAACTATTATGTGTCATTTAATTTAATAATTTGATAGTAAAATTTAATGAAAACTAATAGAGAGTAAATTTGTTACAAGTGTACCGGTTTGGGGTAAATTTGTCAAAGGTATACCAGTTTGGGATTTTTGGTGGTCAAAAAAATAGGTTGAGGTAAATTTGTCACAAGTGTACAAATTTGGAGTTTTTAGGGTATTAACCCTATTATTTATTTTGTTTCTATATGCTCATATTTTATGGATTGTTCTATTGATGAATGTGGATTTTTGTTGTTGCATTCACTTTTATTTTGCTTAACTAAGATGGGAAAAAAGGAAAAAAAGAAAAGAAAAAAATTGCAGGTTTTAGAATAAACCCTTAAACCAATTGATAGTGTAAATTTCAGGACATGTAAAATAGGTCTTAAGTTTCAAAAACTGAAGAATCTATTTCGATAAGGTAACTTTCAAATTCTTAGTGAATTCTAGACCGATCTTGAAACTACTCATCTTTACTGTGTTGTGGCGAACTGCCTTGTCGGATGAAGTTGCAGTTCGGGTGGTGGATGGCGATCGCTGTGGCCGTCATGTTTCTAAGTCTTTGGATCATATGGTTTTAGATGTACGGTCGAAAACCATTTTTACCACCAGGCGTTGATATGAGGAGCGATTTTCGAATTTATGACGTACACCGAAATGTAAACTGGCGTCATCTGAACAGGTAAAGTTATTTGAACGTATCTGACTCGAGATCGGTCCTCGCGGTTGCTCCGTCCACCACACGTGCTTCCGCTTATTATCCACTCCGTCGGCGAGCTACGACCTCTCTCTACTCTCTCCCGAGAAAATATTCATGGCTTGTTGCTCGCAGCTCGCGAGTTCCACGACCACCGTATCCGCCCAAGGCCGAGTGCAGCGCGAGCAGCGTCGCCTCCTCCTTCCTCCTCTCCTGCCCATCAGGTCGCCGTCCTCCCGCTCGCCCCTCAAGCTCGTCGCCGCCCCGTTGTCCCGCCGCGGGGGCCGGGCGACGTCCGTCGCCGTCGGGGCCTCGCCAGAAAACGAGCGGGGCGTCGTGCCGTCGGATGGGGACGACGACGGAGTCTCTCTGGGTACCATGAAGTTGCCCCCCGACACCGATCTCCAGAGGTTCGAGACCCTGCTTTTCCAGGTACGGGTGATGATGATGATGATGATGATGATAATGATAGCTGCTAGCGTGGTGTGGTTCGAGAATATGCGTATTGCAAGACGGTTGTGCGTTTGAAAGTCTCTGTGTCTGCAGTAAATGCTTCAAGTATAGGCTCGCGTTTGCGAAAACTGATGAAATGGAAGTTACATAGATGATGAAAGGATTTGGTAGAGTGAAACAGAAGTCCTCATATGAAGTTCTGGTTCTTCGTGAGAATCTGGTATTTGTAGTGAATTGCGAGATGGGGAGAAACCGAAGTCCGAAATGGTAGAATTGAACAATTGGGATCGTTGCCATTTGCTGTGAATGATCACCTCATCACAATCGAAAATCGCTTGTTTTCAGTTAGATCTAATTGCAGCTTGGTGTGGAATGGATCTTTTAAGGTCCCTTTTGAGCTGACCTCATTCTATTACCAATTGGCCGTGTGACAGTGGGCGAACAGTCTCTGCCAAGGCGCAAATTTGCCCCTTCCGGTGCCACTTAAGGTCGGTAAGTTCTTAAAAAAACTGAATTTTTGTGTTATATCTTTTGCTTCTGCTTTTAGTTCTAGGGAGTACCAGTACAATCGCGTGTAACTCTTTCCTAAGGCTAAATTTGCCTCTGATATATCATTTTGCTTCGGCATGCTGTTCTCTAGTGACTGTTGTATTTGGTTGGTTAGCATGATAGCCCATAACTAATTCGACACCAGATATGACCCTGAAAGAACAATGGTGATGATTTCTTCTGCACAAACACCTGTTATCCTAGTTCTAGGACGTCGTCAGTTAGAAAAAGCAATGTAGCGATTCATTCAGCTTTTTAGTCATGAGGTCCTTAAAGGCATGTATTCAATCACGTGTGACCTGTTTTAGCTTTCGTTCCTTGTCTTGAAAAGGCAGCAGGGAAGAAATGAACTGATGCTATAAAAAGGATGACTTGTAAATTCATTTGGGGGTTTGCTATTTCTCCCAAAATCCAACTCACTTTGGATGGATTCAGTTTCTAACCTAAGGAAAGTGATATTTCCTTTTAGTTATAAATTGTTTTTTTTTTTTCCAGTGGGTATTTTGACAAAAGCTTATTCATTATAGTTTGTTTACCTCCTTCTCTGTCCTTGGATTACCTTCTACTGCGCCAATGCAATTCTCTCATAACTTCTGTCATGACTCTCTAGAGTATCCAACTCTTGCTGGCTTCTGTCATGATTCTCGACATGTGATGACATACCTTTTGCCTTCTTTAGACTGCTCATCAGGTGATTATCATACATATGTTGATTATAGGTTTGGTACAACCTATATGCCCCGACAATATGATGCAGCTTGTTGTTGGCCTAAGATTTTCATGAGAAAGGATCTAACTTTCCATGCTTCAGGTAGATAAAATTCCCGGAGGAGCAAGGCTAGGGTTCATCACAATTGGAGACGGGCAAACTGAGGTCCTTGTGTACATAGATTGCCTGGTTTCCCCACCGGCTGATGGTTCTGCCCCGATCTTCCAAGCTATAAGGAACGGACAGATGAAGGATCAAGCACCTCCTGGCGAGCCAAGAATCATGAGAAGTCTCCTTGCAGCCCTCAAGAAGTCGGTTGAAATCGCCAGATTATGAACACCTCTAGTATGATTTTCATCTGCAGGGTCAGAAGTTTGAGATGCTTGAATCAGCACGAGAATGTAATTGCATCATCATCTGCGATTTATGCCTATTCACCCATATTTTCAGGGATATGCTGAATATAGCCAACTTATATGAGAAATATTAATATATTCATGTAGTTGGAGCTTAAATTCATAAAATGTAATCGCTGACTTTGTACAACTAGCATTTTTTTTTTCTCGGAAAATCAGAGCTAGGGCTTGAACATAAGCATTGAAGGGAGAGCGAAAAACTTGCAGAGTTGAACAATTTCCCTCGTTCTCTGTGGTTTTTGGGACCAGGATGCTGTTAAGCAGAGAATATTCTATTATCCATTTCTGTCTTAAAAGGATCTCGAAGCAAAACTACCTTTTTGTTGTTCATTGGATCATGTTTTCTTTTGTTTTGCTCTTTTATTGTCCGGCAAGTATGAGATGGATGAATGAAGACAGAACTTCTCTCTTTTAAGGTTCCAATTATTTCGTAAAAAATGAATGGTTTGAAAAATATTTTCCTAAATATAATCGCTTATATCACTTATAATGATGAATAAACGAAAAATATATTCATTATTTACGAAAATTTTAGACGTAAGTCATTGTTGATAATGGAAATATATTTTATTGGATTATTTTAAGAGATATAAACAATCATTTTGGAAAATATTTTTTAAACGATTTATTTTTTACGAAACAAATGGAATCTAAATCTAAGCAAGACATCACCAAAATAATGTGACATTTAATATTTTGGGCGCTTCACATATTATGAACACACTCTAACTTTCAAGTTAAGAGGCCCCAAGCTCAACCATCGGTGGACACTAATGGAGGTGGATCCATGTGATGATCTATTCAAATAAATCTGCAGCATTCCTTCCAAGACCTTAGGCTTGTAGAAACTTTCTAATCAATTTGCCATTACCGAAGTACAAGAATGATGAGCCAAGATAGGATTAAACATTTCGATAGTTCCTCACTCCTCATAAACTATTTAAGTAAAGGACTTAGGTCGATCCTACTTTATTCCTATTTTAATTTTTATTTTACTTCTTGTTAATCCAAACCCACACACTTGAAGTTAAATAGTTTCGATCCTAACTCTCTTAAGATATGTAAAAAGAATAGTCACTGGGGTAAATTTACGTATTCAAGAGCCGATAATTGCACAAAATTATTAAATTCGATGCCCATGTGATGTCCATATCGAGAAAACGTATTTGCTTTCTTGCCCCAGGAATCCGGTTCTGTCCGGCAGTCTTGTCATCGAAGATGGTGCGACACGGAGAGAGATGCTTCCTGCTCTGTCGGCTCCGTCACAGTAGATTCCACCACTGAGAGATACCTCAGAGCTCCCCTGTATACTGCTTCCCCTGCCGTTCGCACGAAGCAGAAGCAGAGCAACACGACGACGATGGCTTGCTTCTCTATCTGCTCTCGCCTCCCCTCGCCGCGTCCTCCTCCTCCCAATCCCCCTCCGGCCAAAACCGTCCCCGCCTTCCTCGCGTTTCCTCGCGAAGCGTCGCCCAGGCGACCGGCTCTACCCGGAAACGCGTCGCCTTTCCGAATCTCTTGTTCTTCCTCTTCTTCTTCTGGGGATGCTTCCGGCGATCAGAGCTCGAGGTTCGTCGTCCCCTCTGGTTTCAATTTGGGTTTTATCTCTTTCCTTATCCTCAGTTTAGGAGATTTTTCCAAGTCAGTGGGACTGCCCTGTTCTGGTCTTTTGCTTCTGGGCCTCGCCTAACCGAGGGACTGGGCTTGTGTTTGCCTGTAATCCTCGAAACGATCAGTTTCCTTCCTCAGAGCTCCGAATGGATTGATCTTGTAGAGATATTCATCTATATGCCTTCATTGTTGCCTCTTGATGTGTCTTTCTCTTGTAAGAATTTAGGGTGTCGGTTTAAAATGAAGTTTGCTTAATACGGGGAAATGGGTTCATGTATATGAAATGGCATAACGAAGATTCCGTATCAATTCTGCGGAAAATGTGACTACTTCGAACGTCTCTCTATTGAAAAGTTTTTATCTTCTTTTCTGCTGTTCTTTTCTTAATTATGTAATGGAAGTTTAATGGGTGAAGGTGATTGTTAATGCTGCTACTTTTATAGTTCTTAAGACAAGGTAGTTTTATGCAGCAATTTCTGCATCATAGAAGGGCCCGAGACTGTGCAGGATTTCATGCAGATGCAGTTGCGGGAAATTCAAGACAACATTAGGAGTAGGCGTAATAAAATTTTCCTTCTCATGGAGGAGGTAATGTTTCTTCAAATGTTCAAAGGCTCTATTTTGTGCATTCTTTTGGTATTTCGATTTTGTCAGGTTTTGTGGTGGCTGTTAACTTGGTTACACTCGCAATTAACTTGTGGTGTACTGGACTTCCTATCGTTTTTTGCATGCATTTTCCTAGGTAAGGAGACTGCGAGTTCAGCAACGAACAAAGAGTGTGAAAGTCATTAACGAGAATGGTGTGGAGGAAGCAGATGAGATGCCTGATATTCCATCTTCCATCCCTTTTCTCCCTCACATGGTAGGTACCACCTGATTGACAGATTTTAAAAGTCACGCTCAAACTAGGTGCATTGTCCACCCAGCAAGCAAGAAAGATCCTGGATCAAGTGCTGTCCCTCATGGGCTCCACTAGATCCGGCATCCATGCTTGCATACACATGCACTTGGTGTATGTGAGAATGGTTCGAGCTATCAAGTCAAAAAAGTACTGTACTGTTTTTGGCCTGGAGTATGTAAGATTCCCTGCACCAGTTGCGTGCAAGAACATTTCAGGATGTCAACTCCAAAAGTTCCAGAAAGGAACCTTCTACGTCTAATTTTGTTTAGTCTGACATTATTCTTTTGTGGAAAATGATCAATATTTCATCCTGGAAGTTAGTTATGGATTATATACGGGAGAAATGCTTCACTAGTTATTATGTTCTTCGTTCTTCCATTTCTCTTATTCACCGTGGTCGCCCAGCTATTAGCTTTTCTTTGGTGCTAACATATCTGTGCTTGACAGACACAGAAGACACTGAGACAGCTCTACTTGACAAGCTTATCATTCATAGGTGGAATCATCCTATTTGGTGGTCTCATCGCACCAACCGTAAGTTACTAAAAGATTGATTTACTTCTTAGAGCTAAGTAGTTAAACTTTCAATTTTCAGTCCCAAAGTGTGATTTTGCTTAGCACTGGGTCGTGTTTTATGTTTTGTGCCAGCTGGAGCTGAAACTAGGTTTGGGAGGTACCTCATATGAAGATTTCATACGCAATATGCATTTGCCTTTGCAGTTAAGGTACTTGATCAACATATGAAGCTAAGAATGGAGCTGATGAAACCTCTGATTTTTCACTTATTTAATTTTACATTAGACAAACATGTGGGATGTAACTCTTGATTCCTTGTGCTGGTTTATTGATATCACCTCTTGCTGAATCAGTCAGGTCGATCCTATTGTAGCATCTTTTTCTGGTGGCGCTGTTGGCGTCATTTCAACCCTGATGTTGATTGAAGCTAATAATGTTGAGCGGCAAGAGAAGAAAAGGTGTAAATATTGCCTAGGAACAGGTAAGTGTTGTTTGTCAAATAACATGTACGACCATACATCTGCTGATGAATATTAGTGTTACTTCTTCTTCTGACCTGATTTGGACAGTTTTCACTTTTAGTTGCTACTAGCATATGGTTTTATGCTGTTCAAGCAATACCGTGTTAAAAGATAAACAGCAGATTTAAGCTAATTTATGGAGTCTGCTCTCTCATGTACATAATTGAAGTCTTCATTCATAAAGTTTCGAAATTTGATTTGATTTAGTGATTTGAATGCTTTTCATGGAAAATCTGATCAGTCTTTAATAAAGATCCAGAGTGTAATTCATTACGTGATACCACCAAATGCATGCTCCGTTCATTGATTTGTCAAATCAAATGGAGATCTTGTAATAAGTCCAAATATGAGCCTAGGGTTGGTTGATAGCATTGAGTTTTTTCTTAGCATTGCTTGCCCCCTACAAAGATGTGGTTTCTCTCTTTGGCTCTCTGTGAAATGACTTGTATTATTTTCATGATATTTGCTATGTGATCTTATGGCAGGATACTTGGCTTGTGCCAGATGTTCAGCAAGCGGTGTGTGCTTGAGTGTGAACCCCATTCTGGTAAATGGTGCTGCTGATTACCCTCTTCAAGTTCCCAAAACCGAGAGGTGTCCAAACTGCTCTGGGGCGGGGAAGGTACACAAGACATTTTTTTGTGGATCTAATACATGCACTTTATGTTCCGAGTTTTAACTGTTGCTTAATGCAGCTATCGCTTAATTGCATTAGGTATAGATAACTCAGGCTTAATGGCTGTTTTTAACAGAAACATGCCTTAAGTTTCTGCACTTAGTGGGCTATTAAAAAATGCATTGGCATTTCATCATCTAACTCGCAAACCAAGAATGGTCAAAGGTGTAAATCTGCTTAGTTGTTGCTCATTGAACTTGATTTAAAAGTAGGAAAATCTCTATTATATTTTTGTTTCTGATATTTTACTAACTACATTTCTGTGGTGCAATCAGGTCATGTGCCCTACCTGCCTGTGCACCGGAATGCTTATGGCTAGTGAGCATGACCCGCGGATAGATCCATTTGACTAAACACAGTTTGCTGACGCGGTATGATGTTATGGGTAGTAGTATATCAAGAGCATTCGGTAGTTTTCATTGTAACTTTATGTTTGTTTCACCGAATTAAGGAATAAAATGGCCTTCCTTGGGTAAACCTACTTTTGGAGCCTCACCAAACTCTGGCATTGCAATGGAAGCCAAAATGACGATTTGGTCCAGCCGCATTGTATACTGAACATAGCATTACATCGTCACATAATAGGAAATGCAAGAATTAAGACATTTCAGTTTGCTTAAAAGTTTGTCACAAAGCTGTTGCATTTGCATCCTCGAAGATATTACATACTGGCGATCTGATTTATGTTGGAAATGAGTTGCTCTGCATGAACAATTAAGAGCACGATCCTCTTTGCAACTCTCCTCATCTGTATTTGCTAAATCTAGGGGTGCTTTGGGTATCCAAACTGCAGATGAAGTAAGAAATATCACTTAACTCCAAGAAGATTTGAAATTGAGAAGCTTCACGGGACAAAAAAACTCTTCCAAAACACTCGTGCTTAGGATCTCTGAGATTTATTAGCTTGAAGTAGGTTGTCTCCCCCGTTTGAAGCTGGATGACTACACCGTCCATCGAAATTACAAATTCCATATTGCCCACAAACCATTGGACGACCGGAATCATGAAATCTTGTGTTAGAAGATCATCCGGTACGGTCTGCCAATTTCCATCCTGTTGATACCCCTCAAATGTTACCAAATTTCAAATTCATGTACTACGTAGATGAATTGAATCCGGAAAGGAAAATTTATAGGAAAAGGGTAGTTAATCTGCGGAAGAGCAATCTGTCTGGGCACAGAAACCTTCAGGGAAAGCGATAGTAAACCCAGTTCGGCTGAATTGGTCGCAGAATTACTGAGGGTTCATTTTTGCCTTTCCTCAATTCCTGTCCGACGACGAAGAGAGTCCGTAGGCTGATCAAAGGGCTACCACATCGTAGTGTTGATCTTATAGGGAAAAGAAAACACTATATGGCCAGCATTGGTTAAATTCATGCCCCTACCAAAAGTGTTGGTAGATGGTGTGGAAACATCAAGTTCAATGCAACAATTGGAAACATCAAGTTCAATGCAACAATTATCAAGTTCAACTCATATTTCATCAATTAATACAACCCTATTCTTAATCCTGCAAGAAAGGCCAATCTCGGCTACAATTTGACTCCATGGTTTCAAGGTTTTTTTTTTTTTTTTTTTTGGTCGAAAGTAGATATTGCATTCATTCATGAAAATAAGCGAGCCTTACAAGACAACGATGGATAAAATTCTGAACATAGAATTTCCGAAAGGGGGGGAGGAGGATTAGTTACCCAATTTATAGGGAGATTTTTGGCTCGGTGAGTTTTAGCAAGTCAATCCGCCGCTCGATTCACCTCTCGTGGACAATATACTGCGTTTGCCGATTCGAACAGGCCTAGCTCTTCTTTACACTGGTCCACTATCTCTTGTAAATCCCATGAAGCTTCGGCCCGGCCCATCACCATTTCTAGCAGACTTGAACTATCACTTTCGAACACCCATCTCCTGCTTTGACTTTTCTCTGATCCCACGTGCGTCCCTTCTCTTTTCCTCAAGTACTTCAACCCGTTCAGTAGAGCTAGGGCTTCGGCTTGCTGGGGGGAAGACGCCCGCAGTTCTTTAACAAAACCCTTGATGACGAGCCTCGACGAATCGCGCAAAACAGCAGCAACTGAACATAAATCTTCGCCCGGAGTCCACGATGCATCAACATTCAGCTTCATCTCATCTTTTTCCGGCGGCTTCCATCTAATCAGTAGGCATCGAGCCGTGGGTTTTTGTTGTTTCTGATTCGCCCATCTGCTGAAATTTTTTTGTTGTGCTTGTGCTAGATCTACAATATCAACCAATTGTGGAGGCTTTGCTCGGAAGATAAAGTTATTTCGGGTCTTCCATATGTTCCACAGCACCGCGGCCACAAGTTCTCTTTCAAGTAAAACATCCCTTCCTTCGAAAACTTCCATGAGCCACTGATCGAACCTTGTTATGTTGCTTGGGTTTCTGATGAGATTGATTCGTGGGTCTGCCCATATTTTTTTCGTCCATTTGCAGAGTAGAAATAGGTGTTATGTTGTTTCCATATGTGTGGTGCAAAGTGGACAGTAGGGGTCGGGTAGTAGCTTCCTTTTATGCAAGTTCTCCCTCGTAGGTATGGCATTTTGACATAGACTCCATAGGAAAGTTCTCATTTTCGGAGGGATAGCTAGACTCCAAATTCCAGTCCAAAGTGTTCTTGGTGGCTTGAAAGAGCAAGATGCTTTGTTTTGTTCTGTTCTCGTGGTATTAGAATAGGCCATATTGTACCCACTCTTCACAGTATATGTCCCTGATTTATTACCTGTCCAAACTAGACAATCATTCTTTGGGATCGGGCTGATGGGTATCGTGAGTATCTCATTTGCTACTTTATCCTCAAAAAGATTAAGGATCAAGCTTTCCTTCCATGTCCTCGAGTCTTCATTGATCAGTTCGTCCACCATAATTGGATCATTTTGGTTGGCTGGGCCACCGAGCACTCCAAACTTTAGCCATTTGTCTTCTCGTATATTGATAGACTTGCCATTCCCCACTGACCATTTAACCTCTGATTCTATGGCCTCTCGTCCTGTTAAAATGCTTTGCCACCCCCAAGACGGCTGCTGCCCTTTTTTCGCCTTCCACAAGTCTCCATTTGGAAAGTAGATGCCTTTCAATATTTTACTCCACAAAGCTGAAGGATTCTTGGATAATCGCCAAGCTTTCTTGCCGAGCATTGCTCTGTTAAAATTTATCAAATCTTTAAACCCCAAACCTCCCTCATCCTTTCTGGTTTTTAAAGTTTCCCAGTTCTTCCAATGCAAACCTCTTTTTGATTCACTTTTCTGCCACCAAAATGACGCAATTCTTTTTTCTATGGCTTTGCAAATAGAGATAGGCAATTTAAAGACTGACATCGCATAATGAGGGAGGGCTTGTACAACACTCTTTATCAGTATTTCTTTTCCTGCTTTGGACAATAACTTTTCTTTCCATCCCTCTAGCTTTGAGTTTACTCTTGCTAGAATCCAGGCGAACATCTCCTTCTTTGAATGACCCCATTCTGTTGGTATCGCAAGATATTTCCCTGTTTTGTCTATGATTGGTACTCTAAGCTCTTGTGCTAGGTTTCTTTTCAGAGTTAGAGGACAATTACTGCTGAAACATACACCTGATTTGTTTAAATTAATAGCTTGGCCTGTTGCAAAGCAATACTGGTTGAGAATATTTGCTAAGTTTTGGCATTCTATGATAGTCCCGTTCAGAAAAAATATGGCATCATCCGCAAAGAGTAAGTGAGACAATGTAGGGCAGAACCTGTTTAGCTTAATCCCCTGAATGCTTCCGTCTTCCAAGGCTTTGTTCATCATCCAAGTCAGAACATTTGCTGTTAAGATGAATAAATATGGGGAAAGAGGGTTGCCTTGTCTAATTCCTTTTGAAGGGGTGAAAAATTGAGTAGGCTCCCCATTTATCTTCACACTTAGGGGCACCGTCGAAACACATTGCATGATTAAAGTTACCCACCTCTCACAGAAACCCATTTTCAGCATGCAATCCCGCAAAAAATCCCATTCAATTTTGTCATAGGCTTTCTGCATATCCAGTTTCAATATCGCCTGAAACTTTTTCTTTCTTTTTGCTATTCTCAACTGATGTAGCACTTCCTGAACTATGAAAATATTGTCTTGGATTTGCCTCCCTTGTACAAAGGCACTCTGTTCAGGCTCTATAATTTCTGGAAGCCAAATTTTTAGTCTATTAGCCATGACTTTTGATATGATTTTGTAGCTGAAATTGCATAAACTGATAGGTCTGAATTGGCCTATATTTTCTGGGTTTTTAACTTTTGGTATCAAGGATATGTGCGTTCTGTTTAGTAGAGGGTCGATGATACCTGTTTCAAAGAAGTTCTGCACTAGCTGGAACAAATCCAGCTTGATATCCTCCCAAGACTGTTGATAAAAAAGTCCATTTAGTCCGTCGGGTCCGGGGGCCTTTAATGAGCCCAATTGAAAAACCGCATCTTTCACCTCTTCAAGGGCAATATTTGCCATCAGATATTCATTTATTTCCTCTCTAACTGGGCTAGGGCATTGGTTTAGGATTGGCTGATAGTTCCTAGGACCCACCGATTTATAAAGGTTCCGGTAGAAGGACCCTATGTGTTCTTTGAGTTCCGATGGGTCCCTACACCAGCTTTGGTCTTCCATTTGCAGCATTGTAATCCTATTCCTCTGTCTTCTCTGTACCGTAGTAGCGTGAAAGAACTTTGTATTCCTATCTCCCCATTGCAGCCAATTGATGCGAGATCTCATCCCCCAAAATTTTTCCTCTTGTTTCCAGAGTTTGTCTATCTGATCAACGATGTTCTGAGCTTCCTTCCTGCTAGAATTTTCGGAATTCTGGTTTGTAATCTCTATTAGTTCTCTGTTAAGCTCCCTAATGCGACATTGCGCATTGGCAAACTTGTCTTTGCTCCACTTTAGAAGCTCCTTGGACATATCATTGACTTTCATTGAGAAGCTCGTCTGGCTTAAAGGCGTTTTGTTCCATATCCTTTTTATAGTCTCTCCACACTCTTGGTCTTCTAACCAGTATGCTTCGAATTTAAATTCTCTCTTCCTTTTCATAATTTCAGGATGCAACACAAGGAGAAGAGGGCTGTGGTCGGAACCAATTGCTGGTAGAGCCTGAACTTCAGCAGCAGGAAAGGTAATCATCCAGTCCATAGTGCATAGAACTCTATCGAATCTTTTTTTAACAAGGGCCTCTCCTTCCCGATTGTTTGCCCAAGTGTAGGCGCAACCTTTGCTGTCCATGTCCATTGGGGAGCACTCATTTAATAACTCTCGGAATGCTGCTATTCTGTGATTATCTGCTTCTCTTTTCCCCACCTTCTCCCAAACATATAAAATTTCATTAAAATCTCCCATGCAAATCCACAGTAAATGGGTTGTTGGCCGGGAATCCTTCAATTTTTGCCATAGCTTTAGTCTCTCCCCGAAATTCGTTGAAGCATGGAGAAAAGTTATTCTCATTTGATAGCCACTTTCTGGATCTTTACACTCCAAATCAATAAAATCTTTAGAGCTGGCATTTATCTTTAACTCCACCTCCTCACTCCATAACATTGCTAAGCCTCCCGCAATTCCTTCCGGGTTTTCTAGGAACAGATTTTGGAACTTAAGTCTCCTTTTAACACCGTCCACCATCGTTGCTTTGTTCTTTGTTTCCATCAAGAAGATGAGATTGGGCCTTTCAAGAGCTACTAGAGCTCTTAGCTCCTGGAATGTCAGGGGATTGCCCAGCCCCTGACAATTCCAGCTTATAATTTTCATATCGTCTCCGGTGGCTTATTAGGGCTAGCCACCACAGCCCACTCATTGCCATCTTTGATCAACTGAATTGGGGTTTGCAAAAGCTCCGAATCCTCAATCATAAAAGGAATCTGTTCTGCTGTGCATTTCTGTTTTTTTGCCCTCTGCACCTTCATATTTTTCTTGCTGCATTTCCCAACCTTTGACAGGAGCGATTTAGTAACTTCTAAACACATAATCTGTTTGCCATGATCTGTATTTTTCATAGTTGTAACTGCTGTATCTTCCAGTGCCTCCTGTGTGTTTGAATTTTTTGCTCTTTTCTTGTTGCGATTTGGGGCTTCCCTATTATCACTTTCATCTCTGGCCACTATATCCATTTCATAGGTAATTGTAGGAATATCTAGTGCCGTATCTTCCTCAGCAATTTCTTCTTCTAATTTGCCATAAAATGCTTCCCAATGGGGGCTATGATCTCGCACTTCCGCCTTAAGCCATGGGCCATATTTTCCTGTTTTATTTTCAGCCCATGTTGTTTGCTCATAAGGAATTTCTTCACAATTAGTAGCATAATGCCCAATTTTTCCACACGTATAGCAATAGTGCGGTAAACGTTCATATTTAAACTCTACCCATAACTTCTTGTTTCCTATGTCCAGAATAGTACCTGATTTTAATGGAGCTGATAAGTCCACTTCCACTCTCACTCTTCCATCTTTCTGTGGTCCGTTTCCTTTTGAATCCACCTGAATTTCCAGCACTTTGCCTACCTTTTTTGCCAGGTCAGTGAACACTTCTTCTATCATCCACCCAGGGGGAATCCCTCCAATATG
Source organism: Eucalyptus tenuipes (assembly GCA_014182365.1). Taxonomy (NCBI): domain Eukaryota; kingdom Viridiplantae; phylum Streptophyta; class Magnoliopsida; order Myrtales; family Myrtaceae; genus Eucalyptus; species Eucalyptus tenuipes. The sequence goes on along the minus strand of CM024547.1, from coordinate 28,899,014 downwards.
CACCCAAAAAGCGCATCGAGGATAATCATAACAGTGCTCTGGGATATCCGGTTCACATTGTTTAAGTACTAGTAAATTACTGGCAAAAGACTAGGGTCCGGATTTCATAATTCTCTCTTTTTCCTCCTCCGATTGAAAAACGAAAGAGAAAAAACCTGGTTCCTTTTGTGAACAAGCCACCGCTTCTGTTTTCCATGCTTTCTTCATTGTATTTAGGAAAGCTGGAAAGTTGACATTAGGTTTGGAGAATAGCTTCCCAAATAGGGTATGATGGCATTCTTCCCTTTTTTTCTGGGGGATCTCTTTAGTCACTTCTACTACATTGTTCTCTGACCACAGGTGGCCTAGACTTTTACATAAGGCAGCCATTCGCATTTCATTCTCCTCTTTACCTTCCATTTTTCTTTCCTGCAGGTTTGAGGTTTGGTAAATCTATAGAAGATACAGATTGAAGGGAGCTCTGAGGTGGAGATGAATAGGTGAGTGGGCTGGTGGGTATGACAATTAGAAGGTTGTGTATCGAGTACAAGGAAGACAGAGCAGCCAGAGAGTATCCGCTTCCCCAGAATCATCCATTTGTCTTAACAGCTTCGGACAAATAACAAAATCACTACAGATCAAACAGTTGCCATTCACTCACTACCACTGCATCAAAGGACTACTTCTATCTACGGTTCTCCAGTGAAGATGGGAGCGTCAAAATCTATTCCACTGCATCAAAATCAGAGAGGCCAAAAGAAATCCATGAGAATGACAACACAGCCAACCTTTTGCGAAGCTCCGATTCTTCCAAACGCTACTTGGATCCATCCGAAGAGAGAGAACAGGACTCAGGACTTCTCAGATGAGGGGATTATGTGATGGGTTTCATTGTTCAAAAAGGGGTAATCATGATTTTTGGGTATCGGAAATCTACTGGAAATTTAGGGTTTTGGTTTCAAGGTTGAAGTCGTCAATTCAATGGACTAGTTGTCAATTTCATGGTTGTTTGACTGTCAATATGTCAATTGATATGTTTGTTCTCAACTTCGAAACTCCTAACCGACTACCTAATGACTGGAGGCTATTCTAGTTGATTTCCATGGATATTTGCTGATCTTGTAAAGTGACTATTCAGCTTCCAAGGTTGGTGGACAAATTTAGAGTCTGATATTAGTTACTATGCATTTAGTCCTGGTTTTATGAGTTTAACATATATCGTTGGTTTCAAGAGTCTTTATTATGTGAATAACAGTTCTCTCAGTTTCTAGGATTCCATGAGTCACTTTCTTTTGTTTAGCAGAATTGCTCTATAAATAAAGGTGTGATTTCATTTGTAAAGTTTACAAGACTTGAATTTGATAGATATATGGTATTTTCTTTAAGTGAGCAAATTTCTATCCCGGAAATCCTTTATCCTTGGCTGGTGGGTTTATTTAGGCTTTGGTGGTAGATTTCATGGATCGCTATTCTAATCCTTGGCTAGTAGCATGTCTTTTATGTTTTGGTGGTGGTTATTATCTATAAAGAAAATTCCATTGTCTCGGAACACATCCCCATGACACATCAATAGACCAAGCCGTAGATCCATCAACATCTGCTACTACCAAGTCTCCTTGCGCCAAGAGCTCCAGGGTGGCATTTGCTCCGACCCGATAGTCTCGATTAGCGGACCACACTTATACTGAAGTTGAACCATCATTAACATCATCACATTCCTTTGTTGCTTTAAACAATATAAAGGCCAAAACAGTAATCTCCTGGGCAGCCAAAGTGGACGTAGAATCCACAAGTAAATGTAGAGCCTAAGACTTTGGGTCATTGCAAAAGAATGGGCATCAAGGTAGAGAGAACGTAGAGGAACCTCACAGAATTATCAGCATGCGTTGTGGCTATCTTAATTAGCAGAAAGGCCAGGAGTTGGATAATCTTAAAATTGAGCATCGACTAAATTGAAAAAGGATGGTAGCAGAAGAAAGGAAAGGAAAGGATAGGATGAAGGCGGCAGTGTGTGAATATGATATTGAATGATCAGACAGCAGGAAAAGAAATGAGAACAGAAAACATGAAATTGGGAAACCCAACTTCGATGTTAAAGGTGAAACTGGTTTTATTTTAAGGTCCATTGAGAAGTCCAAGGACTCAGAATTGTTTGGATCCAGATATTAAGAAAATCTTCTATTTTCTAAATAGATACCCCCTATGTGCGGATAGACGGCACAAAATCTATAAAGATTCGAGAGAGGAACGTAAACATCGAAGTTAGAGAGTTATGTCTTAATTGTTAATGACAGTGAGGAAACATTATTCGTATAAGTTAACAAGAAAGAATCTTCGACCAAAAAAAAAAAAAAAAAGAAAAAAAGAAAGAATCTGCAGAAAAACAAAAAGAAAAAAAGAAAACTGACAGCATCGTCAAAATTCAGAACATCATCAATGGCCGATTTTTGTCGCAGCACTCCTTCACCCATGAGTGCTGAAGATATCAATGCTGTAGTTCAGACCTCTATCAAAAAACATTCGAAGCGAAGGCAGAGATATTTGACATATTGCAGTAGTAGGGAAGAAGCGTCACCTTACCATGGATCTTATCAAGAACATCTCAGTGCAATTAGGCAACCCGTAGTACGGTCAAACTCAAGAAAGCAGAATGAACAAAAGAATGAGTTTCCTTTTACAAGGTCGTAGCTAACTCTCTTGGAATATTTCAGAAACGTTGCTATTTGAAACTAGTAATCGTAGAGCCTGTGAAATAGGGCTCATCTTATGTTGTCTGTGTGCTTTTTTATGTGATTTACAGTCTGTATCTTTTACTATTGTATCGACGAATATCGCGATATCTTGGTTACAACGTTCTTTGAAAGAGTTCTCCATGACTTGATGCATTCTCTTAAATTTACTTTGGTTTTATCACTTGTGTTGAGCTCTTGTTGCTGGCGCTTCACTGTGTCAATTACCTCAGTAATTAGATGACAAGGTTGCAGTTTTACTGGAGGAGAGAAAAGGGCAGTGCTACAGCTTTTGACTCCAAATAGAACGAGACCAACACCAGAGCCGGGAATGCGATTATAGGGATCTAGATCAACTTCACGAACAGAGATTCAGGCGTTTCTTTCTTGCGCACTACAATATTTCAAGTGACACAAAATTGCCTACGAAGATCAACAGGTTTTCTATATATGGCAATTTCTGGAAGTGATGATAACTAAATTGCTACGTTCAGTTCCATCATGCCATGTGACTTCTGCATTTCCTTTGCATAAGAAGGGTCCTCGCCAAAAAAAGAAAAATCGCCTTACTTTAGGCACTTTAACTAAAACATAATTTAAAAAATTAAAACTAAAACATAATTGCTGTCTATGGAGATGCAATTTAACGAATAGAATAAACATCATCTTTTGAATTCACTATCCACAAAAATAAGCGGACATGTATAATTTTATAGGAGGAAATGGTTTTTGTTCCGTCATACACATCAAGAATATTACAATGCAATTCGGCAAATTGACAACGAAACGATACTATAGAAGATAAATAGAAGTAAAATTAAATACAAGGTCACTCTGGACAAGATAGAATTGATGATATCATAGAATTTGAAGCACCAAAGTCAACATTCTCCTAACCAACCCTTACATCAATATTCACGGTGTGACGTGAAAAGTCATAACCTAGATCATTTGGAATATCTATATCTCCATCCAAAACCTCGATGACCACCAACATAGAAGGCCTTTTTGAAAAATCACCTTATAAGCACCATGCAGCAATCTTCATTATATTGACCACTTGGGGTCGATTTATTGTAGATCCTCACAAGTGTTGTCAACCATATCCAACAGTTGCCCTTCTTCAGCCTTTCTATTGAAAACATCAAGTAGATACTGGTCTTCTTCATTCTGAGAGCCGTCAAATACTTTCCTTCCACAAACTATCTCCAGAGCGACCACACAAAAGCTATAGACATCCTCCTTCTTAGTAGTTATTTCGCTTAGCTACTCTGGGGCCATATATCCTGGAGTTCCCCTCATTGTAGTCTCTACTTGGCTTTGGTCCCTATTGTTGGGATTAACGGATACCCTAAATCGGATTCGACACTAAATCGAACCCCTAAAACGAATGCGAAAGACGACCCCAGGAATCACATGTATCACCGATCAAAGATACACCACGGAATCGAGCGTACCTTATTGTCCATAGATTAAACACCAATGTTGAAGTTTGAGAAAGAATCCTGTTCCCGTTTTGCCGAGGAGCGTACTGTTGCTTTGAAGGGGAGAAAACTATTAGGGGAAGAGAGCGTCTTCAGAACGTACGTACTTCTCTTGTTTCAAGTGAGGGAGAGAGTATCAACTAAACGTACCCTTTGAGAATACGTTATTTCCCTTAAGACGCCTCTTCCAAAAGACGTAACCCCTCAACGTAAAACGTTTCCCCCAAAAGACATAACCTTTCATATCTCAATCCTCCCTCCATGGGCCCTTATCTTGCAGGCCGAGCTTTTAGGCCCAACATGGGCGGACGGGCCTACTTAGGCCCATCATCACATATAAAAAACCATCATCTCCCACTCGCACATGGTAGGCCGAACAGGATCCTCTTTACCTCTCTGCAACATTCATACCGGTGAATAATCTGTGTGACTAGCATACTTTGAGAGCTCGTTGCCATACATCTGTTAGGAATATATAGCAGCCATAATGGGTATCACACTTTGAGTAGATTTAGTATTCAATACCCTAGATCGATCGATCACATTTATATCTCTCTTGATATCTTTTTAAACAATGATATATTGTATTCACAATTATGATTGTCCCATAAAACAATCACAATTAGTCGACAGTGAATACAAAACTAAAATGTGATTCTCCAAATTCGATCTTCTTCTTTACTTGAAACTCTCAATTTCAGTTCAATTTGTTTTTCTATAAATGTCCCATTAAATCGAATCAATTCATGATCATAGGCAACATTCTAAGATAACAAACACTGAATAGAAATCTTGAGAATAAGTAAGAGTTATGAGAAAAAAAAAAAAGTAAGAGTTATGAGGGCACTAAAATGAGGAACTCCTTTCCTCAAGAGTCTCACACGGCTAAAAGTTGAGATCAAACTTTTGCCACTCTTATTGGTTGTCTCATGTATACGTAGTATGAAATACGTATTACGGTATTAACTCTTTTCATCAATACCATATAGATGATAGTTCAGACATATCTAATGTCTAACTTGAGTTCACATATCCACTCTTTCACGGAATTCATCAGAACTCACATCTGGCATCATAGACAGATAAAGTAAAATATGTGGGTTATTTTACTTTTGGACATAGTATATCTTATGTCCTCATCTTAACACTTAGTTAAGGCGACATATATATTTTAAGCTTGAGCTCTCGATTATCAACTAGATAATCAGCTTAAAAACCGTCTCATCTCTATTTATCACATAGTAAATAGAGGCGATTACCCATGTGAGTGGGCTAATCTTTTATCTATCCGATATACTTTCTTAACTTTATATAATGCACTAAACATTAAGATGCATAAACATCAAACAAAATTCATAGGCATTAATAATGAAAAAACACAAATTCATTAAATGTGAACACTTCGGGAAATTACAATATTCAAGACATCGGCCTCTACGCAGTCCTAGAGATTTTACATGACCACAAAACCCATCTCTAGGTATTGGCTTTGTCATAGGATTTGCTACCATTCTATGCGTAGATATGTACTGTAAGTTCACATCCTTTCGTGTAACCATATCCTTGACAAAATTATACTTGGTATCTATATGTTTGGTATTGCCATGATATTTTGGATTTTTGGTGTATGCTATAACTGTTTGGCTATCACAGTTAACCAATAATGGACTTGCAGCATACCTAATAACACCTAATTGATCCAAAAATCTTTTAAGCCAAACACCTTGTTGTACTGCAGCTGATAATGCTACGAACTCAGCTTCCACCGTGGACAAGGCTACACACATTTGTTTCTTACTGCTCCATGATATGGCGCCATTATTTAGTAAGAAAGTAAATCCAGAGGTAGATTTCCTTTCATCTAAATCTCCTCCCCAATCAGCATCCGAATAGCCTTCAAGTCGCAGATCCTTTCCTTGGTAATTCAGCTTGTAATCAGCAATTCCCTTCAGATACCTCAGTATTCTTTTAACGGCTTTCCAATGTGTTTGGCCTGGATTGGATTGGTATCTACTCACCATTCCAACTACAAAACATATGTCAGGTCTTGTACACATCATAGCGTACATCAAGCTCCCAACAGCACTAGCATAAGGAACATGTTTCATTTGTTCCTTCTCTTGTGAAGTCCTTGGACACAGTCTATGGCTCAATCCTTCACCTTTTGCAATAGTAGTATCTATGGGTTTACAATCTTGCATACGAAATCGTTCAAGAACCTTATTTATATATGTTTCTTGCAAAAGAGATAATGACCTATTCGAACGATCTGTTGAAATCTTAACTTCAAGAATGTATGCAGCCTCATCCATATCTTTCATCTCAAAGTTGGAAGATAACCAACTCTTGACGGTATTAACAAACTCTATATTACTTCCAGCAATTAGTATATCATCAACATAAAATGATATGATCACAAATTGATCTTTAGATCTTTTGATATATACACAATTATCCTCATTAATCATTGTAAAATCATATGCCATTATGGTATTATGAAAACGTATATACCATTGTCTTGATGACTGCTTAAGGCCATATATTGATCTTAAAAGTCGACATACCTTTTCTTCTTGGCCTTTCATAATGAAACCAGCAGGTTGTTCCATATATATTTCTTCATCTAATTCTCCATTGAGAAAAGCAGTCTTTACATCCATTTGATGTAACTCAAGATCCATACTTGCCACTATTGCCGGAATAATACGAATCGAGGTAAATCTCACTACAGGAGAAAATGTTTCTTTATAATCAATTCCTTCCTGTTAATTATACCCTTTTGCTACAAGGCGAGCTTTATGTCTTTCTATCGAGCCATCATATTTACGCTTTATTTTGAGAACCCACTTGTTCCCAATGGCTTTGCGTCCTTTTGGAAGATCAACTAGTTTCCAAACATGGTTTGACTTCATTGACTTCATCTCCTCTTCCATTGCATGTATCCATTTTTTCTTACTATGGCAATTTAGAGCCTTATTAACATTTCTTGGCTTATCCTCATCTTGTGGAGCAACCATAAAAGTTTCCCCTTCAATGTCAAAGCGTCGACGGGGAATACTTTTACGACTTGTTCGCCGTATAGGAGATTGTACACTTTGTACATCATTCCCCATCATGCTCCCACTCGGATTAGACAATGACGATATCATCTCATCATGTGATTGTAATTGAGAGTGAGTTGAATTAAATTCATCACTTCTCATGTTACTTCCACTTGGACGAACTCCACTAAGTTCATTATCTTGATCAAAGGTTTCAAATAGGGAGTAATTATCACCTATTTACCCTTCTTAGGAAATTCATTCTCCAAGAATGTGACATTCCGTGATTCGAATTCAGTTATACTTCCACTTTCCTGCTCACCTATAAACACATACCCTTTCGAGTTTCAGAGTATCTTATGAAAATACTATTATTTCCTCTAGGACCCAATTTTCCAAACTTGTGAGAGGGCTCATGAGTATAGACAGCACAATCCCATGGCTTAAGAAAACTTAAGTCCGATTTTTACCTGTCCATAACTCATATGGAGTGAAAGTAACTGATTTGGAAGGTACCCGGTTAAGTATATAGGCAGCAGTTAATAACGCATCACTCCAAAAGGTGATAGGTAAATTAGCATGCGCCATCATGGACCTAACCATTTCCAGTAGAGTTCTGTTCCTTCTCTCCGCAACACCATTTTGTTGAGGAGTATATGGAATAGATAACTGTCTTTTTATTCATTTTTCATCACATAATTTTCTAAACTCATCAAATAAATATTCTCGACCTCAATCGGATCTCAATACTTTTATTTTCTTGTCTAATTGATTTTCTACCAAGTTCATAAACCTTTTGAAACAACTTAACGCTTCAGATTTATGAGAAATCAAATAGACATATCTGAATCGAGTATAATCATCTATAAATGTAATGAAATAAACAACCCCATGCCTTCCTCTCACATTCACTGGACCACAGACGTCAGAATGGATTAAATGCAAAGAAAATTCAGCTCTTTTACATTTTCCAAATGGTTTTCATGTCGTTTTCCCTACTAGGCAATACTCGCATATAGGCAAATCAACTTTTTCAATATTGCCCAACAAGCCCTCTTTGGCTAGCCTATTCATACGTTGTTGGCCAATATAACTAAGTCTAGCATGCCACACACTCACATCATTATCATATGGATTAGAAGATGTGAAAAGGGAATAACAAACATTGGCATTACTATAGTCAACATTTAATACAATAAAACCATTTAGAAAATAACCACAACCATAGTAGTTTGCATCCAAATACAAATCCACACCATTATTATGGAAGTTCATATTAAAACCAAGCTTAACCAACACTAAAATAGACACTAAATTCCGACGAATCTCCGAAGCATATAACACATAATGTAGGAACAAAGTGCGTCCACAGCGCATGTTCAATTGACAGATGCCAATTCCTTTTATTTCGGCTCTGGAGTTGTTTCCTACATAGATCCACTTAGTTCCAGTTGGTACTCGTCGGAATTCCACGAAGGATTCTCTATCCTTCGCTACGTGATCTGTCGCTCCTGAATCTATAGTCCACAAAGGATTAGACTCAGTTAAGAATACAGAACTTGACACATAAGCAAAGTTCTTAAAAGTATAAGGGGTGTGTACCTTCTTTGGCTCGCGACAATCGCGAGCATAGCGACCCTTCTTGTCACAATTGTAACACTTCACCCTTGTCAGCTTCTTCATTCGAGAACACTTTCCTCTTTCATATTGGTCAACCTTTGGTTTCTTCCCTGAAGAACTTGCTCCCTTACCTTTCCTTTTATCGAACCAGTTGGGACGTTTGCGCTTGGAGCTCGAAGCTCCATATGAGCTGGAACCAGCATGATAAATTTTAGTTTCCGGCTTAGCCGCCAAGAGGCGGTCCTCTTCCAACTCAAGATGACGCACTGCGTCCTCAAAGGTTTTGATATTCTCATTATGGGTTAGGTGCACCTTCATATGCTCCCAACTCTGAGGCAAGGAACGAATCACTGCTTGCACTTGCTGCTCATCAGTTAGGACATGGCTAGCATCCTTCAGCTCATTAATCATATTTGACATCTTTCTAAGGTGTTGCTTCATGGTTTGACCATGAGGCTTCTTATAAGAGTCAAACCTAATAGTGAGTTGCCTTAGTCTGGTCACCGAAGTATGACCAAATCTTGCTACCAATGCTTCCCACATTTCTTTGGCATTCTCAAAACGCTTGAACTCTCCCATGACATCATTTTCCATGCTACTCAGCAACGTAATGCGAGCAAGAGAGTTCTTCCTCTTACATGCGACAAATGCATCCTTATCACTTTTATGTTATGCAGTGTTTCCTTTTTCAGGTTCTTCCATGGTCAGGTTAAGAGCTTCTAGTGCCTCTTGCTCTTCCAGCACATATTAGATTTTCATGTGCCATATTTCATAGTTATCGCCGTTGAGCTTCTCACCTTTGTTCAGCTCGGCGACTATGCTCTTTGTGGCTGAAGCCATCGATCTGAACATATCAAACATTTATGCATGAATTATTAATGCCTATCATTTATGCATCCATTTTGCACAAACCCATCATATTAATGAATAATTTCAAGTAAGGTTTCAGAATCAAAAGGTCACTATGTTTCCAATCATCATCCAAAAATCCTAACTTGGAATTATTATTAATATAATCTTCTATGCAAAATAAATTCTTTGAAGTTACGAAAACTTCTATGAACTGCCCACAACAGTTAATTAATAACATAAGCAAATAATATTTGACATCCAATAATGATAGAATAATAATGCTTTCACATAATACAACTAACATATCAGTTGCTACATCAACAACAACTAGGTAGAAAACATTTACATAAGATGTCCATAAAGCATACTAAATAAAGACCAGTCAAAACATCTAACGCCAAGACAACACATGAACTCGGGAAAGATTCCTTTTTGTTCAATTTCTTGATCTTTTCTTCTTTAAAGTTCTCAGGCACTCTAGACAGCCACGGTAAAACAGACGAGTATCCCTTAGGATTTCTCCTTTGCACATTCATCCCCCGTCAGATTGAAGTCATTCCATGGGTCGCAGTCTTTGTGGCTTCAATCTGGTAATGTTTATCTATAAAAGCCATTACAAGTCTCCTATACGAAATAGCTCTGTTGACCTCCCATAGGCGATTCAACACTCCTTACCATATCGGTGGTAGAGTGTTCATGAAGAATCGCACCATCTCAGATTGTGACATGGGACGACCATTTCATATGACCTCTTGTATTTTCCCGTTGACTTCGAGAACATGATCAATTAAGTCACCACTCTCCCATCGATAATCAGTCAGCTCAACTATCAACCTAGAAAGCCTTTCAATTTGTTCATCGGTAATTGGCGAATAGGTGTGCGCGCCTTAAGGGGAGGCATTGTTCCTACAACAAATGCAGAACAAATAAGGGATTACATATAATCCACATAGATTTAATTGGGAAAAAGAAACACATTCTTTTTTCTTTTTCTTTTTTTTTTGGGTCAACGGTCAAAGTCAACGGTCAAAGTCAGCGGTCAATGGTCAGCGGTCAAGGTCAATCGGGTCGGACCGGTCGGGCCGGTCGGGCCGGGTCGGACCGGTCTGGCCGGTCGGGCCGGGTCGGTCGAACCGACCGGCATGTGCCACGCGCGTGCGTGGCTGACGTCACGATGACGTCAGCTGGCACGTGCTGCGCCGCGCGCATGCGTCGCACGCACCTGGCAGCAAATTGGCGCGTGCGTCGCACACGCCCGCACGCGCCGACGACCCCGTTCGCTCCGGCCGCGCGTGGCGGCGCGTTCAGTGGCCCCCGGTGGCGATCCGCCACTCATTTTTCTCATATCGACGAGACCTTCAACCCTACGCTACTAGAAAAGAACTTTGATTTATAGAAAATCAAAAAGACTAGGGGGAACAATATGGTGTCAGGATTTTCCGTCCCCAATCGACCGGCGACGGCTTTTCTCGAATTTCGACCATAAAAATAATTCAATAACATAAAAAAAAAAAAAAAGGGTTCGGGAAACATGAACTACCGTTTCCGATACCAATGTTGGGATTAACGGATACCCTAAATCGGATTTGACACTAAATCGAACCCCTAAAACGAATGTGGAAGACGAGCCAAGGAATCACATATATCACCGATCAAAGATACACCACGGAATCGAGCGTACCTTATTGTCCATAGATTAAACACCAATGTTGAAGTTCGAGGAAGAATCCTGATCCCGTTTTACCGAGGAGCGTACTGTTGCTTTGAAGGGGAGAAAACTGTTAGGGGGAGAGAGCATCTTCAGAATGTACGTACTTCTCTTGTTTCAAGTGAAGGAGAGAGTATCAACCAAACGTACCCCTTGAGAATACGTTATTTCCCTTAAGACGCCTCTTCCAAAAGATGTAACCCCTCAACGTAAAACGTTTCCCCCAAAAGACATAACCTTTCATATCTCAACCCTTCCTCCATGGGCCCTTATCTTGCAGGCCGGGCTTTTAGGCCCAACATGGGCGGACGGGCCTACTTAGGCCCATCATCACATATAAAAAACTATCAAGCAATTTACACAAGCCAAAATCAGCATCCTTAGCATTAAAGTTTTTGTTCAAGAGAATATTCTGGGGTTTAATGTCCATGTGAACTACCTCCCATTTGCATTCTTCGTGGAGATAATTTAGGCCCTTAACTATGTCATAAATGATCTTCCTCCTCGTTCTCCATTCAAGCAAGAACGACCCTTCTGATTTGCGAAATATCCACTAATCTAGAGAACCATTGGACATGTACTCATAGACTAGCAGCCTATGAAACTTCGTGGTGCAAAGTCTAATGAGTCTCACCAAGTTGACACGATGAATGTTGCCAATGGTTTCAACCTTAGCTAGAAAAGATTTTTTGATTTGGCGTGCCTCGTCAAGGCGTTTCACTGCAAATTTCGTGCCATTGATTAGAGTACCTTCAAAAATAGATCCAAGACCCCCTTCCTCAAGCTTCTCACTAAAATCCTCAGTGACTGCCATTAAATCATCATAAGTGAACCTTGTAGGTAGTCCATGCAATTGTTCTAGATAGTCCTCTTCAACTTCATCGACTTCTTGCCTCCTAAAAGCTATAATTTTTTTGACCGCATAAAGAATGATCAAGACAATGAATGACCCAATGCCGCAACTGAGTAGTATTTCCACAAGAATGTTCGACTCTTTGCGATTCTGTACTTTAATAAAAGCAATGGAATGGTTAGGAGTTTGTTCTAAGTATGTAAGTGAAAATACTTGAGATACTAAGTGGCAAGAACCTGAATCATTTATGAGAAAAGCTGCTGCGCTTGAGCAGTTGTTGGCACAGGCCTTTTTGCAACTCTCCTTATCTATATTTGCCAGATCTGGGGTAAGTTGCGGGTCTTCGTTATAGATGAAGTAAGAAGTGTCATCAAGCTCCAAAAAGGATTGAAACTGTGAAGCTTCGCAAGACAAACAAATGGTTTCCACACACCCAAGTTTAAAATTACTTTGATTCGCTGGCTTGAAGTAGCTGGTCCCCTCGCTTGATGTTGGACAACAGCACTGCCCATCGGGATTACAAATTCCATATTTACCGCAGACCGTTGGATAATCACAATCCCTATTACCTGGACTGAGAAGATCATCTCTCTTACGCCGGTTAGATCCATCCCTCGTCCTTATGAGAGATCCATCCCTTTGATATGATGCCAGATGTCCATCAGATTCAAAATTCAAGAACCGCACAGGTGAATCAATACCAGTAATCACAGAGCTATTGCTTAAGGAATTCGTGAACAATACCAAAGCTTCTTCAACATATTCAATGTAATTGGTGTCATCACTTGTGTCCGGAAAATTTATCCTGAAAGAGTAATACCACTGTGGAGGATTAGTGTTTGTCTGGGCAAATAAGGGTCTGCATGGTAACATTTCTGTTTCTCCTAATTTCTATTCTTTTGTTCCCGGAACAATAACAAAAAAAAAAACAAAACCCGTTTGGTAACGCCAAGTTGATTTCTATTCCCGAAATAGAAAAGTTAGCTGGGAATAGAAACGGGAAACAAAAAAAAATTGCTTCTTGTCCCGTGAACAATTTCTAGAAATAAGCAAATTTTCCTTTTTATTTTTGTTTTATTTCTCTCTTGCCGTGGCCACCTCCAACCGCCGGAGCCACCGCCGACCACGGGCCGCCGCCGCCGCCGCCGGTCGCCGACCGCCGATCGTGAGCAAGAATTAAAAAACAAATAAACAAATAAACAAAAAAACAAATAAATACAAAAAATACAAAAAAAAAATAAATAAAAAATAAATGCAAATAAAAAACAAACGCAAGAAAATAAAAAAACAAATAAATACAAAAAAAAAATAAAAAACAAACAAATACAAAAAAACAAATAAATACAAATAAAAAAAAAACGCAAGAAAATAAAAAAACAAATAAAAAACAAAGAAATAAAAAAACAAATAAATACAAAAAAAGAATAAAAAACAAATACAAAAATAAATACAAAAAAGAATAAAAAAACAAATACAAAATAAATACAAAAAAGAATAAAAAATAAAAAAATAAATACAAAAAACAAATAAATACAAAAAGAATCGTTGCGTTACCAAACGCATTTCTATTCTTTTTCTATTCCAAGAAAAGTAGAAATTTTGTGTAGTTACCAAACGGATTCTTTTACTCGTAAATTGTTCTCCAGGAATAGAAATAGAAAAGAACTATTTCGAAAAAAAACTCTTCTCTAGCCAAGAAGCGTTACGCGCACCATAAACCACTAGAAGTCAGCGAAAATGAAAGTAAATCTCGTTCGGTTCTATTAATTTGGAAATTATTTGGGGTCAATTTCTGCCCAACGACAAGTGAGTCCGTAGGGTAATCGAAGGATTGCCACACTATGGCATTTTTCTTATCAAAGAGCACAAGATTGCCATTGTTTGTCAAGTTCATGCCCGCAACAAACTTACCCTTTGTGCTGGTAGACTATGTGAAGACCGACGTACGCGACACGCGACACGACACGCGACACGTCATTTCTCAAAAGTAGAGAATTTCGACACGTTCCGACACGTTAAATATTAAATAAATATTTTTATTTTTAATTAATTTGATTTAAATTCAGTACTTTTATTTTTTAAAATTATTTATTTATTTTTTCTGATTAAAAAAAAAGTTTCCCCCACTCCCAAATTTATTTCAATTTTTTTCCCTCCCTCCCCCACGAGAGACTATTTCCCCCTCCCAAATTTATTTCAATTTTTTTCCCTACCTTCCCACGTCAGACTATTTTCCCCACCCCAAATTTATTTCACTCTTTTCCCCTCCCCCACCCACGTGACAAGCTATCACTGACTCACTTCACCCATTTGAGTTTCCAAAACCCTAGCTACCGAAACACTTTTTTCCTCCGCCACACGACCTCGCAACCCCTTCCTCTCCTCACTTTTTCCCCTCGCCGCACGGTCTTCCTCTCGATCCATCTCCATCTCCTCGCCGCACGACCTCCATACGCCCCCCTCCTCTCCTCTTCCTCTCGATCCTTCTCCTCCTCCTCCGCCTCGGCTTCGGCCCTTCCTCACTTGCAATTGCAGCCTCGTCGCCGTTCCCGCAGCATCACTGTGGCCGCCCTCGCCTCAGTCTCTACGGCCGCCCTCGCCTCAGTCTCTACTCTTTCTCTGGCGGTTTCTCGCCGTCGCAGGCTCGCCGATGCTCGCGGCCTCGTCTCTCCTCCCTCACCCTCGTTCCATCCGACACACATGTCGAGACGAGTCGAAAAAAGTTGACCACGTGTCGGAAAACTTGACACGCGTTGACCGCGTGTCCGAGCATGTCGACGTGTCCGACACGCTCCGACACGTGTCGGACACGACACGGAAGTATGGACAACGTGTCCGTGCTTCATAGCTGGTAGACCAAGCCACAGACCCGTCAACATCTGTCAGTACCAAACCTCCTTCCGCCGTGAGCTCCAAGCTGACGTCGGTACTAACCGGATTGTCTCGATTAGCTGACCCCACCGGTATGAGATCTACAATCACGTCAAATTTCTTGTCAGCAGCGCCAGCAATAAGAATGCCGAAATAGTAAATTTCCCTGTGTTCATCCAAGTAGAAGGCACATGCAAATGCTGTGTCCGATCCGTTGTGTCTATTCACGAGAATGGGCGACAAGCCAGAAGTCCGATCTGTATAATTGGCTATCCATTTATTACGAAGGCCTGCAGTTGGATAAATGTCAGCTCGAGCATTGTCTAATCCAGAAAAGAATGGCAGGACAAGAAGTAAATGGAAAGAGCAACTACTCCGACATTTAAACATGGTATCAGAACTATCAAAGAAAGCAGAGAGAGGAATGAGGAGAAGAGCAGAATGGAAACGAGAAACTGGAACAAGAGGTTAGAGGTGAGAGTGCTATCATTTTATGCTCCATGGACAGGTCCAAGAACTTTCGAAATGCAAGATTAAGATGTTCAGCACAAAATATTTTTGTACATACAGTAGATGTATGTAGATGCCTCCAATGTGCCGCCATGACGGCACCGCATCTATGACAATGTGAGGAAGGGAAACAAAAGAAACGACCGAAACTGAATATGGTTGTTCTTGGTTGTCGATTCCGAAGAACAATACATGATTTGAGAGTGCAAACAAACAACAAATGACACGAGAAGAAGACAAGCTAACATCAGAGGATCATCATTAGCCTATTATTCTCTTCACAATTAACAGAAAACGCCCCCTCGCTCATGAACGTTGAAGGCATCAATCAATGCTCTTTGAACAGAAAAACTCCAAACTGAGGAAAGGAAATAAAAGAAACGATCGAAACTGAACATGGTTGTTCTTGATTGTCGATTCCGAAGAACAATACATGATTTGAGAGCACAAACAAATAACAAATGACACAAGAAGAAGACGAGTAACATCAGAGGATCATCATTAGCCTATTGCTCTCTTCACAATTAACAGAAAATGCCCCCTCGCTCATGAATGTTGAAGGCATCAATCAATGCTCGTTGAACAAAAAAAATTTAGCAGCCTAGCTTACAATAGTCGATTATATCGAAGAAAGAAATCAAGGCAGATGGCAGAATAATGGGATCGTCGCTTGCTCTATGATGGTGATTGTAAATATTTTAACATCCTTGAAAGAAACAAAATAGTTAAAGCTTATATCTTAACTCAGTAACTTGACAAAAGAGTACATTTATGGTTCCATTCACAGAATATGAGAGACACTAACTAAATCCTGATTTCTACGTTTATGACCATCTACTAATTATCAATTACTATCCATAAACATATATCAACACTCTCCTCAAGCTGGAGTAGCTTAAATATAACATGTGCAATTTTCTTCCAAAGTCCGCAATCCCTAAGCCTCTTTATACCAGGCAACATCAAACCAAACTTCAGACAAGGGCTTAAGAAACACATGATCACAAAGTTGGCACATCTTTCTCACATAACCTTGATAAACCATGTGGAAACTAACTTGAATTGGGACAAGTTAAACTACACCATCCCACAGCGCTCAACTTTGGCGGCTCAGTGAGGACTCCAGCAGAAGTTTGGTAATCATAACCCCTTTCAAATAGGAGACAGGGAAGCAGTTCAAATCCTCAATAAACCAACAGCTCCAGCTGAGGAAGATGCAGTTGCCACACACAGATACGACCCTAAGTTAGTCTGAAGCCACCGGACCCCAACACAAAGAAGATCATCCACGGCCACAAGTCTCGGAAACAAACGGTCTCTCTATCAATATGTAAATTTTTCACTGTTGATATGGTTGTGCTCCCATTTGACAGCAGCTCATAGATTCCAGACTACAGAATTCATTCTGAAAGACATCCTGATGTGTATTTCTGGGCTCCATGAACAAGTCCAAGAACTTTGGAATTGCTAGATTAAGAAATCCAGAACAAACTCCTCATGCACACACTAGATGGAGATGCCCCCGATGTGCCGGCACAAGGGTGCGGAACATACGATAATTCAAGAAACGAGACAAAAGGAAAGATCGAAACTGAAAATGGTTGCTCTTGATTTTCGATTCCAAAGAACAATACATGATTGGAGAGCGCAAACAAACAACAAATGACACAAGAAGAAGACAAGCTAACATCAGAGGATCAATATGGGTGATCGTAAAAAATTTAAAGTCTTTGATAGAGAAAATAGTTAAAAGCCTACATCTTTACTCGATAACTTTATAAAATTGTACATAGATGTTCTGTTTAAAGAATATGAGAGATGCTGGCGAAATCCTAATTTCTTTATTTATGATCACCTACAATTACTGATTAATATCCACAAATATATTTCAACACTTCTGTCCGAAGTCTGCAACTGAAGCTAGGGCCTCCTTGCACTAGACAACATCAAAATGGATTTCAGACAACCGTTGAAGAAACACGTGATCAGAAAGTTGACACATCTTACTTACATGATCTTGATAAAAACTGTGGAAGAAACTAACTTAAATTGCAGCAAGCTAAGCTGCACCATCTCATGGTTCTCAACTTTGGCAACTCGATAAGGGTTTGCTCAACTTTAGTAGAAGTTCAATTTTCAAAGCCCCTTCCATATCGGGGACAGGAATGACATCTGAATTTTCGTCAACAAGGCAAGAATGTAATCTTGTAAAAAAAAAAATAGTAAAAAGAACAAAATAATAATTAGAGAGAAAAGAGAGAGAGAGAGAGAGAGTCCAATTAGGCCTAGTTCGGCCTCATCGCCTAAGCCTTTCGGCCCGGTTCAATTCTATGAAACCCACCAACTCACCCCCAGCATCAGATCCATTACTTTTGACCCAATCAAATCCATTGAAGTCCAGCTTATGAAACCCGTCCAAAAAATCATGTCCAATTGGCTCTTCTGGCCTTGGAAGCCTAAGCCCACCAGCCCAATCTCATAAAATGGAGAGGCCCAGATTAATTTACTTAGAGGATTCGGCCCATGAAGAATGAACGGGGGAGCCCATCATAGAAGGCCTTCAAGCCCGGCCACTTTCTCTCTCTCCCTCGTGCGCCCTCTCCCTCTCCCTCTTGTTTGTTAGAAGTTCAAAAACGTATTTAGCAAAGGGGCATTGAAAACTAACCCTCCCTCCCTCCTCACTTTGAGATCCTCTAAGTATTGAGCTTCAATTTGATTGGCCGGAAAGAGTACATTAAAATTTCATGCAAAGATTCAAGATTTCATTGGGACAATTGAAATATGTACAATATATTTGGGACTAAATTGGTAATTTGCTTAAGAAATACTAACAGAGGGAGAAATTACATATTAATAGCAAATTCTTCGCATTGTACACGAGAAACATACTCAAATTGCTTCATCTTATATGTGTCCATAAGAGAAGTTGAACGAACCAAATTTAGCTGCGCATGTGAAGTAAAAGGTTAGCAAACTACATGATTGAATTTTACACATGTTATATCTAGCACGATTGCCGAAGACCCAAGAACAAGGCCAAAGTCTTTGGTCTAATCTCAGGGGGCCTAAGCCCAACAATTAAGTCCAAGGCTCAAGTGCCGAGAACCCCAGCTTGAGCACTGGAGACTAAGCCCATAGTTGACCATCAAGGTTTCGAGCAAGGGAGTAGGGGTTTCTCGAGCCCAACCATCGGGAACTCGAGCATGAGAGCAAGGACTTAGGCCTAACCTCGATGGACTCAGTTGCTAAGGACTCGAGCACGAGCACCGAGACACTAGGGCCAACCCTTGTGGGCCTAGGCATGGGCGGGAGTTGCCATACTTTAGCATCAAGTCTAATCATATTTTGAAATATGATTTTTAATTTTTTTTAAAAGAGAAAATAATTTTTTTGAATTTAAGCAAAAGTTTTATGTTGGCTATGTAAAAAATTCTCCATTTGACCTGCTTACATTAGAACGTCGGAAAATAAGAAAAATATTTTTAGATAGTAAATTTTTCACAAAACAAATTATAGTCAATGCTCTTATAGTTACAAAGATATCCACAGATTGAGATATATATAATGGAGCTTTCCAACTAGTCAATCTTGACGAGCACTTACGAAAAAGTATGAAGTGGTTTCAAAGCCACATCAGTGACTAATGTGGTGTTGTACTTTTCACTTACATGCCACCATAATTGACACATGTGAATTGACTTGAAAATTATATAAATAAAAAATGAAATTTCTCTCGAAGAGATCTGGAGCATCTTTGCTTTATTGCCCAGAAAGATCTGCTCATTGCTCGTCCATGGCCATCATCAGCACGTAATATTTTCAAATGACATTTCAACGATTTTGTCTGTGTTTCAATGGCACCAACCTTCGCGCCTCCCCCTAGTGTTGCAGTGTCATGTTGGGTCATCATCTTGTGTTTGGCTAGATTTGGAGTAATGGCCACGAGTGGAGATGGCTCCCATACCAGATTTGGCACCATGGACAAGCAAGGCGCCACCCACAGATGACGGTTCACCCATGGAAGCCTCTCTTATAGCTAAATATGCAACCTAGTATGGAGTGAATAGATTGATAAACTAAATTTATATATTTTTTGGAATTATTTAAAATCAAGTTTAATGTCTATAAGAGTAGTTTCTTATATGCGAGAGTAAACAGATGATATCAAGTATAGCATGCCTTTATCAAATAAATTTGGAAATAAATAGAGAAAGATAAAAAAGTTGCACGCAAATCTTATAGTTATTTGGCTGAGACCAAATCTATTCCATTATCCTATTTGTCTGTTTTGGGCTTTCAACATTCCAAATGCTAGCATTTGACAAATGAAACCTCAAAAATCTGGACCAAATGCTTAATATTTTTCCCATTGGGCTTCGGGAAGCCTCTTGGGAATGCTAAACCAAATAGGGCCCTAAACTAATTGGCACCAATAGGCTGGATTTCACTAATAATTCTTTGAGAGGTTAAAATGTAACTCATGCTATTTCTACCTAAAGCCAAAAGATCACACTACTAATCCTAAGCACTACTACAATACTCATACAATTCTCAAGAGAAATTACAATCACTCTCAATAAAACTGAATTGCTCAAGTGATATAGCGAACCACTTTTATCAACGATGTGTCGGTCTACCAAAGTTTACTGCCAACATGTGGCTTACATACCACCTTCCACTTTATCTTCATAAGTATGATCACGACCACATGAGCTATTTACCTAGTCATGGTACCTCCAAATCTTAATGAACTTCCCATTCTTTGACTTGTTCAACTCCATTAAGGTTCTTCTACTCTTAATTAGTCTTTCACTCCATACTTCATGATCTATTAGTCGTGATGGAGCAAACCTTGCATTTGTTTAACCTGAGATAAGACCAATTTATCTAACATTTGATATAGATAAACGGTTTTGTCAATTCAAATTATCACATGAGGTTTTCAAACAAATTCTTTGCTTCATCCTAACCTTGGCACCCCTCGAAAATCACATAGAAAAGCTTCTTTACTTCTTTTGCAAACTTCCCGCAACATCCATGGAAACATATTGGCCCCATCATTGCTTGTCCAAATCTAGCCTCTTTGACGGCCATGAGCCTTGCTTGTCCATGACTTGCAAGGTGGGCTCATCCTTAAGTCTGGCAACCACGGCTCGTCTTTGTTGGAGGAAACATCTTTAGGTGATTTTGATGATGCCCAAACTATCCTTGATGTATTACTTACTATATTGTTTGTAGATGTTTGGACTAAAGGCGTCCATGATGTGATCCATTGGAAAGAAGTTTACATATGTCCTATTATTACAAACAACACCAATCAACCAAAAAGATCGGGTACTGATGATGTTTATGTCGATGCAGTAAAAATCAGGTTGATGGTAATATAATAACTAAGTACATCACTTGATGTTTGTTGAGTCAGCTAAGGAGTTGTTGAAAAATCTGGATTCTCATAGTAGTAGAATTAGAATGAAGCATATAGTAGAGTAGCTAGAGTGTTTGACAGGTTAGTCAGAGACTGTAGAGAGAAGACAACAACAATTGTTATTTTTGGTTAGTCTACAAAAGTCCTAAGAAGGAAGCTGTGGACAGCACCTCCCTAGATAGTAACTTAATGGAAAACTCTCAATGGTCACCTACTTCTCTAAACCAACCTCAACAGATAGATTGAGGAAGAGTATAAAAGACAAGGCTTTAAGGAACCAAATGAGAGTGCGCCAGATAAAAGATCAAGTGGCTTACGTACTGTTATTCTCAACCGAAAACTTTCTATCTTACTGTTTTTGTTATCTTACTATTTAGCAATTGTGTTGTAAGAGTAGCAACTGAGTCCAAATAGTGTGATCTATCAAGTAAAGAATCAGTGCTAATCGATTGTAACTTTTCAAACAGATTGTTAGTGAAATCCAGCACGTCTTGACACTGTTAGTCTAAAGACGGACTTAAACTTAAGAATAAAGCTGAACAACTATAACTCTCCATGTCCCACTATTTTTCATTTTCTTATATACATTGATATACAGTTAATGAGCGTTTGTTTAAACATTAGGTCGAGGTAATCTTTACTTAATAATTAGCTAACTTCCACAAAAGGTCATCAAAGTTTGAAAATAACCTATTCACTCCCCTAGATTGTATTGTTAGCCTCAACGATCTTGGTTGGCCAACCATGCGTGAGCAGAGGAAGCCAACATAGCAAAATGGATGAGAGAGTGAGTCGAGATTTTGAATTTTTTTTTTTTTTCATTTGACTCCACATCAACTAATGATATGGCATTATGGACATTTGTCAATTTGTAAGTGGATGTGAGTAATCAATTTCTGCAGGAATTGGCCTAGGACCACCATGGCCATGGCAGTGGTGATCTGGCAACACTTGTTAGTATCGGGGAGAGAGAGAGAGAAGGGGGGGTTGGGGGGATTGCGATGGAGAGAGACATAGCTCTATGCAGGAGGGTATTTATAGTAGTGATTGTCGAATAATTAATTTTCTTGAAAATGCCAAACACGCACTTCTACATATGGCAATACCTAAAGAATCACAAGGACAACTACATCTTTAATGTGGCGATGCGATTGCCCATAAGATGACAAGTTATCAAAAGGCAATATCTTGAAATATCAGCTAAATACCTAAAATGGAGAAAAAAAATTAATGTAATGAATAAGACAAGAGAATGTGTCCACAAGCTTGTTAGCAAATGATTAATACAGCTCTGGAAATAAGGACACCACTACTTTTTTCTTTCTTTTTTTTTTTTTTTTTTTTTTTTGGTATTTTGGGAGATAAATTCAAGGCAATAAAGCGAACATATAAGGTAATGATAGTCAGTGTGTCTACTTTGAGATGCTAATAATGCAGCTTTGCCCTAGAAGAGATGTGCATTTTGATTGACCAAGCTGGCATTTACAGTTAGTGGTTGTGATCATTCAATGCTATATCGGAGTATTCATTGCATACAAAGCCCTCGTAGGATCTCACTCATCAGTGTGTTTCAGTCATCCTAACAAAAAAACGGAAAAGATGGCCAAGCTCCTTTCTTGCCTATGTCCACAGTCCATGTTGTATACATGATGCGGTGGTCAGTGTGAAAGCAAATGTGAGCGTAGGCAAGGATGATAAGAAGACGTTGGTAGGTGGCGGCAAGGGAGGAGGGTTCGGAGACATAGCTCTATGCAAGAGGGTATTTATAGTAGTGATTGTCAAAAAATTAATTTTCTTGAAAATGCCAAACACGCACTTCTACATATGGCAATACCTAAAGAATCACGAGAACAACTACATCTTTAATGTGGCGATGCGATTGCCCATAAGATGACAAGTTATCAAAAGGCAATATCTAGAAATATCAGCTAAATACTAAAATGGAGAAAAAAATTAATGTAATGAATAAGACAAGAGAATGTGTCCACGAGCTTGTTAGCAAATGATTAATACAGCTCTCGAAATAAGGACACCACTACTTGTCATGGGAAATCAAGGAGGAGAATTATTAAAAAAAAAAAAAGTTATAAATCTGTTATAATTGTATCAATTCAATCATAAACTTTTTGTATTTATGTTAGTTCAGTCCATCTGGTCAATTTTGGCTGGCTACAACTAACGTGGCGCTACCAGCATTGACGTGGCATTTTAAAAATAATATTTTAATATTTTTTGAATTTGTAGATTTTCTTTATTTTCCCCTTCCCCTAAGGGAAAAACATAAAGAAAAAAAAAAAAAAAAAATGTCACGTTAGGGCCAGTAGCGCCATGTCAGCACTGGTCGGCTAAAATTGGCTGAATGGACTGAATTAGTACAAATGCAAAAGGTTTAGGATTGAATTGGCCAAAAAACACCTTATGATTAAATTAATACAATTATAATAGGTTTAGGACTTTTTTTGATAATTTTTTCAAAATCAAAGTCTCATTAAAATTTGGCAAATAGGTTTTAGATTGCAATAGGTTTTAAATATCACGTTAATTAATAATCTAAAACTTGGATATATATATATATATATATATATATATTTTTTTTTTTTTACTTTGATGCATAAATCAAAGTCTCATAGAAATTTGGCAATCAATTATTAATTGAATGACCATATAAGGAGAAGCAAATGCCAAGTTGATGAATCGAAATGCACATCTCTTCTGGGGCAAAATATGCTCACTTCATTGCATTAAATTTATCTCGCATAAAAATACCAAAAGGAGATGACGAAGAAAGAAAGCAAGCTGTCAGATTTCTTGTTGATTTGTGCATCGTTTCTTTATTAACTCAAACAATTGAAGTACTTATAGATTTGACAGAATCTGATATCACATTACTTAATGATCTAAGAGTTGGATTTTTTTTTTTTTTTTTGTACTTGATACATTAATCAGAGTCTCATCGAAATTTGGCAATCAATTATTATTTAAATGACCACATAAGGACAAGCAAATGCGGTGGTCAGTGTGAAAGCAAATGTGAGCGTAGGCAAGGATGATAAGAAGACGTTGGTAGGTGGCGGCAAGGGAGGAGGGTACGGAGGTGGAGCTGGCGGTGGCAGTGGCGGTGGCTTTGGAGGTGGAGCCGGTGGAGGTGGTGGGTTTGGTGGTGGAGCAGGCGGAGGAGGTGGGTTTGGAGGTGGTGCTGGTGGAGGTGCCGGTCGTGGCGGTGGCGGTGGCTTAGGTGCTAGTGCTGGTGCTGGTGGCGGAGTAGGCGGAGGAGGTGGACTTGGAGGTGGTGCTGGTGCTGGTGCTGGAGCTGGTGGGGGGATTGCGATGGAAAGAGACATAGCTCTATGCAGGAGGGTATTTATAGTAGTGATTGTCGAAAAATTAATTTTTTTGAAAATGCCAAACATGCACTTCTACATATGGCAATACCTAAAGAATCACGAGGACAACTACATCTTTAATGTGGCAATGCGATTGCCCATAAGATGACAAGTTATCAAAAGGCAATATCTTGAAATATCAGCTAAATACTAGAATGGAGAAAAAAATTAATGTAATGAATAAGACAAGAGAATGTGTCCACGAGCTTGTTAGCAAATGATTAATACAGCTCTCGAAATAAGGACACCACTACTTGTCATGGGAAATCAAGGAGGAGAATTATAAGAAAAAAAAAAAAGTTATATATGTGTTATAATTGTATCAATTCAATCATAAACTTTTTGTATTTATGCTAGTTCAGTCCATCTGGTCAATTTTGGTCGGCTACCACTAACATGGCGCTACCGACGTTGACGTGACATTTTAAAAATAATATTTTAATATTTTTTTAATTTTTTTATATTTTATTTATTTTTTCCCCTTCCCCTTCCCCTAAGGGAAAAACATAAAGAAAATAAAATAAAAAATAAAAAAAATGTCACGTTAGGGCCGTAGCGCCATGTCAAGACCGGCCGGCTAAAATTGGCCGGATAGACTGAATTAGTACAAATGCAAAAGGTTTAGGATTGAATTGGCCAAAAACACCTTATGATTAAATTAATACAATTATAATAGGTTTAGGACTTTTTTGATAATTTTTCCAAAATCAAAGTCTCATTGAAATTTGGCTAATAGGTTTTAGATTGCAATAGGTTTTAAATATCACGTTAATTAATAATCTAAAACTTGGATATATATATATATATATATATATATATATATATATTCGATGCATAAATCAAAGTCTCATAGAAATTTAGCCATCAATTATTAATTAAATGACCATATAAGGAGAAGCAAATGCCAAGTTGATGAATCGAAATGCACATCTCTTTTGGGGCAAAATATGCTCACTTCATTGCATTAAATTTATCTCGCATAAAAATACCAAAAGGAGATGACGAAGAAAGAAAGCAAGCTGTCAGATTTCTTGTTGATTTGTGCATCGTTTCTTTATTAACTCAAACAATTGAAGTACTTGCAGATTTGACAGAATCTGATATCACATTACTTAATGATCTAAGAATTGGATTTTTTTTTTTTTTTTTTTTTGTACTTTGATACATTAATCAGAGTCTCATCGAAATTTGGCAATCAATTATTATTTAAATGACCACATAAGGACAAGCAAATGCCAAATTGGTCAATCGCAATGCACATCTTCGGGGGATAGACCTTCATTATGAGCAACTCAAAGTAGACACTGTGTCCATCATTGCTTGATATGCTCACTTCATTGCCTTGAATTTATCTCACAAAATACACCCCCAAAAAAAAAAAAAAAAAACAGCAAGAAGGAGGAGGAGGAGGAAAGAAAGCTGTGAGATTTCTTGTTTAATTTATGCATTGTTTCCTTATTAGCTCAAACAATTCAAGTACGTATAGATTTGATAGAATCTGATATCACATTACTTGACAATCTAAGACTTGGATTTTTTTTTTTTTTTAATACTTTGATGCATGAATCAAATTCTCATCAACTTTACCAAAAAAAAAAAAATCAAATTCCCATCAAAATTTGGCTATCAATTATTACTTAAATGACCATATAAGGAGAAGCAAATGCCAAACACGCACTTCTACATATGGCAATACCTAAAGAATCACGAGGACAACTACATCTTTAATGTGGCGATGCGATTGCCCATTAGATGACAAGTTATCAAAAGGCGATATCTTGAAATATCAGCTAAATACCTAAAATGGAGAAAAAAATTAATGTAATGAATAAGACAAGAGAATGTGTCCACAAGCTTGTTAGCAAATGATTAATACAGCTCTGGAAGTAAGGACACCACTACTTCTTTCTTCTTTTTATTTTTATTTTTTTTGTATTTTGGGAGATAAATTCAAGGCAATAAAGCGAACATATAAGGTAATGATAGTCAGTGTGTCTACTTTGAGATGCTAATAATGCAGCTTTGCCCCAGAGGAGATATGCATTTTGATTGACCAAGCTGGCATTTACAGTTAGTGGTTGTGATCATTCAATGCTATATCGGAGTATTCGTTGCATACAAAGCCCTCGTAGGATCTCACTCATCAGTGTGTTTCAGTCATCCTAACAAAAAAACGGAAAAGATGGCCAAGCTCCTTTCTTGCCTATGTCCACAGTCCATGTTGTATACATGATGCGGTGGTCAGTGTGAAAGCAAATGTGAGCGTAGGCAAGGATGATAAGAAGACGTTGGTAGGTGGCGGCAAGGGAGGAGGGTTCGGAGGTGGAGCTGGCAGTGGCGGTGGCGGTGGCTTTGGAGGTGGGGCCGGTGGAGGTGGTGGGTTTGGTGGTGGAGCAGGCGGAGGAGGTGGGTTTGGAGGTGGTGCTGGTGGAGGTGCCGGTGGTGGCGGTGGCGGTGGCGGTGGCGGTGGCTTAGGTGCTGGTGCTGGTGCTGGTGGCGGAGTAGGCGGAGAAGGTGGACTTGGAGGTGGTGCTGGTGCTGGTGGTGGAGCTGGTGGAGGTGCCGGCGGTGGGGGTGGCTTAGGTGGCGGTTTTGGCAAGGGCGGAAGAGTCGGGGGCGGTGCCGGAGGAGGATTTGGTAAGGGTGGCGGTGTCGGTGGAGGAGTCGGGGGCGGTGATGGTGGAGGCTTCGGGAAAGGTGGCGGCGCCAGTGGAGGGATCGGGAAGGGCGGTGGCTTCGGGGGCGGAGTTGGAGGAGGCTCGGGTGGAGGAATTGGCAGGGGAGGCGGCAAGTGGGGTGGTCTTGCACTCGTCCATGATCAACTGGAGATTCAAGCTGAATCCTCTCCCTGATCTCTTCTTCCGCATCTCGTCAAGCAGCATCCCGAGCAGGTCGTTCACGTGCGAGCTGCTCCGCCCGACCTCGGCGCGGTCCCTCCGGCTCTGGATTATCTCCATCAGCAGCCTCTCCACCTCCATCTTCAGTGACTTTATCTCCCTATTGTACTTGCTTGGAAAGAACCTAATAAACAAACGATAATTGCCACTTGTTAACTCTCAATTACTTCCCTTTACTAGGCGTTAGGTATGGTTGCAACCTGGTTTTCAACGTTTCATTATTATGGGAGAAGTTCGCGAAAAAGTAACGTAAGTTTTAGAAATTTATGCGACCCAAATACCGGCCACCAGGAAGGCACAGGTGGCGGCTGGCTTGGGCGCAGAGGGGTTGGAGGATGTTGAGGAGGTGGAAGATTAGCTTGCCCTTCTCGTAGCTACTCCCGAACTCAGTCCTGGAGATGATGTCCGCCGTGAGCCTGGCCATGTACTCGCTGATCTCGAACTCGGTCTGGCCCGAGTCCACTGCCTTCCTTAGCGATTGGAGCATCTGGTCAGTGCACTCCACCATATACACCGCACAGCTCTAATAAAAAACAACCACATCACGATAAATTTATTAGTCCCCAAATGAATCAAAGCAAAATAAAAGTTTTGCCAAGCATGTGCTTGCAGATCAGATCGGTTTTGCAGTATATTGATGAGTACTTTGAGTTTGTCTCCAAGGAAGGCGGGGCGACGGTGTGAACGGGTGGTGCCAATCGTCACCATTCGCCATCAGGAGTCCCTTCCCGATGACATGCTTCACCCCTTGCTGTTGCAGCCACGACTTCCCGGATGGAGTGCTGTATTTGCACAGGAATTCCTTGATCAGCTCGGTCTCAATGAGGCACATCCGCGGCTCACTCCCATGCTAGTACATGAACCGTTTTCCTGCGCAGAAAAATGGCATGGGAAAATGGTCAGTTCAGTACTGATTAACGTGTATTCATGTTCATAAGGGACTCTGGTCCACCCCTCTGGTTCCACGCTGGGAAAATCGTTAGTAAGGAGAATTTGTGAGTATGCGTTAGGTATATACTTATATACCGTATTGCTGTGACCAGAGGCGGGGAACGAGGTCATGGCTGATAGAGTCCATGTCGTTGGAGGTGGACTTGGCGACGAGGGAGGCCCCGTCCGAGATGCTGCCGACCAGGAGGCGAGGTCTTGGGCCACTCACTCCTTGCCTCTCCATTATTTTCTTGATGCGTCTCGGCCTCCACCAGTACCACGAGAGGGTCTCGTAAGCGCCCTTAATTAGCAGACTCAAGAGTACGACCAATATGGTTGTTAGGACCTTCACGGCCATGGTGGTGGTGGCGATCAGGCAACACTTGTTAAGTATCACAGAGAGAGAGAGAGAGAGCGAGAGGTTGCAATGGAGAGAGAGCTCTATGCAGGAGGCTATTTATTATTTTATTTTTTATTTTTTTATGTGGTGGTATGTGGGAATACTATTTGGGCACCACATCAGAATGCTATCATGGGGCAATATTTGGAAGTATCAACCGAAAATGGAGAAAATTAAATTCAATGGATAAGGCAAGAGGATGTGTTAAAAGAGTGTTACGATGTGATTAATGCACTCTTGGATAAGTTGAATATTAGGGGTGAGCATGGTCCGGGTTGGGCCAGTCTACCCCCTAACCCTAGGACTAACCCACATAGTGCTAGTCCTCAATTATTGGGACCGAGGACCGGACCAACCCAATAGGTTCGGTCCGGTTCCAGGATCAACTCGGGACCAATCAATAATTTTTTATTTCATTTTTTGTACTCCTTAAAAAAACAATTTAGGACCGAACTGACCCATTGGGTTTGGTCCAGTTTCAGGGTCAACCCAAGACCAATCGATAATTTTTTATTTTATTTTTTGTACTCCTTAAAAAAGCGATTGAGGACCGAACTGACCCAATGAGTTCGATTCGGTTTCAGAGTCAACCCAGAACCAACCAATAATTTTTTATTTCATTTTTTTGTACTCCTTAAAAGGGCAACTGAGGACCATACCGACCCAATAGGTTCGATGATGAGCGAGGTCAGTTAAGAAAGGTAAGCGGTGAGGGTCAAGTGTGGTGAGCATTGAATAGAATGAGCATCGAATGTCAAGTGGGAAGCAAAAAGCCAAGCGAGCATCGAGCGGCAAGCAGCACGATGACCCAAAGCAAGCGAGGCAAGTGTCAAGTGGTGAGTGAAAAAGTTGTTTCTTTCAATTTTGGCAAACTGAAGACTAAGAGAACAAATAAGACAAAAGAAAACGAATGTTAGAGGATGATGCCATAAGGAGCTATTTATACTTTTTTGGACGCCGCGAGAACTCCTCACAATATGACTATTGACACCATAAAAGACATTAAAAATCTAAGTTATTAAAAAACAATGTAAAATTACTTGAACTCCTCATTAAAAAACTATTTAATATTGTTGACGCCATTTATTTTAAGGTTTTCTCTATATATAAAAAAATTATAAGTAATATATTAGATATATAGTCAGGGTTGGTCCGGGTTAGACCAACCCGAAACTCTTAGGATCGAGAATCAACCCGCATAATGCTGGTCCAGGAATTCTAGGACCAAGGACCGACCCAATCTCTCTAGGAACCGGACCGGGACCGGAAGGGTTGGGCCGGTCCAGGGTCGATCTAGAGTTGACCCTAGACCGATGCTCACCCCTATTGAATATCACTGGAAATGAAAGTCTGATAGAAATTTGGCAATGACCATAAAAGGAGAAGGAAATGCCAAAGTTGGTCATTCATTTTCATAATCGGAATGCACAACACCTTAAAGTAGATACAATACCAAACATTGCCATATGCTCACTTCGTTGCCTTAAATTGATCCCACAGAATACCAAAAAGAAAAAAGAAAAAAACCAAAGAACTTAAAAGGAAAGAAATCTATATGATTTCTTGCTCATTTATGCATTGCTTCCTTATGAGCTCAAACATTTGAAGTACTTATAGGTATAACCGAATCTGATGCTTAATAATCTAAGACTTGGATATCCTTTTGTACTTTAATGCATGAATTGAAGGCTCATCGAAAATCGTTAATCAATTATTAATTAAATGACCATATAAGGAGAAGCAAGTGCCAAGTTGGTCAATCGAAATGCACGTCTCTTCTGGGGCGACATTAATTATCAGTATCTCAAACTCAATGTAGACATGACGTCCACCATTGCCTAATAAGCTCACTTCATTGCTTTGAATTTATCTCACAAAATGCAAAAAAAAAAAAAAAAAATAGTGGAAATCCTAAAACTTGTCATGAAAGTGATATTAAATTCTAAAACTTATCATAAAGTGCAATTACATTCTAAAATTTGTCACAGATGCAGTTGAGTCATAAAACTTTCACACAATGTCATCAAGTAATAAAACCCATCAAATTTATCTAATTAAGTTCTTTCGTTGATTGAGTTTTTTGAAGTTTTTAGGATTCGATTGCACTTTTATAATAAGTTTTAAAACTTTCAGTGCACATATAAAAGAAAAAAAATAAGAAGAAGAAAAAATAAAGTTATCAAATTTCTTGCTCATTAGTACATGGTTTCCTTTTTTGAAGTACTTATATATTTGACTAACTGGAGGAAATAGGCGGGAAAACCGCCCTGGGGTGAGAGACCCCGCGCTGTCCTCTTATTCCCTCTCTGTTGGGAAGACAAATATAAACAATGAATTAGGAAGCCTCACGGTAGTAAGGGTAGACATCACATTAGAACTTCAGTTCTGGCTACTACTGAGTAGGCAGATGTAGTAGCCTCCTGCGCCTGGAGTGAGTAAGGGTGTGTTAAATGCCCACAATTGGGTTGACTCGTCTTACGACACTGTCCTCAACCACAAGTTGACCCAATTCCCCCGGTTGAGGACAGTGCCGTAAGGCGAGTCAGATTTCTTGCTCATTAGTACATTGTTTCCTTTTTTGAAGTACTTATATATTTGACCAACTAGGATAATACATTACTTTTTTGTACTTTGATGCGTCAATGGAAGTCAATTCGAAATTTGGCAGTTGGTCAATCAAAATGCATATCTATTCTGGGGTTTCCTTCATTATGAACATTTCAAAGAAGACACCATGTCAATCAGTGGCTGATATGCTCCATTGCCCTGATTTTCTGAATCTATCAGATTTCTTGTTCATTCGTGCACTGTTTATTTACTAGCTCAAAAACTTGAAGTATTTATAAACTTGACCGAATCTGATATTACATTACTTACTCATCTAAGACTCGGATATTTTTTTTATACTTTGATGCATGCAGTCGAGAGACAATCTGACGGGCACTACCATTTCTATGGAAGGTCTTGAAACAAATCTTTCATAATTGATTGATGGTTAAATGAGTGGATACGTAGGGGCAAGGTTAATTTTCATCAGTCTCACCAATAATGCAACACTTGAAATGTGTTATCATGAGTATTCGTACAGCATTTTATTTGATTTTCTCTACAAATAAACAGTTTTAACTTAATGCTAAGTCGTAATTTACAAGGTCATCAATTATAAGGCTATTGCGATTTTTCCTTTATTCCCTTTTTGTGTACTTATAATTTTCATTTTAACTTACAGGTATATCTAAAAATTTTAAGACTGAATTTTGAAATAGGCAAGAAGATCTTGCAACCATGTAATGTTTCAATTCATACAGGAAATGCATGCTTGATTTCTTTATTGTTGTCTATATACTTTTTGGAGCTCTTTATTTTTGGCGATAAAGTCACGAATCCTCAACTTTTTCGATCTTGCATGATGTTGTCGATGGAGTTTTTTATTTATGCAATCGAGTCCATGAATTGTATATTTATTTGTTTATTTGGTCCTTTCGTCCAACGATGTAACGGATTAGATAATGTGGTTGTCAAATAAATGTACCTCCAAATCTTAATGAACTTCCCATTCTCTCCATTAAGGCTAGGTTTGGTCGTCCGGATTTTTAATCGGGATAAGATTGGATAAGATAGGATATGAAATCCTATGATTTTTTTATATCATGTCCATTGTTTAGTGTATCGCAGTATTATAGTCGAATATATTGACATCATATCATGTAACTGCATATCATTGTAAATAGAGCTAATGAAAATCTCTCATAACACTATTCCTTAATTTATTTTTATTTTATTTTTCCTCTTTTTTATATTATATTCTTTATTATTTATTTAATCCTCTTTCATCATTCTTTAATAAAATTTTATCAAATAGTAAACTGTACTAACATACATAAAATACAAAAATACCTAAAATATATAATAAGTATAAGTATATAATTTATAGATTGGATGTTTATTATAAGATAGAATTAAAGTTGAATATATAAATTAAAATAAGATTAATTAAAAATAAAAATTTAATTTTTAATTTTTAATTTTTAAATTAGAATTCTAATATTATTTATATTGAAATATCATTTCAATTTTGTTAATTTAATAAGTTTGTTATTCGAGAAAAATAATTTTCCTATTATGAACATTAGAAATCCCATCCACCTTTATCCCACCCCTTTATGGGATAATTTTATCCGGCATATATCCCATTTATATCCGACTTTATCCTATCCTAAATGGTACCAAACTTAAAATAGGATAAATCATATCTTACCCCGAATTTTATTCTGACTACCAAACGCAACCTAAGGTTCTTTTACTCTTATTTAGTCTCTCACTCCATACTTCATGATCTATTAGTGGTGATGGAGCAAACCTTGCATTTGTGTAACTTGAGATAAGACCAATTTATCTAACATTTGATATAGATAAATGATTTGGTCAATCTCAAAATATCACATGAGGTTTTCAAACAATCTCTTTGCTTCATCCTAACCTTGGCACCTCTCGAAAAAATCAAATAGAGAAGCTTCTTTACTTCTTCCGCAAACTTCCCACAACATCCATGGAAACATTTCAATCTCAGCATTGCTTGACCAAATTTGGCCTCTTTGAGGACCTTGAGCCTTGCTAGTCCATGACTCGCAAGGTGGGCTCATCCTTAAATCCGACGACCACAGCTCGTCTTGGCTAGCTAGTCATGCGTGAGCAGAGGAAGACAACACGACGGAATGGATGAGAAAGGGAGAGAGTCAAGATTTTGAAATTTTTTTCATTGACTCCACATCAACTAATGATATGGCATGATGGACATTTGTCAATTTGCAAGTGGATGTGAGTAAAAGAAACACACGCCACGTCACCTGCTGAGGTGGTGTCTTTGAATTTGTTAAGAGTTTTTTTCTCAGCAGCCGAGCTGGGCAATTTTCTTGCCCTTTAATCAAATTACAATTCATAAATATACAACAGCTCTTATTAAGTCTGAAGCCTGCGGCCTCGCGCACGAAGGAGGGGGATCATCATCCATGGCCAGAAGTCTCGGAAACAAACGGCCCCTCCGCCTCCTGACTCGGTTCCTCGACTCACCGAGTCGCCACCGTTTCCTGCCGACCAGCTCCTCCTCCTCCTCCGCCCGATCCCTGCAAACCCTAGCTTACGAAGAGGTACCCCCTCCTCCCTCCGGCGACGATCCCGCCGCCCCGACGGCTTTCGTGCTCCACGGGCTCCTGGGCTCCGGCAGGAACTGGAGGTCTTTCTCTCGCTCCTTGGCCTCCGCTCTCTCCGCCGCCTCCCCTCTCTCCGGTACCCTTTCTCTCTCCCCTTCTGTGAATGTTTCGTGGAGGACTGGAGTCTTTCTTTTCTCTTTTTTTTTCCCAATGCTCTTGGGGGGTGCTTGCAGATTGGAGGATGGTCCTGGTGGATTTGAGGAACCACGGGAGATCGGCCGAGCTGGGGGGCTTCGGCCCGCCTCACGACATGTTCAGCGCCGCCCAGGATCTGGCCGATCTGGTGAAGTCTCGAGGCTGGGCTTGGCCGGATGCCGTGATCGGCCACTCCATGGGCGGCAAGGTGGCCTTGCAGTTCGCGCAGAGCTGTGCCCGCGGGGACTACGGTGAATCCGCCGCGTGTCCCAGACTGGTAGGCGTGTTTCCTCGTCGTTTCTCAAAATATCGTGATTTGTCTAGCGCGGCAGCTCAGTAATTTGCCCTTAGCGAGCGATAATTTACTGGGTGTGATTGATTGCTGGTTGGTTTGGTCTCTTGGAATTTCTTGACTAGAGCATATTGCCAGTCATTTTCTGCAGATAATGCTTATTGCTGCCCATTGTGATTCGTTGAGGGCAGGAAATCCATTATACTTAAAGAAGCAGAAATGATATTTTGAGTAATGAGGGTCCAAAAGTGCAACTTGACAAGTCAATGAATTAAGCTCCTGCCGAAGTTCATTGTTGTAGAGCACTTGCCATTTCTTGATGTGGTACTAAACTTAGCTTCGACACAAGGCTCTGTCAATCCTTTCCCGGTCTTGCTTGTATTTGTCTTTGATGTGTCCAAACTCTGGTGATATGTTTCTTAAGCTGGAATCCTCAACTTTCATTTATAAGTGAGCAGAATACATGATGTCCCTATGCACTTGATGGTGAATGGTAGTGGAGGTTCTTCCATTAATCCGATACTTGCTTCCAAGCATGCCATTCCATGGGTTTTGTCTAGGAATTGCTTACCTCATTGTAGAAGTCAAAGCATGGTTTAGCTCCATTCTACAGAATTTTTTGCAATAGGGAATTCACTGTTGTTTGCTTAACAATATGGATAGAATATGTTTCATCACCCCAAAGCATGCACCATTGGCTCCATGGCCACAAATGAGGTGACTCTTCCCCAGGATCTTATTCTTTCATTCATGCTGTTGGGTAGGGTTTACAGAGTTTGAGACTTTTTTTCTTTGAAACGGTGCCAAGGTGGTACTGCTTGTATGCGTTTCATTTTCAAAGTAGTTCTAGCAATTGAATATGAGAGAAAGTATATATGATGCTTTACAGGATGTCTGGCATGAAAAGATATGCTTGATAAGCTAGGGTTCAATTTTCTGATACTTAAGTTGATGGGAGAATTTGTTTGTCTTGAGCTGCTGCAAGAATTTAAATCCTAGCACTCCTTCGTACAAGTTTCCCTGGTATAATCTTCTTGTTTTAGGTGTCTCTGATGCTCTATTTGACGCTGTCGCATCCACATCCTGTGCTTCATGTGTAAGGTCTAGCTTTTACCCAGTGAAAGATGTTAAGAGGTATGCTTGATATGCATGGTATATTCGTTTCCAATTAGCCTAAGCTTTTAAATTTTCTGTTTAACACCTGGGAGTGAAATTAATATAGTGGACAGGCCTGTGGCATTTTATTTTGTTCCTTTTCTGTTTTCTGCTCTTGCATGATTTGTTATGCTGGCCATGCTGTCCTATATTATGAACATGATGCCTATTGAAATTCAAGCCATATTGGTAATTAACTTTTTCCAATCAGGTTATTCTGTGATGTCAATGCCACTGGAAATTTTTGTTTGAGCGATCCTAATTATGATATACGTGTCTCTGCATGTTATGGCAGCTAATGTGCTGGGAAAGCTCTTTAGTTATTTTTATTTCCTGATGCAGAGCAGCTGGGGGTGCTGGATTCTGTCCCGGGAGAAGTAAAGCCGGATAATAGTGACAGAGAAGTAGAAAAAGTTTTGGAAACATTGCAGAGTTTACCTTCAACAATCCCATCAAGAAAGTAGGATTATCCTTCGCCCTTTGCTAGCATGTTATAGCCACAGCTTTCATGTCTCAACATTTTTCTCTCTTTGTTAGTCATGCAAATTAATAATGCAAATGAAGACATTCTGCAGCAAGAAGTGTTTAGGAAGAAGTTCTGAGTACTTCAATACCCCTTAGAAAGGCGTTTTCTAAGTCCACAACATCTTGAGAAGGGACATGTGCATCTTCCTTACTGTCATTTATGTTGGATAGTCCGGTATTAGACGTGTGAGCAGTATATTGCAGAATTTAACCCCATAGGGCTGCTCCATTTGAAGAAGAGACATATCTGAACACTTCTCATCGGGACTCTAAGTTGATACTCTGTCTCAATTTGTCTGAATCATTATAACTTCTGTTTGG
The DNA here is from genome assembly GCA_014182365.1 of Eucalyptus tenuipes. Lineage (NCBI taxonomy): Eukaryota > Viridiplantae > Streptophyta > Magnoliopsida > Myrtales > Myrtaceae > Eucalyptus > Eucalyptus tenuipes. The sequence goes on along the minus strand of CM024547.1, from coordinate 28,862,694 downwards.
GTATAATCCTAATCATCATGCAGGATTTCTCTTATCACAGTGTGCATCTGAAGATGCAGAGTCTGACACACTATGTAAGGGTTGCTAAGAACTTTGAGTTTGATGTTCTTGTTCTCAGGTGGCTGGTGAACCACATGCTAGAACTTGGTTTCTCAAAGTCCTTAGCAGAGTGGATAGGCAGCAACCTCAAGAAATCTGGAGATCATGAAACGTGGGCTTTTAATCTGGAGGGCGCCGTTCAGATGTTCGATTCGTACAGGGAGACATCCTATTGGTCTTTGTTGGAGGAACCGCCGAAAGCCACGGAAATAGCAATTGTACGTGCAGAGAAGAGCGATCGATGGGACCCGGATGTGATACAACGGCTCGAAAGACTTTCTAGTTTGGGAAGGGACCGATCCGAAGGGAAAGTTTCAGTTCATGTTCTTCCTAATTCTGGCCACTGGGTTCATGTGGACAATCCAAAGGGACTTCTCGAGATTGTGGCTCCAAAGTTCATGTCCATCTAGCCTTGCCCTACCGGAATTCTGATTTCCTGGGTGCCCGCCGGCACCGAGCTAGTGGCTTTTCATTCTTGCCTGTAACCATTGAAATTGGGAAGCTCTGCTTCGATACGAATAAAATCTGTCCTGACGTTATCTCGGCGCGGTAGATAGCGTGCCTTATTTATCCTCTTTTCATGTGGCAGACGCAGTTCAGGGTCATTGACCTTTCTTTGATTCAAATAATCGGGTATTTTTGGATTCGGCGAATGCTTATATTTTCATTTATTCTCAATGGCAGGTCTTATGGTGATTGCTCTTAATGATGTTGCAGTTTTTTTTTGCCACTTAGGATGAATTTAGTTTCACAAAAAATGAGCGATTTGGAAATGATCGCATATATCCTCTAAAAATATAAATGGATGGAATTTATTTTCATCTTTTATAAAAATATTTAGGCATAGATTATTATCAATGATGAATATATTTTTGTTGATTAATTTTTCCAAATGATATAAATAATTATTTTTTAAAAATATCTTTTAATTTACTCATTTTTCACGAAACAAACTTTATGTATACCAAAAAAAATTCCCAACTGGGAGTACTAATTTATGTATCTCAAACTAATTTTCGTATTACAGAAAATTTTGAATTAATATATTTATGATATATTTGTCTTAAATTGATTTTCATATAACAAAAAATCTTAAGTTGACGTCTTGTGACATGCTTAATGCCTCGATGCTTTTACAACCGCCCGAAGGGAATGCATGTGTGGCGATCCGATGAAATCTGATAGTCAAGGAGCCAAAATGAAAAATCATTTTTTTAGTGCAAGTTTTCGGAGCCATAAGTGAAAATACGCAAGAATAGAGAAATTGCAGTATGGGGCCCCGCTCAGCCCAACAAGCCCAAAAAGAAAATGGGGGTCAAGGAGGGAGGGACTCGAAAGTCAAAACCCTAGCTGAGCAGAAGCCCTATAAAAGCCTCTGGTCCTCCTCACTCTCTCCCTCTCCCCCTCGTCGCACCGCCTAGACGCGCAGAGAGAGAGAGAGAGAGCGAAGATGCAGATCTTCGTGAAAACCCTAACGGCAAGACCATCACCCTCGAGGTCGAGAGCAGCGACACCATCGACAACGTCAAGGCCAAGATCCAAGACAAGGAAGGTCCGTCGCCGCCTTCCTCCTCCTCCTCCACCGGAGCTTCCGCTTCCTTTCGCCTCTGATCGGCTTTGGTTCCGCGCCGAGGTTCCGCGTCTTGATGCGTCTGCTTTTTGTTTGTTTTTCGATGTCCGTTGTGCAGGAATCCCGCCGGACCAGCAGCGGCTGATCTTCGCCGGGAAGCAGCTCGAGGATGGCCGGACTCTGGCGGACTACAACATCCAGAAAGGTGCTCTGCTTCGCTTTCCTTTGGTCTGCTTCGTGCGAAGCGAATCGCCGTGCTCTTAGATGGAGGTGCTAATGTGTTTCTGCTTGTTGTTCTTGATTCAGAGTCCACGCTCCATCTCGTCCTGAGGCTCCGCGGAGGGATCATCGAGCCTTCTCTGATGGCTTTGGCTCGCAAGTATAATCAGGACAAGATGATCTGCCGCAAGTGAGTTGCTCGCTTTTTTGCTTTCTGGTGCCTGATGTTATCTGAGGTTATTCGTAGTGGAATTGAATCATTGAAACGCTAGAAATGTTGAAATAGACTTGAGCTGATGTATTGGATGATGAGCTTTGAGCATGACGACGGGACTATACTTAGCGTCTAAGCTGGAACTAGAGCAGAAAAGGTTGTGCTAGTTTCCAATAACAATTGTCGATCTTTAGTGCTTTCTTGTCTGGTTTCGATCAGTTCCAGATGATTTTCTCCGGGGGTGAATTTTTTCTCTTTCTGGTCGACAATTTTAATTGTGCGTCCTTCGTATGGTTTATCATTGAGTCGGTTGGCTGTTCTATTTTTTTTTTTTCTAAATCTTAATGGTGGATATTGTTTGGCCTTTATGATGTTGTTTGACTAGATTTCTTGTTAGTCATCAGGACATTTTCTATCGAACTCTCTACTGCCGTATCTGCTAGAGCTTTTCCATGGAACTGCTTTTAGACCTTCTTCTATTCCTTTTTCTCTCTCAATTATTTTGCCTTATTCTGATGTTTCCATAAAAGAAAGGGTTTTGTTCCTTTGAAATGCTATTGCTTTGATTTATCTGAGATCTGAGGCTACATGTACCAAGGTGAGGGCGTGTGATTGATTTAATCAGTGCCCTCAATCTTGAATTTGCCAAAGTGGCTGTAGCCAGATCCAATAGCTGAGAAGTTAACTGGCCGGTTGTTGTCCATCTCCATCGACAATTCTGCTTACCGAACTTCTTACATGCCTTTTTTCCTTATACTATCGTCTGTTTACTATTATTATAGTCAAAATTCATTCTACTACTGTATCTGCTAGATCTTTTCCACAGAACTGCTTTTAGAACTTTCTTCCTTCTCCTATTCTGCATTCTAAAGTTTGATGATCTGATCGTCGTCAAATCTTGGATTTGTTGTGACATCTGATGCTGCCTGCTTTGCTGCTGTCAGATTCGAATTTTCTGCCACTTTATATGGGACTATCAGTTGAACCCTCACTTGCTGTTTAAGTGCAATGGAGGGCATCCTAGTTCCCAAAAGTGATTTCCGTTTGATCTTTGTCAGCTGGGCTTTGACTATATTCAGTTGATTTTCATTGATGGTACATTTGTAGTTTAATTGTTAATGAAGTCTTGTCTTTTGCATCTTCAAAATAACTCATGTCATGAAATGATACATCTATTTTATCATGGAAACACATTTTTTAAAAGAGAAACCTGTCCTAGGCCTGTTTCTGAAGCTAGAAGACATATTGGAGACGAGGAAGATCAAGATGGACAGATTAGATAGAGATGGGAAATCTCATTCGTGTGGGCTTCATAGTAGACATATCCATCTGAGGTTTGGGGAGTTTGCTACTGTGTAGCTAACAGCATTCGGCAATTTTATTTGTCATTGAGGGGATACATATTCACTGATAGTCATAAAAACTTGTGTCAAATTTGAACTCTGCACTCTGGATTTCGGTTGGATGGACATGTGACAAAATGCTGAAATATCCCATCCTTTCTTTGCTGGCTGTTGTTACGCCTTGTATCTGCAATTTTAGGACATTAATGTCAATTCCTGCGAAGCCCACATGATTATGTGTATGCTAGTTGACCGTGTTAAATACCATTCCCATACTTGTCCTTCACTATCAATTTGAGGGTAATTGCATTCCCATGGGTGCCTCAAGGTGATAGCTGCTTTATCTGTCTTCTATATGTGTTGTTAAAATGTCTTGCGTTAATTTCTGTACATCTGTACCCTTTTTTTCTAAAATTATTATGTAATGCCATCTGCTGCTATTACTGATTTATTTCCTGTGACATTTACGTCTTATAAATCGCCAGATGTTATGCCCGACTGCACCCAAGAGCTGTCAACTGCCGCAAGAAGAAATGTGGTCACAGCAATCAGGTTAGCTTGTCTCTTCTCTCTCCCATTGGGCTAAACATCATATTTCCTTGTTTCTTGTCATGTATGCTTTCTTTCCATTATTGAATTTCACAGTTCTGCCATGAAAGTGATCAAAACATTTTGTCTTGCAGCTGAGGCCTAAGAAGAAAATCAAGTAAACTTTAGGTGGTTACTTAGTCCTTACTGTTGCAGAGCATTTGTTTTTACATTGAAGCGTGCTTCTATTGATGACTAGTTGACTCCTTTCATTGTTTCGACCGAGAAGAATTCATTTGGGCATGTTTTTGCTTTTGCCCTTTCGGGGCTTAGCAGATGATATTGTTTTTTACCTTTGTAATGGTAGAAAGTGATTCTCCCTTGGTTGAATCCCTGAGATAAAGAGTGAATACCCGCCCTCCTCGGCAAAAGAGAAAAAGGAACTTGCTTTTTGCACTCGGTTAACATTTCTCAATAAATCGATAAAAAAAAAACATTTCTCAATAAAAATAGCCGAAAGCCAGGTCTGAATAACAACAGTGGTTGAAAATCAACAAGCGGGTCAAGCCTTCGGACGATGGCTTTTGAGAAGTACGTTGAACATCTGCCGTAGCTAATCTAATCTGAATTGATGTATGCACATATTTTTAGCGAACATTACAAACATCCGCAATGCTTGGACTGTGCATGGTTTCCCCTCTGAAGCAGCCCTCATCAATTTCCCGACTTCCCTTCTGTTGTTGTCCCTCTTTTCTGACCAGTAAACCTGTTTCCTTCCCCAAAGGATAGACACTAAGCAGAGTCCGTGTCGCCCGAGTTCATCTAATTCATGTCTTACTGCCCAAGATTTCCTCAATCTGCACTCATGGTTAGGGGGCTTCCTTAGCTAGATTTGGGCCGAAATCCATGACGGATCATTCTTATTTCTTAGCTATAAGGTCGGAATCTCTAAGCTTTCGTGCACAGTCAAAAAAGGCAGAAGGGGTCTCCTTGTTTTGCTGCAATGGTTAGAAGGTTCCAATTATATTTCCATCTTAAAATGATGAAAGCATTAATATACCAATACAATTCAAGATGAGATCAAACTGGAATCGAGGAAAACCAAACAGTCCAAGGACCCCTAATTGAAAATCATATCTGAATGTGCCGTAATTTTTTTTTCTAAATATGCTTCTATCAGGAAGAACACCTTGCGCTCTTCGTTATTCTTCATGCAATGCAAAATTTCTCTGGTGAGGATGACCGCATCAGGCATTCCGGACTAAAACTGGCTGAAGCCTGATCAAACCATCCACAGAGTGTTCTAAGTCTCCTAACAAAACGTTCTATGCTAATTTTATTTAGAAATTTTACTTTGTGTCCCTTAACTTTAACACGTTTTCTCATTAAAACTCTATACTTCTTACTACTCTAATCAAGTCCTTTCACTTGCACAAATTGTCCAATCAAATCCTTCTACTGCCATCTTGGCCAAATTAAGCTGACAAGGCTATTGAACGACATTAGATGGCAACACGCATAATATTTTGCAAGCACGCTGAAAAACAGAGTCTATGTGGGGGTGGAAGAGCAACTTTTTTCTGTTGTAATTTTCTAACGGTAGTGTCCATGTCAGCAAAATGTTTTCTATGTCGCACTTAGGCATTACAAACTACCGCGTCAGTTAAATTTGGTCAAATGTAGCGTCCGGAGGGACCTTATTAGGCCATTTGTGTAAGTAAAAGGACTTTGGCGGAAAAATTGAAAGTGCAGGAACTTAATTAGATAAAGGGTGAATGCACAAGCATATAGGGCTAAGCTGGTGTAAGAATTTCACACTCCTGCATTTAGGGATTAGAACGAAGAGGGAATCACTAAGGAGGCTTATGCGAACAAATATCTCCCTAGCCTATCAGACCGGATTTACAGCCACATTCCATTGTTTTTAAAGGCAGCATTCTGGGGTTCTTAAGAGGCTTAAGGTCCCATAATCCTTAATTCATTTCATTGTCAGAAACTTCTTGGAGACGATGAAGATACAAAACGCATTCTTAGAGACAGTTGCCCTCAGCTATTTTGCACCCAATTGCTGTTATTTTCAGTGCTAGTTGCAGCTATTCACATGTCAAGCGCCTGAAAAGTATGGTAGCATTTAGCTGAGGACTGTATCCAAACTGGTGTGCTGCATTCTATGTACCTCTTCATATCCTTCTCTCGGAACTGTGGGGGTAGTCTCAAGTTCTCTAAGCTTCGTGTTCCGGTTATTATCCATAAAATGATGGTAGTAGTTCGTATTATGGTCACCGTCCATAAACCGGTCTTGGATTTCATGTCCCACAGAACTTCTTCCTGCTCCAAATTAAATTGATATATTTCTCTAAGTTCCCTCTCAAGATTTATCAGGACATTCTTCCGGTTAGTCTTCATGACTCTTCAAATTCCCACCACTCTCATCAAGTCTCATAGGTTCAGAACAGAACAGTCCAGGGCAATGACTTGGTAGCACCAGGTTTCAAGTTAAGCAAAATAGGAAGGTGATCCGGGCGGATGCTAGTAAAGTGGAAAAAGAGTCGCTTCAAGCAAAGCTGACTCTCCTCTTGTGGTTGCGATAAGCACTGATGGCTCCGTAGTCTTGGAGGCTGGACCAAAGAAAATTTTTATTTGATGAAGCTCATATTAATACCAACCAATATTTCATATAATCCTTGAAAGTACCAGCTGGCTCTATGAATATCTATCCCATACCACCCATTTTCCCCCAGCTATCTAAGACAGGTTTTATCAACGCGTATTTGAACCCTTGAGTGGATTTTGCGTTCGGTTTGAGCGAGGAGGTTTACGGCAATCGAACCATCTCTCCACAGGACCCAGATACCACTTGCCTAGACCTCAATAGGCAAGTTTATCACCTTATCAAGAATATCACCTTATCAAGAGGCAGGTTTCTCCACACCTCTCGAGCATTTTTTCTACGTTAGTTTCTGACAATATAAGGATCGTCGCATGATATTTTGGAATATTAATTACCCCATTCTCTACAATTGCACGAAAGAATCTTTACAGGCTCAGTTTTCACTCACTATATTAGAGTCAGCGAGTGAAAAGATATTATTAGTAAGGATTGTTGGCATCGATGGTTAATTTCTGTTTGGACTAGTAGTTTGTCTACATGGTACTTAACGAAACCTAAAGATCTTCTCAAGACATCTTTATATTCAAATTTGAGGTGTCTATAGAAGTCATTGAGTTGACCAATCCTAATGTGTTTCATCAAAAATACAGTCTCGTCATTATCTGTGCTGCAGAAAGTGATTTGGAAATTTTGAATAAGGTTGAAAGTGCATTCTTCTACTGAAGAGGATACAAATATAGTATCGTTGAGGAGGTCAAAGCTAAGCGATTAATTTAAGTAGTGAACCAAGTCAAAACATGCTACTACACAAGATGACACAATCACAGTTTCCACTTGGCTGTTTGATTATCATGTCACAGAAATGGTCAGGTTACATTTGAGATGTTATGAAAGAACTTCTACGAACATGGTCTTTTGTTACCTGTCTGTTTCTTAAGTAACTCAAAGTGAAGCAACTGAACAGAAATCAGGGTCTTGATCACTGGCATATTTGGGATGCAATTTAAGCTAAAATGCTTCTTCATGCTCTCCAGATTTCATGCTCTCAAAAGATTTCTAGTAGGGTAGAGACAGAATGAAATGAGGATACTTTTATGAAGCCTGGCATCAACTCCATCATGTGAGGACATAAAGAAATAACTTAAAACTCATGGACATATTATTACAGTGATGTCAAGTACTTAACTCCAGGTCAGAGAAAAGTGTTATCTAATGATAAGACAATCTCTCAGGCCCCAAAACAAAATTCACTTGTGGTTTCCAACGTGAAACCATATTCCCATGCTTCTTCCACTGGTGGAGAAATTCATTTAAATGACATTAATTGAGTTCAAGCAACTCACGACAGTTTTTATACGCCTCCAGTTTCACTAGCCAAAAAAATGTTACATTTCAGAGAAGGAATATACGACTCTAGAGGAGCTTTACATATAAATTGTTTAAGCATAGGCGAGAAGCCTACACTTGAAACTGCCAGATTACTTCATGAAGAGACAAGATTCTATATCCTTATAATGTAATTATTCATAGCCCCGCTGCATTAACATTCTGCTCCAGTGACCTATCTCGCATCCTTACAATCCTCAAGTGACAGATATTTAATATACACCAGCGGTACTGATCCTCATGTGGCTGCCAACTACTTTCCGTAAAAATGAGATGAGAAGACCACACGTTCAATTGATCTGTGTCAAGGGTGAGCGTGGTATTAGAGATGGCTTCAAGTCTTTCCCATCAAATGATTCATATGAATTGTTTTCACGAAACTCCTCAACAAGAGATTCCATCGGCATGGCCCGAAGAGACTCAATAGTTACTTTTGGTGGAACTTCTTGATCACATCTAATTGGCGTTGTCCCACTTGGCTCATAGTCCTGTATATGAAATGCATAAATTGAATCATTATCCATCATATGCAGTCCAGGTTGGGGAACTAAGCTTCGTACAAGGCTTGATTGCCAAACCAAGAAATGGATTGTAGTGCAGGCTTATATTGACAATAAAATTTACCAATTAAAATGCAAGAGTGCGACCACGACAAATAAGAGCTCTTATAATATGTACTAGGTCAACACACTCACACCACTACTTTATTTTCAGAATTGAACTTGATGTGCCATTATTGTATTAAACCTGATTTTTCCAGGTGCAAAAACTTGCTACACAGTTAATGGATTGACCAGGTTTTTCCCATGAGGAAAACTTAAACCTGCATAACCACAATGAATAAATTGTCTGGTTATGGAATGCTATACATTACCAATTAGACCCCATGTTTGAGAACAACTTCAGGTATAGTAACCAATTTATGTACCGTACCTTAAGCTAAAGTGTTCATGTAATCACAGAAAGTGACGGCAAACTGACAGTCATATCAAGGATAGAGAGGCAATATTACCATATAGCGATGGTGAAAAGTTTCTTCTGCTTTCTCCCTGACACTTGAAGCTTTGCTAGAGTGGTCCTCATGGAAACTTTCCAACAACTGTATGTGTGCCTGGACCGTTTCTAGAATACCTGATATAGATTCTCGCTCCTGCTCTGACACTCCTGTGATAATCACAACAAAAATGTTTATATAAAACTGTAATAATTGTAGCCATAACTGCACTTTTGGATGGATTGCATTCAGTCATCGTCCCCAAACGTGCAACTATGCCACAGCAATCCACATTTTACATAAACTTGAGGGTTGAATCAATGTCATTAGAAACCAAATTTAATCAACTAAAGAGAAATTTCGAGAAAATTCCATTAATTTCCCCTTTAAAACCTGTTAAACTTATCTTGCATACAAATGTTTGCAGCAATTACCAGCTTTTGGTGATTTCAAAATTTTAATTCAGACATGTAAGAAAATCAAATCACAAATGCAGTTGTAATTTCAAGATTGGTGGCAAATGAGAAATTTAACAAACGGATAAAAAGGGAAGACTCTGTGTCCCAGATTACTAATATATAGCAAACTTATACTCACCATCAACATGCTTAATGAAATCTTCACTACACTTCACCACATCTTGCTGAGCTGTATCCCTTGCAACACCAATCTCTACATCATGTTGCTCGTTACTATCAGAAACATCCCTGCCAAGGCAATTTTACAAATGTCTTAGACTGGTTACAAAGGAAACGCGTAAAAGCTCTTCACAAAACAAGGAGCTAACAAGCACCTAAACTAACCTTATGAGTGAACTCATCGAGGAAACATGATTATTACCCATCTCGCATATGGCCTCACGTGTGCCATCCCAATGTTTAGAAGCTGATTCTGCAGTGCTTACACTAACCATATCGAAATAAAGTCAAAGACCGAATGAGGTACTGATATTAAGAGGGTACATGCATAGCAAGCACATTACCATTGCTGTAAAAGTAACTCCATACGGCAATGTTTGGCAGCAGAATAATCAGCACTATCCTTAGCATCATTTTCTGCTTGAGAAGAAAATTCCTGCCACTTTCTTTTGGCATCTGTAGTAATACCCTCCAGTGAAGAAACATGCCCATCCAAAAATGTCTTGTTCTGAGCAGCAGTTTCCCTAAGGCTAACAAGCCTTGTATCCACCTACAATTTTTAACTATCAATCCACCTTGATTGGGAGCACCTGAGAAGTAATTTATTCAGATATAAAGCAATTCCTTAGACAAACCATTTCTTTCTGACGACGGAAGTGATTACAAACTAAATTTGTCATATCTGCTAGAAGCTTTTCTTCTTCAGATTTTGACTGTACCTGCATAATAATTATTGGACAATTCAGTCAATGATTTATTCAATAGTGCCTTATCATTCACAGGCATAGCAGTTCCCTTACTTCATAAGCCTTCTGAAACTCAGCAATACTTTTCATTTGAATTTCCTCAATATGTTTTGCATGACCCTCAAGGTTTTTAGACTCTTCAACAAGCTTCCCAAGAAATCCACTAGTGTACTCAGAAATGTCCTTGGTGTGCTCGATGCTGACATTAAATCTCTGATGAATTAAACACAAAGGAGCAGGATTCAATGGACCACCTCAATTTGATAAGTTAAGGGGAATGCACAGTTTCCATTTGATACACCAAAGCAGAAACAGAGCAGACAAATCTAAAGGCACACACCTGCCGCAATTCCCTGGTAAAGTGTGCCATTTCTCCTGCATGTGCTGAGAGAGTGCTTTGGAGATCATCAAATAGAGCTTTCGCTTCTACATCTTTTGATGTCAGAAACTGGTACAAGCATGAGAAACAGTTTAGTACATTGCAGAACATTGAAAGATCCACAAGCTTGATGAAGTACCGGTAGAATTATAGACAGCATAAAACCAAAATAGGGTGGGGACATTCAAACTTCACTGCAAACCTCTTCTGTGGATTGCACACTGGAAGAAGCCAAGGATAAGATATTGTCCAATCCTGCATTACAGCTAGCTTTGTGTAAACGTACAACATTTTGTAGCGCCTCAATGTGAGAGATGTACATAGCCCTTGAAGCTGTAACTTTATTCTTCATATTCAAAATCGCCTATAAAAAGTATTCTTGTGAGAAGCAAAGCACTTTTAACAAAAAGAAGCCTGGGATTCATTACTAGTCTTGCCCACATATAGAACCTGACTATAAAACAGATGAAGCAGTTGAAAATAAAAATAAAAATTCCCTACCCTTTCATGTGCCTGTTCAAATGAATGGCAGAATTTCTCCACACGATCAAGGTGCTCATTTTGCTGAGAAAGTGATCCATCCACCACAGTGCGAAGTGAAGCAACTTGTCTCGCCAATTCGGTTAGAAAGTTGTTTACAACAGATTTGTTATCCGCATTGAGTTTATCTTCTCTATCTGCAAGTTCATGTCCAGAAGCATCAGGTCAATGCAACACATATGCAGCCTTTCAAATTCAAAAATCTCTATTCCATTAAAAGAGTGCTTACCAATTTTAGAAAATAATAGAGCATTTTCTTGTAGAGATTTCTCCAAATCAGCTCTCAAAACACATGCTTGATGAGCCAGAGCATTTTCTGTTAAATCATCAAGCCGGTAAGATAATGCTCTTTGAATACAAGACCCACTTAAAAATTGAAGCATACCTGCTTTTCTTTGTTCTGAAATTATGAAATCCCTCTCCTTTATAGAATATTGACAATTCTTAAGTTCCTCTTTGGTGTTAGCCAGCACTTTACTCGTATGGTCCAAATCTTTCTGCAATATTTGATCAGCTGAATGAGAATACAAGCACAAGGTTGGAACGCTATCCATAACCATAACTCTTAAACATCACTAACCTCAGTTGCATTGAGCTTGCTACTCAACTCAAAACATTGTTGAACCTGAGAATCATATTTCTCTTGCAATTCCTCAAATTGCTGTCACAATAGATGGTGAATGAGGATAACATCACACAAGATGACAGGTCAAACTATTATCAAGAAATTACTAACCTTTTGATGGTTCTCTACAGTAACCCCCATTTGTTCGATCTGTTCAGCCATCGCCTGAACCAAGCCAACAGGAAAATTACAACAGTGCTCTTGAAATGAATATTCTATGAAAAAGGGATAGACATTTAGCTTGCATAGCATCACTGAATAAAATATTCTGAAATCCAAGCATGAAAAAGTCCAGATAAGGAAGAAGAAAAATACCTTTCTTTCACTCTCCTCCTGATAATACCTCTCCTTAGGAATATAAACACCATTTTTCTCTCGTGCAGCATAAACCTCTACAAGATATAAGCATCTCATCAACCAACACTAAATCAACTCACAATATGCTATTGCTGTAATCAACAACTTGCTCAACAACTTGCATCCCAAGACAAATGCCAGCATGAATGGATCTGGGAAAGATTCTCACCAGCCTTAAGTCGATCAATTTCACCGTAGAGATCCTTAATAAGAGTGGATTTCATCATCTTTTGGTTCACCTATACAGCACAATTGGTCATCCTCAGTGCAAGCATGACTAGCAACTTGGAAATAGAACCTTCAAATCAAGCATCACAATGTGTATAATTGCCTTTTGACAATAGGGAGGTAAATATATATATTCTTGTGGTTGTTTCAATAAAGTTTTTGGTAAAGGTTTGAAAATGCCAAGCAAGAATAGCGGACATGCATCCTATTCAAATTAAATATTCATCAAGTTCAGGCTATTGTGCCTATTCACATGCAAACCATCTTCACAGTGTTCAAACTCCTCAAAACTACATGAGGTGCTCCTTATTCAACAAATCAAGAACACCGGTGCAATAGAAGCTCATACTTGCTCAAACAATAGGCATATTGCAGGCTAGAATATCATGTCTATAGACTAAAGGGAGACAAACCAGAACGAAAAACAGCTAAAATTGTCAACTTCATCTGAAAAAAACAAATGAGGAGAAGATAATCTAGGTGCAATTATGTTGATTTCATCTGGAAGCTGACTCAACAACAGCAAAAAAGGGGAAAAGGGTCAGCATGAATCATCCAAGCAACTCAAGAGGTAGACTTTGCAAAGAACAAAAAAAATTTGACCAGAGAGAAAAATTTTCTAATCATGAAATAAGGGTGACAGTAAACAGACCTCAGGCTTATTTTTAATGTTCTTTGCCCTGTGCGCGTAATCTAGGGTACTCAGGGTCTCCTCCAAACAGTGGACTGCAGGTGAAACTGTTGCAATAATACAGGTCTTAGTTCTTCCTCCAAGAGAATCCCGAAGTAACCTAGTGAGTTTGCTATCCCTGAGAAAAGGTAATCTCAGTCAGCCACATTTGACAGGAACAAGTGTAACACGTCAGATTTTATATTATTTTTAAATCACTTTGTACCTATATGGAATATGACCGAGATGCTCCACAAGAGCATTAATGACTCTTCCCAACGTAAGCAAACTTTTATTAATTTCTCCAGCTTCTCTCGCACGACCCTGTCAAATGATGCACGATATTTTAACAGATGAGTCATACGACAAATATTGCACATCAGTCAAATCATGTGCAAAATGTATGGAGCATTACCTCCCTAGCACCAGAACGGGATATGTTTTCAGATCCAGCCAGATCAACCAAGTTCAGTTTGCCACATTTAATAAGCTCTTCGCCTTCTGGTGTTGCTTCTTTGATGTGTATTGTGATGGAAAACAAAGAGTGTGACCGACTACATCAAAATCAAAATCAACGTTTTATTGTATAATTGAAGAACCAAGACAACATAGTCAGAGAAAAGAATTTTATTTTTACCTTGATTGTTTATTAAGCAGTGTTTCAGCAGTACGACGCTTTGAGGATCCCCTTTCAAGTAAAGTAAAGATCTCGGTAGCACTTGTCACGATTTCCTCCTCTATACCTCTAACAAGAACACCCCCTTTTCCATCCTCCATCAAGGGCAGCTGCTTTTTCTGCTTATCATCCAGAGCGACTCTGGAAATTTCCTCAGGTGCTAGAAGATCAGTTATTTCTTCATTGTACAACTCTATAAATGTCACCTTCACACTGTATTCAGCATTTTGGCTCTCCAGAGTATCAAAAATTTGCTTCACTGCTCTAGGTATGACTCCTGCTTCTGGAGGTAATTCTCCATTGGGTCCACTCTGCCATGTTTCACCATAGAGACAGATTAGGATTCCAATTTTTGCAGAAAGCAGATAATTCATAATAAAGGTGGCAGTGGAAAACACAAAGGCATAATACCTTCGCTCTCTTGCATTCACCCTCCATTGTGTATGTTTTTCCAGTACCCGTTTGGCCATATGCAAAAATGGTACAGTTGAAGCCTTCAAGAACTTCATTTACAATTGGAACCACTGCTTGCTCATAAAGATCTCTCTGCTGTGCAGATGGACCAAAAACCTGCATGCAAGAAGCAAGATGAAGCATGTGACCATCAAGTAAAAGACGCTACCTACCAATATACCTGTTCCACACAAGTAGGGAACAAAAAGATACTTGAACTGAAAATTATTAATTGATTGTGACAAAGATGAACTAAAAGATGCAGAAAATGATGAAACTCTAGCACCATTTTCTTGAGACCTCGATTCATACGAAGCGAAATCTAATGTACTGTCTGTTAAATGTGATCTTCACAGCAATCGGTCAACAGAGATTAAACCGATATTTGTTTTTTTAAACACCCCAGTTTCTGAAAGGAAAAGGTCGAAGGCTGATGCCACTTCTTCCACACATTTATGAACAACCGGGAAATAGCTAATAGTTAGGACTCACTTAAAAATTCGATAATAATCCACTCATGAAAAAGACCTTTCCGTACCAAATACTATGGTCTTCTTAACGTGTAATTAGATCAGATAAGCAGTCAAATTAAGAAATTACAAACAGTTGTAAATCCAATGCCGGTGACTGCGAAGGAAACACCTTGTCAAGCCTAGAAGGGGAGGTCTACCAGAAGCTTCATACTTTGTTGCACTAACACTACATCCACGAGACCACCTCGGACCGACCAGACCACAACCCGATGTCACAACGACATGGCTAATTAAGGAACCGGGATAAAATTAGCTCGATTAGCCAGGGGAATCCACGAAAACCTAAAGAGAAAGCGAGGAAGAACGAACTTTATCAAAGGTGAAGACCCGATCGATGTGCTTGCCCGCGATGCTCTGCGAGACGGCGACCTCTCTCTGGTACTCATTGCAAGTCACCACCTGGGGCGCGTTGTTCCGCAACTCATCATCGCTGAAGGGCCTAAAAACACAGAGCACGCCAAAAAAAAAAAAAAAAAAAACCAACAAAATGGGGGCCTCAGATCAATCGGAAAACGAAGCGAACTGCTCGCGCCCTAAAATCGAACCGAAAACGGAGGAGCCCCGACAAAATCCGGATCTCGGGAGGGGAAATCCCGGGGGTATACCTGCAGCGGAGGAGGACCTGGACGTTGACGCCCTTCTCCTTCTCGTGGCGGCCGGACATCTTGAAGCGGACGCGCGAGGGGGAATCGAACGAACCTATGGTTGCTGCTGCTCCCGGTCGTCTTCAACCTCTCCGGATCTGCACAGAGACTTTCTCTCTCTCTCTCTCTCTCTACTCTCTCTCTCTTCTCTCTCTCTTCTCTCGCTCCGACGCGGGCAGATACGCGAAACGCAGAGAGCGAGTGAGAGTGAGTTTGTGCTTTGTTTTCGGGTGTGAAATGCGAGGGGGAGGAGCGGGACGGGGCCGGTTTTTGAATTTTGAAAGGCGCCTCGCCCTCGGGTTTCATCCATCGGCCGATGCGGCTTGATCGGACGGCCCGCGTCGCGTTTGACGAGAATCGAGAGGCTCCTCTCTGCGGCTCTCGAGTGAGTCGTGTATCATCGTGTGCGTTGTGCCTTTGTTGTTTTTCAATTGCGGCTAGCCATCTTTGCTCCTTTTAAAAAAAAAAAAAATTAATGTTCTTGTCTTAAAGGTTGCAATTTTTTTTTTAAAAAAAATTGGGAATTTTTGGACATTTCTGACCAAATTCATTTTCTCTTTTCGAGAATTGATTTGGAAAAGAAATCCGTTTAATGATCCGATTTCATTTTTCTATTTATAATACAAATTCTTAGTCCGAAAATAAGTTTAAAACAGAAATTAAAAATAAAAATTTTCTATTTTTATATTTCTAGAGCAAAAATCAAAAACATGAACTTTTTTCATTACTCGCCCTCACTACTTAATCGACCACCCGCCTGCCCACCCACCATAGCTACTAATCTTTGCCACCCGCAATCCTTCACCTTTTGCCGCTCGTCGCCTCCCGCCGCCACTCGAGAGAGAAATTTTATTTCGTTATGAAAACATAAATTTTGTATCATTATCAAATGTGTATTTTTGTTTAAAAAATCATTCAATGAATAAATATAATAATCTATTTCTGATTATAATTTATGTCAAAAAATAACATGATTATCATTCTCACCCTTAAATGCCTTCTTTGGAAAATCAGTAGAATGAAATGGAACGGGTATTCTTTCTTGTCCTAATTGGGAATGAATGAGGAGCAATGACTACGATGAATTCAACATAGAATTTAGACACACTTCCATCCATTTAAATCTTAAAACAATAGTTTGATCACAGTACAGTCATAGTAAATGCTATTCGTAAAAATCTTAAGAATTTCAAACGAATTTTTATTAATTTCTTACATTTTGTATATATTATTATATTATATTAGCAATAACCTACTGCAATTATCTCTAGCATGAACATCCACAATCATGTCGACTCTATGATAAGTTAATTTGTTTTATTGAATACCCATTATTGATGATACATTCATAATTGGTTTGTTATCATTCACTACTGGTTTGATAGTTTATAATTGGGATAATGCCTCAATGGCCTCTATGCTTCTAGTCAATGTTTAATTTCATGCTCGAATTTTAATTATTAAAGTTGGTCCTTATACTTTTAGAATGAAACATGATTTCGTTATTTCTTTGAGTTGGCCCTATCTATCTACTTATACATATGCAATAAAAATGTGTCGTTTTCTCCTCAGTTTTTTTTTTTTAAGAATTACCTTTAAATTAAATCATAGAAAGACATAAATGACATCGGATCTTCAATATCTCCCTACTCCATCAGCGTCCTTAAGTATCTGCTCATTTTCTTTCGCCACACGTTTGCTAAAGTTCCAGCATGAAATTCAACATTCATGAAAAAAAAAATGCATTGCTTATTTTAGAGATTATCCCTCATTAATATATTCGATTCGTAATCTAACTTGCAAAATCAATTGTAAAAAAGAAGAATAAATCAGGTTATTCAAATTATGAATAACAAAATCAATTTAACTTATTGTAAATTCATCTCTATTTATTGTTTCGATATGTAAATTTGTAATCTACAGTTATCAGTTACTCCACAATTTGTGGGAGATGTCTACGATAAAATAATAGGCTTAGCCGTTTGACGGGCCAGCCTAGCCCATCCGTTTAAATGTGCGGGCTTGACTCCTTTTACTAGGCCCTTTTAATTCGGGTCGGGCCTGTACCAAGCTGCTATAAAGCCCGGCCTGACCATGGGTAGAGTGTACAAAATGAACCGCCCAAATCAGTAACCACCCCGACCAGACCGGACTGGACTAGCTGGTTTGGTCCAGTTTGGTCCGGTTCTTGGTTCCTAAAATTGGAATTAGTGTCCGAGTGGTTTAGTTCCCGGTTCCAAGAGGAAACTAAATCGGACCGACTACAAATACTTTTTATTATCATTATTTCTTTAAAAAAATTAGTAAGAAGTGAATTGAATACTATCTCGTCCAGTAATACCACAAACTACAACATAATAATTCTTCACTCATCGTTATTTTCGTTAATACCTTACGATCTGTCACTCTCTCTTGTTATGTTCGACCCTTTAGTGGGAAAAAAAATTGCCGATTCCATTAGATCGGATCGGAACCGACGATCGGGTCCGATCCTTGGTTCCCTGTTCCACTTTGGAACCGGAGCATACTGAGAACCGATCACCCATAATCATGAGATTTAGTGAAAAAGGTAGCAATGCTCACTTAAATAAAATTAAAAGACTTGAACCCGAGTTGGTCCTTAAAAGGCTTAAGGGGAAGAAACATGCGGGAGAACCGCCCAGGGATGGGAGATCCCGCAATGTTACCCATGTATTCCCTCTCTGTCAGGAAGAAAAAAATAGACATAAAATTAGGGGGCCTAACGGTTGTGAAGATAGACAAAGTCAGACGAAAGTCTAGCTACCATCGGATAGGCAGGTATAATAGCCTCCCGCGTTTGGGGTGAGTGAAGGTGGGTGAAAGGCCCACTACAAGACTAGCATGCCTCATGGCACTGCCACTGAAACCGATAGGCTAGAATTAAATAAAATTAAAAGACCTAAACCTTTTTATTGATCTAAGTTAATTTGTTTTATTGAATACCCATTATTGATATAATCATTTTACCTTCATAATTGGTTTGTTATCATTCACTACTGGTTTGATAGTTTATAATTGGGATAATGCCTCAATGGCCTCTATGCTTCTAGTCAATGTTAATTTCATGCTCAAATTTTAATTATTTGAGTCGGTCCTTATACCTTAAGAATGGAACATGATTTCGTTATTTCTTTGAGTTGGCCCTATCTATCTACCCATACATATTCAATAAAAATGTGTCTTTTTCTCCTCACTTTTTATTTTTATTTATTAGAATTACCTTTAAATCAAATCGTAGAAAGACATAAATGACATCGGATCTTCAATATCTCCCTACTCCATTAGCCTCTTAAGGCTCCATTCGTTTCGCGGAAAATAATTTATGGGAAAACGTTTTCCGGATTTTCCGGCATTCGTTTCACGGAAAATGAATTCATCGGGGAAAATGTTTTCCATCAAAGGAAAAAAAGTCTTCTAAAGTAGGGGAAAATGTTTTCCACTTTTGAAATGTGGAAAACATTTTCCTCACTTGATCTCTCTTATCTCACACTTCTACAAATCCTCACTTCTTCCTCACATTTCTTCTTCTTCTTTTCTTTTTTATTCGAATTATTTTTTAATTTTCTTTTTTTTAATTCAAATTATTTTTAATTTCCTTTTTTTCCTTTTCTTTTCTTTGTGTCCCAACTTCTTCTTTCTTGGCTAGTCATCGAACGAGGTGAACCTCAAGCTCGTCGATCTCAAACTCGCGCTTGTCGATCTGGCGAGCCTCGAGCTTGACGCTCGCACTTGCCAATCTGGTGAGCGGAAAATATTTTCCTTACCGAACACCGGAAAATATTTTCTGAAATATTTTCAGGTTTTAGCCGAACACTAGAAAATATTGTCATTTTCCTGGAAAAATATTTTCCGAAAATTACCCATTTTCCGTGAAACAAACGGACCCTAAGTATTTGCTCATTTTCTTTCGCCACACGTTTGCTAAAGTTCCAACATGAAATTAAACATTCATAAAAAAAAATGCATTGCTTATTTTAGAGATTATCCCTCATAAATATATTCGATCCGTAATCTAACTTGCAAAATCAATTGCCAAAAAGAGGAAGAAATCAGGTTATTCAAATTATGAATAAAAAAATCACTTTAACTAATTGTAAATTCATCTCTATTAATTATTTCGATATGTAAATTTTTGTAATCTATAGTTATCAGTTACTCCACAATTTGTGGAGATGTCTACGATAAAATTATAGGCTTAGCCGTTTGACGGGCCTGTCTAGCCCATCCGTTTAAATGTGCAGGCTTGACTCCTTTTACTAGGCCCTTTTAATTTGGGTCGGGCCTGTACCAAGCTGCTATAAAGCCCGGCCTGACCGTGGGTAGAGTGTACAAAACGAACCGCCCAAATCAGTAACCACCCGGACCAGACCGAACTAGACTGGCTGGTTTGGTCCGGTTCTTGGGAGAGTCAGTCCAGTTTTTGTTCCTAAAATTGGTACTAGTGTCCGAGTGGTTCAGTTCCTAGTTCCAAGAGGAAACTAAACCGGACTGACTACAAATACTTTTTTTTTATTATTTCTTTAAAAAAATTGATAAGATGTGAATTGAATACTATCTAGTCCAATAGTACCACAAACTACAACATAATAATATTCACTCATCGTTATTTTCATTAACACCTTAAGATTTGTCACTCTCTCTTGTTATGTACGATTCTTTAGCGGGAAAAAAAAATTGCTTGTTCCATTGGATCGGACAGGAACCGACGATCTGGTCCAATCCTTGGTTCCTTGTTTCACATTGGAATCGGATCAGACCGAGAACTGATCACCCATGATCATGAGATTTAATGAGAAGGTATCAATGCTCACTTAAATAAAATTAAAAAGACTTGAACTTGAGCATGTCCTTAAAAAGCTCTAAGAGAGGAAATAGGCAGGAAAATCGCTCAGGGTTGAGAGACCCCGCAATGTTACCACTGCATTCCTTATTTGTTGAGAAGACAAAAATAGACAGGGAATTATGGGGCCTCACAGTCGTTAAGGTAGACACCAAGTCAGACGAAAGTCTAGCTATCACCGAATAGGCAGGTATAGTAGCCTCCTGCGCATGAGGTGAGTAAAGGAGGTGAAAGGCCCACTACAAGACTAGCATGCCTTACGGGCACTATCACTGAACCGACAAGCTAGACTTAAATAAAATTAAAAGACCTCTAAACCTTTTGATTGATCAAAATTCGTACCGAACCTTTATTGAAAAGTGCAAATTGGGTTCTAAACTATTGAACTTCTACAATTGAGTCCCAAGCATTCCATAAAAAATGCAATCAAAGTCCTAAACTTAAGGATGTCATACCCAAATTGCGTGCCGTGAGGACAATTTTAGGTACCGTTTATGGAAACGACTCGTTGCACTTTTTTACGAAGGCTTAGGACTCGATTGAGTCAACTCAAATGCTTATGGTTCACTAAAGATGACCATGGAATAAGGTTTTAGGCGAACTTGGACAAGATGATCACGCCTGATTGCGGATGCACGGACAATTCATCCAAAAGGTTCATTGATCTCAATGCTTTTTATTCGATAACTAAAATTGTCCCTCTTTTATTTTTATTCAAGGGCGTTCTTCAACTTTTCAAAAATAGTGCCACCTGGTTTTCCCTAGATTGGTCCGGTAACAAAAGATACATCTATTTTGCAAAAAGAATGATTTAAAAAACTTTTTTCAAAAAATAATCATTTGAATCACTTCCAAAAATGAATGAATGAAAAATATTTTTATCGTTCACGAAATTTTTTAAATATAAATTGCTACCAATAATGAAATATTTTCCATTGTTAAATATTTCAAACGATACGAGCACCGACATATTCTTGTGCACTCATGACCACCCACTCATGGCTATGACCGTGAGCTCTATAACTCGAGTGGCCATGATCATGAGCATCAAGCTCAAGTGGATACAGTGACTGTGAACCCAATGCTTGAGCTTGAGCAGCCATTATAGCTATGAGCTCGAGAATCGGTAGCCATGACCATGACCATGACGAGCTCAAAGTTCAAGTGTTCATGGTCGCATGCTCCAGATCTCATATCTATGGCTGCGAGCCCTGAGTTCTAATGACTTGAACCGCTACCACAACTCGACATTATCAAGCTCCAAATTTAGCCATGGAAGCCACAAGCTCAAGTTCCAATGGCCTAGTTGCCGTGAGCTTAGGGCTTGAGCTCACGGCCATGGTAGCGGTGATGGACAATCGCGGCGCGATACATGTATTCTAACATTCATGTCGGTACAAATTTACCTACAAAAGAAGAGGCATATTTGAATCACTAATGACAACACTTTTTAAAAAGTATGGGGATTTTATTTATAAAAAAAAGGGTAGGACGAATTTAATTTTCTGTCAAAAGTAGAGGGATCGCCAATAACATTAAATCAATCAAAATAACTCATTTCAGTGCACCGAAAAGCCCGGTATGGATATTTTTTCCTGGTCATTATTTGCACATTTAGCATTTGGCTGCAAGAGAATGCCATGTTTCCTAAAAATTCTTACCAAAATTTCCTTTCTAAATGACATAGCAACTATCGATGCATTAAATCATTGGTGAAATCTGACAGAAGCCCAACTTTTTGCATCCAAGACAAAATAACAAAACCTTACAATGACACGACCTTTCGAACGATGTCAAAGAAGCACATGTAGGTGATTGAGAGAGAGAGAGAGAGAGGAAACAAGCACGACGTGTCCGGGTAGAAGAGGTAGTGAGCATTTCACAGCTGGTCCTCCCAAGTGCATTAACATCGTGCATATCGAAATCGAAATGGACTAAAACTAAGAACACTAAATAATAAACGAATTACTTGTCAAAGTACTTCTCTTCTCCTTTCAACATAATTAATAATAGTGAATTGGAGATTGGCTTAAAGATATGAATGAGGTATTAATTTCAGCAACAAGAGAGGAGAAAAATTAGATTAGGCAATAGTACCTCACCCAAGTCATTAGCCATCTGCCATTGCAATTGGTCAAGAAGCTACAATGTTACAATGCTTTAATAAGTAAATTTACGGAATAGGAGATGAGCTACAGAAGGCCAGCAAAACATCTTCCGTTTTGCTACAATCAACCCTAACAAGATCACCTAGACAAACACCTCTACCAACTCACCAAACTCAAATTTCCCATTGCAGCACTCCACGGCGTTCAACACCTCCTGGAAAGCCGGCACGCTGCACGGTACCGTGAGGCCGTTCCTATGCTCGAACCCGAACTCATTGCGCGCCTTCTCGAGCAGCATCTTGAAGAGCGGGTGACACAGGAACCCGGTCGGCACGAGGAACCGTTGCCTCTCTTCCCCGACGTAGACTGCGAAGCACCCCGTCGGGGTCGTCAACGATGGGGAGGATGGCAAGCATTCCTTGCCGTAGCGCTCCCTAAGCAAGCACATCTCTTGCGACGGGTGGTCCTGATCAGCTGATAGGGCTCTCTCCTTCGCCTTCTTCGCTAGCTTCTTCAAAGAAACTATCTTCTTTCCCATGATGTGCGAAACTATCTTCTTCCCCATGATGTGCTTGATTTCTAATGTTCGAGAGGAATTGGAGATGAGAAAGATGAAGATGGAGAGAAATTAGAAGCCAGGAAGATCAATGCTACATTGGTGACTTTCAGTGGAGTGCCTGGAGGGGCACAAATGGTGGTTTGGGGAGGTTTTGTAGGATATGTTCTTGCATGATGAGGGAATATCTTCGAAATTAATCATGAGATGAGTTTTGATTTCGGCCTTTTTCACTTTAAAATGGTACGGAACGTATGATTGATTCTTTAGGGATGGAAGATTAGTCAGTTTTCTTTGTTTTTATTAGGTTGTCCTGATTTGGATTATTATATAGGATTGAGAGCATTAAAAAAAAATGTTACAATTGACATCAAAAAATATAATAGATGATGATAGCGACGGGGGACAAGAAATCAGAAAACAAGGGGGTTTGTTTATACCGCATTATTGTGCGATGATGCTATGTTGGTAGGCCTCGAAGTTCTCTCTCGAGCTTTGAATGCGTCCTACCGTTGCAACTTGTAAGGGTAAACGAAGATCTGATCGGCGTTATGATTAATTTTTTTTTAAAGATGTGTTGTAGTTATTTAATGTAACAGAATAGACAAATTGTTGTTAAGACCACATTCGCGTGTCTTTTAATGGCTAAAACTTTTGGGATGAACTTTATGGGTATGAGAGTCGATACTAATGGTCTTAGAGTCCATGCAAACTCGAATTTATTCGTTAATAGTGGTGATCTAGTTCCTAATCTTGTCCGCATAGTATCGTGTGCCACACAATCCTCAATTGATAGTAGGGTTTTGCCCGAGCTGAGTTTTGCTCGTCTCATCTTCATGTGACCGCATCGCCCTGAACACCAACGCCCATGGTCGGCCAATTCTGTCGCCGCCCTAGACAATTGAATCAAGTTTTGCTCCTCCACGCCGTTGAAGCAGCTCTTGACACCCTCAACGTCAAAAGCACGCCATTGATTGACAAAATGGCTATAGAACTTGCTCTCCGAGTCACATAAGGGTAAGTAATTCCAAAGTGGGAAGGTTCTTAACTTAGTATTTGAAACCTACCCTTAGTTCTCAATTTTTGGAACTTAGAACCTATCTTGTAGTAGACCTTGGAACCGATCTTGTTGGTTCGGTCTGGCCAATTCCCTTTTCTTTTTCTTTTTCTTTTCTTATTTCTTGAGAGGACAAACTTTATCCTCCTATTTATAGTTCATACAAATGACAATTACAACAAAATAGTATAATAACAAAACAACGAGAAGTGTTGTACAAAACAAACATAAATATAAAGCAATTAAGAAGTGTCCAACTCATCTCATAGTCAAGCAAAACGAAAGTTCAAGCAAGAAATTTACATTGAGGAACTATGAAAAAGTGGGCGAAGCAAAGCAGAGAGTGAGAAAGAGGAACGAAAGGCAGAGGCGGCAATAGCAGGGATACATGATGCAAGGTAAAACTAAAAGAACAGAATTAGGGTTCACTGGTCCAGTTCTCCAGTTCAGTCTAGTTCAGCACTCAAATTCGGGCACCAAACCGGTTATAGCTGGTTCCAAAAATTTGAATCGGACCAAAAACGGTCATGTCGGGTAGGGCCGGTCTAGTCCACCTCCAAGATTTACCCTGAATTGGTGCTGACCTCTAAGTGCCATATGTTAATTTACTGCTTTTAATCAATAATTTTCTTTTGCACTTACATACAAATTACGAAATTCGCGCTGAAATCGTTACGGGGACTTCGGTTTGGGAATCAAATTTGTCAAAATAATACAGGCTGCTACTGAAATTTTCTGCCCAAGTTGATATGGTCAAAAAGAATATCACATCTTCGGGTCTCACCAGAAGAATATTCCTAAACCTAGAGCTGCAACTGGGTCTAATTTTCTAAACCATATAGTTAATACACGACGAAAATGCCTCGGGCTGGACAAAAAATTTTGAATGGTTTGGTCACAGTGGGTGTGCGCTTATCATAGTCCATCGATATCTGCAACAATTAAGAACATTTTATCCTGCAAGAAAGTGCTGACGCATCATTTAGACTCAGTTTCCAGTTGATGAAGAATCGTCAACACCTCCAACTCCCTAAGAGTCCGCAACGTGTTAGGAACGAAGAGAAAGAGCATCTCTCTCCATAATAATTCGAGAAGGTCGGCACTGTAGAGAGAGAGAGAGAGAGAGAGTATAGTTGTAAGAAGGGGGACGAACGTACAGGAAGAAGAAGACAAGGTGAGGTTGGAGAAGAAGCCATTAGGCAGCGTGGACAGAGGGGGATACGACCAAAGCGAAACTTGGTCACCCAAGAAAAGGAAAATATAAATGAAAAGGCGAGGAAGAAATAATTCTGCCCTCTTCACTTTGCATCGTTTGATCTTCAACTCTACTAGTATTATGTTATATCTGCAACCCTAATCTACACGATTAAAATGACTAAAACACCTTCCTTAAAAAAATGACGTTCAAAACCCCAAACCCTAAATTCTAAATTTATTCTAAGCTTGCTACTAAACTTGGACGCTCCCGAGCACCGCCGCATTGCCTCGAGCCGCAGCCTTTCGCAGCATAGTTGTGAGTGTATGTGAGCGCGCACGCCCAAGCTCGACAAAGCCGTAATGGTTGTCACTTGTCACAGCTTCATTACATGATCATGAATCCCGGAAATGGGGTGGGGAGACATTGGTCGGGGGCAAAGGCGATGACAAGGAGGAGGAGGTGATTTAAAGGCAACAAAAACGATGACCATGAGGAGTTGCCGTGGTGTTAGATTGGGGCCAGTGGTATGGTTATGTGAGTTGAGGGTCATTTTAAAAAAACTTTGTGAAATCATTATTAATTATTCTAAAAACTTAAGCTATCAGGTAAATGCGTTGTTTAATATTCAAAATTCTAGCACTTCCCCTTTCGTGTAAACTAGACTTTGACCTAAATCTATGAGTGAAAATTTATAATTAGAAGGGCCAATAAATGATTTGTTGAGATTTGAACACATAGCCCCAAGTTCAGATACCACGAAAATTTGTCCTAGAGTGCTTCCAATAATTATTAAAGTTTAACTTATAAGAGAAAGACTTGGCTTAATATTTAAATATTCAAACAATTTTTGGGATGAGGGTGAGAAAAAAGGGCAGGATTTTTCCCGGAAAGAGAAGCGGCCATCTTGCAAGTAGAAGTATAAAGGAGACTACAAAGTTGTAGATTTATGGCCTATATCTATATGTTAAAGGTGCATTTGATAACCAATTTGTTCTCGGAAATAATTATTGCTCATAAATAATTTTTTTTAATTATATTCACGAGAACAATTTCTAAGTTTTTGAAGGCGCATGGTAACTGTCCAAAATTTTTATCTCCGAAATAGAAATGTATTTGATAGGAATTTTAATTTTTTATTACTTTTGTTATATTGTTCTTATCTTTCTCTCTTTTTTTTTTCTTTTTCTTTTTCGTTCTCTTCTTCTTCCTCCTTCCTCCTTTGTGGTCACAAATGGTTTGGTGAGGTCTAGTGAGCTCGCCTGGCCACCGTAAGCCTCGGCCTCACAGATTTGGGGGAGGCTGAGCCTCGCTTGGCCTTTAGCGAGGCTCGACCTCGCCCAAGCGGCGTGAGGTCGGCCTCGCCTTGGCCTATTGAGGCTCAACCTCGCATCGGCTAGTAAGGAGAGCCCTGCCTAGCCATTGGCGATGCTCGCCTCGCCTAGATCTACAAGGCCGAAGTTCGCAGTGGCCAGGTGAGCCTCTAGCAAGCTTGTCGAATCTCACCCAATCGATTGCCAGCCACCATTGACGGCCATGGCCGTGGCCGGTGATCGGTTTGGAGGAAGAAGAAAAGAGAAGAAAAAAAGAAAAGAGAAAAAAGAAAAAGTTAGGCTTGATTCTAAAATTATTCCCGAGAACAAAAAGCAACTTTTTTCTACTTCTTAATTATGTTCCAAATCTATTATCAGGGAAAAAAAACCCGATTTTTGTTCCCAAGAATAAAAAATTTACCCAAAGTTTTTTTTTTTAAATTCTAGACCACAAAATAATAGAATCAAATATTATTTGGAGTGTTACAAACATAACTGACCAAATAGTGACTAATCCTTTTTTTTTTTGCAACAAAAAAAGAATAAAAATCTGTTTGTAACTTTTTGTTCATCGGAACAAATTTATTCCTAGAAATAAATTTGAAACGAGAATCAAGAAATAGAAAAAGGTTACTTGTTTGTTCTTGGGAATAATTTCAAAATCAAGCAAAATTTTCTTTTTCTTTTACTTTTCTTCTTTTCCTTTCCTTTTATTTTCTCTTCTTCTTCCTTGTTGTAGGTCGCCGGTCACAATGATGGCCGATGACCGGCTGAGCGAGCTTGCCTTGCCACTTGCGAGGCCGGACCTCGCTCTGGCCTGGCAAGGGTCGGCCTTCCATTGGCTAGACTCGACCTCGCCTAAATCTAGCCAGCCTTGCTAGGCATCACCGCTAGCCACCGTGAGACTTGGCCTCGCCAAGCCAGGGCGAGGCCGTTTTGGTGCCAATTGGGCGAGGTTGAGCCTCGCTAGTGGCCAGGCGAGCTCCCGCAGCCATAGGTGAGGCTCCAGTGAGCCTCATCGGACCTTGCTCTGGCCTTGGGAGGCTTTGGTGAGGTCACCAGACCTCGCCCAGTTGGTTGTCGGCCACTATGGCTAGCGATAGACTAGAGAACAAGGAGAAGGATTGGAAAAAAAAAAAAAAAAAAAAAGAGAAAAAAATATAATAAAAGTATTAAAAAATTAAAATAAATTTTAATTCATAAAAGAATTTGAGATTTTACCAAAATGCATTTCTATCCCGAAAATGAAAATTTTAGATAGTTATTAAACGTTTTTAAATGCTCGTAAACTCGTTCTAGGAATAGAATAAAAAAGAATCATTTCTATGTATAAATTATTCGCGAGAACAAAATGATTACCAAACGCATCTTTAGAAATAGAAGATGATTTCAAAATTCTCCCTAGAGTTCATTTACGTATGTTGATGTGAGAATTTCATTAGATCCGGTAAACACCATCGTCGAATCGAGCTGATCGAAGGAACCATGTGACATCATCATCTTGTCTTGACCAGTCTAATCTTATCACACTGCCGGGGTGGACATGTATGGAGTGCCCAAACCTCGCACCGAGTCCTAATCGTCTCCGTCACGTAGAGGGCTTGAAGACGAAGCGGCTGATGTGACTCGGACATCAACGTCAGGCGCAAAGAGAAAATTGAGCAGGCTAAAGATCGGCATCGACGTGCGATTGGGTACAGAGGACGTACATCGCCACGTCCACGGACACATTATCGCCATCCTACATCTTTCTTGAGAGCTCTCTTTTGCTTTCTTTATTGTCTGCTGACATAGATGTGTAGTCAAATGAAAGAGCAAACGTCGTTTAGTGTGTCCTTCCTATATCTATCACCACGGTACTGATATCCTGAAATTTTAGAATTGTGGCCGAGCAAGCCAATGCTTTTTTTGGATTATCTCATATCAATTGTGAAAGCGACAATTTATCATTTATAAAATGTAAGAGAAAGTTTGACTCTTTAAACTTACTTTTGGGATGATAAAAGTTTAAAATCAGTCTATACTGGTGTCAAAGTTCAAATTGCTAACAAATTTGGACCCAATAATAACATGGGTGAGATACGGGTGGTTAACACTAGTATAATTCGTTCTAATTTACTATACACTTGAAAATAAGTAGGTAAAATGAAATTCGAGAAAATTGTTCAAAAAGTCATGAACTTATTGTGCAGTGGTTAATTCATTGATAAACGTTTCAGTTTGGCAAATTTGGTCTCAAACCTTTTGATGGTATTCCTATGTAATCATTTCATTCAAGTTTACTTGGAAATCACTGATGTGACGGTTTAGTTAGCAACGGTCACCATATGTGATATGGTTAGCCCTAACATGAAAGAGTTTCTCAAATTTTTTAAAATTTTCTGATCTTTTCTAATTTTCTTAATTTCCCTCTACATTTTACCAAGGCCTTGGCGATCGCCGGCAAGTTGCTGGCATAGGCAAATGAGCCCAAATTTGGCAAGGGTGTCATGGCCCTCGCCTACCTTGTGGTATCAAACTGAAAAATTGTTGAGAATTGTCGATAAATCCTTATCTCCATCAATCAATCGTTAAGATTTGTTGACATGCCAAGCCAAGCACCATACGAGATAAATGATTTACATCCACTTTTTAAGGCCTTAATTGAGTCCGAATTGGTTTATGGAAGTCATTGTGGTATTTGACTCAAAAATTGCGACTGATTTCAGAGCAAAATTAGGTCTCTCACCAAATTTGGGCATTAATTCATCAAAGAAAATTATGAATTTACTCAATCCAGATTAGGTACTTCATATTAATCACATTCTTGAGTAGGGCAATATTTTTTCAGTTGGTAACTCGATCATCACATCATTAAAAGTCCTAGTGCCTTCCTGTAAGGTACTATTTATAATCGTAATATTGCTATAGAGTTATGTGACATGAAATTGGGAAAAAAAAGAAACATCTTTCCTCTCCTCCCCTCCCATCCCCAAAAAAAAAAAATTCTAAACCGTATCTAATTTTCTAAAATATTCGTTTAAGATACAACAAGAATGTCTTCGGCTGGACCAAACTTTGCGAATGGCGGTTGGTCACGGCGGGTGTGTGCCCACTATGGTCAATCAATATCTTCAATGCAGCAATGAAGAAACTTGTTAAATTGCAAGAAAGTTGCTGACGCACGATTGAGACTCGGTTTTTTCAGTTGATGAAGAATCGTCGAAACACCAACTCCCCCGGTGTCCATGACGTGTTGGGAACGAAGAGAAAGAGCCTCTCTGACCATCATAATTCGAGAAGGCCGGCACTGTAGAGAGAGAGAGACAGAGAGAATAGTTGAAGAAGTGGGACGAACGTACGCGAAGAAGAAGAAGACGACAAAGCGAGGTTGCGGAAGGTGGTGGGGGCGAGAGAGAATAGTTGAAGAAGTGGGACGAACGTACGCGAAGAAGAAGAAGAAGACAAAGCGAGGTTGCAGAAGGTGGTGGGGGCGGGAGGGATACGACCAAAGCTCAGCCACCCAAGCAAGGAGAAGTATAAATAAATTAGGAGTGGCGGAAAAATTGCCTATCTTTTAGATTTTCTAGTATTATGTTATATTAGTGGCCCTAATCTACACGACTACACTAGAATTGTTGAGGCTGTCCCACATTGATTGTAGAAGGGTTTGACAGTCAATTTATAAGTGTGAGAGAAGTCTTGCTCTTTAACCTAGCTTTTGGCATAAAAGAAGTCCAAGACCACCAAATGCTACTATCATAATGACACGGGAGAGTTAAAGGTTATTATGCCTCCCATACCAATTGTGGAAGAAGACTCAAGTGTGAGAGAAAGATCGAAAGTCTCACTCTTTAAGTTAGTTTTTGAGGGTGAGAGAGGCTTCCGAAATAGATGGATGCCAAAAACCCTAAAATCTCATTCTTTGAGTTAGTTTTTGAGGGTAAGAGAAGCTTCCGTAATAGATGGATGCCGAAAACCCTAATCCCTCGATCATCGTGATATCTCAAGCCTTATCCTCAAGTTGGCTACTGACCTTCGCCCATCCCAAGCGTCACCATGTTGCCTCCAACCATTTCTTTAAGATTGTTTTTATAATAAAATCAGAATCATACCAAGTCCAGGTTATAAAGTCTTAGTTCTAGGGCGCGTTTGGTAACAATTCTATTCTCGGAAACAGATTCTTATAAGATATGATTCTTTTTTATTCTGTTCCCGAGAACAATTTTTGAGTAAAATAACGCGTTTGATAACTATACAAAAATTTTTATTCGGAATAGAAAAAGAACAGAATTATGTTTGGTAACTATATAAAATTTCTATTCAAATTCTTAAATTTTATCAAATTATAGAAATTCTATTGATTAATTATATTTATACTAAGTAATAAACATATTAACTAATCAAATTTTTATTAAATAGTAAATAATAAACTATATTATAAACTATAAATATAAATACTAAATAATAAATTAAAATACAAAATTAAATATGTATTCTATATGTAGAAAAATTTCCATTTATACTTCAAATCATTTTATTAATTTTTTTCTTTTTTTTTCCTTTCTTCTTCTTCTTCTTCAAGGTGGCCGGTCGCCGGCCTTGGGACTATCGGCGACCGGCCGACGAGGGCCGGCGACCTCATCGGAGCGTCGCCGGCCCTCGACGAGGCCGTGCCTCGAGCCCGGGCGGCCGGGCGAGCTCGGCCTCGCCGATCTAGGCGAGGTCGAGCCTCCCTAGCCAAGCGAGGCTCGCCAGTGGCCGAGGGAGGCCCACCTGGCCACCTGCGAGGCTCAGCCTCACCCAGATCTGGCGAGGCGCCGATAAGCTCACCAGGCCTCGCCGGCGGTTGGGCGAGCTTGTCAGCGACTAGTGGCAGCAGACGGCGGACGGCAACGTTCGGCGGTGAGCGGCGGTGACGACGACGACACTTGAAGAACAAGAGAGGGAAAAAGAATAAAAGAAGGAAAAGAAGGAAATAGGAAAAATTAGGTAGATTTGATTCTAAAATTGTTCCAGGGAACAAAGAATCAACTTTTTTTTTTATTCTTGATTCTACTCCAAATCTGTTCTCGAGAACAAAAATTTTACCAAACGCGATTCTGTTCCAAAACTATTCCCGGGAACAAAAAATCAGAATCGGATACTTTTGGATGGTTACCAAACAGCCCCCTAGAATTAATAGATGATTTTGATGTTCAGCCTAGAGTTCATTGCGTATGTTGATGTGATAATTTTCATTAGATCCAGCCAACACCGTCGCCGAATTGAATGTATCCGAGTAATCGCGACACTTGCATTTTTTTCTTGGCCGGCCCTATGATTTCATCACGTAGAGGGCTTGAAGACGAAGGAGCTCGATGTGACTCGGACATCAACGTCGGGCGTGGCTGGAAAATTGAGCATGGCTAGGATCAGCATCGACGTGCAACCGGGTACGCAGGACGTACATCCCCGGACAAATTATCGCCATCCTCCATCTTCTTGAGAGCTCTCTTTTGTTTTCTTTAATGCTTGCTGATAGGTATTTCGATGTTTCTAGTCAAATGAAAGTACAGAAAGTTCCAGCCAATGCCGCTTTATCGTGTCCTAGACTAGACGATGTTTTTGGGGGGAGAGCCTAAGAAAGCATGCTCGCCAATTAAATGGCCATGATACTAACGTCTCGAGATTCTAAGATTGTGACCTAACACGCCAGTATCGTGTGCCACGACTCTATCGCTTGCCAAACTTGTGCTATTTATGATTTAATTGACATAATTGGCAATACATCTTGTGATTATAAAGTCGATATCGCCTTTAATATAGTTGTTACCTCGCAAAGTCACTATCTTTGTTCGTATGGCCAATATCCATTTTAGCTTTCTTAGGTGCCAATACAAAAATGATTCATCACAATTCACTGTACACTTATAAATAATTAGGTAAAATGAAATTCTGCAATTCACTTACATCGCCCAAAACTTATATCCCATATTTTTTTCACATTAGTTAGAGGAAAAAACAACAACAAAAAAAGTCATTAAAAAAAATTAACTTAATATGTGATAACATTAATGTATTTCAACAATGGTTCGTGTAGTTTACTTTTGGCAACCATCAAGTTGTGCAATTTAGTAATTTCGATGTCCTTTCAATTAATCCATCATCCTATAATTAGATGGAAAAATTCGCTGTACATATGAAGTAGGTCGTTAGATCAAGATTAATGCTAGTGAATCTTATAAAAGGAGTTTGGAAAATGCAAAAGTAGGGGCCCTTTCTTAAATAAAAGGGCTATTATTAACATAGGAATTACTTCAACTTTTCATCATTGTTCAATATGATTCTTAAATTTTTCTTTTTCAATATAATTTTTGAACTTCTTAAGATCGACCGAGTACAATGCTGCTTTTCCGCACTACTTGCCGTTGTTGTTGTTCGTGTTCATAAGTCAAGTTA
The DNA here is from genome assembly GCA_014182365.1 of Eucalyptus tenuipes. NCBI lineage: Eukaryota > Viridiplantae > Streptophyta > Magnoliopsida > Myrtales > Myrtaceae > Eucalyptus > Eucalyptus tenuipes. The sequence goes on along the minus strand of CM024547.1, from coordinate 28,829,731 downwards.
GCTTCATGTGAATGCTAGCATGGACAATTTAAACAATCAATGGACACATCAACCAGTTGGTGTTAGCTTTATTATGATGGAAGGATCACATCAATTCAACTCCGAAAGTTAGGAGATAAGATTGAAAGAATTTTAGGCCCAAATTAAGTAAAATATAAGAGTTCAAGGACCTTCTATGGGCCCGTTTGGTTCAGCTTTGGGGAAATGTCATTGGGAGAATGCAAATACCTTTGAGGTAAAGGGGTTTTTCGAAATGCTAGACTGTTTGGTAAACTATAACCGAAAAGTCTTTAGGAAATGCAAAGATGTTTGGTAAACATATATTTGAAAAGCCCTTTAGTGTGACCAAATTAAATTTTTTAGTTTTAGTATTTTTAAAATTGCAAAAAAGAAACAATGACTATATAACCTTTTACATTTTCATGTTGAGAGTAATGTAAAAGATATATATTAATAAATTTATTTAAAAATTATATTAAAAGAATTTGATTATAAATTAGATGCAAAGCTCAACTTTTGGCCTAGGGTTCTTTTAGGTTTGTTTTCAACTTTGAATAATTTTTTTTAATTATTGTAGTATTAATCATTTTCGTTAATTAATGATCATTCTAGTGTACCGATAAAAGTTGGGTTATTGATTGTCAAAAGATAAAAATGACAAAAAAAAAAAGGTGAACCCAACATTTGCAAAGGGTTTTTATTATTTAAAAAAATAAAAATAAAATTCGATGAAACTCCGTCGCCAATCAACGGCGGTTGGAGGTGTGGGGAAGATGATCGGTTTAAAAACAAAAAAAAAAAAGAAGTCAACGGATGAACAAGTAGAGGTTGACTTGCATTTGAAATCTTGAAAAGCCCAAAGCAGTGCCCCCACGCTTTGGGCTTTCAAAGATTTCAAATGCCAAAGATTTGACCAAGGATACCTCCAAATCTTTGAACCAAACACCTAAATTTTTTCAAGGGGGCAGAATCTTGGGAATGCCGAACCAAAGGACCTTATATATATGTCATCACCGCAGGCTTGGGTTAAAGGGTTCCGCTAGATGTATTAGAATCTGCACTTCTCTCAAAACGAAACTTTAGGTCACTTTAAGAGGTGAAGATTCTTTGCTTGGCACAATGCTTCCCTTGATATTTTGACAAATTTCAACTATCGATAAAATTTCATTTTCGTCTATGGATAGTTGAGATTTATTAATGCACCGAAGAGAGCACCCCATGAGATAAAAAATCTATATTCATTTTTAAAGGCCCTGATTGAGTCGAGAGTGGGGTTATCGAAAAGTTATCGTTGAATTAGATTAAAAATTTTAAATGATTTCAAAGTGGAATGGAACCCTCACTAGATGCAAAGCATTAGTTCATAAAAAAATTATGAATCTGTTGAATTGGGTAGTCGTATTAGTCACATCCTTTGAATAAGGCAATATGTTTCATTAGCTAATTGTAGTTTTTTTTTTTTTTTTCATAAGTAAGAAGGCAGAGTTCAATACCTACAAAGGAGCCGCCCAAGGAGACAGCCCTATTTAAGTGTTATTCCACTAGTTTCTCTCTTTCTATGGCGATTGGCACATCTCTTCCTTACCCATAGACAAGCAGTTAGCAGAACTGAAACCGAGATAACTATGGGTAATTTCATCGATTGTTTCGACCTTGATTTCAATGGTTTCTAACCAAGGGTTGGAAAGTGCTTATCAACAATTTGTTCTAGAGTCGATAGGTGGCTATGAACCATGGTGTAGGGGTTTGAATCCCCCCTCGCCCACAACCAGCTATTTCCTTTGATTTTGGTTCAATAAAAAGATATTAATTTTTAAGCTCTTAGGCATATTGTCTATAGGTAATTCATCAATCGTTTCGACTTTCACCCAAATGGTTGTAAAAATTCAAGAGAGATGGATTTCGGTAGAATTTTGCCTTGAGGAAAATTTTATTATAGTGAGAGCTGCATAAATCTTTGTACAAAGGAACCAATATATAATACAAAGAATGATTAATACAAAGAATGATAAAAAATCTATATTCATTTTTAAAGGCCCTGATTGAGTCGAGAGTGGGGTTATCGAAAAGTTATCGTTGAATTAGATTAAAAATTTTAAATGATTTCAAAGTGGAATGGAACCCTCACTAGATGCAAAGCATTAGTTCATAAAAAAATTATGAATCTGTTGAATTGGGTAGTCGTATTAGTCACATCCTTTGAATAAAGGCAATATGTTTCATTAGCTAATTGTAGTTTTTTTTTTTTTTTTTTTTCATAAGTAAGAAGGCAGAGTTCAATACCTACAAAGGAGCCGCCCAAGGAGACAGCCCTATTTAAGTGTTATTCCACTAGTTTCTCTCTTTCTATGGCGATTGGCACATCTCTTCCTTACCCATAGACAAGCAGTTAGCAGAACTGAAACCGAGATAACTATGGGTAATTTCATCGATTGTTTCGACCTTGATTTCAATGGTTTCTAACCAAGGGTTGGAAAGTGCTTATCAACAATTTGTTCTAGAGTCGATAGGTGGCTATGAACCATGGTGTAGGGGTTTGAATCCCCCCTCGCCCACAACCAGCTATTTCCTTTGATTTTGGTTCAATAAAAAGATATTAATTTTTAAGCTCTTAGGCATATTGTCTATAGGTAATTCATCAATCGTTTCGACTTTCACCCAAATGGTTGTGAAAATTCAAGAGAGATGGATTTCGGTAGAATTTTGCCTTGAGGAAAATTTTATTATAGTGAGAGCTGCATAAATCTTTGTACAAAGGAACCAATATATAATACAAAGAATGATTAATAAAAAGAAAGAGTATATTTTCCTAATTTAGGTTTATCAATTCTAATCCTAGATTGATTCAATTAATCACTGTGAAGATTCAAGAGAGATGTCTCTTGGGTAATCTTCCTTGGATAGGAAGTTGCGGTGATTCTTGGGTGATTCTGGATTATTCATCTTAGCTAGCAGTGTTTCCTTTGACAATGATTTCTACGAAGGGCTTATTTACTATTTTCGTTGTTCGAGAGGCAATACGCAGGGCCCTTCTCCCTTTCTTTCCGTGGGAAGGTCAAACTTGGTTTTAGTTCAAGAGAAAGATATTTAAGTTCTCGAGTGATTCCTTCTCCATGATCGTATTGTCTAGAGGCAGTTGCGTGGTCGTTGCCAGGGTTTAAAAAGAGCATGCACTTGCCGTTGACAATATATAACATTCTTACTAATATAAAAAGGTTAAAAAATGTTTTTGCCCAAAAAAAGGTTAAAAAATGCAACATTAGTTAGGTTGTAATCAAAGGATAGGACCCATCTAGTTACCGGGAAAAAAAAATTATACCAAGTTCATGTATTTTTTAATTTCGAACACGATTTTCAAGCTCAACCTGATAAGGAATAAGCATAAATCTGTACGTCCTAAATTTTTCGACATTCATTAATAAAAAATTATAGAAGACAGCTGGAAGTTGCCGTGACATGACCTTCGGCTAAACAAATTACGCATGCAAATTTCGTCGACAATTTCATCGAATCCTCGATTCATTTAAATCCTACCAATTTGTCCCTCGTTGTCAAGATTTCTAAGTATTGTAAGATTAAAAATAAAACAAAATAAAACAAAAAGCTAGCAATTCAAACCTTGTATAATCGATGACAAAAAGAAGAGGAAAAACCTGTATAACGTATGACACAACCCGTAGTTTGAACAGAAATTCATTGCCAGGCCCACTCTCGATCATAAACAAATCAAGACTAGCTTTTATACTATATTCTATTAGCAAAATGGGCGTTAGAAATCCAAGGGCATTGTAATCTGCGAACTTCATACACACTGGATTGTCAAAACTCGAGCTGGGTCCCAATGTATCTGAGGATGTTGAGTTTGTCCCATATTGATTGTGGAATAGGCTAGTGATCAGTTTATAAGTGTGATGAAAAATCCTGTCCTTTAAACTAATTTTTGGGGTAGAAGAAACCCAAGACTACCTAACAAACATTGATATCATAGTCACACAGGAGAGTTAGGTTGATACCACTCTAATCTAGGCCCGATGGAGGTTGTTTCGCATTCATTGTAGAATGGATTAATGGTCGGTTTATAAAGAGAAAGGCGAAAAGCCTCGCTTTTTGAGCTCATTTTTAAGATAAGAGAAGCTTCCGTAACACAAGGATGCTGAAAACCCTAATCCCTCCTCAATCATCCTGATATCTCAAACCTTACTCTTAAGCGGGCAACTGACCTCCGCCAATCCCAAGCGCCACCATTGCCTTTATCGATGAAAAGAGCGGGGTATTCTTTTCGGAAAAGAGAAACCATTGTGTTTTAAATAAACTCAGAATCATACCAAGTCCAGGTTATAAAGTCGTAGTTCTAGAATCAGTAGATGATTTTTATATTCAGCCTAGAGTTCATTACGTATGTTGATGTGATAATTTTTATTAGATCCAGCCAATACCATCGCCGAATCGAACATATCTGAGTAATCGCGACACTTTTCTTGGCCGGCCCAACGACTTCATCACATGGAGGGCTTGAACACGAAGCAGCTGATGTGACTCGGACACCAACGTCGGGCGTGGACAGAAAATTGAGCAGGGCTAGCGATCAGCATCAACTTGCAATTGGCTACGCACTACGTACATCCCCCGACACGTTATCACCATCTACATCTTCTCGAGACTGTTGAGAGCTCTCTTTTGTTTTCTTTAAAGCTTGCTCACATGTATTTCGATGCTTTTGGTCAAATGAAAGCACAGAAAATACCAGCCAATGTCGCTTCATCGTGTCCTAGACAGTAGACTTGACGATGTCGGGGGGTGAAAGAACCTAAGAAAGCATGCCCACCAATTAAAATGGCCATGATACCGACCTCCCGGGATTCTATGGTTGAAGCCTAACACGCCGGTGTCGTGCGCCACGACTCTACCGCTCGCCAAACTCATGCTATTCACGATTTGATTAACATAACCGACCGTACATCTTACGATTACAAAATTGATATCGCCATTAATATAGTCAATACCTCATATAGTCGATATCTCTGTTCGTACGGCCAATATTTATTTTGGCTTTCTTAGGTGCCAAAATAGAGAGCATGCCCACCAATTAAATGGCCATGATACCGACCTCGCGAGATTCTAGGGTCGTAGCCTAACACACTGGTGTTGCGCGCTGCAGCCCTACCGCCTCACCAAATTCGTGCTATTCACGATTTGATTAACATAACCTACCGTACATCTTACGATTATAAGATTGATATCACCATTAATATAGTCAATACCTCATATAGTCGATATCTCTGTTCGTAAGGCCAATATTTATTTTGGCTTTCTTAGGTGCCAAAATAGAGAGCATGCCCACCAATTAAATGGCCATGATACCAATCTCCCGAGATTCTAGGGTCGTAGCCTAACACACTGGTGTTGCGCGCTGCAGCTCTACCGCCTCACCAAACTCGTGCTATTCACAATTTGATTAACATAACCGACCGTACATCTTACGATTATAAAATTGATATCACCATTAATATAGTCAATACCTCATATAGTCGATATCTTTGTTCGTATGGCCAATATCTATTTTGGATTTCTTAGGTGCCAAAATAGAGAGCATGCTTGCCAATTGAATGGCCATGATACTGACCTCCGAAGATTCTAGGGTCTTAGCCTAACATGCCGGCATTGCGCGCTGTGACTCTACCGCTCGCCAAACTCACACATTCATGATTTAATTAACATAATCGACTATGCATCTTACGATTATAAAACTAATATCACCCTTAATATAGTCAATACCTCATATAATCGATATCTCTATTCGTATGGCCAATATCAATATTGGCTTTCTTGGGAGCCAAAATAGAGAGCACACCCGCCAATTAAATGGCTTTCATACCAACCTCCCGAGATTCTGGGGTCGTAGCCTAACATGCTGGTGTCACTCACCGCGACTCTATGTCTTGCCAAACTCATGCTATTCATGTTTTGATTAACATAATTGATCGTGCATCTTATGATAATAAAATTGATATTGCCCTTAATATAGTCGATACTCATATAGTTGATTTCCAATATCTATTTTGGCTTTCCTGGGTGCCAATACACGTATAACTCTTCATAATTTACTGTTTACTAATAAATAATTAGGTAAAATGAAATTCTGCGATTCAATCACATCGCCCAAAAGTTATATCCCTTTTTTTTTTTGTGACCCAGGAACCCCCGAACAACCGGCAGCCGGCGGGGTAAACCCGGGGCGAACTGGGCCGCCACCACAAACCCAGCCGCAGGTGAGTCGCGCAATGGGGACGCGGGTTTTCGAACCCCTCACCGAGAGGGGAGGAAACTCTAACCATCGTGGCCACCGCGGGCGGTGGTGTTATATCCCATGTTTTATTCACATTAGTTAGAGGAAAAAACAACAACAAAACGTTTCTAAAAAAATTAACTTAATTGGTGATAACATTAATGTATTTCAACAATTGTTCGTCATCTTATAATTAGATTGGGAAAATATGTGTACAAGTGAAATAGGTCGTTAGATCTAGATTAATGCTAATGAATCTTCTAAAAGGAGTTTGGGAAATGTAAAAGTAGGAGCCCTTTCATAAATAGAAGGGCTATTATCAACATAGGAATTATTTCAACTTTTCATCATTGTTCAATATAATTGTTGAATTTTTTTTTTTCAATAAAATTCTTGAACATTTCAAAATCGATTTAATACGATCCATTTGTCAAACGACGGAGCCAAGGATCTTCTATGAATGTCATTACTGCAGGCTTGGGTTGAAGGGTTCCGCTAGATGTGTTAGAATCTGCACGTCTCTCAAAAAAATACTTTAGGTCATTTTTGAGGTCCCTAGATATTTCGACAAATTTCAATTATCAATAAAATTTCATTTTCATCAATCCTTAGTTGAGATTTATTAATGTACTGAAGAGAGCACCCGTGAGATCAAAGATCTACCTCCATTTTTAAAGGCCCTAATTGAGTCAAGAGTGGGGTTATCGAAAAGTTATTGTGGAATTAGATTAAAAAATTATAATTGAATTCGGAGTCGAGTTCTCACTAAATACAAGGTATTAGTTCATCAAAAATTTATGAATCTATCGGAATGGGTGAGTCGTATAAATTACATCTTTTGAGTAGGGCAATATTTTTCATAAGTTAACTGTTGTCATATATATATAAGTAAGAAGGCGAAGTTCAATATCTAAAAAGGAGCCACCCAAGGAGAGAGATCAATTTATGTATTATTCCGCTAATTTCTCTCTTTCTACGGCCATTGGCGCCTCTTCCTTACCCATATGTAAGCCATTAGCAGAAATGAAACCGAGATAATTGCGGGTAATTCATCGATTGTTTTAACCTCGGTTTCAATGGTTTCTAACCAAGGGTTGGAAAGTGCTTCTCTACAATTTGTTCTAGAGTCCGTAGGTAGCTATGAACCATGGTGTCAGAGGTTTGAATCCCTCCTCGCCAACATCCGGCTATTTCCTTTGGTGTTGGTTCAATAGAAAAGATATTAATATTTAAGTTCTCGAGTGTTTCGTTTTCCACTATCATATTATCTGTAATTCATCAATCAATATTATCTGTAATTCATCAATCGTTTCAACCTTCGCTTAAATGATTTATATGAAGGGCTTATTTACTATTTCCATCATTCAAGAGGCGGTACGTGGGGCTTCTCCCTTTCTTTCCGGAGAAAGGTCGACTTTGATTTTGGTTCAAAAGATATTGATATTTAAGCTCTCGAAAAAGATCGTATTGTCTTGAGGCAATTGCGCCATCCTTGCCTGGGTTAAAAAAAGCACACACTTGACGATAACAATATATAACAGTCTTTACTTATAAAAAAAAAGGTTAAAGAAAATGTTTTTGCCCAAAAAAAGGTTAGGGTTTATATCCTGAAAAGCTACAAACTGGTACACATATGACAAATTTATCTAAATTAATTTTTTGACCATCAAAAATCCTAAATTGATACAACTTTGACACATTTATCTCAAACTAATACACTTGCAACAAATTTACCTTATGTTAGTTTTCATTAAATTTTATTGTTAAATTATTAATTTGAATGACACGTGACAATTGGCTGATGTACCAGTTTATGATTTTACTTTATGTTTGTCACGATTATACAATTTTTGTAGTTTTATGTGATATTAATCCAATTTAACAATGGTAAATTTATCATAAATATATCAATTTCGGATTTTTTACGATCGGACAAATTAGTTTTAGATAAATTTAGTACAAATGTATCAGTTTGGGATTTTTTATGATCGGTTTGGATAAATAAATTTATCACATGTGTACCGGTTTGAGATTTTTCATGGTCAAAAAATTACTTTGTTATAAATTTACCAATGTTGGGTTTTCATGATATTAACCCAAAAGGTTAAAAATTGCAACATTAATTAAGTTGTAATTAAAGGATAGGATCCATCTAGTTACCGAGAAAAAAAAAATTACGCCAAGTTCATGCATTTTTTAATTTCAAACCCGATTTTGAAGCTCAACCCGATAAGGATTTAGCGCAAATCTCTATATGCTTAACTTTACAACATTCATTAATTAAAAATTATAGAAGTCTGCCGTAAGTTGCCTTGACATGATCTTTGTCTAATTAAATTGCGCATGCAAATTTCATCAACAATTTCGGTATATACTCAATTCATTTTAAATCCTACCAACTTATGTCGGGCAAGAACGTCCCTCGTCGTCGAGATTATTGAGTATCGGAAGATTGGAACAAAAAAAAAAAAAAAACCACCAACAGAGTAGAAATTCAAACCTTGTATAATCGATGACAAAAAGAAATGGAAAAACACGTATGATGTATGGGACAAGACGTAATCTAATCAGAAATTCATTGCCAGACCCTCTCTTGATCATAAACAAATCAAGACTAGCTTTTTATACTATTTCCTATTAGCAAGATGGTCATTCGAAATCCGAGGGCGCTGTAATCTGCGAAGTTCATATGCACCAGATAGTCAAAATTCGAGCCGAGCCCCAATGTTTATACGTCTGAGGATGACCTATCAGAATAGCACCACCAAATCTGTTCTCAAGGGGAGATTCTAAGTGGATCACGAGGGAAAAGAGAGGTTTTCCTGATATTGTTGAGACCGCAGAAGAGCATGACTACCCGCTCCAGTCCCACTCCAAAACCCCCATGTGGGGGTGCTCCATACCTGCACCACCAAAATCACCATTGTAATGTCCCGTCATAACGGAGGAATAATCACGTCCAGCTTGATCAACTAGATGACTAAGCACTGAACATGGATCATCAAAGCTGTGATGCACTGACTCAACCATTGCATCAATGATAGCAAAAGAATGCGACTGTTTCTAGAAGAACAAAGATGATCAAACTGGATTACCTGAAAGAGTCGATGTATGTTTCAATGGTCTTCACATCAATTCCAATTGCCTCTGCACGCTTGGTAAGAAGTTCAGGAACATGGACACGCTGAGCTCCTGATATGATCTCCTCGCCTAGGACAAAATGACACATATCAGAAGTTTGCAATCGAAGATGCATTGAATGCAAGGTTTATAGGTTAAAAGAGACTCATATGGGCAACTCTAACATCTATAGCCCAATCATGGGAGGAGACATAAGATTTACTGGATGTTATGTTAGTAAAGGGCCTCAATATGCAACTTTATAATAGAGGCCATTCAAAAGAAAAAGGAGAAGCCCGAGAATCTATGGAAGAAGTTCTAAACCATCAGGAGTTACGGAAGATACTGTCTCTATTTAAGGACTTCATGGTCTATAAAGAATCAATGGAACCCATGGTTCTCCAGAGAGTCCAAGCCTTCCCTTCCCACCAATTCCCTCCCTATGTTTCTTTTCGAACAATTTGAACATGCATAACCATTTCTAACAGACTGTAAGGCCAAATAATCATACCAAGGCATAACTCCCAAACCATCAATCAGAGAAAATTTGCTGAAGGTATAGGATGGCCGAAAAATTCACCTCTAATAAACACATCAAATGAATTACTGTAGGCAGGATCATCATAGCATGGCATGGTATAGAATGGCCTAACAGCCAAAGGATATCGGTGAAGTATATAGAACTCGGTGCCATACCTAAGAATAAAAGAAAGCTTGGTAGGTTAATCATAGCCAAAAGTAATTGCAATAACAATCACAAACCTAACTTAGAAATTCAGGCACATCAAAGATTAATTAACTTATTACTTTTCTAGAACCAGCTGTCCCAATTTTCTCTCTACTTCTGTGCTCAAGTCACCAAAAGGATCAATCTCAATGCCAGCATCCTGTACAAGCATAGTAATGTCAGAGCAGCAAGGTAAAAATATTAGCACATATGAGGGCATGTACGTTCAGAACCAGACTAATACATTAAGAACGCTTATCCACAAACCAGTAACCGTTACAAAACTATACAGGAATGTAACCAACATTTAATGGAAAAAGCAACCTCAAGGATTTTGGACAAAAAGCAATTAATGTCAGGATGCTGCTCACTTCAATCCATAAGTTGATGCGATCTATACATGCTATTGACAATGAAATGATTCCAGAAACTCAATGCACTCATTCTGAGGGAGACAAGAAATCAAACTCCAAACAATAATAAATAAGATGCAACAACAACCAACCCATAGAATTAGCTAATGTTAACAGCTTCCTGCTGAAAGGACATGATTTTCCCTACACAATCTACAGTAAAATTCACTAAAAGCGAAATTCCAGCAAAAAACCCATCAACTAGAAAATCCATGCTGAAAATTGGCCCAAAATAAATGCTGGAACTCAAAAATATAAACTGCATCCTTAAGATTCAAACCCAATTATTTATTTACCAGCATGCATCAAGCTAGGGAATAAGGGTGAGTTTAGGAGTGTGTTGACATTTGGAAAGCTCCTTTAAATAAGGGGCTTTGACTTAATGTGTATCCACTCAAAGTAATTCAGTGTTTAGTAGATAGTATTTTCCAATCCCATTTGAAAGAAACTTTTGTTTGGTGAAAACTATACTTAAAAAGATTTTTGATCATTCCTATTAACAGACAATTACCAACTTAAGAATCATCTCAAGGTTGGTATTGCTTTGATAGGTTTAAAGATAACTGGGTGTTATGTGATAAATTAATTAACTAAAAGATCAATTAATAAAGAAAAAAGAATACAATGTAGGCAAAAAACAGAGCAAAGGATGGAGATCGAAGAGCAACACCAATATCGTGTCCGAATTGGGTTGGCCAGGTTGCTGCTTACTGGTCTTCTTTGACCGAGGGCAAGACAAAATGGGTCCAGATTAGCGCACTTTACTTAAGACTTTTGTGAGTGAGTGTGCTGGGGAAAGGGAGACAGAGAGAGAGATGTGGCGGTTCTGTTGAAATTCAAGGAAGGCGGATATATCATTGAGGGCAACTGAAAACCTTGCCATTGAATCCCACTGCCACCAGCTACATAGCTGTGAAGAATTGCAAGGAAACCACCAAGGAAGGTGGCAGGGTTGCTGGTTTCCAGAAAGTAGAGTCATAGAGGGCAAAATTGGAATTATGAAGGCAACATATGGGGTAGAACAGGAATACTAAAAAAATCCATTAATTCCCTTCCATTTGCATTCTGAAAATGTTAAAATACCAACGCAGGTCAGACCCTGCATTGAGAAAACCACCTTTCCAAAGCTAAATTTTGGAGTAAAAGAACTTCATATTTCTCCTGCAACTTCATATAGACCTTAAAACAGAATGTCTATGTTAAAAAATAGACTCATCGCATTGAGCACCTAGATGCACATCAAGGACTGGAGAGAGCCCATGATTGTGGGAGGATGGACCTTAACATATCAAGGAAACGAGTCGGTTGCTCTAAGTAGTTGACTATCCAAATCTACTTGACCAAGCCAACAATCAGCCCCCAATGTACACGTACATGGCATATCCTTGTCATTCACTTTTCGTAGTCCCTCTTCCAACACAAACAGTCAGTTTTACTCAGAAGCAACAAACAAAAAATCAGTTTAAGAGAACTATGCTCCTACTTTTACAGCCATGTTATAGAAGTGTCAATGAACGCATATGTTGCCACTCTATCTGCTCATTTGTTTTCTAATATTGGCAGTTATATTAGCTGCTGAAAAAAATTTCCTCACCTTGAGCATTTGAACCCCTTCTTGAAATGTAAGCCGCAAGGTTTTTCTCAAGTACTGCAATTTAAAAGTTCCTGCCCATGAGTTCTTTTTGTAATCATCACCTACTGTTCTGAGGATTGCCCAAAAAAATAGTAGATCATATCATAACCTTCAAAGGTTCAAAGGGGTATTGTCTTCCAACAGCTTCAAGTTCTTTCTTGCAACTTGCATTCAATGAGTCGAACATCGTAACGAACAGCTGGTCCACAATGTCCATTACCTGCACAGAAATGTCTACTTTACTGAACTGAACTAAAGCACAAAATAAATGAAAAGGTATCCACTCCCACCTCAAAATAGTGTTTCTTGATCTCCATTTCAACATCAAGGCCAGTAAATTCACACAAATGCCTATGAGTGAAAGAGTCTTCTGCCCTGAAAACAGGGCCAATCTCAAAAACACGCCCAAAATCAGCACAAATGGCCATTTGCTTGTGAAGCTGAGGTGACTGGGCCAGGCATGCAGGGCGCCCTTTATAGTCCAGTTTAAAAACAGCAGAACCTCCTTCACTGGATCCAGCTATCAGTTTCGGTGTATGGATTTCGATAAAGTCTTCAGATAACAAGAACTGCCTAAATATCTGCACAATGTGGAACCATATAAGTTTAGGTGTTGGACTCAAAACACAGTACTCAATACATACATAAACAGCAGAATCTTGGCCACTGAATGCATGACAGCCAGAGCATCAGCATCTTACCTTAAGAAATGGCACTAGCAGTCATATGGAGATTGGAAACTACCAAAACAACCCATTAACATTTGAAGCACACACAAACAATCTATCCTTTCATACAAAGCATTATAAAGCTCCACTGTGTTTTGAAACATTTACTCCTCAACTACTGGAAGTAAACTATTTCCTAACATCTTGCAGTTATATATGGCACGTACTGAAACAAAAGCAAGTCAAAATAATGTCATTTCCTTCCCTTCTACGGACTAGTTGTGGATTTAGGCATGCTTTGAGCAAGAGGGTACAGAAGAAATGCAATGAGTTTGTCCAATTTCATCAGGAATGGGATATGGGGAAGCTCACATTGCTAACTTGACTCTGGATTCGGAAGATTCCTTGATTAGCAGGCGTGCGTATGTCGAGCACTCTGAAATTTAGCCTCGTGTCCTGATTAACACGAACGAGCTGCTCTCCAGCCTGCAAATTTTGGAAAAACGGAACATAAACAGGATACTCTTGCCTTCACTTTATAAGTGGAGAGATGAAACGATTATCAGAGAGTGAAAGAGAGAGTATACCTGAAGAGCCTTCTCGATTTCGGCCTCACTGCGAGCAGCGTCCTCGAGATTGATGGGGAGGGTGGGCAATGCCTTGTTGACGCAGTAGATCTTGCTGACCTGAATCTCCACCTGCTGGGTCGCGCCCTTGATGGGCGACGAAGGGACGGTGAGGGACCCGTGGACGTCGACGATGGACTCGCGGTTCAAGGAGGCGACGAACTTCACCATCTGCCGGCTGACCAGCCCCTCCTTCTCCGTCACCACGCTTTGCACCGTGAACCCCTTCTCCCTCACCACCACGAAAGCCATCTTCTTCCCCACCGCCCTTATCGTCTGCGCCCTCCCCCTCACCACCACCGTCTCGTCCTTCATCCCCTCCGCCAGCGCCCCGACCGCCGTGTACGGCTCCCGCACCTCCTCCTTCGACTGCAGCTCCGGCAGCGGCACCTCCCCGTAGTTCCCCGCCAGGGGATCCTCCTCGTCCGGCGCGGCCGCCGCGGCCGACGAGGCCTCCTGGCGGCGGCGGAGCTTCTCCAGCTTGGCCTCCTCCTTCTTGGCGACCTTCTTGCTCACCTTGGGTTGCTCCAGCGGCGGGGCTTCCGCTTCCGACGACATGGCGACGATCAGCAAAAGCTACGAGCGGGCCAGAGGAGGGAGAGATCGGCGACGGCGAGCGAGGGAAGAAGGGGCACAAAAACCTAAAGCCTCGTATCCACGCTAAGCACAGCGTTTTCTTTCCCTCCTGATGGCTGATGAGGGTATAACCGTAATTTCGTGAGACGAAAAGTCAGGAAAAAAGAGTGGTGCATTTGATTACCATTTGTTCTCGGAATAATTTCTAATAAAAAATTATTCGTTTTTATTTTATTCACAATAATAATTTGTAAGTATTTGAATGCGTTTGGTAACCGTATAAAAATTTTATTTCCAAAATGGAATTTCGTTTGACAACATTCTTAAAATTTTTAATTCAAACCATTTTCTTTTGATTTTTTAGTAATTTTATTAATTTTTTCTCTCTTTTTTCTTTTTTTTTTTTTTCTTTTCTTTCTCTCCTTCATCAAGTTTTAGTCAATTGCCGATCTCAGGATGACCAATGATCGGTCGAACGAGGGCCAACGACCTCACCATAGCGTCTTCGCCCTTGGCGAGGCTGCGCGTCGTTGGTCGAGCCTTGCTGGCAGTTAAGGGAGGCCTAGGTGAGGCTCACTTGGCTACCAGTGAGCTCACTAAATCTCATGCAATCAGTTGCTAGCAACGGTGGAAGAAGAAGAGGGTAGGAAGAAGGAGAAAAGAATAAGAGAAAAGAGAAAGGAAAATTGAGTTTGCTTGATTTTTGAATTGTTTCCAAAAATAAAGAAGTAACTTTTTTTTACCCAAAATTTTGTTTCAAATCTATTCTTGGAACAAAAAAATTACTAAATGGATTTTTATTCTAAATCTATTATCAGGAATAAAAGAATATAATCAATTATTATTTGGCTAGTTGTCAAATGAATCTTTAATATCTATTTGATAATATTTTTAAATAAAATAAAAATTCTATTCTTAAAATAAAAAAAGAATAAGAATACGTGAAATTATCTCTCTCTTCTTCTTCTTCCTCCTCCTCTGTGGCGGTCAACAGTGGTGGCATTCGGCAATCGATGAACAACGATAGCGGTGGGTAGCAACGACAAGTGGCAAGTGGCAACCGGCGATCGACAACCGGAAATGATGGCGTCTGGTGACCGACGGTGTCCACGAGACTAGCGAATGGCAGCCGGGGACAATTGGTGACCAACGACGAGGAAAAAGAAGAAAAGAGAAAAGAGAAAAGAAATAAAATAACTTACTTTTAGAAATTGTTCTTAGAAGTAATAAGTTACTTTTTTCTACATTTTATTTCTATTCCAAATATATTCTTTGGCTACTTTTCTATTTCAGGAAATAAAAATTAATTGATATGACCAGACGAATTTTCATTCTTTTAAGACTATTCTTAAACGTCTAACAGCCAAAGAATAGTCTTAAATGCACGTTGTTTGAGACTATTCTCTCTCCTATTAGCTGTTGGGGGTATAACCGTAATTTCGCTAGAGGAAAAGTTAGGACAAGAATAGTCTTAAACAACGGGCGGCTGACTCCTGAACATTTCCAAGATTGCGTCCCAATTTTAAATATATTCTAACAAAAAAATTAAATTTTTTTTTTCAAATTTTGTGCATTGTGGATCATTCGGTAGTCATGAAGCAGGTGCTCGGAACCTCCATTCAGGCTGCCTCATTTGGCAAATTTGCTCAATGGGCTAATAGGACTGTATTTTTTTTTTTTTAACGTGTTAATATCCATGCTTTTCAATCCTCAATTGGGAATAAAGTTTTTTTTTCTCTCACTTAGAGAATATATCCTCAAAGTACAAATGAAACGGTTTAAAGACGTGTTAAGATCCAATCAATCAAGTTTTAATACGTAACGAAATTTTATTGCTAGTTTTTTATGACTTGTAATTAAAAAATGAAAAGAAAATCTCATAGCGTTTCATGCCTTATTTAGGGTGATAATAGGTTGTGAGAGAATGGAAATATTCGTAATATGCTCATCATGGTTTTTGGTTAATTTCTAAATTTGATTTTGAATTAAGTGTCTCCTGTCTTATCATCGTTTAAAATTGTCTAACCGAGCATTTAAAATTTCATTTAAAGTTGTAAACCTCTTTTGACCAAAAAAAGAGTTGTAAACCTCTCCTAATCCCCTCTCACAATCATATAAAATTATTTCTTAAACCAAATTAGACTCTCAAACATTTAGTTTCCTCCAAAATCATTTTACCTTTTCTTCCTCGTGCATACGCCATTTGCTTGTCCGTTGGAGATACACTCACGCAAGGCAAGCCAGAATCATTACATGCTTATAAAATGAAAATCGAAGCTTGGAGAGCCCGTGGTATGTGTCACTTCAATTAGTAAGGTCTTAGCAAGTGTAATAGCATTTAAAGCTGCGTTTGGTAGTCGGGATAAAATTTGGGATAGGATATAATTTATCCTATCTTATGTTTGGTGTTCGCTCAAGACTAGATAAAGTCGGATATAAAGAGAATATAGGTAGGATAAAATTATCCCATGGGGAAGGTGGGATAAAGGTGGATAGGATTTATAATGTCCATAATAGGAAAATTATTTTTCTCGAATAGCAAACTTATTAAATTAACAAAATTGAAATTATATTTCAATATAAATAATATTTAAATTATAATTTAAGAAATAAGAAATAGAAATTTATTTTTTTAATCTTATTTTAATTTATATATTCAACTTTAGTTCTATCTTATAATAAACATTCAATCTATAAATTTAATATTTATATTTATTATATATTTTAGTTTTTTTTTTGTATTTTAGGTATGTTAGTACATTTTACTATTTGATAAAAATTTTATTAAAGAATGATGAAAGGGGAAAAAATAAATAATAAATAAAATAATATAAAAAAGAGGAAAAATAAAATTAAAAAAATTAAGGAATAGTGTTATGAGAGATTTTCACCATCTCCATTTTCATTTATAATGATATGCCATTTATATAAAAAAAAATATACATGATATGATGTGAATATATCCAACTTTAATACTACGATTCACCAAACAATTGATAAGATATAAAAAAATCAAAGGATTTCATATCCTATATTATCTAGTTCTATCCCGATTAGAAATCCGAATGACCAAACATAAAGGATACAACCATGAGTTGCAATCCCAAATAAGATACACGAAAGTTTAACCATGCTAATAGGGAAAAGGAGAATAGATAGATGTAAAAGTATATTATTTTTGACATATGCCTATGCAAAGTGCGGGTCACCGTCACTAATTGAATAGTGAAATGGAAAGACGAATTTTCAACATTGACTATGAATGCTTTTAGTGCATTTTTTGTTTAAAATCGTCCTTTTAATTGACTTTGGTCGGATTGTCTAACCAAAATAATGGAGAAAAACATTCAAAAAATCATAAATCTATTAGATCTTTAACAATTCAATGCTAAACTATTCAAATTTGTCAATTAAGTTCTAAACCTTTTAATAATTTACAAATTAAGTTATCTAACTAATCTTGGTCAAAAATTGCTAACATGGACATCGACTGCTCTACATGGTAAGATCGACGCCAATGTTGATAAAAATTTATTAATTTTTTGATTTTTTTCCTTTCTTCCTATGTCGATTGTCGGGCCTCAGAAATGGCTGGCGAGGGTTGATCTCCCACAACCCACATCGAGATCTGGCGCGGGGCGACCTCCCCGGCCTTGGCGAGGCCAACCCTCGTCGGCCTTTGGCGAGGTGAGGGCGAGCCTTGCTTGATATTGGCGAGGTCCCCTCTCACCAAATCCCGGCAAGGGTGTGGAAAGTGAGACTCCAGGGTTGAAGTGCGAAATTGGTGTTCGTCAGGCGATTGCAAAGGATTTTGAACAAAAGACGAACGTAAGCAATTCTACGGAAGAGAAGGTCAAGGGGAATTGGACGTCATTTTCTCTCTCTAGCTCTCTCTCCTTCTCTCTTGCCCTCGGAAGCTTCAAACAAAAGAGCGCTAGTGGAAACCAGAGAAGAAGGCCCAATACCCCAAAAAATGCAACTCTAAATTTAGTCCCAATTCTATCCAAAACCTTTTTTTCACCTCATAAAACAATCCTCAACTTTTTCTGTTGTCCCAAATTTAATTAATTTTCCGTCCAAAGTGGCTATTAATGACTAGGTGGTATTTCCACATCGTTAATGACATCCTATTGGATGAGCAATTGGGATTTGACTTTTCAATTGCTCTCACTTGTCTTCATATCGTCTCTCCCTTCCATCTCGCTCAAATCTTCCGCTCAATTCTCCATCTCTCGTGCTCGGACTCCTCCATCTCTTACGCTTGGAGAGCCTGTGATCAAGACGCTTGGACATCTCTCGTTTGTTAATGAGGAGAGAGAACCCAGAAAATTCAAGTGAGGAGGGAGAAATATTTTGCGCGGGTGTATTGCTAACCAGTCCTTTCTTCTATAGTGGAGTTGAGCCGAGCCAGCCGACAACCAGCCCTTCCATTTTCCAATGGATCCCGCTCACGGGACACATGTCGATATCTCATTGGTAGATGCGCATCACGTCAGCAGATGATGTGGCGCGCTCGTACCAACGAATATTTTCTCCCAACTTGGAATTTGATTACTCCAACTTGGGCTTAATCCCCACCTCTAAATTTGTAGGTTTATTGGGCTGTTTCCTTTGGGCCCACCATCTAAAGGCGGGAGCCCCACCCTCGTGCTCTGCGCGGGAACGAAATCGATACTCTCCCTCCTCCCTCCCTCTCTCTCTCTCTCTACAATTTGATTTCGCGGCCATTTAAGGAGCCGCGCTCTTCGTCCTTCCGGAGTCGCTTCAACACCTCACGCCGCCGCCGCCGCAACCGCCGCCGCTCGTCGTTCTTCAGGTATAAACCCTGATCCCCAACGATCGTTCGTCGTGGGGTAACTCTACTCCGCAGGCAATTTGTCGAACCCTTTCCCCGATTCGATTCGACTCTACGAATCGGCTTTGCGGGGATGCGAAAGGGCTTGATTTCGAACTGGGTTTTCGATCTTTTCAGCGTTAGGCCGGGATTCTCGTGTGATTTCTGGTTTCTGCATGCGAAATCGAAAGGAAAGAAACGAGATGCGCTCGGCTTAGCCTGTGGCCGTCCTATGGCTTAGCGTGTCGTGTTTGGCGTGCTTGATGTAGGCCGGTAAGATTGAGGTTTCTGCGGGTGCAATCTGTGGTTCCACCTCGACGAGTCGCCGAAGCTTAGGGTCCGCGTCTTTAATTCTCAATCCCGGAGGCTCATGGGGTCGGTCCAGTCTGTTGTTGGTGTTAAAGAAACAATGAGTTTGCGGTGATAAAATATGTTGACCCCATGCTTATATCTGTAATCTTCTCTATGGCCGTAAGCTCTTAGCTTGTTAGAGCCGACGGCTGTTTGCTTCACGTATTAGATAACCTTTCCTCAGTTATATTACGGCTTAATTGCTATTGGAATTTCAAGCTTGTTTTCTCTCTCATTGCTGCTGGTTCTTATCTGAATAAATTACACGCCGGAACAGCTGAAATTACAGTTTGTTGAGCAATCTTGTAGCAGTACCAAGTGGAAAATTTGAACTAGGACTACTTTTGGGTTTCCAGGATGGCTTTCTTGTTATGCTTTCCTACTTTAAGTAAATAAACGCTGACATGGACATCAATAGGCCCATCATGATCGTGCATTCTGCAATACTAAATATAATAGCAGGTGAAGCTGTCTGGAGAACATCTGAATAAGTTTTCCATGTTCAGTTGCAGAGCTAGTCATGGATACGTCGAATCCAGCAGTTTTTGTGAATGCTGAGTTGCTTGGTAGGTACGTTGGACGGAAGGTTCGGGCAGTAATTCAGGTTATTCGAAATGATGGTTCAGCAGTAATTGGGAAATCTACTGATGAGAAGCAGATAATTGTAAAGGGCTTGCCGCCCTCCCAACTCACAACTTTTGTTGAGGTTATTGGGATTGCTGAAGGTCAAAATTCCATCTCTGCTGATAAGTGGACCAACTTTGGCGATAATTTCGGTATACTTTTTGCTCTGGAAGATTTCCTAGTCTTTTTCTTTGCACTAACATGTTGTTTTGTTTGATCAATTAGTCCCTTTTACATTAAGAAGGAAGGTCAATGCATTAGTGAAGTTAAAATTTTAGCAATAGTGGAGAGCTTGTAGCCGTGATCTTTCTTCATATCAACTTTATCTGAAATTCTGAATGCTATCTTGGGTAAAAAATTGGATAAAAGAATCCATACAACCAATTCCTCTCCAAATGTCCTAGTCATTATGACCAACCATTCGAAGCCTTGTAGCATAACACTTACAATTGCAACTGAGCTCTCCATAGCATCTAAACACCAAGGTCTGCTTTGTTGTGGGATGGGATATGTATGTTGTTGAGTCCAAAACTTTGAATGGTTAGGTGGAAATGAATGCACTTGAGCTCCTCCACTTTTTCAGTTGTTAAGAGCAAGAAATGTGGCCCTCATTTAGTTTCACTTAACATAAAGCTGATTGTTCCTTGCTAAGAAAATAAAACAACAACCCAAACATAGGATATTTTACAGTTTTACTATCCTGTTGCATAAGCAATGCTTGTTTTGGCAGCCATTTTTCACTGAGAATAGAAACAATGCCATGTGCTTCCTGTCTTCTGTAAAAGGTGCTTGAGTTGGTCTTCATCTATATTTAGGTTTTTTACTTTGTCTGACTCAGCTGGTTGATTTATGTTTTTAGCTTTGGGGTCATTACGAATGTCAGTGAGTTAGGTAGGTGTCCATTTAGAATGCAAATGTAATGTTCAAACTGTTTTTGGGTAACATTAAGTTGAATATTGATTGAAACAAAAATTGCTCAGTTGATACTTAGCTGTTGGGGCATCTCTGAATTTCTAGAGCACCCTTATTGCTTCCCAGTGACTGAGGACTTGTACATGCAAATGCTGCTCACCAGTCACTGATGTCCATGCCAAAACATATAAATCATTTTTGCTGCATTGCATGTCTTTGTTGATGCGAGTTCCATTATTTGTTTCGAATGACTTTTTTATTCTTTGCCAGACACTTTTACTTACAACAAACTTTGTCAACTTGCAAACGGCGAATACCAACACCTATTTCTTTGAGGTGCTATGAGATCCCCCGCAGGTGAAGCTCAAAGGTTTCTGCCATATCATGCATGCTTGGAGGGATAAAAGCATGAATGATGAAGCTGCTTTATCTGTTGTGACCTCTTTATTGTAGAAAGCTTTAGGTACTGTTAAGTCGTGTGGTATGATGCCCCCTTAGTCGATTGCAAACATATTTTACCTTCTCTTGATGCCAGGGTTTAATTTCTATTAGAGATAGCTATGTTTTGGATTCATCAGAAGTGCGATTGACATGTTCTTGAGCTCATCTTTGTTGAAGATGGATGAGGTAGGAAGAAGTAACATTCCCTTGGATTTGCATTTTTGCCCACATACGTTTGTGGATAACCCTATTACTTGGCTGTATGAATGGTTGATGATTTAGGCAGTGGCTATCTTGTTATTCGCGATCATCGGTACATGGTCGCACCCACTTGCTATTTGGTTATGTGCAATCTCTGTCAATTTGGAATTCTACAATCATGCCCGTTTTGAACTTTTCAAAAGCAAATGGCACTTTTAAAATTTCATCCGACTTTTAAATATTACAAAAAAGTTATACCTGAATTTACGTGACAGTAGCATTCATATGTTGTAAAAGTGAAAAAGTTAGTAAAAATCAATCCAGCTCTGACTTTTCCGCTTTGAGGCATAATTTTGTGTTGACTTGTCATGCAAGCTTGTTCGTTGGGATTCCTTACTCAAGTTTGTCTTCTTTCTTTCTTTTCTCATAATCATGTACGCCCTATTTCTGTGATTTTCCTTTTGGTGCTCCTCAATTCCATCTCTCTCTCTCTCTCTCTCATTATTTATATTTATCAGAGAGAGATTTTGTGTAAGTAAAGATTAACAGAGATTAAATTTTGGGCCCTCCGAAAAGCCTTGTTGGATTTTAGGCACAGCCATCACCAATACGAACAGTTGGTCCAGGGCTGATGCTTGGGCCTGCTTTGCCTTTCTAGGCCTGGCCCATCATCTATACGCCCATGGTTAGGTCCATCGCCAATCTCTGATCTTTTCAAGCAAACAATTCCTCGTATCACGCAAAAGCGATTGGAAAAATCTCCATGTGACTTCGTAGCAACTTTTTCTAATAACACTTTTTAAAGAAATTCGAAATGTGGAGAAAATTGTTCGATGCCTATCGGTAGATACTTAATTCTGGTCTTTAATAAATGCGGAAAAAACTCATCATTTTGGATACTTCCGAACTCATGCTTTACAATGCAGAAAAACTCATTCGAGTTAATGATTCCTGATGAATTATTTCTCCCTTACTAGTAGCATTGAAAAATTACTAATTAGTGGTATGTACATACTTCTTGAAAAATGTCCATGTGATTGTGTTACACGAGACTTTGTAACGATATACTTTACATATTGGCAACCTTCCAATAAACAATGACACCCGATTACATGGTTTCACACAAGTTTCTTCATTAATTGAGTAAAGGGAGATAAACATATAAAGAGAAAAAGAATCTGAATTTACTAAAAAGTACAACTTATCGAATAAAAGAAACTAGGATGTTGTGCGTAGATTAAGTAAAAGGGATGATAGCACTTACGTGTTTAATGGATCACTGGCATCAACTATCACGCGCAGTACCTATCTTGTATGAGTAGATTTCATTTATAATTTGTTATTAGGATATGGACACAATTGAACTCCTTTTGAACACGCTTTCTCTACATGTATCGTCAGTATCGTGCAAAGCTCATCGTGTCGAGAATGGGTAGTATAAACTTAAAATAACAAAAGTGACATTAATTAGTCAAAATACTAAATTATGGGGTCACTTGTAATCGACCCATGTACAATGTGGTCCGAGATCGATCATGTCCATGACCTCTAGCGAGCAAAAAAGAGTTCATCTGATCCATCTTTTCACGGGGATCGCAACTGTATTAGGCGTGGGAATTCAATAATGTTGACACTAATTAGGTTTCGGTAAGAAAGGCACATTTGATTATGTCAATCTTTTGGACCATATTGTCTTAGTTGCCATATCTTTTCTTCGACAGTCCAAACCCATCAAAAACAAAAGAAAAGAAATGCGGTCCAATCTCTTGGCAGTGGTTAAGGAACAAGGGATTCCATAAATCTCCAAAAGGAGATTGCGTTTCCTTTGAAAAACATTTTATGAACATATCCTTTTGCTTTGTCATCTTCTAGAAACCTTTTCGATCTTAGAAATACTCTCAAATTCCGATATGCTCCATCTTTCTATTTACTGAACTACTCTCTCTCTCTCTCTCTCTCTCCCGTGCGAGCACATAATATTCACTGAAAATGACAAAACTTGAGTACTCATCCGTCATGAACTTTTACTTATAGATAGAAAGACGATGCTTTCTAAGTAAACGCCACTTTCCAATTTCTATGGTCAATGTAGGCTGCGTTTTTTTCCTCCCGTCTTAACGAAACTTCCAACATTGTTCTAGCTTTTGCAAGGGATTAGAATTATCGAAGTAGTCGTTCATTCTAGTAGGAGAACATGAGAGAGTAATCACTAAGCGGGTCGGACGGAAAACTAGGCTGATTGGACAGAAATCACGTGTGAAGGTACTGGTCACCTACGAAAATCGATGAAACCGTGGGCCGGGGGTTGTGTGTGTGTGGAGGGATTAGAGTCCCCACGATGTTGTTTCGGCGCCATATTTTTTACAATTAGATTCTTTAATCCAACTATTAAAGTAGACTTTATCAAATATTGGATGCAATCTTTGATTTTTT
This sequence comes from Eucalyptus tenuipes, assembly GCA_014182365.1. Lineage (NCBI taxonomy): Eukaryota > Viridiplantae > Streptophyta > Magnoliopsida > Myrtales > Myrtaceae > Eucalyptus > Eucalyptus tenuipes. The sequence continues at coordinate 28,805,886 of CM024547.1, read as the reverse complement.
TGGAGACGTACTCTTGAAAGTTCCTCCATCATTTTACACCATGGCATGACTTCAGGTACCGTGTATGTTTTGCGTTTTGAAAAGATGTGTAATGATGCCAAGTATATGCAATATGCATTGTGATGTGTGTACTAGTGCCATCGACTAAATGACATTATATTTGATGATGCATGATAGTTTAAAATTAACAGAGCCATGTTATTATTTGGCCAACGTAGATAGGATATTTTTGTCATTTCAGCCATATTATATTGGTTTTAAAAGGTTGAAAATACCAAAGAAAAAGTACGAAGTATTATCATTTTTTTAAATAAGGGCATAAAATAAATATTATTTCAAATAAGGGTTCGAAGTGCTCTAATTTTTTTTAAATAAAATGTCCCTATCAATTTTAAAGAAGGGTTTGAACTCATCCGCTATAAAAGATAATTTCGTCTTTTAATTTTTTTTCCTTTTTTCTTTTCATAAAAAACAAAAGAAAAACTTTTAAAAAAAGGAAAATGCAGGCGGGAGGGAGCACCCTCCTACCTATAGCCACCGCCCCATCATCGTTGGGGTGGCAATGAAGGCCAACGAGGTCCTTGGCGCTTGGGTGAGGGCTAATGACCCTCGCCGACTAGAGGCGAGGGGTAGCAGGCCCTCGCTAGAAGTGAGAGAGGGCAGCGACCCTATTCTAGACCTAAGGTGAGGGTCACTTGCCCTCACCCTAGCTTGGGCAAAGGTTGCTGGCCCTCCTACAGGCTTGCGGGCCTTTGCCCAAGTGCTGGTGATCCTCTTGGACTTTGCCGCCACCCCAACGATGATGGGGCAATGGCCTCGCCTATGTTCTTCTCTTTTCTTTTTAAGTTTTAAGTTTTTAATCTAATTTAATTTAAATTTAACTTGTGTTTGGATGAAAACATTCTTGATTAGCTGGAATATTTTGTCATTCCCTAAATTTAAATTAATGGAAAGACAACTTTGAACATTTTTACAATTCAATGACTAAATTAAATATGTATAAAAAATTTAGGGACTACATTACACGTTGAGTTAAAGTTCTGAAATCATATTGAATAAATTAACTATTCAAAGAGCATATTACACATTGGGCCAATATTTAAAAACCATTTGTGCTATTATTCCACATTTGAAATAGAAAAAAAAAATCTGACTTTAGTAAAAAGTACAACATATTGACATGCTTTATTCATGGTATATGAAAAAGGCTAGGATTCATGTATTGACTAGTCAAACCAAATTATAGCTTTCGTGGTCCTATCTAATTGAAAACTTGTCATAATACGTTTAATGGGATGAAGGGCATCGACTTTCACACGGAACACCTATCATTTATCGATGGATATCATTTGCATTATGTTTCTACGATATAGACGCAATTAAAACTTATATCGAACATTCTTTTGCCACATTATTGGCATCATTTAAAGTGCACCGTGTCGTGAATTGCCGGCCATGCAGCTTAATTAGTAAAGACCAAAAAGGAAAAGACGAAATTATTTAGTTGAATTGTACATTAGGGGTCATTTGCAATCAAACCCATGTACTATGTTGCACAAGATTTATCATTTTGCTGAACAAAAAGTTCATCTAATCCATCTTTTCCCGAGTCCTGTATGAGGTGTGGGACTTCAATAATGTTAACATAGATTAGTTATCTGAAGAGTAAGGGACATCGATTATTGGTCCGTCTTTTGGACAATTTTGTCCTAGTTACCATATCATTTCCTCGACAGTCCAAACCCATCAAAGGGTGATAATCAAAGAGGCCAAAAAGCTACATTTGAGAAAAAAAATACTGAAAAAAGAAATAGGGTCCAATCTCTTGGCTGTCCCGTATCGCGAACCTTTTCAAAAAGGGATTATGTTTCCTTTGAAAAATATTTTATGAAACATACGCTTTTCTCTATGACCTTCTAGAAAGCTTTTGACCTCAAAGAGATTACATACGGCTACTCATTCCAACATGCTCTATCGTTTATTTATGGGTTAATACCTTAAAAAATCCCAAACTGATATAACAAATTTACCCCAAATTATTTTTTTTTACCATCAAAAGCCCCAAACTGATATACCTTTGATAAATTTACCCCAAACTAGTACATTTGTGACAAATTTACTTTATGTTAGTTTTTGTTAAATTTTACTGTCAAATTATTAAGTTAAATGACACGTGACAATTGACTAATATATCAATTTGAGATTTTACTCCTCGTTTGTCACAATTTATAATTTTTGTGATTTTTTTGTGGTATAATCCAATTTAACGGAGGGTATATTCGTTACAAATTTACCAATTTGAGGTTTTTTGCGATCGAATAAATTAGCTTGGGGTAAATTTGTCATAAATATATCAGTTTAGGTTTTTTTTTATGGTCAGTCGAGATAAATTTGTCATAGATGTACCAGTTTGGGGTTTTTCATGATAAAAAAAATAGTTTGTGGTAAATTTTTCACAGGTGTACCTTTAGGATTTTTCAGGGTATTAACCTTTTATTTATTAAACAACTCCGTGTCTGTCTCTCTTTTTCTCTCGCACGCGCACACGCACAGATACACCCACACATGCACGCACGTATGCGCATAATATTCATTAAAAATGATAAGACGGGACAACCTATCCTTCACTCATGAACATCCGCTTATACGGAGAGAAATGATGCTTTCAAGTTTAACCCCATTTTCCAATTTCTATTGTCAAAATAGGCTGCGTTTGTCCATTTTTTATGAAACTCCTAACATGGTTCTAGCTTCTTCAAGAGATTGGAATCATTAAAGTAGTCGTTCGTTTTGGTAGGAGACCATGAAAGAGTTAATCATGAAGCGATCGAATCAAGAAATACAATGCCGATTGGACACAAATATATGTGCGAAGGTATTGGTCATTTACGAAAACCAACAAAACTGTGGTCCGAGGATTCGATTATCTGTAGGGAAGAATTAGTATCCTGCAACACCTTTTTCATGCCGCATTTTTCAATTGAATCTCTTGAATGCGATACCTTTTTCATCCGACAAAGTAATCTCTTTTAACAAAGTAATTTCCTAATATGCTATGATAGCATAATTAAATAATAAACCACGCTTTCATCTATTAGGTAAAGCTTTTATAATAGCTGGCAGTGATTCCACGAAATCTTACATGATATCAAAGCAGTAAATTTTAAGTTTGAATCATTCCAAGCCCCTTTTTTTCACCACAATTACATATTTCCATGGTTAGTACTAATAAAAAAGACCAGACACATATATTTAATAACTTAAGTTTTTAGGATAATTGGCAGTGATCTTGCAATATTTTACATCAAATGCAATTTTGTTGATTTTTCCAAAGAGGTATTCTTAGAATTTTTTCTTCATTTTGCTCCCCAGCATTATGCCTCGTGTTGTATTTTAAAAATATGCAAATGACGTGCAAGTACATGCGCGAGTCCTAATTGTGATGCGCATACCAAAGCAGTTTGACTAAATGACATTTTATTTGATGATGCATGCCGAGATTTGAAATTGACAAAGTTATGTTCTTACTTGACCAACTTAGATAAGTTATTTTTGTCCTTTGATATTGGTTTTAAAAGGTTGAAAATATTTTAAAATAAAGTATCCACATGAAAATGGGAGGTGGGGGGTTTGAATCTCTACCTTCTCAAGACATTGAGATGGCGACAATTTAATTTTAGGTGTGGGTTTCGACTCTCACGCCTTGTAAGGAGGTAAGGTGAAAGTCTTAAGTTAGAGTTAGAGTAGGAGTATAATATGATTGATAAAAAAAAAAAAAAATAGTTTGAAAAATTCAGGACATGCGCAAGGTTTTGGTTCATGATCCCAGGACGCACTTAGCTCTCTGGCTTTCATGAAATCTGGGTTGCCAGCACAAGTATTTAAATAGGCAGACTTATGACTTAGAGATTTTATAAGATACCTAGATTTATTTCAGCAAAATGACAGCTACAAAGACATTTTTTGGTACTTTTCAAAGACTAATTTTAAGCATTACGTCGATCTACTTATTTATGAAAATTCAATTTTGATCCAGCAGAGCAACTACTATGCTTATTTAATTCTAAGCTAATTTTGGAGCTATGACGACACAATATTTTATTTGTAGGGGTTTAGACCCCTTGTCTGGTGCCTCTCCAATTTTATTCAATCCATACGCACCAAAGATTCGCCTGAACTTTGCCGTGGATTTCTCCGGAATATCCGCAAAGAAAGACTACGATTGTTAGTAATTAGAATTCGAGAGCGTAGCACAAGAATTTACGATTTGCCTTGGATTTCCTTTTCCTTTTTGCCCTGCGAAGGTACTTCTTCAGAGGCAAAAGGTCAGGGGCTTGATGATTTGCTTACATTATTTACTTCTTTGCATCATTAATTGGTATGAAGGATGATATTTGCTTGTCTCGTACTTGTCTTCTAAGTCATCCTCAGGATTGTGTTGCTTATGCTAAATGGCATAAATAGCATGGACATAGGGTATCTCGGTCACTGGTCAGGCTTGACATGAACACCTTTTCTTCTCCAATTGGATAACATATTTTTCACTGTTGTTCATGGTCTCATATCCATCATCCCAATTCCACACTAGACGACAGAATCTACGAGCAGCCATGTTCGTATCCAATTTCATGACAATCCTAAGGCCACACTATCTAGTCCACTCTGCACATCCATCTATCTTTGCAACTTAGGGTCCGTTCGTTTCGCGGAAAAACATTTTTTCATTTTTCGGAAGTCATTTTCCGGAAAATGACTCTATTTTCTCGGTATTCGACCAAAACCTAAAATTTGAGTGGAAAATATTTTCCACCGTTCGTTAGCTCATTTAATTGTTTGGGAAAAATTATCAAAAATTGAATTTTAATATTTTTAATTGACCAAAAAATTAATTTTATTTTTTTATATTTTTTTAAAATGAATTTTTAATTATTTATATTTTAAAAAATCGAAATTTTTATTTTTTTATTTTTATATATATATTTTTCTTTTCCTTCCTCCTTCCTCCTTCCCCCTCCTTCTTCCTCCTCCTTCTACCGTCGCCGCCTCCTTCCTTGCCTCGACGATGGCGACGGCCGCCCGGCGGCCGACCAAGACCCGGTGGCCGATCCGGCGAGCTCGAGGCTCGGCCGATCTCACTTGAGCTCGTTGCGAGCCGCCGGGCTCTGGCGGTGGAGCTCGGGCTCCATGGATCGCGAGCCCGAGCTTCACCGCTAGATCCGGCGAGCTCGCGGCTGCCGAGCCCGACGAAGCTCTCGGCGAGCTCGGGCGAGGCCCGAGCCCCGCCCGGCTCGCCGGATCTGGCGAGCCGCGAGCTTCGCCAGGCCGATGAGAGCTCGCCTCGCCCGATTTGGCGGCAAGGCCCGATCTCGGCTTCACTAGATCGGGCTAGGCGGAGCCTCGCCGGCCCGGGGGCGAGGCCGGCGAGGTCGCGGCCACGGCCGGTTGCCGGACGCCGCCGTGGCCGGTCGGGCCAAAAAGAAGAAGATGAAAGAAGGAAAAAAAAAAAAGAAAAAAAGAAAAGAAAAGAAATTAAAAACTCGATTTAAAAAAAAAAAAAATAGAAAGCATAAAAATAAAATGAAAATGTATTAATAAAAAAAGTAAGAGGGAAGAAGTCATGGAAAACGTTTTCCACTTTTCAAAAGTGGAAAATGTTTTCCTCACTTTAAAGGTTGTTTTTTCCAATGATGGAAAACATTTTCCTTGACTAGTTCATTTTCCGTGAAACGAACACCGGAAAATCTGGAAAACATTTTCCCGGAAGTCATTTTCCGCGAAACGAACGGACCCTTAGTCATGACCATAACTCTTATATTTTCAAACATATTGATAATTGATTTGCATCTAGCTTCTACAATTTTGCAATGGAATGCCCCACGAAGCTTGCTGTCACTAGTATCACACTTGAATTCTTCACTAAATAAGACCCTAGACCAATGCTTAATTTTAATGTGGAAGAGTGCTTGGTAACCTCCATCTGTCATGGCTAATGGAGCTTTTAAGTGAGTTTTGAAATCTGCCAAGTTGGTGCTCCAAGCAATAAGCTAATATTACTTCCGATAGCTTACCACCTCTATATTTCATGGCCAGTTTGCATAAATGTGCCATTGATGCTCAGCATTTGCATCAACTCAATAATTATAGAATCAACTCTCTACAAAAATTCAAACTAATAAATTTTACCAAAAAAAAAAAAATTCAAACTAATAAATATTTGTAAGCAGCAATAGGTGATTGCTACTCCAAACATAATATCTCACAATGACATTACCTTTTGTGGTCACTCATGAATGCTTGACCTCACCCATAAGTTATACCAAGTTTAGCCATTGGATTTTTGCAAAAATTAAGACCAAGTGTCTCTATTCTCCACCTTCACAATAGCTTAGCTTTGTGAAAGCATCAGGTTATTTCCATGTCTTTTGATGGTAACCAATACCTTCCCTTTATATGAACTCTTCAAAAAACATCATCTTCTACAGCCAACCAAGAACCCCTTTGCATGCATCAAAGCGGAAATACATCCTATCAAACTTAGTCCCAAATCAAGTAGTGGCTTCTTGACAACCTCTACATAAATTCTACTGATTGGGATCTAAAGACGACATTGCCTTATATGCTTATCAATGTACATATCACTTTGTAATTAACCCTTTTGTATTGATTTGTAGACATATTAACCCTAAGTTGCTCTTTCACTAACTCCTTGAAATGAGGACTTTTGATTTTTGGCATGGCCTTGATGGTATTAAAAAAGTGTGTAGCCAGTCACACACTAGTTACCCTTCTAAACGAGATCCATCACCTACTTGGGTACTCTATCCAATACTAACTTTCTCTCCTCCATCACCTAGTGCCCTCGTCTTCATCACCAAAAAACTTAACATACACATAATCAATGTGACTATGGAGATAATGTTAAAGAAGATCCCTACCACTTTTATCATCATATTGCCATGCTTTATTCATGGTATATAAAAGAAACTAGGATGCATGTGTTGATTAAGTAAACCGAATGACAGCTTTGGTGGTCCTATACATTTAGAATTTGCCATAATGTGTTTAATGGATCAATGGCATCAATTCACATGTAACATTTATCTTGTATGATTGCATTTCCTTTACAACATGCTACTACGATAAGGACGCAATTAGACTTTTTTGAACATGCTTTTACTACATGCATTGTTAATATTGTGAAAGAGTTACGTGTCATAAATTGCCAACCCTACATCTTAGGAGATTAATGGAAAATGTAGAGAGCCTGATGGCAAAAACCACAAAGACAAAGGTGTCATGTCTCCTGGATCGGATGTTAGGTGTCACTTGGAATCTACCCATCTACTATTTTGTCCTAGATTGATTATGTGATGACTCGTGCTGAACAAAAGTCCACCTAATCCATCTTTTCACGAGTACTACTACTGTATTAGGTGTGGGACTTCAATAATGCTAACATTGATTAGGTCAGTCCTTTGGACAATATCAAACCCATCAAAAAGTGAAAATAAAAAAGGCATAATTTATTTGAGAAACAAAAAAGTTGAGATGGGGCCCAATCAATTGGCAGTGTTTGTCGGATTAGGGATTCCATGAATCTTTTTAAAAGGGACTATGTTTCCTTTGAAAAGCAATTTATGAAGATACCCTCTTCTTTTTGACCCTCCAGAAACCTTTTGATTTTAGAAAGATTACTTATACATTTTATATATGACCATATTCTTTCCTTTCTGATCTTTTAGAAACCTTTAAGTTAGAAAGGTTTTATATACTCCCAAATTCCAATATGCTCCATCTTAACCCACATAATGTTCACTGAAAATGACAAGACTTGACTACTTATCCTTATCCTCATGAACTTCCACTTATATGGAGAAGAATGATGCTTTCAAGTAAACGCCATTTTCCAATTTCTATTGTCAAAATAGGCTGCCCTTTTTCACCTTGATGGAACTTACAACATTGTTCTAGCTTCTTCATGAATTAGAATTATCGAAGTAGTCGTCGGTTCAAGGAGGAGAAAATGAAAGAGCGATCATGAAGCAAATCGAATAAAGGAATATCGGGCCGATTGGACATCTAGATACACGTGTGAAAGTAGCGGTTAATTACGAATTCAAGAATGGAGAAGTGCGGATGCTTAATCAGATTGAGAGGTCAAATGGATTGGAACATGGTCCAAATGGTCCTAACCCTCCCACTGTTGTTCAATCAGCCCTGCCTCTTCATCAGTCAGGCTTTGAGCTCTAAACATCAAGATTCGAATCGCTAATGCAACTGCATCTCACATCTACGATGGCACCCCTTGGAGTCATGCCTTAATCCTAGTTAATCTCTAACTGAAGGTGAGGAACCACTTTGGCAAGTCGAAGACTTTCTCTACATGTGTCAAAGTTTGCGGAGTGTAGTCGTTGATCTAATTCAAGAAAAGAATATTACAAGCATCATAAGTTTCGTGCGACACTTATTCCTAACCTTAACCTCTCATCTTGTCCACAAATAGCAAACGCAAATGAGGCTGCTAATTGGCTTTCGAAGGCTCATCATTAAGGCCTCTTATTGTCTAATTGGGTGACGTATCCTCCTTCAGTCTTGTTCATAAAAAGTCTAACACGGCTATTATGTTAGAAATTATAGGATTACTGTTAACTGTTTTAAAAGTTTAAGATAATAAGTGAAAAGAGACCACATATATATGAAGAGTATATAAACCTCATTATCAAACGGTATTAAATATTGCAACGCATGTTATGATGGAGGCACTCGGCACTCGGTATTGGTTTTCTAGAATGCCACTGGAGCCGAGAAAGTCAAAATGATCTTTGCAATTGCACAAAAAAAGCAAAAAGAAGAGACAAAATGTGGGAATCGAAAGAAAGAAGAGGGACGAGATCTTCATTGGCGGCGGCTTTGCTTGGAGAGGTGGGCCTCTAATGGAGCAAATTCTCATGTCCTCATCCCTTCTCTTTTGAAAACTTGGTTGACTTGTTTGCTCCACACTTTTCTTCACTTTTGATTAAACGCTTCTTAAAAACCCCAACGATGTCTTGTTTAATTGCATGAATTTGACCGGCTCTAACATGAGGAGGAGACTTCCAAGAGGTGAGTAAAAGATCAACAACAGAAAGCAACGGGCAGATGAAAAGGGAAAGGTGGTAAATCTTTTGACTATAAAAAAATGAACCCTTTCTTCAATTTCTTGTCGAAACTGATGGGTTTTTTTTTTATTGCTAAAAAAATATAATAGATGTCGATGTTGCAAGATTCGTAAAATTTAGAAAAGTAAAGTCAATTTAGATAAACTCGTTTGGTTCGCTAAATACTTTTTTTTTTTTAAAAGTGGTCATGGGGGCTTAATATCAAGCAAACCTTAATTTTCTTTTGTTCCATCTCAAACATCTTGATTTCCATGTGCCTTTCAAAAGCGGAGGAAGTTTCTGTCACTGCAGCGAAACCAAGCGATCCACACCTGTTTAACGTTGACCCTGGGATAGAGAGAAGAAAGGCCAAAAGACAAGCGTGTTTCCTTTTTATCCCCTGTTCACATATACCAACTCATTTCAGGATTAGTTTAGTCATCTTACGCTTAGACAATTTGTTTGGTAACTTGATTATTGTTCATATAAGATTCATCTTAGAAAATCCAAAGTAAAACCTTAAATGATAAGATGAAGATACACCGTATGTGTTATAAAGAGCATGGAGATCGAGTTTGTATTTGAGTGACGTGAGGCAACACTTCCACAATCCATCACCGATGTACAAGGAATGCAAGAGAAACTGAACATGAAGGATCCCAATCCATGACATTCCGCATCGTGCATAGATTAGAACTCAGGCCTAAGAATAGATCATGAAAAATTATTATAAGGGCAACAAATAAGAGGTTTCGAAGTATTCAAACTCGCAACCTCCTGCCTTACTATCCTAATTAAAATGTCTAATTTGAAAGTCGAAAAAAGTATTAGGCAGAGAGAGAGAGAGTACGTTCCATGAAAATTCCGTATCCAATGAAGGACAACGCATCTGACAATTGCTAAAGAAGGAAATAAGATTAGGGAAGTGGTGATAAAAATCCAGGGCGAGGCTGACAAGAAATCACATGGGCCTTTCCAATAAATTGATACCTAAGAAAAATTGTAAAGCTCTAATGCCAGCATCAAAATTGTGCCTTAATCAAAAGTGGAGGTGCCAACTAAGCTTCCTTGTCAATTGCGCTCATTCAATTTTGGCGTGTAAAATTGACCTCTCTCTCTCTCTCTGTCTCCCTGTGTGGATATATATAAAGTCTGATGAAGACGTCTTGTTTACAAAAAAAATTTAAAGACAAGGGGTTCAAGGGGTCAGCACAAACGTCAAGTGGCGGTGCCCACGCTGGGCTTGCCCTAAGAGGAGGTGAGGAATCCCATCACATTGTCCCACATGGTCATGCACTGTTTATTGACATCGAAATTGGCGATTTCTTATAGACCAAAGGAATCACCTATTTAATGGGCAAGGCTTATCTTTAACAGTGTACAAAACTAATCTCAAGTGGGTTTAGATTGCGGCACGTCAAATCGAAAAACCATCTCGAGAAATTGAAAATTAAAAATTTTATTATCGCTCAAAATAATAAAGTACTTTTATGTACATCCTCTGTTTAATATACGTTGCCAAATTGATCACATGGGCCTTGCTGTGCCTATTGAAACACTCGTTGATGTTTGAAGTTCTCATCTTGCATCCTTTTTGCACAATGAATCTCGAACCCGTGTAAAACAAGTACTCTAAGATCAATCTATGGCTTTATATGTCATGATCCTCATCCTTATCATGCGGGCTCTAATTGAATGAGTGAAACAACATAGAATTCGATCGATTCGAGGGAACATGTTACGTTACATTACATATGCAGGTACTTACGTTTTCTTCTTTATGTGATATTGTCGCGATTCTTCTCCGGGCGAGACCTAACTAGTCTCGTTCTGCCGATCAGTGACTTTGGAGGGCTCTTGATATGGGTGACATTGATCGAGATAAGCACAAGAAGACGGAATTGGTCGCGACACAGTGACAACCGATGACTTTTCTTCCGCTCGTGGTGTCAACGAGTCGCACCTAACTCGCTCTTGGAGTGCTCCCCTCTTCCCCCATTCTTGTTCTTACCTTAGTAAAATAATTATATCACTTGTGGACACCAGACTATACAAATTAAGTCAACATTTGATATTCATGGTCAAAGATGTGATAAATTAACAGTAGATATGCCTCGTGAAGTGGTTTTGCAGAGAATAACGATGCAGCGAGAGGGGCGATAGTGGGAGCTTCAACGAGAGGAGATTCAACATGTCGATGGAGAGGCAAAGGCAAATCGACGTGCGGATGCCCTTGCTGCAATTGGAAAGACCCTCAAACTCTCACTTCATTGTATTTTGATGACCCTCAATTTCTTACATACATGATGGTATTGTGTGCTTTTCTCATTCACTAGGATTTTACATGAATTGGTGAAAAAAAAAAAAGTTACAAAAACCATTTTCTTGTTTACTTCATATATCAAATACCCCCTGTTACAATTATCATTCTCACTTTTTACAGTAGATCTTAAGTGTAGTTGTGGCCGAGCTCAAGGCCAGATTGAGGTTGAACTGTAGCCGTGACTGAGCTCTACTATAGAGCCTGCTTAGCTCGTGAGGCTGTTGTAGATGCTCATGACCTACTACGGCCTAGTGAGCTCAAGGCCGACCTTGCCCAACCTCGGCAATTGCAAGCCATGGGGTTAGCCCCAGCTTGCGTGGCCTCGTTGGCACTTGTTACGAGCAATCTCGCCACAAACAAAGACAAGATGCGGGTAGCTCTTGATTGTCATTGTGCCGTGCTGTTACTAAGTATGATAGAGAGAAAAGACAAGGGGACGAGAGTAGGAGAGGGGTTCGAATGTGCACGAGAACAAATGGGCCTTTTTAGGTTGAGGAGATGCAAAATGTAAGTTTTGAAACGTAAGGCGGGTATTTGATATGTAAAGTAAAGTTGAGGATGTTTTCGCAACCATTCCTAATTTTTTTGTAAAGTGATATTGGGTGATTCGAGTAGTCGTTGTCCATTCACTCAAAGTCATATAACTTAAATAGTTCACATGAAATATAAATACTCAATTTATTTCACTGAAAATATATAATTTGATTTTAAAAAAATAATTGCTCATTTTACTTAAAATAATTATTTAATTGAAATATTTTTATTAACGATGGCAACTTAAGTCAAAATATTTTTTTGGACAATAAAAAGTTTTTGGTTCATTTGTATCCGTAAGAGATAGAAATGATATTTTTTTAAAAAATAATTTTTCAATAATTTATATTTTGTGAAATAAATAGAGGGGCTAATTCCATAAAAAAAAGCATCAACTTTAGAAATAGTATATTTTTAAAAAATAGTTTTTTCTATTGATGGGCGGTGATCTACAGCTTCATATTACGACAAAACGATAAAGTTTAGCCGAGAAATTCAATCTTGAGATTTTTTTACTTGCTAGTGAAGTATAGGAGATGACACAGTTTCACCATTATTCTTCGAGCGGTGGCTCAAACAATAAGACAATGGATGGTGTTAGCCAGCAAGTGCAGGACAATCAATGAATCTAAGTTAAGAGGGGCCAGATTTAAAATTAAAGTAAAAGTTGGTGATTTTTTTTCAAAATGAAAAAAAAAAAATTGGGCCGAATTGTTACTTGACCTAAAATTGGTGCTTTTTTATGTGACAACAAAAAGTTTGGGCAGATTTGTCACTTGACCTAAAGTTGGTGTTTTTTACGAGACAAAAAAAAAGTTTGGGCCAAATTTGTCACTCGACCTAAAGTTTGCTTTTTACGAGACAAAAAAGTTTGGGCCGATTTGTCCATCGACCTAAAGTTGGTGCTTTTTTTTGGAATTAACCCATAAATAGAGCCCAAATGTGTCCTAAATTTCGATTTTGGTTCCTTCGTTGTACCCTTTTCTACTCTATTCGTACGTCCAACTTCAATAAGATCATGATGCTCAATCACATATTCTAGTTGAACGATCCACAATCATTAGATCTATCACGTAACGTTGTTGTGCCATCACCCAACCAAAACAAGCCGTTTCAACTTCTACACATCCCACCTTTATTATATTTTTATATTTTTATTATTTAATTTTTAATTTTTCAAAAGCTTTTTCATATTTTCATCCACCAATATTTACACCAGAGCATGTGAATCTAAATTTTAATCATAAAAAAATAGAGCGGGCCGAAGACGGCGCCACCAACTTTGGTCTCTACAACACCTAAAAAAAAAGAAAAATGAAAAGGAAACATAAAACTTTAATCAATTGAAAAAAATTCCGAACAACAACAAAAAATAACCAATTAAAAATTTATGGGGCACTAGGAAATAGGGAGTACGTAAATAAAGAATTAAATGATAGGTGTGGACCATTCAAAGTCTAGTCGTATAGATATATATATATTATATGGTCATTATTTTAATAAGGAAAAATGTCACGAATAGTCCCTATATTATTACTTAATGTGCAATTTAGTCCCTGAACTTTCATCGGCTCAATTTGGTCCTTGAACTATTGATAAATGTCTGATTTGGTCCCTGAACTTTTGATTGACTTAATTTGGTCCCTAAATTATTGATAAATGTCCGATTTGGTCCTTGAACTTTCGATCGGCTCAATTTGGTCCCTGAACTATTGATAAATATCCAATTTAGTCCTTCGTTACTGTTTTTCCTTTTCTTTTCTTTTTTTTTTTTTTTTGGCTTCTTCTCTCTTCCCTTCGCTAGCTCCGACGTAGGGAAGCCGATGTCCGGCGAGGGAGCCGGCGGAGGGAAGAGAGAAGAAGCAAAAAAAAAAAAAAAAAAAGAAAAAAAAAGGAAAAACAGTAACGAAGGATTAAATCGGCATTTATCAATAGTTTAGGGACCAAATTGAGCCGATCGAAAGTTCAGGGACCAAATCGGATATTTATCAATAGTTCGTGGACCAAATTGGAATCCAAATTCAGAACAAATTACACATTAAGTAATAATATAGGGACCATTCGTGACATTTTTCCTTTTAATAATGAAGTGTTGAAATAATTTGAAAGAAACTTCGTCGTTGGAACCCTTTTAAAAGTGGCTCGATTTTGAAAATTCAGGGACTCGAGGAAGATGAAGAAAATCGGTGAGGTGTCGTGGATGGAACTACATAAAAGTCTATTGACCCAAGATTTTCTTCAATCTCACTTAACTTATATAGGAAATTTATACTCTGCAGAAAATATATTAATTTTTTTTACGTGTTTTGGCTTTATCAACTGAGTATAGTATTTCGACCAAAAGAAAAAAAACAAAAAAAAGCTAAGTATGGTATGATTTATGGATTTGTTAAGGTGCATCCCTAGTCGTTTGTCTATCATTGTCTTATTGACTTCATATGTACTAGCAAATGCGCGCATCTTCTATGTGTATGTAAGATATTGACATTCATAATATTAAGCAAAGCTGCTTTATTATGAAGTATCCGAACCATTAAATAATTAAAATAAATTTTTGATAAAAATACTTACTTCGGAAAATAGTAGAGATTAGATGTGGAAGAAAACTAATGTCCAAGATTTGAAAGCTTTATTGAGAAGGTAGTTTTCAGATGGGTATATTCAGATTCTAGTATTGAAGCATGCGAGGGATAATATGGTATATTATCGACTTATGCATTTGTCCATGTGTGTACATTTTTTGTAAAATGAGTAATTCAGGATATTTGGAAAAGAGAGAAACAATCGGCATCCCTTAACGTAAAATAAGAGGTCCTCTTTAATTTATGTACATCCGATAAACTTTATGGTTTTGTGCAAAAATCTTAAGCATGGTACTAAAGCTAAATTTAGCCCCCAAAAAATCAATCGGAGCATTAATTCCCTAATTGATGGATAATTCCGATTGAAAGAGAAACTTAATCCGGAAGTGTTCATTTATTGCCTATTTGACTATCTAATTATTGTCAGACTCCACAGACAAGTTATATGAAACGTGTACTCCAATGATTTTTTTGTATAGTAATCTACTTCTGTTGTTTCAAAAGGACTCCAATCTATCTGGAATTCAAGGGCACGTTTGGTAACGATTTTGTTCCCGGGAACAAATTCGACAAGAAATTATTATTTTTGATTATGTTCAGGGAACCGATTCTCGAGTAAAAAACGCGTTTGGTACTATACAAAATTTCGATTCGGAATAGAATTGCGTTTGATAACGTGTTCATTGATTATGTTCCAAATCAATTTATTTTAATTTTTAAATAATATTTATAATTTCTTTTCTTTTCTTTTCTTTTTTTCCTTTTTTTTTCTCCCTATTCTTCTTCTCCTTCTTCGGGCCGGTCGCCGGTCCGGCGATCGGCGACGAGGGCCGGCGACCTCACTAGAGCGTCGCTCGACGAGGTCGGCCCTCGCCGGGCGAGGTTCGCCGAGGCCGAGCCTCGCCGGTGGTCGCCGGCCTCGCCGGGCCGGGCGAGGCTTGCCTAGCCACCGGCGGGGCTAGGCAAGCCTTGTCGGTGGGGACGAGCCTCGCCTCGCCGGGCGAGGCCCGCTGGCCACCGGGGGGCCGGGCGAGGCCCGCTTGGCCATCGAGCCCTCGCCGTGGCCGGGCGAGCCTCGCGAGCTCGCCGGACTAGTGGCCGGCGGACGGTGGCGGCGGCGGTGGCGGGATGGCGGTTGATGAAGAAGAAGAAGAGTAGTTTTGATTCTCAATTTTGTTCCCAGAACAAAAATCAACTTTTTTTTTATTCTTGATTCTCTTCCCAATCTGTTCTCGGGAACAAAAATTTTACCAAACGCGATTCTCGTCCCAAAGGCGATTCGGGAACAAAAATCGAATCCGACATCGTTGGGATGGTTACCAAACAGGCCCCAAGTAGCCTAGTGTTGTAGCTCCATTTGAAGTTACTTAAGAGAAAAAATAATTTTAATTTCATTGTACAATGAGCAATATAAAAAATAATAATAGGATTACATTTTGATTTTTCATTTTTATTTGAAGAAAAATATTGATAAAAAAATTAGATAACATCTTCGACCTTGTCAATAGAGATAGCTAGTGAGAGACGTTGGAAAGAGAGAATAGTCTCACGGGGCAATGACACGCATTGTGGTGAGCAATCGATGGTAAAAATCGAGGGACAGGGCAATGGTGCAACCGGAACTAAGATGTTTCATCTACTCGCATAGTGTGATATTCATCTCCACCAACTTTGCCTCTAGATTTTCGAAATTTCTCGATTTTAATGGCCAATTTGCTTTTTCCACGAGTCTCTACCCATGAACACTTCTCTTCTTGCGTCGGGTCTTCTTCAGCTCCTATCTTGTTCAACGAAAGTGTGATTCTCACGCCTCCCACCATGCATCATTGGATTGCTTATGCCTGCAAATGAGCGAATTTGAACTTTCCATGGTGCTTTCCTTTGTCACCTTTCCTTATGTCAGATGCCTATATGCTTTGCTCCCATCTCTCGCATTCCTAGTGCTTTCCCCCCGACATTGTCCGCCTTCTAGAAGCATATGTTGTCATGTAATACAATATAGTTTCTGCATGGTACTTGAGTAACAAGTTGACAAGGGGAATATTTTTGCAACTTAGTCGAGATTTTTCAATTCGAATAGGGATAAACACTTGCACTCGTTTCTACGGCATCATCACAGCGACAAAGTGTTTCTATTTTCTTTTTCTTTTTTAAAAATTGACACAAATTATTTCTAAATTTTGACTAATGTGTACTGTTATTTCCGAATTTTTAATTTATTCAATGGGTCCCCTAAACTTTGCCCCAATGTGCAACATCGTCTTTAAATTTTTGATTTGATCAATGTGGTTCATAAACTTTTGGTATGTATTTAATTTAGTTCTTGGGTTATATGAAGATGTTTAATTTTGTTCTTGAACTTGAATAAATTGAATGATAACATCAATTACTTCCATATAGCTTGTGGACTAAATTAAACACGTATCGAAAGTTCAAGGACCACGTTAATAAATCCAAAACAAATGAATGAAAAATATTTCACCGTTCATGAAGATAGTTAGATATAAATTGATATTGACAATTATAGTAACTAATTATTTCAAGTGACACAAGCAATAATTTTTTGGAAGATATTCTCCAAATCATTTATTTTTCTATACAACAAACGGAGTTTAAGTCTACGTCAATAATGGATAAATCAATTTTTATACGATAGATTTTTTAATTTTCTCAATTACTCGTGTGATCATAATAATTCTTAAATTAAGACGATTTATGTGTTTGGTAACCAAAAGCATCCCCACTTTTCTGCCGTTACCACTTCACAAACATTAATTGAATCGAGCGAGCAAATTTTATTGTCTCCAAAAATATCTTTAGATCATAGGTGCTGACGTGGAATTAAAACTTGCCCTTTTGATGTTGAATGTAGATGATTTACTTACCAAACAAGAAAGAAAGAATATAGATGATTTAATTTATTTAGACCATGAAAGCTTGGCAAGTCATATACCGAGTTCCTCGACCAAAAATATAATATATATTATGGAGGGAGATAACTATCCCACGCCCTATTATTCCAATTTACGAGGAAAATTTGTAACTTAAAATGATCAATATTATCAAGAATCCTATTATGACGCCAATACTCTAATTTTTTTTTTAACATCATCAAAATCTCTTAATCATATCCGATGTGACACCAGTGTCTTGAATTTTTCTAATTTTTACGTTACCAAAATCCCCCTTTACCACACTTACATTCCACATGCCTTGCCATCATCCATGCAAACTGACACGTTGGATTTTTAACGACCTTCATGGACAAAAAAACTTTGGGGATTGATAACATGAAAAAAAGTTTACAATATCAATGTCAAAGTGTCAAATTTCAAGGTTATTAAGATAGGGAGAGGTAGGGTATTTCAATTATATTGATGTAAGATTTTGGTGATAATAAAAAAAATTAGCGTAATTGTTGTGAGATTATCTGAGATCACTATTAATTATTCTAAAAGCTTAAAATCTAAATATTTTAACATTATTGTCCAACAAAGTTTTATAGGATATTTTTCCAATCGAGAAATCTTCTTTTTTATTGGGGTCAAATCCTATTGAGACTTTAAGAGAGAGAAAGAGATCGGCGAAAAAAGAGGAAATGCCGTGACCTAACTTCTCCCGCAATTTAATTTTGTATTCTCGCGTTCTCCCGACGAAAACAGTAAAAGATAAAAACAAAAAAAAAAAAGGAAAAAAAAAAGAAAGAGGAGGATTTGTCGCATTCTTGGGGATCCCATTATATCCCACGGGCTTTCAACGTGATAAATTGCCGCAGTCAGTGCAGCGATACCAAACCAACTCCATCTTCTTCCCTTCATCGGAGCAGGTGCGTAGACGCAACCACCGCCGTCGTCCTCCACCACCATCGCCGCCGCCCCCTCTCTGCATATACCCTCGCCTGTTCGCAGCACGGATAGGATGCCGCAGGTGGATCTCGTCTCCGCTTGCGCCGGCGGCTCCTGCGACCGCAAGATCGCCTGCGAGACCATTGCCGGCGCCGAAGATCCAGCGTCGGCGCAGGCGGCGGAGGGCGGCCTGGACCAACTCTCCAATCGGCCGGAGATCCCCCGATTTCCCGCCGGAGTCCTTCTGGCTCTCCAAGGACGCCGAGTTCGACTGGTTCGACCGCAACGCCTTCTACGAGCGCAAGGAGTCCACCAAGGCCAGCACCAACTCCGGGAACCTCAACCCGAGCTCCAACTCCAACTCCAACTCCCAGCGCTTCTCCCTCAACCGGAAGTCGAAGGCCTCCATCATCGGGCTCCCGAAGCCGCAGAAGTCCTGCTTCGTCGACGTGAAGAACCGGAAAGCCGCCGCCAAGGCCGCGAACACGCGGCTGTTCCCGAAGCGCAACGGATCGTCCGGCGGGAAATCGAACCCGCCGCTGATCGAGCCGTCCTCGCCCAAGGTCTCGTGCATGGGGAGGGTCCGGTCGAAGAAGGACCGGAACCGCAGGTTGCGCAGCCGCAGCCGTGCCGTCGAACCGGCCGCGGCGAAGGCCAAGCCGGCCGCCAAGAAGAGGACCGGCCTCTTCGCCAGCTTCCGCTCCATGTTCCACAGAGGCGGCAAGTCGCGGGCCGGAAGCTTCGAGCGCCGCGCCGCGGGGGAGTCGCCCCCGCGGAGGAGCTCCGCCATGAGCGTCACGCGCGACATCAGGGACCGCCTGCCGGCGCGCGAGGCCGGCGCGCTCTCCCCGGAGTCGCTGCCCAGGCGGAGCGCCGCGGACGGCGACGCGCCGGGCCTGGGCGGGATGAGGCGGTTCGCGTCCGGCCGGAGGTCGGACGCCTGGGCCAACGACGCGGACGCGCTCTCCCCGGAGTCGCCGCTGCCCAGGCGGAGCGCGGCGGACGGCGACGCCCTGGGCCTGGGCGGGATGAAGCGGTTCGCGTCGGGTCGGAGGTCCGACGCCTGGGCCGGCGACGTGGCGTAGCGGAGATCCTCCGCAGTCGAAGGGGGCGACGCCAGCCGAGCCGGACGGATGTCGGGCCCCACCGAGGACGGAGAAATCGATCGCGTTGTTGCCCTCTGGGTCTAGGTTGGCTGGCCGCCGCGTGGGGCCCGCTGGCGAGGATTTTTTGGGCAGGTGGGCGAGAAAGGTCGTCGTTCGGCTGACGTGGCGCGTTGACTGTTCGGGACGAGGTAAATAAGAACAACTACTACTCGGTGCGAATTTACCCCGCTCAGCATAAATTTTTGTTTTCTTTTCCTTTTCTCCCTTGAGTGGGGCCGAAAATCTGGTTTTCGATCTGTGTAACGGAAACGGGTAGGCGGCGGGCGGCGGCGCCGGCGGTGGTGGCTTCTTCAAGGTTTTGTAAATAGAGAGGTTTGGCGCAAGAGCAGATATTTTTGCTCCTTTTTATTTTGCTTTGCTAGTTTTTCTTGTTGAGGGGCGGTGGAAGGGAAAATGAATGAATGGATTGAATAACATGAACAGAACCGGCGAAATTCGCCGTTCCGTGTCGTTTCCGATCGTCATCGGCGAGAGCTTCCGGTCCGGCGGATGGATCTGGTCGATCCCGACTCGCAGATCGCGAGAGATTCTTTCTTTAACTCAAGATGTCTCAAATCCCATCTGACGACTTTCAAAGTGGCGATCTCGAGATTATTTTTATTTAAAAACAGAGATGGTATTCGAAGACTACTTCCCCCTCGAATCAAATCCCACATGGGAGCGCTGTCATCGAATTCTTTGTTTTTTTCTCGACGTTGACGTAAGGGTGTGAAAATTAACCCAAATTCCGATTTTTCTCGTTTATTTTATGTGCGCAAAATGCCCCGCGAGATCGGTCCGTCGCCGTCACTCCTGGAAAATGTCGCTCATTTCGCCAACTTTGACTGCATCGATGCTGTCACGTCAGGGTGAGCCTGGGTCAAATTGTTGACTTGGATGGCCGGCTTATTCTCTCGGCTGAAAACTTGGGTCGGATCAATTTCCCTCGATACCGACCTTTAACGTTGAAGATGGTGATGCTGATGCATATGTTGGAATGGCAAATATCGTTGAAACAACCTTCATGTCCGGTGTTGATTTGGGGAGGCCGATTGGACCAGATAGGCCTACTAGATCAGTACGAATAGAAATCTTATAGTGCACGGTCGATCTTGCGCTTGGGGATGGGATGAGTTTTTATCCCCCTTCGATCGGATGAAGGAAAACGTCGAAAAGATAAACATATCATGGTTACAAATTGGACAAGCATCGTTCGGTCTGCAACCTCTCCTCCATGGTGCTATCGGCCACCACCGCACGGTGTACGACGATGTGGCCTCTCATGACAATCGCCGTCCGTTGACAACCACCACGAGGTCCCTAGGCAGCGATGACATTGTGTGTGTGGTGGTTACCTGAGTCACCCATTTCCATCGCTCTTTCTTTCTTTCTCTGTCTCACATAAGCTATCTTTCCATTTGACATTTTTGGTGCTATGGGACTAGGACGATGGCGCCATTTAATGTGGTGGCGGCCACTGTGAAGGGGCAACCACTGAACAGTTATCACAGCGCCTAATTCTAGCACTTTTTTCGTTTTTTAGTAACTTTTTCAGATTTTTTTTTGTTTTCCAAGTCTATTATTCATTATGTGGATTCATAGTATATTCGTTGTCATTTTCAATACTCTCTTATATAGAGAAAAATTGTATTATATTCATGACCCTAAGATAAAGATGGAATTGGAAATTTAATTTGCATGTGCAATAGTTACGAACTATATCTTCTTTTGCACGAACGAAGATTGGGAACCTAACAAGAGTCTGTTTAAAGAAAGGGTGTACTCTTACATAGGCGAAAATGCAAAAAATAATTTAAAAAAGATTCATAGATTTTGGATAATAAGAACCAATATGACTATAGTAAGATTTTATAATATCTTCAGGTAACCTGAAGAACTAATGATAGACCTCCGTAAATTAGTCACGAAATAGCTCTATCATTTGTCAATTTTTTTATTATCTAATAATCACCTTACTCAAATTAGGGCGCAAATTGAGGGGCGCAAATTGACTTTCGTTCACCTGTGGTGTCCCTGTCAGCGCAGCTCTATATCATAGTGGTCCAAAAGCAGAGAGGTTTGAGGTCATTAGGCGCTTAGGTTGGATTCTGCGAGCTCTATTCAACTTCAACCCATCAAGTGTAGGAAATCAGCACCGATCATGGTGTTATCATAGATAGGAATGTCAATGGTCTGGTTCGCTTTGAATTTTTAGAAATCTGTGCCGAACCTAAACATATGGGTGTGTTGGGGGTGTGAAAGGGTCAGGTCGGGCCAAGTTTTTATAATACTCGACCTGACTTGAAAACCTATAGGGGCACAATTAACCCGATCTGACCCTCTTGAGACCTGATGTGAATATCATATAACCCAAGAGAGGGGGTCAAGTCGGGTCGGACCGGGCCCTGATCAGTTGGGTTGAAATCAAAGGTTTCATCCTCGTTTCATTGTGCTTTGGGGGTGTCAAAAAGCCTGTGCTGGCTGGGCCCAGGGCCCAGGCCTGATTCGACCTGACCCCAACCCTAACAATGTCTTCATCCAAAAATCCCAACCCAAAGAAGACTAAGGTCCGGTCCTAGAATACCCTACATTTTATGATGGGGTCGGGTCGGGTTGGGCCACACATGGGTTTTTTTGACACTCCTAGGGTGTGCATTAATTTTGAACTGAAGTGCACTGCAAACCGAATAACTAGAACCAAAGACTTGGATCGGTTTGGTTTTCTGGTTATTTTTTTTTAAATATAAAAAAAGAGGTCTAGTGAAAAAAGAAGAGAGATTGTGTGAATTGTAATATTAATGGGGCGATTTTCAGTTCAATTTGGTCGACTGAAACAAACCGGGACTATTCGAATCGGAATAAAAAATGATTATTTTTTCATTATTCAAATTGGCATCCAAACTAAACTGAAAACGCACGAACATTTGGTTCCCTTCAGATGGTTCCGGGGTCTGACTGGATCAGATTAGAAGAAGCAGTCGGATGCACGAAAAAAGGATTTAGATTACGAGCGAGTTGGACTACAAAGAACATCGGTACATGACAGATACAGCAGCTCAATCGACCACGTCTCTCTGTCCCTCCGTCTCTCTGTCTCCCTGTTTTTCAAAATGCTTAAACTCGAACAGGTTGGGCGATGCGAAAGATGACCAGATCACTCTTTGCTGAGCTCGTCGTAGAGCTCGATGCGACGGCCGTTGAGCGGCTGAACCGGCCTGCAGTTGGTTTTGTCGTCGGTGGGCAGCGGGGCCTTGAGAGCTTCCACCTGCTCCTTTGATATCGACCTCACCTGCACGCACATTAAAATTGTCCATTGCCCTTTTAATCAACTCGATCTCATCAGTTGATCTAGATCGGTCGGGTTGGTACGGCGTGAATTTGCGAATACGATTCGGAGCGCATGGGTGTGTATGTGTTTAAGGTCGCATACCTTGGCGAGGATGTTCCAGGTGACATTCTCGGTGCACGGCGGAGTCGTGAGAGACCCGGCGTACCGATAGTACTTGCGGGTGTTCCTCCTGATCTGCTTGGTGTCGAAGATACCCAGAGGGATGTGAGAGTCCTCGTCGTCGCTGCAAGAGTCCTCGGCCAGCTCGTCCAATTGGTTCTTCATCTGCATTTCCGCGGTACATGATCAGTGACGACGGAATAGAACCGAGTTCCACACGTACTACTAGTAACTCCTTTTCAATCGCGGAAGGACTCGAGACTCCAATTGAACGGAAGTAAGTGCTCGTGTACATTCATCGAACATATGCATTCGCCTTTTTTTCTTTTTTTTACCTTGGAGATGAGGGGATCAGGGTCACCGAATGCGTAGAGGACCGCCACCACGGCGTAGTCGCCGTCGCTCGCCTTGTGGACTAGATGGAGTTCAGCTGGGAACCTGCAGTCAATAGTGAAGCAAGACAAACTTTCACTCCACTTCTCTTTTTGTTCTTTTGCTTCAATTGATCAAAGCTCCCAAACCCTAATGGAGGGGAGGCTACAAGCATTAGTTTCTTGAGGGGTGATTGTGGATCAAAGCTCTTCTGCTGAGCCCAAGAAACTTGGGGGAAACCCTAGTGGCGAAGCCCTTATCCATCTTTTACCCATTCGATTACAGATCATGGGCTGAACTTGACTGTCTTGCTAAACTGGTTTTCAAACAGTATCTTCTCACAGAGAGAGAGAGAGAGAGAGAGAGAGAGAGAGAGGAGAGAGTGTGAGTTGCTCACTGGATTCCATCGATGAGGTGCTCAGAGGGAGAGTGCCAGTGCATTTGCTTTAAGCTGTACTTCTTGCCATTCACGAGCACATTCCCCACTTCTTCCTCGTAAACCACCTTCACATCAATCGTTTCATCATCTTTCATGCAACCGACCCTCGTTTACCAAGCATAACTTCATTCTACATACATTAGCAATGTCTATTCGAGGATTGGAGAACGAGAGAGATGTAATATATATATACACACACATACATTACCCAAGGCCATATCAATAACTTTTTATATTTATATAATTTTTTTTCAGGACAAATACATTAAACAAATTCTTGTGTGCCTGATGTCACAAATTTAGGTAACTCGATATTGAAACCTTATCATAATTTTGTCGATTCTAAATACACAAAGAAAAAACCCATTTACATGCATATTTAAATCCATGGGTAGGTTAAGATTGGGAAATCGGTCAATATAATATGAAGTGTATCAAGTGCATAGTCCATGAATGTGATGATTCCTACTAAAACCGTCTAATTCTGCACCTTCTCTTCTTTCACTCCATTTTCATGACCTAGATTTTCTTTCACCTCTTATTATTCTTCTTCCACACACATATGTGAAGCATCACTATGCTTTTGGCTAAGAAAAAAACAAAAGACACTTCATCCATCAATTATAGCACTCTCTTTTTCCATGCAATTCTCCAGCGAGACCTCTCCTTTTGACTCATCTGCATCATCACTTTCCGATCTTGGTGTAAAGTGAATAACGTGGGGCCTAGATGTCAGCTTTTAGACACTCACTAATTCACAACCCATCAAATTTTCAAAATTTTTGACAAAAAGTCGAACGTTCACTTGGAAATTATTCATAACAATATCTCTCGACGAGGAAAATCATTCGACTTTCGACTTAAAAATCAATGGAAAATCACCTATGAATGAAACTGAGGAACTTAGATGCTCAAAAGAAGAGAGGAAATCATAATGCTTTTCACCGTTAGTTTAGCGACTACTCAGTTAGATCGATTAACAAATTACCGCGACGTTGATGCCATCGTTAACGAGGGTCGCGTTCGCAGGGCGATAATCCCTGGTTAAGGCCTTGAGGTTCTTATTCAGCACCGTCGCGTTCCTGACTATGTTCACAGGAGACTGACGCTGCCCCTGCGCGCAAGCCACGAACGTCGGGCTCAAGCTCCCCCAGTGTTTCGGACCCTGAGGGCCTGCATACGCGAACTTCGCTTCTCCGGTATCTGTTTCATGCCAGAAGATAAGCTCGATCTTTTCAATTAGTCGTCGACAACACTTTAAATTCCTAAAGGGATCGGATGATCAGAACGAAAATGTGGATGTGACAAACGCTCTTCCTAGAACAACATGAAAGCCTGGGAAACATGTTTTCGATCCATGCAAAGATTTTCCGACACTTCCTTCCGAGACAGAGATCGACGGAGAGAGATGCCTACCGTCCGCTGCCAAAGCAGAGGCGAGGAGCAACGCGAGGGCCACAAGGGCGGAGAAGGAGACTGATGGGGCGGGCATGGCGGGCGGCTATTGCGAGAGCTAGCGAAGAAGAGCTTGTGATGTATCTTTCCGATGAGGATGATGATGAGGGAGGAGATGGGGGGTTGCCCTTTGTAGGGAGGCTTTGGAAAAGCTCCGTTGAGAGTTGGTTAAGGAGAGTGATTGGACAACCCCACGAATGGCGAATTCAAGCGAGGACAGAACAGACGGGCTGAGTGCTATAATTGGGATGGGTTTGTTCCTCGAGAGTCTTGGAGCACCTCCCCTTTCCTTCTTTTGGCCTATGCTGTCCATTTATACCCGTTTGTTGTGCCCACCACTATTCCTGTTTCTTGATCGTTTTTTTTTTTTTTTTTTTTTAAAATAATTTTTATTTAATTTTTTGGCTATATTCTGTCAGAAGAAGGTTTCATATTATCATGTCTAGAAAAAAGCATTCTAATTGTGATTCGAATGAAACATGTTCTTTCTTCTCGTCTTTATGCTTAATGAGATAAGAAAGGTATAGAATTAGGGAAATGAGAATGTAAAGATAGATCGTGACTTATCACATGCTTTGATTTGTCCGTTTGATTGAATTGGTACCATTTGAGGATTGTCTCTATGAAACAGTCAGAGGTCACCCATTCCATTCTCGACTAGGGTTTATAATTAAAAAGACTATATCATTTTTCCAGTAAAGTTTATAAAATCAACTTTCCATCAAATTGTTGTTGGATAACGAGCGCTTGTTAAAGACTTTTTTGAGCTTGTATAGAACATATCTTCAATCATTTCAAGAATCGCTGTTTCGATATCCAATCTAATTCAGGACTTGATAATAATGTTGTTTTATTTGAATTCATATAAGGATGTTTTCTCTAGGCTTCTAGAATGACATATGTTTGCGTTAGAACAATGCCAGCATAATGGTCACTGTTATTGTTGAAAGTAACGGTGACATGCGGACCACAGGTTGTAATTGAGAAGAAAAGGCAACTGCCCATTACAGATTGCAGGATTCTAATTTTAAACAGCCATGTCCAAATGTTTTTCGTTTTTTTTTTTTTTTGTTCTGGTTTCTTTTGTATACAAAGAATATATCTGAAGTCTTGATTTTTATTGGATAATGTTTGATAGTCATTTTAATGAAAGAAACTTGTATTCATTCCTTAAATATGTGATAATTTCACGAACATAGTTTATGCATCAGAAGCACTCACATGATTATGATATGTGAAGAAGCAAGTAGATGAAACAAATTAATAAAATATTCACGTTATCTCTTATAGCCTATTTTTCATCCAAAATTTGAAAATTCTCAATTTATGAGCAATTTGCTTATCTACATGTCATTGTAATGTGAGTGCTTCTGATATATAAAATATGCTCTTCATTGCAAAAAAGTGGATTTGTTACATTATTAACCTTCTTTTCCAAATTTAAAATTGTTACTACAACTCCTTTAATTTTGTGTCCCCGTTTTTTCATGAGACTTTACATGATATTTTAAGCATCGATTTCATATCTTCTATTCATAGGGTAATAAATAAAAGATATTAAAAAAAAAAATATTTTTGCTATTAGGACAAGTGCATCATTTTTGTCCTTTGTGCGAAGACGAGTATAAACCAAAAGCACGCAAGGCATCTCCTTGTACGTGAAAAAAGCATTTGGTAAATTCTCTTTTACCTTACTTGCGTGTGGAAAAAGGTAGTATGTTAAGATTCACACACATTAAGCACAAATGCCATTTCATTAGGTCTTTTGTGTACATGTTCTTGTCGCCGGCTCATTACTTAAGTTTTTGAATTAAGCATATTAGAACTAAGCCGCGGCCACATTGGTTCTATGTAAAAGAATTTGAATAATACATATTTATTTCGTCAGTGGGTAGTTATATGCAAGCTCCCATCCATAAGAATATCTCTCATCCTGCATGTTAGATTACAATTTTACCCTACCCTTACTCATTGGGAGAATGCCATAAGTCCTGATATAATGGATATTTCGAGGGCGGAAGTCAAATTCAGAAGTTGACTATATATAGTAAAGATATATCGTTCTAATAGTGCCGGTTGCTTTTTTTTTTTTTTTTTTTTGGGAATTAGGCATATGTGTGTTAAGTCACTAAGTGTGTATAATACATTGTCATTTCCAAGAAAGTGGTAGGATCTTTGGTCGGAGTCTCATAATCTTAACTGAAGTGGAGGATAGGCCAATTAAAAATTGGCCAAGTGTGTTCCTCCCTGGCCATGAACCTCCACCATTGTAGGTGAGTTTGCCATTGGGTTGTTTAATGCAACCGAGTTAGGTATGTCGACAACCGACCACTATCTAGTGATAATTATTTTAATGGCCCTTATAATTGTCTTTATGTATATATTAATCAAGATTTACCAAATTGGTATACTAAATAATGTGTCGTATTTGGTAACACGACCCTTTTAAATAATTAAGTCTGCATTCAACTTGTGATGGGGCCGCCCGATAAGGAGTGGGAGCAATTCCTCCGCTCAATTCGCAACAATTTTCACTTTTCACTTATAAGTAGTTAAAGTTATAAATTCCATCCTGATTTTTTTAATATAAATTTTGACCCCTCTATTTCTTTGAACAAAAATTTTGCCCTCTAGCCCAATTCATAAACTCACTCGAAATATTTATAAGTTTCAACTAATATAAAAGTAATGGAAAAAAAAAGAGGTTCTATTTCTCAAATTTTGCTATTGCTTGACTATGGTCTTTGACAAGTATTTGCATTGAACTTAGGTCATAATACACGTGTGTCAGATTAATTTTAAGGTTTTCTTATTTCTGGGATATCTTTGGATTGCGTAAGTTAACAATGTAATTATTTTATCACTTAGTTCAATCACGTACAGTAATTGCGTCGTCGATGGAGAGCTATTTGATTCATGTTTAAGAATTATGACCTGAGATGAAATGGGTTGGTGGATGTCGTGTAACTCAGTTCTATCATGATTCCTGCTATCAGAGCCTATTTTTCAAGTAAGTGGCTATATATATATATGCAAACTATCCTTACTACACCAAAAATAATATTCAGTTTTAATGGCTAAAATATCGCCATTTAAGATTTGAAAGTCATAAGCTTTAAAACGAAGGATCTCGATGCTCAAATTTCACACCCTACTAGCGGCCGTTTCGCGGGTTCCGCGATTTGTATTCTGCACATCACAGAGAAAAAAAGTCCCCAAGGCATTTGTACAAGGGCATTTTCCGATATTTAGGCTCCCTTCATTTCGCGAGAAATGTTGTATTTCTGCGAAACTTTTAGAAAATATTTTTTATAAAGTTATTTTCTTAGAAAATGACAATATTTCAGTTTCAGCTAAAACTTAAAAATGAACTAGAAAATATATTCTACCGTTCGGTGTGTAAAATTCAATTCGATTTTCCTCTTTGCACTCATGTTAATAAAAATTTTATTTTTCTAAAAAAATCAATTTTTTAATCTTTATTTTCTTTCTATTTTTTAATTTTCCCTTTTATTTTTTCTTTTCCTCCTTCTTCTTTAGTTGGTCGTTGGTCACAACGACTAGCCAAAGGCAAGCTCGAGGCTCGCTTGAGGTTGGTGAGCCTCGAGCTCATTGGCCTCGAAAAGGCTCCTTGATTTAGTGAGGCCCAAGGCAAGTGAGCATGAGCCTACGGCGGGTCTCGTGCTCGCCAATTGGGCGAGCCATAAGCTCCAACCTTAGGCCTCGCCAGATCGGCGAGCTAGAGGCTCTCACTCGTCGACCTCGGGCCTCACTAGATTGATGAGCCTCGAGTTTGCCCAAAAATGTGAGCTTGAGGCTCATGTGTGGCCGGTTGCCAACCATTGCTGTGGTTGGCGATTGGCCGAGAAAGAAGGAAAACAAAAAGAAAGAAAGAAAAATAAATAAAATTTTAAAATAATAAAAAAAAAAGAAAGAAAGAAAGAAGTGGGGTTAGGGATGTAAGATAAGAGCGAGTAAAGAAAATGTTTTCCCTTCTTTGAAATGTGAAAAACATTTTTCCTCCTATTTAGAAGACCTTTTTTTCCATTAACAGAAAATATTTTTCTTGATCAGTTTAGTTTTCGTGAAACAAACATTGGAAAATTCAAAACGAATTTTCTTTTTAACGAAAGAAATGGAGTCTAAGTCAATAGGTATTAACTATGAACAAATGAAAGAGACACAGGACGCTTGGGAGAAGGGGAGGCGCCGGGCATAGGGCATTCCTCAAATGTAGATCATAAGAGAACTTGGACTTCTTCTGTGACATCACAAGTTTGAAGTGAACTCACTTTCATATACTACTTATTCATATAGCCTGTGCATAATTTGGGCTTTTGAACGGAAATAATTTCTCTTACTTAAAATCGTTTGGATTTTATTCTTCGACCCTACTGAAAAAAAGGCTTTGGCTCTGCTATTGCATCGATAAAGAGTCTGTCACATCATTTGCTTTATTAATTTAGTAAATTAGCTTCAATGCAGATAACCTTATTCTATCCTATTGGTTACATTTGCAAAAGAAAATAAACCTAAGGGATGATACGCAATGCAATTCTAGTAAATTATATAATAGAATGACCGAGAGGGGTGGATTTTGGGATTTGGGGGGGAAGGATATATTCTTGTAATTGATATTTCATTTTACAAACCAAACAAGGGCATTCCTATTTTTAAGATCTATTCTCATGAAATAGCGATTTCATTTTAATCTCGTTCATTTTCGCATATCAAACTTCATGCAAGCATTGTTCATGCATTGTCCAGATGATTTATAAATCTTAAACCCAATACCATGTTAAGATGTCGACGGTAGCGAGAGAAGATGAGATTGGTATCCCATCCTTACTTGTCCCTGTGAATTCTATTTACTCTCCAAATCTGATTTATTGGAGTAGTCAGGCGTCCGCAACCTACTCGAAGCTTGTTGTAGAATTTATGAGCATTGACTTTTGATTTGACGAATCTTCACGCTGCTTTTAAACAGTCATACTCACATTCTTTCATTAAAATCCGTTCATAGAGTGGTAGTGTGGCCCCCCAGGTCACACTGAATGAAAGTCTTTTCTTATATTTTATCCCTCATTTGTTTATTTATAACCAAGGACTAAAGTTAGAAAAAAAAAATGGAGAACTTTCCAAAATGATAAGATTGGGTTGGGAACGCATTGGGAAGGGAACAGAAAGCAGACAATGACTTGCATGACCTCATAATATACAAAAGAGACCTTGTTTTTTGTTTTTTTCTTGTGATCGAGGATTCGCCGGAGCCTGCCCTTGTCGGCTTACGCCGATTTGGGGTCTCACGGGCCTTCGCGGTGGGGGTCCAACAGTGACTATATCTTGGGGGAAATTGGCTCAACAACCCACCGCCGGAGCCCCCCCGCTTAAATCACTAACAACGCATGAAAGAGATCTTGTTTTAACTCACGAAAATGCCATAAAGGGAGGGAAGGCATCAAATGGCAGATGCCTCATCATCCCACCAAAAGAAAAGGGAATATATAGTTGCACTGAAAAAGGGGTCTTGCTTTTTTCACTATGGTGGGTGCAGATCTCACAATAAGGCCATCTGATGAAGATATCACACCCCAAGTGCCGCAAAAAATGGGCCTGGGACAACTCTTTTGTTCTGAGCTTCAGAAACGGGGGATAAGAAGATTCTCTGAGATAAAGGAAGCTTTGTCAACTTTGCAATTTACATTCATGTCCCCATCATCTCCATGTCAAGTGCCATTTTCCTTTTTGGTTCACTCCATTACATGGTCTGTGCTAAAAGGAAAGCCATGGAGACTTGAAGAAATTAGAACAGCAAGCAAATAGTCATGAAAATTCTTGTGTGCTCTTCGTTTGTGACCGGCGTATTGGACAAACGTATCCGATCACGGTGCAGAGAGATGACATGGGGACTTAACTTAGCCCGACATGCTTTTTTGTTGTCAGACCCTGGTAACTGTACAAATAAGAACTAGGTATTGTACAGTGATTCGCTCTCTTCACCACTTATCCAGTAAATCGATCATGACGAACCGACCAACAGAGCATGTCCCAGCAGATTCCATCTGCTGTGCACATAGGACACTGCCAGTGCCACCACTAACGGCAAGCCATTAAAGAGATGTCTCTTTTTGAAAAGGTGGTCTTCACACCACTTTTTTTCACCTCTTTTTGAAGTGGTGATCTTCACAACTTTTTTCTTTCACCATCCCAGTCATTGCTTTGGGAGAAAAGCTTCCCAGGTACCTATTTGAATTCCAGTCTGATACAAAAATAAAGAGATTGATTCCGCACGGGTCGACACTGTTGGAACTCGCCATCACTTCTCTACCAGAGCAAGCACCACACTGTCAAGGGTTGGCGCTCTCCGCTTAACTTGGTCGTCTTTAATGATTTCCCCAAACGTCATTTTCAACTAATGAGCATATGCAATCCACCATTCTCATGCCGAGTGAAGAGTTATTCCTCTCTTGCCAGAAATCGTCAAGCATCTCTTGTTTTAGTGCATTGTTCTAGTTAGCGCTAAATAGACAACATTTTACAATACCATCCTGTCACCGGGACTCAAATTGAAGTTCGCCATTTTCTAGAACTGCTATATACTATAAAAGCAGCTTTGTGATCCAACATTCATCCAAGATCAAAGCGGAAAGCACAAAGCAAGTTACGAAAGCTAGAGCAGTAAACATTGCTGCTTATATATACAACATAACAGAAACAGGTTTCTGCTTCTTATCTCAAGCATCAGTTTCAGGCAATTCAATCTAAAATTGCAAATTACATATGTGTGTATACTTGTAATTATAGCTCCACTTATTAAAGGGCATAAGTAGCTCTAAGATACTCCACAATCTCCGCACTTTCAAACATTTGCAGCCCTGTATTTGGGTCTTCCAAATAAGGTACCTGTCAACCATTATGCAAACGTGGAATCCTCTTAGTACTCGATGCACGGAAAATTTGGATTCTTCATTGACAAATGAGATAACAAACATGGACGCTCATCCACTGCTTAATTACCTGAAAATTCCCAGCTTTCTCATAGAGAACTTGCCGTTTCGGGCTGCCACGGGCACAACTGAAGCATGAAATGCAGTATTACTTAATGAGAAAAGGTTTTACTATGGCAGCATAATCCAGTGGACATTGCATGTAAACAGAATGAACTGGTAGCAGACATCTGAAGTATAAAGTGTCAATTAGGGCTCACCTCAATAGCACTAACATTGACACGCGACATGCAACATGACAGTGACAATATGACACAATACGCCAACACGCCATTTCTAAAAAAATAGAGAATTCCAACGTATTGGGAGACGTTGCATATTAAATGTATATATATACTTATATATGTGACAAATTTTATTTTTTATGATTATTTCAATCAAATTAATTTGATTCAAATCCACAAATAAAAATAACAAAAAAAGAGTCTAGAATGAATCTACACTAAAAATATTAATCCATCATTTGTTAGTATTATTCATTGTTTCGAATTGACAAATTCAACTACATTCTATTCCAATAATCTATAAAATTTGGAGACAAAAAAAAAGAAAAAGTGATCCATATTCCATTATTAAATATAACATTTAAAAATTAATCAAAAAAAAAATCCACATTTCACCGTCAACTATAACAAGAAGTCATTCATCTATATTATCCATTCCATTTTCTTCTTTCTCCCTATTCTTTCTTTTTTTCTTTTTTTGGATAGATTTGCATTTTGACCCCTAACTTATTGAAAATGTTTAAATTGACTCTGTGTGTGTCAGAATGGCAAGTCGGGATGTCAGACTCGCATGTCGCTAGTGTGTTCGGAGTGTTGACCATGTGTCGGATGTTCGACACTTGTTGACCGACACGCATCTGACACTGATGCGAAGACCCCTGGAGAGTGTCCATGCTTCCTAGGGGCTCACTCAAGTAAAGTTTTAGGAGGAACAATGTAATATTGTTGTGGCCAAGGAAATTCTGAACGAAAAGTATTCAAATTGTGGATGGCATAAAAATTAGCAAGTTGTTTAGAGACTAAGTACTCAATTAATAACCCACAATTAACCAGACAATTAACCAGACCTTGTACAATTGAATTTCACGGGAAACATTGATGATCTAAGCATTTGATAAGTTAATGCAGGGAGAAACAGTAAACATGGAAAACACACTAAAAACTTTCTTGCATTTAGGTAGACTACTGATGGTTCATGTTAAAACTGAACTACTGTCTTTTTAACACTATTACTGCAAAAAAAAAAACCTTCACATCTGAGGTGCTTCTGGCTATCATGTTGTTGCAGACCAAGAGTCATCTTTTGCAGGATAAAGAACGATTCTAACATGCGGAATTTTAGATAAAGTAAATAAAATCAATAAACGCAGCGTGCCAGCAACACTGAGGTGCATGTATTCCAATAATAATACTTAGCCATTACCTGCGAACTAGGTGAGGTAATTCTAACTCCACTAGTACTTCACGTACAAGCTTGCAAAATGGAGACCCCTGAAATGAGGAAAAATATTTTAAAACCAACATAATAGAACTCATCTCTCTTCAGTTGGAGCTTCTGCTAGTCTCTCAAGTACTTGGCCAACTATGTGGCAGAAAGAAAAGTTCTATGAGACGTGACTTGAAATTTTGAGGGCAGCAAAATACTTCACCCGATGGTTGATTTTTAGGAGCAAGAAATACTCACAATTAAAACAGTTAAAGAATTAGCCATGTATAATGAACAGGTCGGAGAATACTCGACATGACATATGGAATTAAAATGAATTGATGCACTTGATTTTCCTCCCTTTGCCCCCATGGTGAGGTACAAAATAGATGCTTCTTGTTGGTAAAGCAACAGCTAAATACTGTCGGCCTAGTGAAATCCCTCTGATCTTAATAGTCCAATATCAATGCTATGAGAAAAATCCTTTATGCTGGTTGAAATTTCTGTGTAAAGCTCTTATCTCCGTTCCATCACTTAAAGCTTTGTTCTCATGCTAACAAGTACAGGTCTATGCCAAAATCTATTTTGGGACAAAGTAAATTTACTGCAGAAACAAAAAGCAAATGAAGAAACAGGAATTGAAATGCACAAACAATGTTGCAGGGCTCCAACCAAACTAATCAGCAAAAGCGATGTTAGGGTACTCAAAAATTAAAAGGCAACTTAACTATACCAACCTCATATGCCCATATCTCTAGTGGCTTTGGTGGTAGTTTTGCTGGTGTGTAAGATGAACCCTGCACAAAAGCAAGTGATGAGCCAATAATATAAGTACAAGAGATGTAATGAACAGCTACAAGATTTAGCATTGCCACCTTTCCCATGCGACCAATCATAGCAAAGCCTTCAGTCAGGGTCTGCAATGTAGATAAATCGGCAGAAATGAGATCACACATTTGTAAAAGAATCCAGGAAATTCACAAGAATAGCCACTGAGAGTAGTAGGTCAACCGTGAGAAGACCTAGAGATAACAAAACAGGAACACTTCCATCACCTACAACAATGGAAAAACAAAGTAAATTGTCTGGTTCAGTACTTAGTAAAGAATGAGAGATAATAAAAAGACTAGTCCAGTACCTCAAGTTTAAAAATCATCATAAGTGAAGAAATTGATGGAACGAGTTAGCTATTTATGAAGAGCACAGAACAAGAACATTTGATCAAAAGTGAGTCAATGCTACTGAAGAGCTAGCTAAATAAATAAGATTGTTTTTCTACATCAGTGAACAATTTTACCTTTCTTGTAGAAAAGGTGGCTTCAAAATGAATTTAGGCATGGGTCATTTTTAATGATTCTGAGATGAATCACTAAGCAATCGACCATGATGAGTCATTGAAATAATTTTCAGGAAGTTAATGAACGACCTACCAAGGCCAAGAACATTCAAGATCAACAGGCTGTGTCTATCAACCCCTCCCCAAACCCTGCATTGTGGGAGCCTTGTGACTGGGACACTTTCATATTTCTTGTGATAAAAATTGGTCTAGATGAATAGATGGTAGTAACATGATATATGGAAAAGTGATAGTTAAAAGACTCAAGTGCTACAAGTTAGTACTATTTTGGCTTGAAAATGGTCAAATGGAAATAGGGATAGAAATAAAGGACATAGTGAAGGGATGGCAAGAGACTGGAAAGTTAGATGTGCTTGGAAAGAATCTCGGGTTGGGCAACTGTGGGCAATATGAGACTCTAATATGTACTAATAACCTATATGTTTCTGGGACAATGTAGTTATTCTTCACAAGACTACCATCAACATCTAAGAATAAAGAAAAACTAGACAGGATGCAAAAAGTGATCAAGCAACTTTGCAACTTGTTCATGCATTCACCTTTTCTAAATTTTTCTCCATAATAAAGTTCAGCCAACATCCTCAAGAACAAGAATATCGCAACAGCATTGTTAACAGGGGCATGATATGATCTCTGCAGCTTTTGCATGAGAATATGCTACTGCTTTAAGTGTGCAATATTATCCAACTTCGACATCAACACCATTCAACAACTACATATGTGAATAACAGAAGAGGAGGAGAGGAAAATAATTTCCGAGAAAACCCTACTCAGAAGAGGAAATTATGCTAGCAACTATTCAACAACTGCATATGTGCCTAACAGGAGGAGAATAAATAATTTCTGAGAAAACCCAACTCAGAAGAGGAAACTATGCTAGCACGCACCATATTTTGTTACCAAATACTTGATTATATCATCCGATTCATACATTGCGACCCCTGTGTTTGGATCTACCTGCAAAAAGGAAAAGGGAAATACTAATTGAAATCCAGGATCCTTTAATGCCACTTACCCCTATTATTAGCCAGAATCAAGGTAGATGCTACGAAATGAACATAATGAAAAACCAGTATTCCATTGGAAATGGATGGAATTTGATTGGAGAGTGGTCAAAAGAGTGATCCAATAGTTTCAAAAAAAGACTATGCTTTGTCATTTGTTGGATATAGAGTCCAGAAACAGAGGGCAAATGACCACATTAACCTGCTGAACATTTAAGCCACAAAGCACCATTAACTATTATGGTTCAAGATCTTTCTCATGCTTTTTGAGAAATGTGCTCCTTTAGTCTATAAATCTTAAATCTAATGCTTCAGCATAAAAAATTCATGGTAAGGAGCATCAGCTTATCCATTCAAGGAAGAATTAAATCCTTATCCTACTTGACACCAGGATGAAAAGTAACATTGAGACGAAGGGTACAATACCATATATGGAAATTGTTGTTTCCCGCCCATCTGAGCCACCTTGGGACGGAAATTTGGACTATTTCGTGGACATGGATAGAATATAACATCAAGATCCAATACTGCAACAATTTCCCTAACCTGTTGACGATTGGAGATGTCATTTTGGAATACCGCATCCAGAATTTGAGACTTAAGGCGCACATCAAAGAACAGCA
The DNA here is from genome assembly GCA_014182365.1 of Eucalyptus tenuipes. Taxonomy (NCBI): domain Eukaryota; kingdom Viridiplantae; phylum Streptophyta; class Magnoliopsida; order Myrtales; family Myrtaceae; genus Eucalyptus; species Eucalyptus tenuipes. Next base: position 28,769,184 of record CM024547.1, on the reverse strand, counting down.
CAATTAATGGATTTACAAAGAAAAAGCAAAACAGAACTCATACCTTATTAATAGTAAAAGCAGAGTCACATTAATCAGCAAATCTTACTAATTGTTGTTGATTGTCTAATTACAGGATTAAGGAACACTACCAAATTTCAACAATTTATGATCAAGATGAAAATCACAATTAATTCATCTCGTTTTAACAAAAATGGTGTAATTTCTTCCCAGATGGCACAGTTCAGTACCACAAAATCAATGGGGAATGTATCTCATCAAGAGCAATTTCCAGTCGGCTGTTAGGTCTGTCAATCATTCAAGGATGGGCATATCTCTCAAAAGGACAGATGTAGATCCATCAAAAAATAAAAAGAGGAGATTGTTGACTAGATTTTACCTTTCGACAAAAAGGACAGCTGGTGATCCACGATATCCACACATACACATTCCCCAGGTGAATGAGAGCAGAGAGAGGGAAGGGAGAAAAGGGAACAAAAAGACACCGTTAGAATGCGTCCATTGAAGCACTGGGTGAAAATTGGTATAAACACATCATACCAATAGAAAAAGATCCTGGCATCCTATAAGCAGAAGAAGATCTGATAGGTACAATGACATCATCCATCTAATCTAGCAACGAGTAAAATGAAAAATACCAACATGAGTACCTCTCAAACTCGTAAATTTCAATAGGCTTCTCTGGCCGAGGACCTAATTTCGAAGTCTCCTTAACTTTCACACCTATTAAAATCGAACAATACAAGGATATGCATATCAGAAAGTAAGCATGCTAAAGTAGTAGCTCAGTGAACCTGTAACACTTGTACTTGGTTTTTCTGCATATAACTTTCACACACATTGACCAAAAGTGGCCAGGTAACAACCTTGCAAGTGAAGTTACTCTTAATTGAAAAAAAGGTGCCACAGCCTACCAGCAATATCTAAAGCATACTGGCCAGGTGGAATCTCATTTTCGGAAGCGAAGGATGCCGAGTACCTGTCATAAAATGACAAGTGTTACTGGTTCAGATTCAAATAGCCTGCGGCATTCTAACAAACCTTTCAAGAAAAATAACTAAGAATGCAAGATACAAGCCCCATTACCATAAATTCAGCTAGACCTTTCACCTTGAATTTATTAGTCAGAACCAATATCAAAGAGGTTCAGATCTAACGCCGTATTCTTTAGCAATTACTATATTCGTCTCATCCTTTTTACAAGATAAAGATATATGTCAAGTCTCCCACTATATAATCATAGTCATTCAGTTCTGATCTTTCTTGTAAAATAAAAGAAGACAGGACTTTAAACTATTCGGGCCATAACTGAATCATATCCCCCGGTCACCGCAATCTCAAGTATCCTGTACTCCCTATGTGAATTCTCACCTATTGTGAAAGGGGGAAGAAACAGATGTCTTATTCTGATCCAGTAATTTCAATAATAAAGGAAAGAGCAAATGTCTCATTTAGGTATCTTGATTAAACTCCTCAAAGTGCCCTTTCACAAAGAAATAGTATTCTTTCTTTTTCTCAATGATATTAAATACGGTAAAAAGAGTTTAAAAATTGTGCAATTTGCGACTGTCTAAGCTTTTTAAGAAAGGGAATATGATGAGAATAATAATGTCTCATTTAGGTATCTCGATTAAACTCCTCAAAGTGACATTTCTCAGAAGAATAGTATTCTTTCTTTTTTCTCAATGATCCTAAATACAGCATCAAGAGTCAAAAAATTGCCCAATATGCGACTGTCTGGGTGCTTTCTAAGAAAAGGAATATGATGAGAATAATTACTGTCTGGGTGCTTTTTAAGAAAAGGAATATGATGAGAATAATTACTGTCAACATTTTTGAACAAGTTCAAGTACAGTAATTTTGTTGGATTTCCTCCTTTTTCCACCTGTGAAGAACTCTCCAATTCCTGATAAGTTCATTTGGGTACCTCCATTCTTTCTTCTTTAAAAGGCCAAAGAAGCATTTGTTACAGGTGTTAGTAAACACATTCAACCAGAAAGAACCATTCTGATATTAGCCAAACATTGTCACTACATATTTCCAATAGGGAAGAAAATCCGGTCAAAAAGTAAAAAAGAAAACAAAACACCTGATATTAACCAAAACTGTCTTCAGTATGAGCTCCACCTTCATTGCATAGTTGGGTTTGTTGTGCACTTTTAATGCACTACAAAGTCTTTGATTCATCCTTAGTCACAAAGCTATAATGAAAAGTTTGAAGGTATGATGGCAAAATTTTTTGGAAGGTGCTTAACAATGTCAACTGCTTTGCTTAAATGGAGTTTGTCATTTAGTTGCGGTTACTGATGAGAACTTGGGTTCATACACCTGTTTATTTTTCAATGAGATTTTCACTACAATTTCCAAAACTCACTTGGTGTCTACTGCCAGGTTTCTGGTTATTTGATTCAGAGATCAGACAAAGAGTAGAAGACCTAAACTATGTTGCAGATGCACGATTCTTCAAGTCCCGCAACGTTATAAGCCAAAAGCAGGTGTAGCACACCAACAACCCGCAAAAAACAGCAGAAAGGACATAACCCATTTCGATTTTACACCACAGAAATCCAAATTAACCAATCCAGCCAGCTAAAAGCACCAACTCATGCCTCAAAAACCGAAACTTTAGGCAAACTCAACAAAGAACGAAGCAAACAGAGAAAAACCCAATACCCGGAGACAAAAACGCCGGTGCCCAATCGGAAGATTAGGGCGAGAGACGCACCCAAGACGTCGAGGGCCTTGTCCGGCCTCACGCCGAATCGCTTCGGCTCGGGAGGCTTAAAATTGGGAGGAGGAGCGAAGGTCGGTGGTTTGGTAGCCGTGGAAGTTTCGGGGGAGTCGGTACTCGACGCCCTGACGCTGACGGAAACCGAGGGCTTGAGGGTCGTGCGGTGGCGAGAGAATGGCCTCAGCAGCGGAGGTTGAGACATGTTCAGGACTCCGGCCATCGTTGGGGGCGGCGATGGCGCTTTTGCTTTGGAGGACCGCGGAGTGCGCTGTGGTTGGTGGTGGTGGTGGTGGTGGTGGAGGTGGGAGTGGTTCAGTGGTGAAGAAACTGTGCACGGGGGCACTAGCTCTATTGAGGTGGGCAATTGTGACGGGAACCGTTAGGTAATTCAGTTATTCTTTTACCCAATAAAGAAAAGAAAACTTTCTGCAATTCTTGATTCTTTTTCCAATCTTTGCTCTTAATCTGCGAAGGAGGTGGAGAGATGGGTCGGGGACGAGCCGCCAGAGACAAGGGTCCGGATGAAGCGAGGCGAGGATGAGGTGGGGATGAGTCTTAGGAGAGGTGGCAGCTTCCTTCTAGGGCAAGCGAGCAAATTACTAGAAGATGGGCGCACATTTGGCAAGAAAGAGATCATGTGTCTAACTCGATGAATTGTGGCCAGTGACTCAGTTTTTGTACAATAGGAGAGCGCATGTCAATTTCAGATTTTATCTAATTAAATTGATACTATTTTCATAATTAAGCACGTTAAAATGATAAACCCTGTATTTCCATACGTCTCTTCTTAATCTTCAACGCCATTGTTTTTGCGTCTTTAATGACTTTCCTCACAATACATATAAATTTAAATGGCTCAGCCCTTGTTAAGCCTTAGAAAATGAAACCCACCACCTCTATCGAGTGTGGTAAAGTGAAGGATTGTCTCAACATGGCCATTCATCGTCCATTTTCTGACCCAGCTTAGGTGACATAGGTTTGCACTTTGAATGGAAGAGCTTTTCAACACGTGCTAAGTTCGGTCCACCTGTTCAAGGTTGGAGATCACTGAGAGCCCTTGCGAAATGAATTATTCTGACAAAATTGTACTAAATTTAGGCAATTTCACCGTATAAGTTTCTCTGCACTTTGCTCCATTCCATATTCAAAGAAAGAGGATTTTGACCAATTTTACTCCCCATGGTGAATATCCGTGACACCAAAAAATTCTGAGATGCTCCGAGTAATGTGAGCTCGATACATTCGAGCTTTTGATTTCGGTGAATCTCACGGTGGACCAACATATTTAAGAATTGAGATGCTCTAAGCTCACAGATACCGAGTACATCTAATAATATATTCATGGCTTTCCGCCTAGTTCTCTCTAAATTGGAAGAACCCATCATTGTTAGGCATTCAGCTCAAGTTTTTACATGATGGCACATGCAAATGCTTGTGCTAGAAGAAGATTTGGAAACATATAATTTTTCATTTCCCAATAAAGATGAATGAAAATGGAGAAGACTTGGTAAGAAATAGAAGAAGAAGATGATAACCTTACAAAAATGAAGAGTATCTCTATAAATAAAAACATGAAGATTTATAGAATATTATTTTTCTCTCGGAGAATAAACAAAGGAGGTAAAAAGAAAACTAAGAGGCTACATGGTGCTATTTTAGAAAGAAAGGTTCTCTCGCCTAGAAAGAAAAGGAAAAGGAAAGAAGGGTTGACATTGTTCTAACCTCTATTTGGGTTTGCGAAGGGACGGATCCATGGGGGCTCGCACGGGCCTTAGCCTCCCAACTCATTGGGCAAAGCCTCCTTAATAAGGAGTGTGGGCTTATAGGGGGACAGCATATTTGTTAGCTAATTGGCAATTCCACATATCCTTTCTTATATATTTGTAAGGGATTCATATTATTTATATATATAAAATCATTGTGTGCTACATTTACTCTAAATTAATTATTGGGTCATAAAAGATCTCAGACCAGTACAACCTTGGCAAATCTACTAAAATCTTCAGGGAAAATTTAGGGTGTGTTTGTTTGTGTTCATTTTTTTTGTTCATGAACACAATTCCCGTTTTTTGTTTCGGGGAACAAAAAAAGAACATAAATGCGTTTGTTTGCGTTTTTGTTCCAAATCTATATTTTTGTTCCTAGGAACAAATTTCGAACGTAAAAACAAGAAATAAAAAAACTTGTTTTTTGTTCTTAGAACACTTTTGAGAAACAAATTTTCTCTCTCCTATTTTTTTCTTCACTTTCTTTTCTTCTTCTTTTTTTCTCCTTTTTTCTTTGGCCGGTCGCCGGCCTCGGCCATGGCCGACGACCGGCCGTTGAGGGCCAGCGACCTCACTAAAGCGTCCCCGACCCCCGCAGCGAGCTCGAGCTCGCCAAATTTGGAGAGGCCGAGCTTGCCTATCCACCGAGGAGGCTCGGCCTTGCCGGGGCTGGCAAGCCTCGCTGTGGCTGGGCGAGGCCGCCGGCCCTCGTTGGCCGGTCGCGGGCCATGGCCGAGGCCGACGAGGCCAAAATGAAGAAAAAAAAAAAAAAAAAAAAGGAAAAAGAAAAGAAAAAGGAAAAAAAAAAAAAAAGGAAAAATAAAATTAAAAATTAAAAAATTAAAAGAAACAAAAAAATTATACAAGTTTACCAAACGTGTTCCTGTTCTTTTTCAATTTTAGGAACAAGTTTACTAAACGCGTTCTTACATTAAAAAATTGTTTAGGAACAGAAATAGTTTTTTCTATTTTTGTTCCTTGGAACAATTTTTGAACAGAAACGTTACCAAACGCACCCTTAGTGGCTTTTAGTAGATTTTCAAGACTTAAGGGGGCTCTTGAGGCAACATTAGTATGCTTTTGAATTTCAATTCATTTTCTTTAGATTCGGCTTCACCAAAATGATGTCGTTCAAGAGATACATTTATATTTAATTTTGTCCGTTGGATCCATGCCACACGATGATCATCCGGATTGCTTACCACATGCGTTTTCGTGTCAACAACCTAAAGGTGACATTGAACAAAAAGCTAATGGAATGTAGTTTTGCTGCAGGTGCACATATTTGGGATTTTGTGATATGAAAATTAATTTGACATAAATGTGGTATGAATATACTAGTTGGGATTTTTAATGGTATCGGCTATATATATATAGGGCATTATATCAACAAAGAAATGGTAGATGGCCCATTGATTGGGTCTTCTTGCTGGAGGCCCCTGAACACGAGTTTGAATGTTTAAGGCAAGAGTAATGTCCTAGAGCTTGATGACTTTTCTACACAAGATTGATTTCATTAATAACAAAACATTCAAAGGATGGTTCACTTGCCAAATCTTGATGGAATATAATCTCAAATCAAGAAATTTTCCCAGCCTTGATGATGCTTTTCGGAAGCTTATTCAGATTGGAAGAACGTACTTGCTTAATCGAACAATTGGACAGCTCCTGATCATCTATGTCCTAGTTCGAATAATTCTAATACTAAGGTGTTTTTGCTTTTGTAAACATCGTTTAATTGTTCTTGTAAAAAAAGTTACCTTCTTGATGTACGAGAATCCCAACATTTTCCCTTTATGTTTTCTATGTGCGTGCAATGATATGTTGCATCCAACTAGTAAAGATCTAGGTTATATTTTCACCCATTTATGTTATTACCGATCATCCCACCGATGTGGTTTAGTCTAGGCCATGTCTTGTACATGTAAGAATGATTGAGACCATTAATATATATTTATTTATTTAAAGGCTTCGTTTGGGCATTTAGTGATTTTTTTTTCCAATTCACCTTGAGAAAGAGTTGGCTTTGGCACAAGGCAGGTCTTGGAGCGCCTTGAACTTTAGCTTTCTCGATACACAAGTCTCACAATTAATGAAATTTTCTTATTGCCCTCAAGTACTTACTAAAATTCCAATTTTGCCCTCTATTTTAGAAACCCTAGATTTTTTTCCACCTAAGGTTAGGTGATGCTAGCTAACAGCCTCACCAGTAGTTGAGTTTTGCCAAAAAGAGTTGGAATTATTTTTGAAAAGAAATAGCATAAATCTTTTGCAAAGTGTAGTTGCTTTCCAAATGGCATTCAAGTCAAAATTGTTTTCTAATGTATTTTTATATATTATAATTTACAAAATATTATTTATAATTTGGAAAACCTATTTCACTTAAAAAGTACGTTTGTTTCACTAAAAATTCATGATTTGAAAGTCAATCAATTATATTGTTTATAAATAATAAATGAACGAAAAATATCTCTATCATCCGTAAAACTATTTAGGCATAATTTGTTGTGGCTGCTAAAGATATTTTTTCTCTACCGATTCTTTTAAGGGATGTAACCAATCATTTTCTATAATATATTTTTCAAATTATTCTTTTTTCGTGAAACAAACAAATCATAAATTATTTCTGAACACATCCTTAGATCTTTTGGAAACAATTATAAAGTTTTGAGAAAAACGTGTTCGTTTGTCTTGAGGTAAAGAGATGGACGTCGACTGCAATCATTTTCCTAATACAGCCGACCGCACCATGCCGTAAAACCAGAACAAATTCTACCCGGCGGTGCCGCCCGACCATGGAGATGGAAGGGTCGTCGTTTCTTTACCCCGTCTGCAGACAAGGGCCGCGACCTTTCTTGGGAAGTGCTCCCCACTATCTAGAAGCCAACACGGAAAACGACAAAATCCTTTTATGCGAAACTCATTTTGGCTCCATCAATTTGATCACTTTTTTTTTAATAAGCGAAATTCAGAAGAGATTGAGATAACCATTAAGAACCATCAATTTTTTTTTAATCCTTAAAATTTAAATTCTGTAATTTCAAAAGACTGCACTCGCATCTTGAGGTCATTACTTCGTAACAATGTAGTCCATACCATTATGAAAAATATTGTGAGTTATGAGACATGGAATGGAAATGTTGTGGCGTAGATTTTTCTTATTCTCGGAGTGCAAAAATGCAAATCGAAAGTAACATGGTCTAAAAATACGACAAAAATGAAATTTAAGTTTGAAAATGGTTCTTGTGTCTAATTCCATTTCAATCATATATTTATTTTCATTTTGGCTAAGTTCAAAGAACTATAAACTTCATATCTATTTTTAGAAATCCCAATAATTTTTCTTTTCATTGCATTGGTAGCATAAAAGTTTGTGGGTCAAATATATTTTTGGAAAATTCCCACAAAAAATGCTAAATATTTCCCACGTGCATGGATATTCCAAACTTTTTTTCGTCTCACCCAAATTTCGAAATTTACACCGATGACCCAAAAAAAAACCTCCCTTGTATATAAAGGCTGTAAAAATTTAATTCATACCACAAAAAATCCCAAACTAATATATTTATGACAAATTTATTTCAAATCAATTTTTTGACCACAAAAAATTCTAAACTGGAACATTTGTGATAAATTTACCCCAAATTGATGTACTGCATTAGTTTTTATTAAATTGGATTAATATCATAAAAAATCATGAATTAGTATACTTGTGACAAACATAGAGTAAAAACCCAAATTGATGCATCCGTCAATTGTTATGTATTATTTAACTTAATCATTTAATGATAAAATGGAAACTAATAGAGGATAAAAATCATTTTGTGGTTTTTCGTAATATTAACTCTTAAATATTTGATTGGGGATCTTTATGACCTCATTTTTTAATACCATGTGGAATTTTGTGAGATCATTGCTAATTGTTCTAAAAGTTTAAACTATTAGATGAAGGCACGGTTTATTTTATTAAATATTCTAACAAGGTAATTTTAAGAGAAAGGTTTAGGAAGTTGCTGTCTCACAGTAAAAAAAATTTAATTTTTTTTATTGATTATCCCAATATTTTTTTCTAAAAGTGAAAATGGTGGGCACCACGAAGGAATGATGGAGAGAATGAGAAAGGAATATATGTCTCGTTGAAAAGGGTCCAACTTTTCCAAGAAAAAACCGGACATCAACCACGAAATGAACAGCAAAACAAGAAGTGGAATCTGGCTTCGCCAACAGAACTAAAATCTCCCTCGCAACCCCCCGACCTTTTTGACTGAGCCCGTGTATTTAATTCACGCAAAAAGCCCAGCCGCATGTATCAAGAAAATGCAATTGAAACTCCTTTACCAAGTAAAGGTTGTCAATGAGATCTTGAAAGAATGAATCGAATCTTGAAAAAGGGGTTGTTACCGAGATCTTGATCCAACTATCTCTCTTTCTCTGCCCTAAAAACACCTTCTTTTTCTTTTTAAATGACAGTAAACTGGGACATTGCGTTTCAAAGACGGCATGGTTGCTGCTTTGCTTGCTTTCGGTTGGAGCGACAGAGACGCGAGAGATTAGAGTAAGACGAAGAGAGAGCAAAAAACGATTTCGCTTTGAATGGATTAGTGCGCACTAGCAAGGGTTTCGGGTGCAATCATCAGGCTGACGTGATGAAAGACCATTTTTTTTATCTCATCTGAGCTGAACTAGTAAACCCTAGGACAGGATAAACTATACATACCGTCAGATTATCCCTTGTTATTAATGAGGAGTTTTTTTTTTTGCAATGGAAGAGTTTGCCGTTAACCAATTCAATGTTTAACGATCCTTTTGCGATAGATTTCTGTGTTTCTTTTGTCACGGTATTTCTTAACATGTTTTTAGATAGTAACACTAACACTCAGTTTGAATGGAACAATAAGGCAGGAAAAGAATGGATATAGATAACCCAAAGAGAAAAAATTGAAGGAATTGAGTTATGATGTGTTTGGATTCTGGTGAGGGAACAAAGGGAAAAAAAAGGATTCTGGCATAGATATTTTTTTGTGTATCTAAAATAAGATGTGAATATTTGTCTAAGTGAGAAAGAAGAATATATTATTATTTTTTTGTTCGAAAGAATTCATTAATTAAGAAAACAAAAATCCTTTAGAATCCCTAAACACAATTATGTATTTTGAATCATTTCTCTTTCTTCCAAATTCCTCCTAATAAACATAGTGTAAAAGTTTTCTTATTGATATATTTGAAATGATATTGAGGTCATTCAACCACGTATATAATAATATAGATATGTATGTCACGCATTTGATTAAATATAAATAATGCAGACGATTTTAGTTTACGCTAATAGTGATAGTGAAGTACAGCATGATCCTTGCCCGAAAAAAAAAAAAAAAACAAGTATTACATGAAGTACACAAGTAATAAATTCTCATATAAGGTTTATTCATACTGCGGAGAACCTATGTGCTCATCAGTGACCTCACAAGTCACAACTCAAGTTGAAACATCAAGACGGTGACTTCACAACCCAAATTGAAACTTTAAGACAATCGCACCTCATAAGAAATGGGCGCATCAGGGTAAGACAAATACACTTAGTCGAGCTGCGACGACAATGGAGACTCGGCGACACGGCTAGGTGGGTCGGCTGAGAGTAGGCAAGAGAGGAAGGAGGAGGGGAGAACATTAGGGTTTTATGTGTGCGTGGTCTGTTGTGTAAAGAAAACGGATGATTTGGTCCGATAAATAACTTTTCCTAGTAAATTCACCCCTTAAAATTTAGATTATCCCGATGTAACACATGCCATTTCCAAACGGCTTAATCTTTTAAAACAACTTTCACCGAAAAAAGAAGAAGAGAACAGACAGAGAGATAAGAACAACCGATCACTCTCAATTCTTCACGAAGTAATAAGTGGTCGGCCAAAGCATTGAAAGTCACTATCTAGGGCTCATCACTGTTTCTTCGTTCTCCATTGAAGGGATTGATTTTTCTTGCTCCACTAAAGCGTTTTTAGAGGAAAACCCCGCATATGTATTGCATGCGTGTTGACCATCAGCCAGCACTACCGTGTATTCTTCCGGATTCATACCCTTTTCGGCAAATTGTCTCCATGTATTCTTTTCATGATCGTGACCCCCGTGTAACTATTCTCACAAAAAGTTCAAGTAAAGTGAACGGATGAAAATCATTGTACTTCGACCCGCTGGCCTTTACTAGCTGCCAACAATAGAACAAGCTAGAACATAATAGACAAAATTATAAAAAAAAAATCTTAAAAATTATTATACAAATATTAATTCAGTCTTTAAACTTTCAAGTTGGCCAATTGAAATCCTAAATTTTTTATGATTTGCCAATATAGTAATTTGGGACTTTTTTTGGTGGTTGATCGCTAATGCGGATGTTGGCTATTTTACATGACATGATCGATGTTAATGTGAATAATTTTTTGATTTTTTTTATATATTCTTTTCTTTTCTTTTCTTTTTTCCCCCTTTTCTAGGGTTAGCCATAGGCGAGAGCCAATGAGGCTCGCCCTCAATAGATTTGGTGAGGCAGACTCCCGCCGGCCTTTAGCGAGGCTCGACCTCACCTCCGGCAACTAGCTATGGAAGAAGGGGATAAAAAAAAAAAAAAAAAGAAAAAAAGAAAGAAAAGAAAAAGGAAAAAGCTCAAAAATAAAAAAAAATCAAAAATGGTAAAAGATTCAAAAAAATTGTCTACGTCGATATTGGCCATGCCACGTAAAACGGCTAGCATTCACATAAATGATCGCCTACCAAAATTATTCGGAATGATTACATAAGCAAATCGTCAACAAGTTTAGAACTCAATTGATTAAATTGAAAGACTTAAGATTAAATTCGCATATGTATAATATATTTAGGAGTTTTTTTTTTAAGTTTCCCGAACGATATATTTGCATCATTTATATTTATTGATTTAGATATAGTAAAGACACGGGATTTTTAAAGTTATCAGAGAGAGTACCTTTTGAAGTTTACTCTCAAGAGTGGGCTTCACTTTCTTTTGATGTTTTCTTGCATTCTCATTTTGTCTATCTCCTTCTTTTTGCATATTTTACTTTTTTTTTTGAAATTTCAATGAAGATCAACTTCTTAAATTCTCTAATTAAATTATGTCCATTGAATCATTATGCTTATTAAGGATTAATTTGTCGATTTAGGTGTGTATCAATTCGTATCGTCTATCAATATTATATATTTATAACATATGTCTAAAGCAATTTGCAGAAAAATTAGTTTGATAAAGAATTTAAACAATGCACTATAGTTTTAGTAACTAAGAAGTCAATAGCATATTTTTCTACATTTAGGAGAAAAGTGCCAAAAAAAGTCCTAAACCTTTTGTCTTTGTGCCGATTTAGTCCTAAACCTTTTTACGTTGTGCCAATTCAATCTTTTCGGCCATTTTGGTAGAATTTTGCTGACCGGACGTCGGCCGGGCCGACGTGGCCTAATCGGCACGGACGTCGACAACTTTTAATTATATTTAATATATTTTTTCTTTTTTTCCTCTAGTTATCCACCGAGGTCCTTAGCTAGTCGCCGGACCTCGGTGACCGCCGCAGGCGACGGCCGGCGAGGTTGAGGTCGACCTCGTCGGCCACCTCGCCGTGGCCACGAGGGCGGCCTCGCGCTGGGCGGCGACGCTCACCTCGCCGAACCGGGCGAGGGTTGAGCCTCGCCCATGGCCGGCAAGGCCACCCTCAAGGCCCGGACGGTGAGGGCGAGCCTCACCGGCTCGGCGTGAGGAGGCGGCCTTGAGTTGGCCTTGCGCCGAGCTGGCAAGGCTCGCCCTCGCAGGCCATGTGCGAGGCTTGACCCTCTCCGATTCAATGAGGGCGAGCCTTTCCGCCCAAGCCTTGAGGGCGGCCTTGCGCCGGCGGCGAGGCTTGCCCTTGCCAGCCATGGGCGAGGCTCGACCCTTGCTAGATCCAGCGAGGGTGAGCCTCGCCGCCTCGTGGTCACTGGCGAGGTGGCCAGCCGGGTCGACCTCGACCTCGACCTCGCCCGGCCGTCACCTCTGGTCGGTCGCGAGGTTTGGTGACTGGCTGGAGGAAAAAAAAGAAAAAGAAAAAAAGAAAAAGAAAAAGAAAAAGAACATAAGAATTCAAAAATATTAAAATATTATAAAAAGTTGTCGACGTTAGCGCCGATTAGGCCATGTTAGCAAAGGCGGCGTCCGTCCAGCAAAATCTAGCCAAAATTGGCCGGAAAGGATTGTATTGGCACAATGTAAAAATGTTTAGGACTAAATCGGCACCAAAAAAAGGTTTAGGACTAAATCGGCACAAAAACAAAAGGTTTAGGATTTTTTTGGCACTTTTCCCACATTTATGGATTCAATTATATTTTAGAAAGTATGTGAATAACATATCGAACCCTCATCCGTGCCTCATATGGGAAACTGGCTAATATGCGTACCGACAATTCATGAAGCTACATATTTATTTAGGCAATATACATTTGGATAGCGCACCATGGCTAGATGAAGATTCAAAAAACTCGGTTTACAGTCTGCTTGGGAGATCATTTCTTGTCATTGTATAATTCAGTTAAATCGAACAAAAGGCAAATTGAAAGTACTGGGTTTTGTTTCGTCAGAATTATTCCCGTGACAAAATATCTTTTGCCGAAAGTTATTCTTCAGTTTTTTTAGAGGGAACAAAGATTCTGTGTCAACTCCGGATATCTCATGTAATGAAAAATTCAATTTCTTTGATCCAGACAACATTGTACAATCTTAGGCTAAGTCAAAATTTAATCAACGATAAGGCCCACAAGTTAAAAGTCCACCCTTGAACTATGCTGGAATTCAATCAACGACACAAGTTGAGGATGGTGAGATGCAACATCGGAATTTAATCGACAAAATTGTACCAAGATAATAGGATATAACGCCAAAATTTAATCTATGACAATGCACTGGGATAGAAAGATACGCTGAAATCTAATCGATGATGGAAATCTGAAAGTTATGACTAAGGAAATTAAAGTGTGGTATAGGAAAAGTAAAGATAAGAGGATAATATTTTGATTGATTTGTCAATGGGGTTTGTCGCTGGATGACTGGTGCTATTTATAGTAAAGTTATGATAATCGTTTGATGGTTGTGACTTCTCTAGTGACTGCCACCGCTGGCTTTGTTCATGTTGCTTTATTCCTGTAGATCACTTTGCCCATGCTTCATGTAACCATCCTTGCCGTATTTTGAGGATTGTGCAATTATCGATGGCCGTTCTATGGCTGGATCTCCAAATAGCAACTGCCTTTTTTACATCGTGCGTCTTTGATGCTACTTATCTTCGTGCCTTGAGTAATATTCAAAGTGTTTCTGGGCCCGTTTGATTCGGTTTTTGGGAATGCATTTGCAAAAATGTAAATACCTTTGGGTGAATGGGGTTTTTGAAATGCAAATAACGTTCGGTAAAATTTACATTGAGAAACAATTTTGACCAAAATACTGTTTGATAAAATTTGTATTTGTAAATGACTTTTATTAAATTAAAAAACAAAAAAATATTTGTATTTTTTTTGAAGTCCGGCCACCGGACTGTTGGATCTGGCAACCGGATGGCCAGATCTGGCCCCCGGACGGTCGCCGGGGTCAGGCGACCCTAGGCAACGGCCGCCTGAGGTCGCTCAATTCAGGCCATCAGTCGCCTGAGGTCCGGCGATGATCGCTGAGGTCCGGCGACCCTCAGGTGGCGATCGCTGGCACATTGCCGGCGCGCGCGACTCCTTGGCCGGCGGTTGTTGGCCTCCGATCAGCTTCTCCACCGAAGAAGATGAACAAAAATCGGAACTTGCATTCCGAAAATACAAGTTCCCAAAGGACCTCTAGACCTACTTTGGATTAAGGGCCCTTAGAGTCATTTGGAGATGCGGTTGCATCTTGCCAAAGTCGCCCAACAAATCGAACCAAACGCATTTGTATTTGGCCAAGAGATTTTAGAATCCCAAAGCCCATTCCCAAAACCGAACCAAACGGGGCCACTGATGAAAAAGTTGCCGCCAAGGTTCATACGAGTGGCTTACCAACTGTCCATCGTCGTGTTTCAATAATTGGACATGTGTCACTCCTTTATCCTGTCATCGATCACTGGATATCTGCCTTTATATTCGTCAATAGTCCGGCATGCAACAAACATCACTCATGCGTTATGCACATGACTGTACCTTATCTCTACCCAAATATTATATATATTTCTCACCTTCGTGACAAGCATGTACCAACCAGATTAATTATGAGTGTTAAAAGATTTATATTCTTTGTCAATTCAAAACCAAATTAAATGTGCCTTTTATATGTAGCATGTATAGGCTCCCCCTTTTAACGGTTTAAATTTACGTGGATTTTGTATGCAACGTGAGTGCGCATTTTCATCTTAAAAAATCAAATGTTTGGCCACGAAGCACTACGCGAACAACGAAAGGACAAAAAGCAATGCCATGCCTTACTGACCCACCTCTTTCCCCTTCGAGAGGGTATTGGCGCATGGTGTCTAAGAATTCTGCCCGAAAGTAGGGCAAATAAAGTCAATTTTGGAGGGAAGGAAATCGTGCATTTTCTTTTACGCAACCTGGTCCAGGATCGGTAGCCACGTCGAAAATGACTCGGCGAAGTTAGTACTTACATTAAACTGAATCTAGATGGTCAGGTAATTTTTTTTTTTTTCGAATCATATTCTAACTTTCAACTCACTTTCAAATTTTTGTCATATTTCTTTGTAAGGTGTAAGAGTCGAAATTTACATTTGAAACTAACTATCTCCATTACAACCCCTTCGAAAAGGTAGGGATTCGAATCCCCTTTCTCCCATTTCCCATGTGGGAAGGATGACCATTAAAGCGAATCCTAGTTGTTCGATTTGGTAGTTTAGAACTTTGCAAAACACACATGGAAACCAACTAATATATTCGTGTAGTAACTCCTTGTAAAAGAAAAAAGAAGTTTACGTACTCATAGAAAGTTTTAAACGATATTTGGCTCATGCTTGAATTATAAGATGAATGGCTAGAGCGAAGGACGCATGGGCAAGTCCTTATATCGTGAAGGTAAAGGAAAGTGCGAAATTCTTAGCGGTCGGTGATATCCATTGGAAAAGAAGCCAACCATCGTCCTCGTCCGGTGCACAACGACCGGAACCCACCAAAACAATAGTCAAAGGTCAACCTCTAATGGTCGCAAGTGGGGTCTGGTCGGATTCCGTTTGCTTTTGGTGCGATTCTGGCGTATGAGTCGAGTTTGGCTTTCATTAATAAACACGTCCACGATGGTCGCACTAGAACTTGGCTACCATTATTTCAATCCGAAGCATGACTATAACGTGAACAAGCGATGTGGAATGACTCTAGCGCCGCATGAAATTTCAGCTCGTCCAAATCGAACTTCGCACCGTAGTTATATGACAAGAATCCTAATCATATTCCGACATGAACGGGAGAATTCAATTGCTAAATGGAAGAATGAAGCTCGAAGCTTGCATTTCATATCATGTTAAAGATTGTCAACATCGAGAAGAGCTGAGTAGATAAGTTGAAGATGGAACTTTTAACGGCCGAGAAAATATATTTCCAGCATCTTTTTCTTTCTTAATAAGATCAGACATTTAAATTTAGAGATACGCAAATTTAATTTTCCCTTCTCTATAGTCCACTACATCAACTATAAGATCTATAGTAAATAGTCCAAATTGAATAATCAAAATACCAAAATATCATAACTTTAGTAAAATACCTTCCAACTTTGGAAATCGCACCCTAAAACCGACTGGGACTTCGCTGCATAACAATCTCTGGGGTACTGTGAGGATAATCATTTTTCAACCTGAAATGAGAGATTTATCTCCCTTCTCTTAATGCCCTATTCGTCCGGCCCAACCCAACACCATCGCTGCCTTCGACAAACTCAACACTAGCCTTGTGAACGGCCATCTCCAGCCTTGTCCTTCTCTCTCTCTCGGCCCCCGCCGCACCCCCCCCGCGGGATGCGAGTGAATTATATATCCTATTGCATGTAAATTATTTTTTTGATATGAAGACTATTTGTACCATTCAAATGCATGAACTTAACTGATTAATAAACTTATGTAACATTTCTCGAGTTTCTAGGTAGCGGGATGTCCGGACCTGTGATTATCAAAATTGACCGGCTACAGGATATCAGTTTTTTGTTTACATCCAAGGAATCAACAGTCCAGCTTACACACCGCCGAGAGTCACTGAGGTGGGGTCCAAGAATAAGGGTGCGCATGGTAAGATTTCTTGGTGGGGAAGAGTTTTTTCGAAATAGTTCTTTTCTATTTCTATTCCGAGGAACAATTTCGAGTAAAAGAACCCGTTTGGTAACTATACAAAATTTCTACTCTTGGAATAGAAAAAGAATAGAAATGCGTTTGGTAACGCAACAATTTCTCTTTTGTATTTATTTGTTTTTTATTCTTGCCCACGGATCGCCCCCGCCGCCGGCCGCCGCCAATCGCCGTCCACCGCCGACCGTCGCCGCCGCATGCGCGCCGGCCGCCGACCGCCCGGTCGCCATCGGCGGCCGGCGGTCGGCGGTGGACGGCGAGCGGCGACGGCGGCGGCGGCGGCGACGGCCGGCGATCGGCGGCCGACGATCGATCGGCGGCAGCGAGCGGCCCGCGGCGGTCGGGCAGTGGAGGCGGCGGCCGGCGGGGCGGCGCGAGACGGTCGGGCGGCGGACGGCGATCGCGGCGGCGACAGCGATCGGCGGGCGGCGGCGGCGGCGGGCGGCGGCGGCGGCGATCGCCGGCGGCCGCGGCCGATGGTGGAGGCAGCGGCCAGCGGACTTGCGGGGAGACGGTGGTGGCGGGCGCGGCCGCGGCGGCTGCGGCGACGGGTGGCGGCCGGCGGCGGCGGCGGCGAGGTGGCGACCGGCGGCGGCGGCGGGCGGCGGCGACGGCGGGCGACTGCGGC
The DNA here is from genome assembly GCA_014182365.1 of Eucalyptus tenuipes. Lineage (NCBI taxonomy): Eukaryota > Viridiplantae > Streptophyta > Magnoliopsida > Myrtales > Myrtaceae > Eucalyptus > Eucalyptus tenuipes. The sequence continues at coordinate 28,751,736 of CM024547.1, read as the reverse complement.
GGCGGCGGCCGGTGGGCGGTTGGAGGTGGCCGCGGCAAGAGAAAGAAATAAAACAAAAATAAAAAGAAAATTTACTTATTTCTAGAAATTGTTCCGGAACAAGAAGCAACTTTTTTTTTTGTTTCTCATTTCTATTCCCTGGGCTAACTTTTCTATTCGGGAATAAAAATCAACTTGGCGTTACCAAACAGGTTTCTGTTCTTTTTTTGTTCCGGGGAACAAAAGAATAGAAATTTTTGGGCTGGGGAAGGTTACCATGCGCAGCCTAAACATCTGGAGCACTGTCCTTTTCAGTAATATTGTGATCCCTACAAGGGCAATCTTGAATTTAGTCCCTATATAAAGCATCGCCTAACCCTTTCAAGTTCGAGCCTTTCACTTAACAAAGCTGAACCTTCCTTCACAACCATACACAATTGTGTTTCTTAAGCCAACCAAGAACAAAAAAGCCCATGGGGAACTGCTTAGTTCTTGAAGAAAAGGTGATCAAGATTGTCAAGACAGATGGCAAAATCCTCGAGTACAAGTCCCCGTTGAGGGCTCGCCAAGTCCTCTCCGAGTTCGCTGCCGGCCACGCGATCTCGCAGACGTTTCCGGCCATGGCGGTCCTTGAGCCGGACTCAAGGCTGCTCTGTGGCCGCGTATACTACATCTTTCCTCTCGATCCGTCTACGACATCGAAATTCGCTAAAACCGAGAACAAGAAGAAGGTACGGTTTGCTGATGATGATCACAAGGCGGTGGAAGAAGGCGAAGAGATAACTAAGGGTGGTGGGTCATCATCGGTTGTGAGGATAAAGGTGGTGATCAGTAAGAGAGAGTTGGCGGAGCTGATCGCGAGAGGCGGAGTTTCTGTCAAGGATGAGATGATTAGTTCTCACTTGTTTCAGAGTGAAGAAAGAAGCACAAGTTTGGGAGGTAATGATGAAGGTGACAATCTTTCAAGAAGTTGGAAACCTTCATTGGAGAGCATACGTGAAGTCAACTAGCAAAACACAGCATTCTCGCTCTCTCTCTCTCTCTCTCTCTCTCTCTCTCTCAAAGACACACACTCACAACACATGCCAGTGAGTTTTGTTAGATGGGGAAATTATTGCAAAGACTTGTTGTGATTCTGAATCATCTCTCAAGTAGCACAAGCTCAGCTTGTTAAGTCCCAGAAAAGAATAGGAAAAAGAGAACTCGGCTGCTTAATGTACGAAACAAGTCTATGTAATAACTTTTCTTCTGTAATTTACAAGAGAATGAGAAACAATATCAATGAAAGCCAACAGCAAATATATGTGCACTTATGGAAATCCTCTTCCATGTTATTTACTTTAATTGCCATCGCGAGATCATTATGCAACATTGTGAATATGAATCGATTTAATTAATACTCATGATTCCTAGATTGAAAACATCCGCTTTCGGAACATTCAACGCGAGTACTACTGGATCCAATTGGGTTTGGCGCTTGTCTTAAGAATTGATTTCTATAGTAACTCTTCCTATGTTGATGTTCTTTAACTCAGGTGATCTTTTTTGCTGTTAAAAGGAAATAATTGGGAAGTCTATTCTTGTAACCATATATGTCAGATTTTAGCAAAGGTGGGGAGCGTGCAAGAAAAAGGTTCTCCTTCACAGTTTTGAGATGAAGCCATGCGTGCACATCTCCAAGCTCTTGAGTCATGACAACATACTAAAATAGTTAGGCGGACCACTGTAATAGTTAGGTGCCCTTTCCACCACGAAATTCATGATGGGGATATGATCTCACGAACCCATTAGTACAAAAACCTGAAAGGAATATAGTGCATTTTTCAACTCGAGAAATCAATGGTTGTGAATTTGATTCATAATTGCTTTTTTCTTTCTTTAGAGGATATATTACCTCAAATTCTTAGACTCATCTCGATTAGGCTCATTCATTCTAGCCATTCTCGCACATAAAATCTAAAGCTCTAGCAAATGTTCAAACTTCATTTCTTAAGGGGAATCTTGACGAAGAGATCTATATGGACCAACAACTGTTGGCTTTGTGGCTCTGATGGATAGGAGCGAAAAGTATGCAAGTTAAAAAGGAGAAATTTTTGGTTTAGGGTAACTCGAATTTTAATGAGGAACCATGACGGGTGATTTACCGCGCTGATTCCTCTTTGCGTACCCAGCTAATTACGGTTGTGCCCTGGATCATAAAATATAATGATTGAAAAAAAATGAAAAGATAGCACTAAATCTCTCCAATTTGGAATTTTGTGCTGAATCAGTCACTTCTCATGGGCACTTGCGATGCATGACCAACACTAGATAGGATAGCCTTATCACCAATGCAATGTATTCATTCGACCATTATAATTGCCTTAATGGTGCGGCTAATCATGATCACTAGAAAGAAATCTTAATTATTCATGCTCGCCTATCGAAAGGGATCACATGCATTTACTAAGGTCATGCTTGTTTTGACTTATAATAAAGTGTACATATGAAACTTTTCCTCAATAGACGAAGAATTATTTTTCAAATTTCTGATATTACAAAAAATAAAATAGTACGATGCTACAGTACTTCGAACGTCAATATTTATGCCTTGCAAATCCTCTGGCCCTTCCATGGGTGACTTTTTTTCAATCGGATTGGGAAGGTGGAGTCTCTAGGGTGAAAAAGACTTATTCAGGATAAGGGCTAACCATCATACCAACAAAAAAAATTAAATCTAAAACATCGATATGATATAAGATATTTCAGATTTTTAGTGTTAAAAGTGATCACTTCGATCTTCTAGTGCAAGAGAAAAGACGAATGAGAAAAGGAAGTGCAAAAAGTAATACCATCTCCCGCTCTACGTGCTTTTGTACGTGTAGAGGACAAAAAGGATGCTAGTGACGTTCACGCAATGCAATTTGAAAAGCAAAGTGTGTGTGTGTGTGTGTTTTTATCTTATTTTATTATATTCTTTTCATAAATCATTCTTTTTAAGCCCTTTTGGATTCTCAAATTTTCTAACCAAGTCATTCTAATACCAGATCCGATTAGCTGACACGGCCTTTGAAGTGTGAAACGAATAAAAATTTTCCAACGTTGACTTTGACGCGTGGGCGTCTACATGGACTAAATTTTATCCACATCATACTCTGACATTGTCCACAGTGGCTAAATTTTTCCATGGTGGCACACATGTAAGATCATTTTTCTATTATTTAATAATATTAATACCACCGGAAACCCTAAATTGATATACATTTGACAAATTTATCGGCAAACTAATTTTTTAACTACTAAAAATCTCAAACTAATAGACATATGACTAATTTTTGAATAATAAAAATTCCAAACTGATACATTTCTACAAACTTACCATCCATTATTTTCCTTTAAATTAGATTAATTCATGAAAAATCACAAACTGGTACATTTGTGACAAATATATGGTAAAACCCTAGACTAATACACGTCAACCACCACATGTCATCCAACTCAGCAATTTAGCAGGAAAAATGTAATATGAACTAATTGAGGGTAAATTAGTCACAGATGTACAAATTTGTGGTTTAATTTCATATGTAAAAGTTTAGGGTTTTTATGGTATTAACCCTATTTAATATGAAGGTAATTCTGATTTTTTTAAAAAAAAAAAAAGGTGAGAGAAAAGATAGATTTCGGGTTGAATCTATAAATAGATATATAGGGCCAAATTGTAGAAATGACGAAATCATGTTCTATTCTAAAAGTATAAGGACCAACTTAAATAACTAAAGTTGGAGAACGAAATTAAACATCGACCAAAAGCATAGAGGCACATTGAGGCAATGTCCCAAGTATAAACTATAAAATAAATAATGAATGATATCAAACCAATCATGAATGGAAAATGATTATATCAATAGTGGATACTAAACAAAAAATTAATTTATCATAGAGACGACTTTCTACAGTTGTGGATGTTAATGCCAATTTATTGAAAGATAATTATAATAGGTTATTGTTAATGTAATATCCTAATAAATATATTCCAAATATAAAAAGAAAAAAATTATTAAAAATTTGTGCTGTCATTAGGGATTCTTAAGATTTTTGTTAATAGCATTTATTTTGATTGTGCTATAATTATACTATAGTAAATGGAAGTATGCCATAAATTTTCTTATTTATTATTGTTATATTTTTTTTTTCTTTTGCATTGAGCATGCTTACGAAAATTTGATCACCGATTTAGGGGCGAACTTCGCTTGAGCTGCCAATCTTAAGCCGCCATCATTGAAAAGTCCCAATTCTTAGATCGTTTGAGCAGTTGCTTCGTTCGATTGCGCTGAGTTTCGTTTTTAGTTCTTTACGTGCTCTACGCTCTAGGCCCTTAGCGGAACGATGCGCCTTAGGTGGTGCCTTGCAATGAGTACCAGAGAGAGGTGGCTGTCTCGCAGGATATCCTCGGCAAGCACATTGATCGGGTTTTCGCCTTTGGTGAGGTTCATTCTTCATTGCTTCCTCTTTAAGTTTCTTGGTTCCTGGTTTCTTAATGAGCTATGTCATTGTTACATTGGGTTGTGGTTGGGTTGGATCGGGTTGGGGTGGTCTCATGGATGTACTACTAGAACAAAATTATTAAACTTCTGGTACTCTCACAAGACTCAGGCACTCAGTGCGCTCCATACAGTCTTACCAGATTCTTATGTGTAGCCTTCCCCTTCTAGGCTTGACAAGATGTTTCTCTCGCAGTAACTGGCATTCAATTAACAACCATTCGTAATTTATTAATTTCATTAATTATTCGATCTAATTACACATTAAAAAGATAATAGTACCTGGTAAGGGAAGGTCTTTTTCATGAGTAAACGATTATCAATTTTTTTAAATGAGTCCTAACTATTAGCTGTTTCCTATACTAGGTTGTTCATAAATGGGTAGAAGAAATGGCGTTATCCCTTGTTCTTTTCCTTTCCGAAACCGGGGATGCTTAATAAAACAAGTATGGGTTTGCTCTCTGTGGACTGATTGCTGTAAAGATCACATTTAGCAGACAATACATTGGGATTTGCTTCGTATGAATTGAAGTCTCGATAAAATGCTGCTACAGTTTCATCTTTTTCTGCAAAATCTGACAACACCGCTTTTAATTCATCTTCGTCACGATCACTCATTAATTTTCAGTTCAAGTATCTTTTCATTCCCCACTTGCGTTAAACCGATAATTCGGTAGGTAGGGTCTTTTATTTGATGGTTACATGCGTCATCTTGTTTTTGCATGCAGGTTTTTTTGTCCATCTGCACAGCAGAGAGATCTTTATGAGCAAGCAGTAGTTCCAATTATAAATGAAGTTCTTGAAGGCTTCAACTGTACCATTTTTTGCATATGACCAAACTGGTACGGGAAAGACATATACCATGGAACGTAAATGCAAGAGATCAGAGGGACTATGCCGTTGTGTTTGCCATTACCATCTTAATTATGAATGTTCTGCCATATGCAAACATTGGAATCTTAATCTATCTTCGCTATGATTTGAACTGTGGCAGAGTGGACCCAATGAAGAATTACCTCTAGAAGCAGGTGTCATACATAGAGCAGTGAAGCAAATTTTTTATCCTCTGGAGAGCCATAATGCTGGAAACAGTGTGAAGGCAACATTTATAGAGTTGTACAATGAAGAAATCACTGATCTTCCAGCACCTGAGGAAATTTTCCGAGTTGCTATGGAGGATAAGCACAAAAGGGAGCTGACATTGATGGAGGATGGAAAGGGGGGTGTTCTCGTTTGAGGGATAGAGGAGGAAATTGTGACAAATGCAACTGAGATCTTCACTTTGCTTGAAAGGGGGTCCTCAAAGCGTCCTACCGCTGAAACACTGCTAAATTTGAATGCTTTTCTTTCACTGTTTCTCTGTCAGAGGCTGGTTCTGCAATCTTACAATAAGACATTGATTTTGGTTTTGATGTAGTTGGTCACACTCTTTGTTTTCAATCACAATACGCATCAAAGAAGCAACACCAGAAGGAGAAGAATTTACTAAATGCAGCAGATTGAACTTATTTGATCTGGCTGGATCAACAAACATATCCCGTTCTGATGCTAGGGAGGTAATGTCTATACAATCTGCCCATAATTTTACTGAGGGGCAGCATATGTCCTATGACTCATCTGTTTAATGACATGTATCTGATAGGGTCGTGCATGAGAAGCAGGAGAAATTAACAAAAATTTGCTTACATTGGGAAGAGTCATTAATGCTCTTGTGGAGCATCTTGGTCATATTCCCTATAGGTACATAGTGGTTTCAAAATATGACATAATCTGATGTGCTTTACTTGTTCACATCAAACGTGTCTGACAGAGCTTACATTCTCTTAGGGGATAGAAAACTCACTAGGTTGCTTCAGGATTCCCTTGAAGGAATTACAAAGACCTGCATTATTGCAACGGTCCACTGTCTGGAGGAGACTTTGAGTGCCCCAAATTATGTGCATAGGGCAAAGAACATTAAAAATAAGCCTGAGGTCTGTTTACCATCACGTGTCTTGTCATATTATACCTTTTTGGTTGCTTGAAGCATTCCAATTCATGTTGGCCCTTTCCCCTAGTAATTTGCTGAGGTTGGGTCGGCTTTGGATGAATTAACATCATTGCACCTATCTTATCCTCCTCGCTTCAGTAATTCGTTTCATTCAGTTGAAGTTGATAATTAGCTGTTTCCTCCACTGGTTTGTCTACCTGTAGTCTACAAACCTTATATTGTAGCCTGCAATGTTTTTCTTGTTTGAGCAAGCATGAGCTTCTATGTCACTGGGGTTCTTTGTGGAATAATGAGCTGTTTCCTCATGTAGTTGCGAGGAGATTGAACATTGTGAAGATGTTATGCAAGTAAATAGGCACATCTAGCTTGAACTAGATTAAGATTTAAATTTTAGGGAAAAAGTCACAAAAAACTCCAAATTTTGCCCAGAGTGACACATTTATCCTAAATCATTTTTGTAATATAAAAAATTCCAAACTTTGTCCACTATGGCACATTTACCCAAGCTTCTTTTTTGTGACACAAAAAACTCCAAACTTTTTTCTGTGACACTAGATTTTTGGGATAAATATATCACATAGATATAAGTTTGGGTTTTTGCAGTGTTGCTTAAGAAAGTTTGGAATTTTTGGTGTCACAAAAAATAAGTTTGGATTAAATATGTCACACTATACAAGTTTGCAATAAATGTGTTACATGGATACAAGTTTGGGATTTTTATATCACAAAAAAAGTTTGGAGTAACTGTATCATAATTTTGATGTTTTTGGTGGCTTTTATCCTAAGTTTTAAATAGAATGCATATCTGCTATTCTTGGTTGGTATTTTATCATAAAACTTTGCGAAGAATTTTATTAAAAGAACCATAAGTATAATGTATTCTTTTCAACTGCACTACTGTCAAACAGCATTGTGTGTGCCTACAATTGTGATGTTTGATTTGAAGTCGATCTTCGTTTTATTTTCAAGTCGCTACTCATGATTGCATGAGAGGATGAAAACTTGCGCTCTGTGTAGGTAAACCACAAGATGATGAAGTCCACTCTCCCTGAGGACCCTCACGGTGAAATTGATTTGACTTAAGGCTGGTGAGAAACTTACGCGAATCCAATTGTGCTGACATTCGTTCTTAGAATGCAAGTTATCGGATACAGTAAGAGCGTATAGCGATTTGTGTTAGCGTCGGTTGATTAAACGCTTTTATTTTGTAGAGTTGTATGCTGCACGAGAGAAAACTGGTGTTTAGGAGGAGAGTTATTATCGGGAGGAGAGTCAAAGAAAGGTATTTTTTTTTTCTCATCTTAACGTATTTTCATGTTTGGATTTTAGATGACTCTCTTTATCTTAGGATCCTTTGCGCGGTTTTATCCTCATTTATCATCTCTTGTGACAGCAAATTGAGGAATTGCAAGAGATATGTGATTCTCTCGTTCAACATTGTTCTATCTTGAGAAGCAAGCTCCATTCGACTGTGGTTAGTGATGTTTCATAGTTATGAATAATGTTTTCGCTTTGTTCTTGTTTTCTCATTCCGCTGGTCAACTGTTGCAGAAAGATCTGGAGCATATGAAAGAGGAACTTAAGAAATGCAAGTATGAGAGGGATTTCGGATCAGGACAGAGAAAAACAGGTAATTGATGAGGCCTTTATTATTGAGTATCTTATGTTTAAAAGAGTATTTTCTTCATGATTTAATAGAAAAAGCAGAGACTGCTCCGCTATATCATGAAATTTGTAAACACTCTTGGTGAAATAGAGGATTCATATGGTGACGATGATGACGATTGGGTAGAGTCAGGAAAACTGGTGTAAAAAATATCCAAACCGAACTAAGTTCGGGTAATAAATGAAATAATCGGCATCATAACAGCTTTAGTTCAGGTCGGTTTGGATATCAAACGGAAGAAAACACATCCAACTTTGAATTATGATTTTTAATTCCACATAAAATATTATATGTGAGTGTTATGGGTCGATCGATCTAACGTTCCCTTAGTCATGCGGCTTTAAAATTTCTTCTCGAGTCTGTTTTACTCGCTCACACACTCATAAGGATTGTAGAGAGAAACTCTAAAAAAAAGATCTGAAAATTATATTATGAGCACGAGGGAATATTTCAATAAATAAAAGATGGATTATCACGGAATTTGGAAAGTTGTGTTTACATTTTTTTTTTTTTGGTTGAAAAAAGTGGCGCTTACTTAAAAAGCATCTTTCTTCTTCACATAAGTGAAAGTTCAAGTGACGGATAAGTAGTCAAGTGACGGAATTTGGGAGTATATGTAAACGTTCCAAGATCAAAAGATTTTTAGAAGATCACAAAGGAAATATTATGTTCATATTATGTTTTTTTTTTATTAAAGAAACATAATCCCTTATTAATATTTATCCCTCAACCACTACCAAGAAACTGGACCCCATTTCTTTTCATTTTTATCTTCACCTTTTGTGGGTTTGGACTGCTGACGTGGCAACAGGAGACAATATCGTCCTTAAGGACTGACCTAATCGATGTCTCTTTCTGGCCGAAACCCTAATCAACGTCTACATTATTGAATTCCGGCGCCTAATACAGTTGTAATCTGTTCAAAAGGAGTTCAATTGTGTCCATATCCTAATAACAAGTTGTAAATGAAATCCACTCACACAGAGAGCCGCTTCATGCGATAGTTGATGCCCTTGATCCACTAAACCCACTGTGGCAAATTTTAAAAATATAGGACCACCGATGGTATTGAATAAAGAATGTCGATATGTTGTACTTTTTAGTAAATTCAGATATTTTTTTTCTTTATATATTTATGTCACTATGCTAAATTAAAGGAGTAATTTGTGTGAAACCATGGAATCGTGCGTCCTTGTTTATTATTTAGTTGCCCGGAAGGTTGCCAATATGTGAAATATACTGTAAATGCTGCATTCCCTACTAATTTTACACACATGGAAGTATAAAAGTTTCCATGTAATGGTAATAACATGAAATAAGATAACCACATTGATTTAGTAGCTTTTCAAAAAGTATGCACGCCACTGAATAGTAATTTTTCAATACTGCTAGTAAAGGAGAATAATCTCAGCCGGAATCATTAACTCGAGTGACTTTTTGCATTCTAAAGCGTGATTTCGCAAGTACCCCAAATAAATGAGTTTTTTAAACATTGATTAATGACCACCATAAGTTAAGTATCTACCGATTAGCATCGAAAAATTTTCTCCACATTTCGAATTCCTTTAATTATGTCACTAGCAAAAGTTGCTATAGAGTATCATTTGACAAAATGTCATGGAAATCTTTTACATTCGCATTCGCACGACATGAGGAATAGTTTGCTTGAAAAGATTAGGGATTGGCAATGGGTGAGAGAGAGAGAGAGAGAGAGAGATGGGATTGAGGAGTACCAAAAAGAAAATAACAAAAAAAACATGTAAGAGTGAATGGTTCTAGAGTGCGTGATTTGCACTTTGGAATTGGGAATCGCCCATTAAGGACTAGTTCCGAAAAAATTGAAATCGAGAATCACCCGTTAGTTCTATAGACCACTTGGAAATCAGAGTTCAATTCTTGGGTGGGTCCATGGAACTAGTCGAAATGTCATCACTTTCGATGAAGCATGAGATTGAGAATGAGCAAGAGGTCAAAGGCCACAGGTGACCGAGAGTGAGAGTAACAGAGGGAGCAACAAGGCTGAAGACAAATTAAAGCGAGATTGGGGGAGGGATCGACGAGGCTAGAGACCACTGATAGCGAGAGTAAGAAAGGGAGGCAAGGTCGTGAGTTAAATGAGGTGAGAGATAAAGAAGAAATTAGAGTTTTGTTTGAAAAGTTAAAACTTAAAAATTAAATAATAAATTATGCATATCTATTAGTCCGGTCCATGTGAGTGATTCCACACGTAGACTTGAGAATTGAATCGTTACTCATTGTTCCAGTATTGCCAATTCTAGGCTAGTTTGATTCGATTCTGGGCGATCTTGTCAATTCTGGATTCTTTTGTACATCCCTTACAAGGATAGGGGGAAACTTATGTGAGGAAACCCAAGGAAGAAGCTTGTATGACAAGCCAACACAAAATTATGCCTCAAAGCAGAAAAGACAGATTTGGATTATTTTTACTAACTTTTTTTTTTTCACTTTTACAACGCACGCGCATATAAATATCTTTGACATATACATTCAAATATAACTTCTTCATAATTTTTAAAAGTTGTACAATATTTTATAAGTGCTTTTTGGTTTTGAAAATTTAAAAGGGGCAATGACTATAGAACTCTAAAATGACAAAGATTAAACATAATCAAATAGCAAGTGGGTGCGACCAAGTGCCGATGATCACAAATAACAAGATAGCTATTGCCTAAATCATCAACCATTAATGCGGCCAAGTGATGGGGTTATCCACAAACATATGTAGGCAAAAAAGCAAATCCAAGGGAATATTACTTCTTACCTTCCTTATCCATCTTCAACTATCGGAAGTTCTCTAACCTCTGAGCATCAAAGATAAGCTCAAGAACATGTCAATCGCATCTCTGATGAACTCAAAACATAGGTATCTCCAATAGAAATTAAACCCTGGAATCAAGAGAAGGTAAAATATGTCTGCAATCGACTAGGCGGGCATCACATCACATGACTTAACAGTACCCAAATCTTTTTACAATAAAGAGGTCACCATCAAAAAAAGAAAAGAAAAAAGATAGGTGTTGATATTCGCTGTTTGCAAGTTGACAAAGCTTGCTGTAAGTAAAAGTGTCAGGCAAAGAAGAAAAAAGTCGTTCAAAACAAATAATGAAACTCGCATCAAGGTCTACAAAGGCATGCAATGCAGCATAAATGATTTATATGTTTTGGCACAGGCATCAGTGACTCATGAGCAGAATTTGCATGTAGAAGTCCTCAGCCAGTTAAGCGTTCAGCCTACTAATCATTGGGAATCAATAAGCGTGCTCCAGAAATTTAGGGATATGCCCCAACAACTAAGTATCAACTGAGCGATTTTCATTTCAATCAAAATGCAACCTAATGTTGCCCAAAAAAGGATTTGCACAGAACATTTTCATTCTAAATGGACACCTACCTAACTCACTCACATTCGCAATGATCCCACAGCTAAACATGAATCAACCAACTAACTTCTTAGATTCATCTCGGTTAGCCCTCGTTCTAGCCATTCTCGCACAAATGGATCTAGAGCTTTACCAATTTGTTCAAACTTCATCTCTCAACGGGTATCTTGATGAAGAGATCTCTTTTGACCTATAACTATAGGCTTCGTGGCTTTGATGAATAGGAGCAAGAGGTATGCAAGTCGAGAGGAGAATTATATGGCTTGGGTAGCTCGGATTTGAATGAGCCACGACAGGGTGATTTGCCGCGCTGGTTCCTCTTCACGTAGCCGGCTAATTAAGGTCGTGCCCTGAATTATAATATATAATGAGTTAAAAAAATGAAAGCAATTTATAGGAAAATGTTTTATGGATTTTTTTACGTTTGTTTCATGAAAAATAAACTAGTCTCGAAAGACATTTTTCATCAATGGAAAAAATTCTCCTAAAGTAGAGGAAAATGTTTTCCCCTTTCTATACAGAAGAAAACATTTTCCATCCTCTTTCTTTCACTTCCAAATCTAGCACTTTTTTCACCAAGCACCTTTTCTTTTTATTTTTATTTTTTATAATTCAAAATTTTAATTATTTTAATTATTTTCTTTTCTTTCGTTTTATTTTCCTTCTTCTTCAACTGGTCGCCGGCCACGGTGATGGCCGACAACCGGCCTATGGCAAGGCTCCGCCTCACCTCACTCAAGGCCATGAAACAAGTTGGGGCCTAGCCAAAGCAGCGAGCTGGGTGGGGCTTGAGCCTCACCCGAGATCGTTAGCCCAACAGCCTCGAGCAAGCTCGGGCCTCGCCAGATTTGATGAGTTGGGTAAGGCTCAAGCTTCACCTAGTTCATCAGATCTAGTGAGGTTGGAGCTTATTGGCCTTAGGCAAGCTCAACCTCATCGAATTAGGCAAAACGGAGTCTCGGACAAGCCGACGAGGCTCCGGCTTGCCCATGGCTAACTGTCGACTGACCATGGCAATCGGCCGAGGAAGAAAAAAGAAAAAGAAAAAGAAAATAAAGGTAAAAAATAATTAAAAAATTGATTTTAAAAAGAAAAAAAAATTAAACTATTGAAAATGAATGCATGAAGAATTTTTTTTTTTCTTACCGAATGCCGAGAAATATTTTTCACTTTATTTTTAGATTTTACTCAAACAATGATGAACATTGTCATTTTCCTAAAAATTATTTTCGAGAAATGCCAGAGCCTAAATTAGTTGCTTTCCTCAGGCACTTGCGGCGCATGACCAACACCGGGTGGAGATAGCCTAGCCTCATCACCAATGCAATGTATTCATGCGACCATTATCATTGCCTTAATGATGCAGCTAATCATGATCGCTAGAAAGAATTCTTCACTATTAATGCTCGCCCATCGGAGTGATATCACATGCATTTATTGAGGACATGCTTGTTTTGACTTTGGGCTTTTATTTGTTTTTGCAGAAAATATATAATTTAAAAAATATTTTCAGTATCAACGAAAATTTAAGTTTAAACATTGCCGTGAATGATGAAATTTTTTTGTTCATTCATTTGGTAAGTGATTTAATCCATAATTTTTGGAAAAAAATATTTTACCAATAATCCATTATTTTACGCGAAATAAACGCACCCTCATAATAAAAATGTACAAATGAAATGTTCCGTCGATAGGAAAAGAGAATTATTTTTGAATTTGTAATATTACGGAAAAATGAAATAGTTTGATTATGCAAAACTTCGGGAAAATTACCAAAAAAGTCCTAAACCTATTGCAATTGTGCCAATTTAGTCCTAAATCTTTTTTTTTGGCCAATTTAGTCCTAAACCTTTTGCTTTTGTTCCAGTTCAGTCCATCCGACCAAAATTGGCCGACCGGCGAGCTTTTTTAATAATATTTTTATTTTTAAAATTTTTTATTAATTTTTTCCCTCCTCCCTCTTCCTCCCTCATCGCTCCTCCTTCCTTTGTCTCGGCGATCGACCCGGGCTAGCCGGTCGCCGGACTAAGGCACTTCGGCGGGGCAAGCCCCCGCCGGATTTGGCGAGGGCTCGCCTCGTGGTCACCGGCCGAGGAGGCCTCGCCGGACGCGACGGTGAGCCCCCTCGCCGATCCGGCGAGGGCTCACCTCACCCGGCGACCGCGAGGTGAGCTTGCACCCGCCGACGGCGGGGCGAGCCCTCGCTAGATTCGGCGAGGGGGATTGCCGTTGCGTCCGGCGAGGGCTCGCCTTGCCCGACGACCGCGAGGCGAGCCCTCACCAGATCCGACGGGGGCTTCGTCGCGGAGCCAAAGGAAGGAGGAGGGAGGAAGAGGGAGGATGGAAAAAAAGAAAAGAAAAAATAAATAATAAATAATTTTTTTAAAAATAAAATATTACTAAAAAGCTTGCCAAGGCCTTTGGCTCGGCCGCCACGCCACGTCGGCGCCGGCCGGCCAATTTTGGCCGGATGGACTGAATCGAAACAAAAGCAAAAGGTTTAGGACTAAATTGGCAAAAAAAAAAAAAAAAAGGTTTAGGACTGAATTGGCACAATTGCAATAGGTTTAGGACTTTTTTGGTAATTTTCCCGCAAAACTTCGAACGTTAGTATTCACACCTTGCATATCCTCGAGCCCTTCTATGGGCGACCATTCTTCAATCGGATCAAGAATGTGGAGTTAGTCTAGCGTGAAAAAGACCTAGGATAGACGGGTTAACCATTATACCAGCAAAAAGAAAATCAAATCCGGAACATCGATATGATATTAGATATTTCAGATTTTTAGTGTTGAAATTGATCACTTCGCTTTTCTACGTGTAAAGCAGGACCAAAGGGATGCTACTGACTTTTACCAAATAGAGATTGAAAAGCAATGTGTTTTATTATTATTTATTTATTTTTATAAATTCTACTTTGTCCTTTTGCATTCTCAAAATTTCTAATCAATTTACTCTAATACCAAATCTGATCAAATCCAGCTGATATGGTCTTCGAAGTGTGAAATTGATAAAAAATTTCAGACATTGACATCCACGTGGGTGTCCACATCGGCTAAATTTTATCTACATCATATTCCAATGTTATCCCTATTGGCTAAATTCATGTAAGAGTTCACATTGGTTAAATTTTATACAAATCATAGTCTTGCGTTGTAGGACGGTCATGCTAGTTGATGGATAATTCACTGGTTTAGTAAGCGAGGTACTTGATTAGAAAAATTGTGAAAATAGTAATTAGATAAATTAAAGGTACAGTAACTTGATTAGGAAATGGCGTGAACATAAATACAAAAAGTAGAAATTGTTCTTTTATTTATTTTGGGAACAACCATGAAAGAATAATTTGCCCTTGCCTAGGCAAGAGTCAGGTACAAGAACCTGTTGTTGATGATAAAAAGAGATTATTTGTGTAAATTTTAGTAGAGATGACATTGCAAATACCTAAATTTTTACTCATTCACAATTTGATACCCATGCTATTTTTACTCAGCTGAGCAGCTCAACGTTTCAACTTAGGCTCAATGTGAGGTCTCCATTAAAATTGGGGACATAAAATGTCTAGCCATTACCTATATATATTGGTGCCCGATTTAACCTTTAAGATAATGTATGCTAGCAGAAACATATTGCATAGCTAACATTGTCCATGTTTATATTCTATCTTATCCTAAACACTCAAATGGAGATAGGATAATTTTTCTTAGGTAAGTGAGCCACATCAGCAGTTATATTTAATTTTTGAGAAGTATGCGAACCACGTCAACAAAATCACACGACATGATAATTTTTTTAAAGGAGACCTCACATTAAGCCAAATTTGAACAGTTGAGATACTAAATTGAAAATCCGTAAATTAAGAGCTAGCTCATTCTTGCCCCTATTAGAAGAGGATGAATTTGCTTTTCATGAGTTTGCAATCTATTTTAGATATCTGATTAATTTCTATTTTTAGACAAGATTAATGAATAGGATTATGAAGTATAGGTGCTTCCTTAAAACAGCATATTCTGGGGCGGAGTCTTGTCTTGTCATGACTCGCGAGCGCTGAGTAAACTAAGATTTTCCGTTCTCATTCCCCCCATGTTCTTCAACCGTTCCCCACGGGACCTTTCTCTTCCTCTTGTCTTTCTCTTTTTTCTTCTGGTGATTCTTTCACCTTCTCTTTTTCTAAATAAGTTCTTCAACCTCCATTCGCCATCAGATAATAACACATGTACCATAAACTATTTCCACAAGATTCGATCGTGCAATGTCCATGCATTCTGAAAGTCGAAACAGTCGGAACCTTTGTGATTCGCCTTTTTATTTAGCATGATGTTTGTTAGTGGTTGACTATTACGATTGATGATAGGGATACACTCATTGGTACGTTCAGTAATATACAACAAGGTGTAGGATACAGAAAAATTTATACTATACTTTATTCTTGGCAGAGTGTGAATAATTTCTACTCTGCGACGGCGGTCATGTTATGCTTGTCGATTTGTTCACTCATCCCATTTCCTAAACTAAGTGCATGGAACAATGCTATCGAGCAAAACTTGTTACATTGATCGGATCAACTGTTTCTCCTGCTCTTCTCCCAGTTAAAGGAATTGCATAGTCATTTAGGAATAGATCGAGATAGGGATCACGACAGCTTGGGTTGCGAGACCGTGAACTATAAATTAAATTGTGGCCTTTATACCGAACGAATCCTTGCACGCCACTCTCTACGTAAGCTTCCTATCCAATTCCTTCCGTGCTTGAGTTTGACCCAACTTAGCAGCAGTAACACAAATGCTTATCCTTAACTCTGCTTCTCCATGTAAATTGGGAAAGAAGTGAAAGAAGCTTCTTGGGATGTAAGGATGACCATTTGTTAGGAAGGTTCAGAATCATCCTATGTTAGAGAGAGATTTTGGGTAATTGCATCAGATTGGAACAGCAAAATTTTTGAAATTAATCAGAATTAACTCCCTCATATTCTCTCCTCCCTCCTCCTTCTACGTCCCCTTCTTCTTGCACCTCTCGAATCTGTCCTATGCCCCTCCAATTTGATTCCTTCTCTTGTGATATTCTGTGTTCACACAAGCAACAACACAAACTGCCCGGTAGGAGGACAAGAACAAGAAAGTAAGCAGCATGCTGATCAGAAATTTTCAGGGCTGTCGTCCAACTGCTTTTCATCTTCTATGTCTACCTCCAAGATTTCCTAGCGACAGAACAACAACTGAACATCACCGAATGTTAAGTGAACAATTCTCTATCTTGAAGTGATTGTTTCTAGAGAAAATAGAACCAATGCATATATCAGTCAGTTTCGAGAAGTGAAACCTCAGTAAAGGGACTTACCGGGATCCTCTGCTTCAAATAGTTCCCTACTCTGGCGAGGACCATGGATCGTTCGTGCCAAAACCGGCCTTTAAGACTTATCTTCACAAAGGGTCCATCCAGTTCTGCAAGCTCAATTTGTCCTGCAGTTCAATTATTTCTAAGACTTCATGAAGGGGTGAAAGAGAAAAGGCCTTTTTAACTGCAGGGTTGATATCACCTGTTATGCCTACTGAAGTGTCGAAAATTTGAGCCAACTGCAAACGAACAAAGAAAGAGAGACCATGCACCCATCAGATTTAATTTTCTAAGCAATTCCACACAACCAATCTATTTAAAGTTTGAAAAAGAATTAATCAGCAGCTTTATCAAGTCTGTCTAGAGAAAGCACAATTCAAAGGACTAGACACGAGCAGGGTAAGCTGTTCTTTTAACACAAGCCATCTATATCGATGGTGATAGAGGTGACTTGCATAAGAAAGTAGATTCATCGACCTGTGCACATCCAAAACTAAAGGATTACTGAACCAGGAACTGGAGATATTTCCAAGGAGCAAAGCAGTCTCACCAACTGTTAAATGGCAAATACCCAAAACGAAGTGCATCTCACAATGACTTCAAACTATCACCAATTCAAACAATTCAAAGGAATACCGAGCTCAACCTACTTCGCAGTCCGAACAAACGGACTTAGTTTTTCTTTCAACAAAATGCATGTTGCGAACCCACATTGCTGATGCAAAGACAATGAGCAATGCCGGAGATACTAAACTAAAACTCAACCAACAAGATCAAATCGAGGGTCTGAACAAGCTAGCCATGAAAAGCATGGGCTTCACTTATTTCAATGTTCAGTTCAATATCATCGCATTACTCGGTTGAGCCCTAAGGTTTCAGAGCACACTTCCACGCTAAAGAGACTGTGTCATACCACATCATCATCTCCCCATCGGCCAGTGAAGGGGATTTAATTCAACTTATCCTAACCGTGTACGCTAACCATGAAACCGATTCCATCATCAAATTCCACCAAGAAAGACGACCTGAGATTACTTGCCTCCACCCGAGCGTCGGCTAGAACCAGCCGGATGTTCTCTTCGGTAAGATCAAGCGGCGGTGACGGAACTCCTGCAGCCGCCGCCGCCGGAACCAGCCGGAGACGCCGCGGCGGCGGCAACGACCTTGCGCTGCTCCCAAGTCTCAGTTTCGGGGGCCCTAGCGACGAACGGCCGTAGCTCCGTACAGTTCGCGGAGTGAGCGAAGCGCTGACGGATGCACGCCGACGAGCAGAGGAAAGCGGAAATGGCGTGGATAAGCAACACCGATGAGGATGACCGACTTCCACCACCACCACCATCTCTTCTTCTGCGGTCACCCTATGCTTCGTCGTCTTCTCGAGCCACTTCGGCTTTTGCCCGTCGAACCAGCAAAGGAAATGCGATAAGGCCGAGGCCTGTCCTCGACCATTCATAAACCGCCTTCTCCTTTTCCTATATAAAAATTCGGAAAAAAACAACTAAAAATCTCAAACTTTAGCCAAAGTGACAAATTTATTCCAAATTTTTTTTTGTGACATGAAAATTCCCAAAATTTATCAACTGGCACATTTACCCCAAACTTTTTTTTTGTGATACGAAAAATCCTGAACTTTCATTCACGTGACACATTTACTCTAAATTATAGGGCATTTTGGTCTTTTTACTTTTTAATTTTTTTTTTCCTTCTTCTTTCTACCCTGTGCCGGCCATGGCGGAGCCGGCAGAGGGAAGCCGACATTCAGCAAAGGTTGCCCTCGCCAGCATCGGGCGAGGGCCGCCCTCGATTTGGCGAGGGCACCCCTCCGCGGCCTTCGCCCGACGTTGGCAAAGGGTACCCAACACCGACAAGGGGTGCCCTCGCCAGATCTGGCGAGGGAGGCCCTCGCCCGACCTAGCCAAGGGCCACCCTTGCCGGATGCCGGCTTCCCTCCGTCGGCCATGGCGAAGGGAGGAAAAAAGAAAAAAAGAAAAAAAAAAAAAAGAAGAAAGAAAAACAGAAAGAATAAGATGAAAATGCCCTTAATGGGGTAAATGTGTTACAGTTTGCAAAGTTAGGGGTTTTTCATGTCATAAAAAAAGTTTGGGGTAAATTTGTCACTTTGGGCAAAGTTTGGGATTTTTTATGATCTTTTCCCTAAAAATTAACATAAAAAATTTCAAATTAATACATATATGATAAATTTATCACAAATTAATTTTTGACCACCAAAAATCTTTTTTTTTTTTTTTGGTGACCTTAGGAACCTCGTACAGCCGGCAGCCGGCGGGCAAACCCTGGGGCCGCACGAGGGAACCACCACCCCGTGCAAGCGATTAAGGCACCAAGCGCCTCCACTGGATTTCAAACGCCTCACCTTGAGGGCAAGGATCAACGAGGCCTTATCAAGCGAAGCTACCGCGGCGGGTGGTAAATGAATGGAAATAAACGAAAAATCTTTAATTATTATATCTATGACAAGTTCATCCCAATTGACTCAAAAAATCCCAAACTGGTGCCCTAGTTCGACTTCTAAAAACCCAAAATTGATATATTTATGAAAAATATACCTTTTGTTAAATTAAATTAACACCACAAAAATAGTACAACTGGGATAAATAAAGAGTAAAATTTTAAACTAATACATCAGTCAACTGTCATGTTTTATCTAACCCATTAATTCAACAAATAAAAATTAATAGAGAGTAAATTTATTGTAAGTGTACCAATTTGGATTATATTTGTTAAATGTTATCAGTTTGAGGTTTTTGGTTGTTAAAAAATTAATTTTATGGTAAATTTGTCAAAAGTGTATTGGTTTTGAGTTTTTCAGGATATTAACATAAAAAATTATTCAATTAGAGTATTATTAGTCATTTTGAGCGAATTAAAGGAAGCCTTGTCCAAATTGTATGCACTCCACATGTACGACACAGAAAATTCAGCTAGACCTTCCATAGACCTTGGTGACATGATCCGCTTTATTCAAATCATATCAAACTCGAACATCCTTGGATTTAAGGAGGGTCTTGGGATTAAGACCAACTCCCACCGTCTTAGGGCTAATTCAAATTACCAATCTTGAGATTCTAACCCTTGAATTGGCATCGGGATGATAAAAAAAAAATCTAAAACTACAAATATATTGAAAATTAGAAATTAATATATCAATTCTTTTCAAACACATTGCTAAAGTCATAAAAATATTTAAAACCATTCGAATAGCTAAGGAAAAAAAGAGTAATGTGATGTCAAATTTGGGGGAAATGGGCATAAAAATGAAGATTTTCTAGGTTGAAAAATAATCTCAAATTGATTTTTCAGTTTAGTTGCAGCACACCCCAAAATAAGACTTCCGAAATAGTTATGCATGCTCGGAACTCCATCCTGTTTCAAGAGTTAGCCCATTAATCCCATCTTTTTTAGCTCTTAAGAAGCTAATACAAAATATAGTGTAATTGCATGTTTGGGTCGTAATACGTAATGATCAACAAATTGCATATTAATAAAGATATTTCCAAAAAAGTCAAGCTACGGCCTGACTCGCCTAGACCAAGATCAACTCAATTTTGTTTGAGTTATTTACATTATCTAAATTATATGCATGACACACGAAAATTTTGGTTAGACCTTCCACAATCCTTAGAAACATGATCCACTTTGTCGAGATCATACTTAACTCGAACATCCTTGGATTTAAGATAAACCCTCACCATTTGAGTTTTAAGACCCACTCCCACCACTGTAGAGCTAACTCAAGCTACCGAGCTTGAGATTCTAACCCATGAATTTGCATTGGACTGATAATCTAAAACTAAAGATCTAATGAAAATTAGAAATTAATTTATTAATTCTTTTCAAACACATTACTATAGCCATAAAAATATCTAAAACCGTTAATGAAATATCAAATAGATAAAAAAGTAATGTGTTGCCAAATTTGGTAGATGTATGGTTCCCTGTGTATAAAAGAAATTTTTATTGTCCTCTCTATATTCAGGTTACTTCAGGAAAACGCGAGATTGCCTCTTTGATGCTCTTTGCCTTGCCGCTGATGTAAATTATTAGTTAAAAACAATCAATAATTCTAGTTTATAATTACATCCATCAGCATTCACTTGCGGCTCTTTAATGATTCAGCCATTTTCTTTTAAGCATCGCAAAAGAAATCATGAGGTGACTATGGAGGTGTGGGATTCTATATATGGAGAATGCCCCGCTACAAACATTATGACGAAACTCTTTATCTCACCAAGACATAGGCATCATCAGAGTAGATGGATTTCAAATTAATTTCAGAGATGTTTTGAAAGCTATTGAATTTAAAATCGTGTCAAACCATGTTGATCATGTCAGAAATTGTCCACCCTATTTCAAAGGCCAATAAGTAGGCGTCCCAGACCGTGAATCAGGTGATGGGCACTGAGCATGCCGCATAGCCTGAGGAGTCCGCGCACACACTCGGCACGGATGGCAGCGCCCCCAACAGGGATGGCATAGGGACGATCCGACCCGTTATAGAGTGAAGCTATATGCAGGGGAAGATAATCACTAATAAGTTTTTTTTTTTTTAAATTATTTATAGTAGTTTCAGTTGTGGACGATTATTTATCTGAGGGTACTTCCTCTTATTTTGGAAAGTCCAGTTCTGTTTGGCGTGACTTTATTTCATTTAATGGACAATATTTTTGTCCAATTAATATTCTTTTTATTTTCTCAATCGAAGTCTAAATCCCGAAGCAAATCGCGAGACATAGGTCAAAAGCTATACTCAACAATGGATAACCTGGTGTCATTCTTACGTTATACCCAAATGATTTGTTCAAGTGATTTGCTATTATCACATTATCAGTTGGCGTGGTATACAGTTATGAAATGAAGTAAAAATAAGCAAAAGTTGTGAGTTATGAGGAAGACTCTCCCTTCTATTTTTTTCTTCCAAGTATCAATCCAGAAAAAAATCGTAAAAAAAAAAAGAAGCTTCCTTCTTCGATCCCTTTCAAAGTCAAAGAAACCCAGGAGGCCGAGAAAGAAAACCCAAAAGAGAAATGGAAGACAACGAAGGAGGCGAGAACCAAAAAAGAAAAGAAAACCCAGAGAATCGACCAAAAAAAAGTCGCTCACGATCGGCTAACAAAGACAACGGAGGAGGTGGCGACTGGAGGTAGCAGGGCTCAGCTTGGACCGTGATGCTGGCGACAACGAGGGGAGTGGAGGTCGGCTGGTTGTGGATGGAGGAGCAAGAGAGAAATCGAATGTTTTTAATTTTTATTCCACATTAATTTGCTGTTTGGCACTGTATAAACGTGCCAAGATTTTAGTTGCAGTGAGAAAAAAATGCGTACCACGTTTTCCTATGAATGATAGTTGCAAAGCATTGAATATTTTCTCATCACAAAAGAATTGTTGACTTCAAACACCATGAAAGGATTGCAGCTTTGGGCACCTGCTCCACAAGCTATCTGGCGAGCATAGTAAGGCCAGAGGCAAGTACAAACTATATGCATGACATGTGCACGACACATGCACGTGTGCCGTTCTGCTGTTTTGGCACTGTATAGATACGCTTAGATTCTAGAGGCTGTGAGAAAAAAATGCATACCATGCTAGCTGAATCATCAGCATAGCACTGAATATCTTCTCGTCACAAAAAGAGCTGTTGACTTCAAACAACATGAGAAAGATTGTTGCTATGGTCACTAGTTTCACAAGCTATCTAGCTTTTGAGCATGGTAAGTGTTTGCGACCTAATCTCGGGTGCACCACCTAGGATTTGGTTAATGGACCGCTAAGTCTAGACTTAGCTCAGTTTTCCTAAACACATACCAATTCGCGACGTAGATTCAAGTTTTTTAGCATACAAATGAATTTTATCTAAGAGTCGCCACTAATTAGTTTATGATTGGTCGATTAAACACCTAAGTAAAATAATGAGAGAAATATTTTATTCCTATAAACCAGAGACTTTGGGTACAGAAACTTGGTGATACTAGATTTCTCTAATGCATTTTCGGTACAATTTTTTTATTTTCAAAAATATTTTTGCAAGCAGTTTGGATTGATTTTAGCTTAATCACTATCATGCAAATAGGGTGATCACACGGATGCTTAACAATCAAATAAATTGCACTGAAAGAATTAAACACACAAAGCAAAATTTTTTTTCTTGGGTTTTCTCTTATTTTGGAATTACAACCTTACTATATAATGTGCATTTTAACTATATGATCTAACTCTATAGACAAGTAATTCCTAATTAAATAAACCTAACATGCAAACTATTTTACATGCACCTAATATTTTTGTATTTTTTTATTAAAATTCGTAATAAAAAAACTAATCAAACTATCTAAAATAAATAATTTTTTAATCTATTTTAGGGATTAATTTGACTTAAACCCTATTCTATATTAGAAAACTATATCTTTTTTTTTTAAAAAAAATGAGATCATTAAAAAAATGCAAAAATTATCTAAGACCCTATCTATAAAAAAAAAAAAAAATGTTATTTAGATCTTATCCTAATCTATTCCAAAATTATCTAGTCGTGCAATCTTATTCAAATTAGATAATGATATCATGAAATCCTATATATCTTGACGTGCAACCTAAAAAAAATGCAATCCTAATTCATGAAGCCATCATATTCCGATGCACAATTTGATTTTTTAGTGTTTTTCAAAACAAGCAATTATCATATAGGCATTATATCCAAGTTACTCAGGATATTCATCAAATGAATGATTAAAATAATTGAAAAAATAATCCGTTGTCTCATGGATTAAATTAACGATTATTTTAACCTTAAACATCACAACATATAAGAAAGTTCAAAATAGTTAAAAATTTGATCCAAAGTCTTACGGACCAAATTAATAATTATAATGATTTAAGAGTTAAAATACTATCGAAGTGCCAAAAAAATCAATATAATTAAAAAAATGATTCGACATCTTACAAATCAAATTAATAATTATGGTGATTTTTGGGCAACAATACTCTATGGATCATGCCTAAAATAATCAACATCGACACCCAATGTTCCAATTTAAGCAATAATAACGAAACTTGAATTTTTTATTAAAAAAACTACATTGACTAGGTTTTTATTCTCTAAACGAGACCGGCACTTGGGATTTGCGAACGACGATTTGCGCTGGGGTCAAGCCGTGGCGTGCGGACCAGTAGCGGGATGGCAGCGGCTTTGGGCTTCCCGATCACGGTGGTGCAGCAAGCAACGGTGACTGGTTCAAACTCCTTGTCAATGCTGGTGTTGAAAGACCGGGAAGCACGACACGGTCGACTTGGGCAAGGAAGTCAACATCATCCTCGAGCTTGAGAGAGTGAAGTGACGGAGTGTAGCAGATGTGGATGCTTACAAATCCAACGTCCTCGTTGGATGGTGACAAGAAAATGAGTTGAGTGAGCGAGGTTGCAGGTTGAAGCGAAGGAGGCACGGGTTGCTGGCGACGGCAGCAGCGGCGGCGGGCAGGGAGCGGCGGCACTCGCTTCGAGCTGCAGGGGACGGGTGTCGAGCAGTTAGAGGCGCGGTGACGAGCTGCAGAGGACAGGCATCGGGCGGTTAGAGGCGCGGCGGCACTTGCGGCTTTGAGCTGCACAGGCGGTTGCTACGACGTCGGTGACGGAGGGTGGAAGGTAGCTGTGGCGACAGTGCATGGGCGGGCTGCTGTGGCGGCTGCTACAGCGTCAGTGATGGAGGGTGGAAAGCAGTAGTGGCGACGACGCTCGGGTAGAGAGAGGGCAACAGGGAGGCACGGCGACTAGTGGTAGAAGACGCGGCGACCAGCGGCGACGAACGTGCGGGCTGCTGCAGCGTTGGCAATGGAGCTCGCTGGTAGGAGGGAGAAGGCGCCGAATTAGCGGTTGCGAGGAGCGGGGACATGACCTCCCCTCTCTCTTTTTTTTTTTTTTTTCTACCTCTCACGTCCACTCTCTCTTTCTCTCTCTGTACTCTCCTGCTGACTTCTTTCTTTTCTCTGCACTTTGTCAGAGGAGAAAAGAAAGTTTAGCTTTCTGGTTGACTATGGACGGGAGAGAACTTCTCCTTTTTTCTCATTTTTTTTTACTCTTTCTCTCTCTTCCACGAAAAATCCCCCCTTTTATAATGGTTTCAAGAACCCCCATTTCATGGCAATTTTCGAGCTTCCTTTTCTTGTTGCCTTAATTCATGGTCTGCAAATTGGAGTGTGGTTTCGCGGCCAGCTTGATCTTTCCTCGAACGCTTTGATTCTTTCCTTTTTTATTAAATTTCTTACTTTCTTATTCACCTGATTTCTTGGCTCCTAATCTTTGATCGGAAATTTGCTTTTGCATTTATTTGAATATTTGCCAAAACAAGGGTGGTTAGTCAGAATTTCCACCTTCCATTCAAAATCAATCAGATTGATACTCCTTTATTTTTCCTTTTATGTGCTCTGATGACCAAAAATTATATGTTATGCAATTTTATTTATTTATTATTATTTTTTTAGGGTTGCCAAAATTTAGGTGTCAACAGCTGCCCCTATTTGAAGTTGAGCTTATAGAGGTTGCTTTCAAAGATAAATTGAGACCTAAATTTTGATCATGCCCCTGCGATAAATAATAATAATAATTTTTTTTTGTGGGGAAAATGAATCCCATTTGAAATGCAATTAGTATGATACATGGAAATGCTAATGCAACATACGTGGAATAACTTACCTTCAAGGAGGGTAGAGTGATTCAAGATAGTTGGTGTTACATGTTCGGAACCCATACCTTCTTACGGTCGTCTAGAATAGTAACAAGGGTTTGTAAGAAAAAGCTGCTTTTCTAGAACTTGTACTTTTCTACAATCGCCCAGTATGGCATTATTTGATTGTTTAGGACTCGAACCTTTCTTCGGTCACCTTGACGGAGAATTGTTTTTTGTTTTTGTTTTTTTTCGGACCCGTACCTTTCTACGGTCGCCTAAATGTGAAACAGCTTTTCTAAGATCCGTACCTTTCTACGGTCGCCTGTTAGAGCAACAAATATTGCCTAGGACCCATACCATTCTAAACGAGAAATCAATTTTCAAGACCCGTACCTTTTTACGGTCGCTTGAATGAGAAACAGCTTTTCCAAGATCTGTACCTTTCTATGGTCGCCTAAACGGGAAATTAGTTTCCAGGATCCGTACCTTTCTACGATCACCTAAATAGAAAACTGCTCTGGGGACAACTCGATTGAGTAAAGTGTCGGTGTACTCAAGAGGGAATACTTGCGCAATGACAAGTATTTACGGATAAAGATATACTTACCTGATGACATCTCTGATCCTTGGAGATATGTCTCCCGTAAAGCCTAGTCATAGAAGAGGTAACATGCATTTGTGGTCACAAATAACACATGCATTAATTTAAGTGAGGTTCATGCGTAATAATTTCTATTAATCTTGCATCACCTAATTTCCATTGGGAGAAATTTCAAAAGAATATTCCATTCTAAACACATGAGTGTCATGGATGTGTCAAATGAGGAATCTTTCGGTCTGAAAGGACTTTTTACTCATCATCATTAAAAGGGCTATTTCGTCCGACCTTTGATGCAGGAATTTGACAATCACTCTATCTCACTATTATCATGCCAAGCAAGGGTCTGAGCAATCTCGCAAGTGGTACGATCTTACCAATTTGAGAGGTCTTTAATAGGGACCATAATGTGAGTTTGGTCAACGGCTTAACAAAGGGGACCCTTTTAGTTGAGGCTATTGAAAAATGATACTCCACAATCATCTCTAGGTTTACAAGTCAAGGAGCATTCAAAATGAGGTAGAAATTGTCTTACTCGCATTGAGCGATTCTTTTGAACATATGAACTTTTACGTTAACTTAAGTGCTATAATTTGAAAAGACTTTGTAAGGGACGTAACACATGCTTGGTTCATTTGTGAGAAATGAAAGGATTGTTAGGCTCAAAAAGTGTTTAGGGGGGTTCAGAATTGGTGATCATCTTGACATTTCCACCAATCTTCTTCTTCACCGTCAATGATTTTCCTCATATCAAAACTTCAGCATTTGAGTTCTTCAAGTATCGCTTCACTAGGGATACGACTTGCTACAACTAATGTTTGATTTTTCTCTTTGGGCATTGGCCTTACTTTTACCAGACACACTGCTTTTTCATGCCCCTTGTTCTTTTATATTTTGGTTTCTTTGGACTCACAAAGTCTTCGTCCTCTATCAACGTTCTAGCCCATGCCACATCAATGATTGTCTTTTGCCTTGCCTCAATATGGAGGATAATCACCAATTGGGTTTAATATGAAATGAATTCAAAGGCTGAAGTGGGCTATGCAATGGACAAAAATGTGTAGGATAAATAAAGAACTGCTCTTCGTCATCTTAAACCACTTAAATTACCACATGAGTTGCAATGCAAAAACATACTCGAAGATTGATGCAAGTGTGAGCAAGAAGATTCCTACCATTTATTTCAAATTTGTCACAATATGAGATGATCCTTGACAGGGATAATTTAAAATTATTCACGTGTGTGAGCTTAAAAGGGCTAAACAATGGGTCCTGTAGTGTTTCGGGTAGAGAAAGAAACTGTCTTTGATCATCTCGGTTGACGTACCTTTTGCGAGGTAACCCTTTTACTTGTGGGCATGAAATTTTTCACTCAATTCACTGGGGATTGGTATATGAAATAGTGTATGAAATAGGGCTTGCCTTTCATCATTCCGACATATCCCATTTGACACATTCAATTTATCTCACACGGTTCATTGAAATTGCCATGCAAAATTTGCAACAAATGTGAACAATTTACTTTGCAACTCTTTGAGGCAATTTATTCATCATAAAAAATATTTGCAAACGCAGCAAATTCTATCGGGATCAAGGCACCTCCAGGAAGTACATTCTTCACTACATATGGGCTACTGTAATTTGGAGCAAACTTGCCCCCAGGATCTTGAAAAATCGGCATTCCTTAAAACTATATCATTTACTTTGAAATGTGTCGGCTGTACCTTTTGGTTGAAGGACCTAGCCACTCTCTATTGATAAGTTTGGCCATGGCAAAGAGCATTCAGTCTTTTCTCATCAATCAAATTCGACTGTTCAAATCTTTATTGCGACCATTTCGCCTCAGACAACTCCACTGGGATAAAACTCTCAGAGAAGGAATTTCCACTTCCACGGGCAAAACCGCCTCCATGCCATATACCAGAGTAAAAGGGGTTGCCCCAGCACAAGTGTGGATCAACGTCCAATACACCATTAGTGCGAAGGGTAACTTGTCATGCCAATCTCGATAATTCTTGGCTGTCTTAGCCAAGATCTTCTTAATGTTCTTATTGGCCGCTTCAACAACCCCGTTCATTTGAGGGTGGTAAGGGGACAAATTCAGATGCTTAATTTTGAATTCGCTGAACAACTCATCAACAAGTTTGTTGTTCAAATTTGTCCCGATGTCAGTGACGATTGCTTTAGCGATGCTATAAAAAGCAATTATGTCACGTCTGATGAAGTTCGCAACATTGCAAGCAGTGACATTTGCAAAGGATGTAGCTTCAATCCATTTGGAGAAGTAATCTATTGCCACCAAGATGAAACGATGACCATTTGAAGCCCTTTTGTAGGGCCAACCACATCAATGCCCCACATTGAGAAGGGCCATGGTTCAGAAAACTGGTGTAGCGCAGTTGGAAGAACATTTATCTTATTTCCGTGAATTTGGCAACAATGTGTGGCATCCCAAAATTTCATAATAACCCCTGGATATACCATGAACCATGAATAGGTGATGGAGGTGTTATTGATTTATGTTATGGCCTTTAGACCAAAGAATTTTAATAGATTAATGCCGAGTATTTTAATGGAGAATTATTTGGGTAGAAATACATCTTATGTTAATGGATGATCAAGGTTGGTGCTATAGAACAATTTGATAAAGGAGACTTTGTTCTTGACTATGCACTTAATAGATTTGATTTTATGGATTAATGTCACAAAGTCTTTTGGCCTTTTTATTATGCAATTAGGTATTTATTTGAATGAGGATTAAGATGTATTATTAAAAATAAACTTGGGCCATTTAAGTTTGGACTTTAGGCCCAAGAGTGTTGGCCTAAAGTGGGCCAAGAGGCCCGGCCCAAGGAGCCCATGAAGTTGTCGACCAAGGCTGGCCCAAGCCCAGCCAAATGAAGGCCCACCATGTGGATGGCAAAAATGCCAATTGGCAAGAAAAGCTTGCCAAGTGTTGCCCCTTTGTAACCAAGTGTCCCTCCATGCAAGAAGTAAAGCATGCGAGGGTTTTAATTCAACTAAAAGGAAAAGGGAGAGGGGGATTTCGACCGAAAGAGAGAGAGGAGAGAGAGAGTTACCGTCTGAAAGAGGGAGAGCGAGCGAGTGAGCGAGAGGAGAAGAGGAAGAAGGAGTCTGCACGTCCGCCGTCGTTCGCCGCCTCGCCCCGCCTTGTCTTGCTGTGTTTCCTTCGAATTTGAGGCAAGTGAAGTCCTAAAACCTACTCTTTGCATTGCTGTGTGTATGTGTAGTAGATGGTAAGTCTTGGTTGTGGTAGATGGGATGAAATTTCGGAGCTATGGAGAGGGATTCGTTGGTCATGCATGCTGTTTCTGGGAAGACCAGTTTGACCATCTTTGAGTTTGTGTGTTGCATGTGACTTTTTAGTAGGAATATTGTTTCGATTTCTTCATGAAAGTTGTAGAGAACACCTTGAAGAACAACATACTAAAATTTGAGGCAAAACGAACAAGAAATGGTTAGTAAAATGATTTTTCTTTGGAGAGACTAGATCTGGAATTCGTTGTGCTGACCTTCCGTGGTTTCGTGGTCTGTAAAGTAACCTTCTTGTGAAAATCTCACCTTGATCTCTTAATGAAAGTTGTAGTGTACTTCTTGAGGTAGAACATATCAAAAATTTAGATAAAAAAAACAGGAATAGGTAGGTGAAATCGTGGTCTTTCGGAGATGGTTAGATCTGGAAATTTCGGTACTAGGAACAGAAGTTTTAACCGCCTATATTTAATTACCTAGGACGAATCTGACTTCGATGTCTTCATGAAGTATCTACCTTGTAGTCATGGCTATCACATAGTCGAATTTCATAATTTTTTAAGGTTATTTGGGTATTTAATCGGAGATGTTTCTAAAACTGTGCAATCTGATGTGTTCGGACTTTGTAAGTTGCAATGCGTGGACTATATCGTTTTGTATGAGGTTCTTTTGGAAACGTTTTCTGCATGATATATCTCTTTTCATATCTTCCCTACAACATATTCAAATTTCGTAATTTTTGAAGTTCATTTGCCTATTTAACCAAAAATGTTTCAAAAACTGTGCAAGTTAAACTGTTAGAATAGTAGTACTGCGATGCATGGTCTATACCGGATTATATGGGGGTCTTTTGGTGTAGTGTTCATCATGAAATATCTGCCTCTATGTCTTGACTATCACATGTTCGAATTTCATAATTTTTGAAGGTCATTTGGGTATTTAACTAAAATGTTTTCTAAAACTGTGCAAGCTGGATTGTGCGAATTTCAAAAGCTGTAATGCATGGACTATTCTGCTTTGTATGAAATTCTGGTGGTGTTGTGTTCTTCATGAGATAAATGCCTCTAGAGCTTGTCTATGATGTATTAAATTCTTAGAAATTATTAGGGCCAATCACTAAATTTTAAAAAGTGTAAATTAAAAGAACGCATTCCGTTTCTAAAATAATAGCAATAATCCATGAGTTTGCCCCATGAATTTATATTGTTTTTAAGTGATTGAATCTTGCTGCACATGTGATGATATTTGGCATTACATATAAAAATCAAAAGCTGAAATTGACCTTGTTGCCATCACATCATATGCCATGTTGATAATGAGCCACAAATGTGAAAATAAAGTATGAAAATGAGGATACTGTCGGAGGTGTGAGCCGACGATGCCCCGGGAGTGTCGGGATGCCCGGTGGCCTAGTGGCGTAATTCCGGAGGGTCCTTGGGAGTTTCGAGATGCCCGGTGGTTTACGGTACGTAATTCCAAGGGGAACGCCTAGTGGTATGTCACTACGTATTCCCGGAAGCCCTGGAGGTGTGTGCCGGGGGGATTCCTCGTGATGCCAGTTGGGGTGCGAGATGCTCGGAGGTGTGTGTCGGAGGCTCCTCGGAATGGCAGGTTGGGTGCGAGCGATAAATTGTGGGATGCAAACATTGGTCCCTGGAAAGAAAAACTGATGAGATCCTAGTGAAAGATAAGAATTGAAAATGAATCATGTGCATGGGTGTATGCATATGGCATGATGCATGATCTGCTTATGAAAGTAAATTAATGCTATTTGATATTGGAAATGCGATCATGAAGGCATGAATGGATCTCATGGCGATGTATGCTTGATAGCATGGATGATATGAATCATGGTGGTATATGCACGATGGCATGGTGAGATATGCATGGCATGGTGGTATATGCACATATGGCATGGATATGCATGAATGCTTGATGATGAGTGCATGGTGGTATATGCACATATGGCATGGTGATATATGCATGAATGCTTGATGATGAGTGCATGGTGGTATATGCACATATGGCATGGTGATATATGCATGGATGCTTGATGATGAGTGCATGATGGTATATGCACATATGGTATGATGACATATGCATGGTTGCAAGGTAAGTTATGCTTGAATGCATGAATGATATGTGCTTTGTTATGATGCCTTCACTGTTCTGTTTGACGCAATGAGTAGTTTGGTGGATCTTTACTGCTGAGTGGTTGTACTCACCCCTTTTGGGGATTAACATTTCAGACTAGATAAGATTCCTCTGCTGCCACTGCCACCAGTACATGGATCAAGTGGTTGGATATGACCGCGAGGAGGAGGATAGCAAAGGAAAGAACTTTTGGACGCCGACACTGATCGATGGACTTTAAGTATACGACTGTTGGAGGAGATGTCGGTCATCTTTGGAAGTATAGCTAAGTATAGAAAACCATGGCATTTTGATGTACCGATGAATGATGTCCATCTGGTTTAAGTAAATAAAAGTGTTCGACTTTTACCTATAAATGTTTAGTTGGTGTGCATCGTTTTCTGAATATAGGGAAGGAAAGAGGAAAAATGTTCGACCAGACGCGGAACATTCCGTTACTGTTTGCAAGCGGGAAGCAAGCAATGCCTCTCTTGTGGCTTGTTGCTCTGCGCTGCGATTATGAAAGGGATGGGCCATCAAAAAAAAGCAAAAAATTGGCCATTCATTTTTGAATATGGTGTCTGGTTAATTGCATATGTCATTTTTCTTCAATCGAGCCAAGTTTGCCATGGGCAGAGCAGGATCAGTCCTAAAGAAGTGGGACTTAAACTCATTTTGAATGTCTTCCCTTTTCTTTTGTGTATCGAGTTCGGTGGAAGATGAATATACCAAATATACCAAATGCGTAGCCTGTCAGTGAACTTGGGAATTACCTAAGCTTTAGGTAATCATCATTCGAAGCCCCCTACCACTGGCAAGTGAACCGAGCCATGTGTTCTAAGGCTGACCCATTGCCTTCTCCTGAGAGCAAGGTAAGCTCCGGTAGAAAACCACCTTGTTCCCTATCAATATGCTCGGGCTAGGCTTTCCTATACAGTGGCCTAAACAGTCTCTCTAGCCTAGGGCTAACCATCTGCTCAATCAGATTAGCCATTCAGAGTCCTGTAAAGATATTTGGAAATACTTATCCCCACTTTGGTAAGTCTGCTTTGCTGCTCTTCTCCCCAGGCACTGAACTCGGTAGTCCCACTGGTAGATCTTTGGGTTAGCTTGTCTTAGTCTTAGCAGGTTTTGCTGCTTGTGCTCTGTCTTCTTAAGAGAACGCGCTTGCTCGCCCTCGGAATGCGATACAATATTCGTCTTTCAGTACTGGCGAATCTAATGATTATGATTATGCTATTCCTTAATTAAGACCTAATTCATCTTTCACCAACTCAGTTGAAAAGCCAATCCCCTTTAAGTAGCAGTCATTCCGGGGTATTCATCCCCAGCCTTTCCTGGATTCTCTGACTCCTATTGGTTACGATTAGGGTTAAGAAGAAAGTAAAATCAATCTTTCTTCGAAACCGAACTCTAGGCTCTTTTTATCTTCTTAATCACCCTAAGGCGAGCTAATCTAGCTTGATGCAGCTACTACGCCTGATCGATTGGCTACCGGCTGTTCACTCTTTGAATGGAATACGGATCCTCATCTACTTCACTCTGCCTATGAGACATTCCTTTCTTTCTCACCTCTAGTTCCCTAGGCTTCTGACTTATAGGCGAGAAAAGAGGGTTGGCACTTTCCAACTCTATTGGCGAGAAGCCTGATTCTATAGGACAGCCGCCCTTGGGGGCCTCTCAATTCCTTGATATTAGTAGGATACGGCATCCCCAGTATGTCTTTTGTTTTTTCGGGATAGACCTGAATCCCATTCTTTCGTACTATGACTCCGAAGAATTCCCCTGACGAGACTCCGAAGAAGCACTTTAGAGGGTTCATCTTCAGGTTGTGTTGCCTAAGCCTAAGGAAGACTTTTCGTAAATCCGCCAAGTGGTCGACTCCTTTACGGCTTTTACGGCTAGGTAATCCACGTAGCATTTGACGGTTTTATGCAACATCTCTCTGCAGATTGCGTCATAGACTGACGCCTTTTATCTCCGTTCGTTGGTCACTCACTCTCTTTAGAGGGGAGGACTTTTCAATAGTAGAATGCTCCCCTATCTCTGAAAAGGGAGCGGTACCTGGATGATCAGTAGACCCCTTTCCCTATCTCTAATCCTTTCTCTCAAGATGGCTCCCTCTCCGACCACCAAGCCTCTCCAAAAGGGTGAAAGAGAGGTCTATCTCCAAAGCAAAGGAAAATGAATTCATACTCCAACTCAATGGACAATGGACTCATCTACTTCATTCCACTCTGGCGCTATTTAATGAAAGTGAAAGAACACTTCATAGACTTGGTCAATGATTCAAAGGTGGTGAGATGTCTATGAAAGAGAGAATGGGACTTTCTTCTGAGCCTTATTGACTTGCCTGTGTGAAGCCTTTCTATACTTACGCTACATGGGCTTCCAAACCGGCACCTCCTTCTCTGGCTTACAGCCTGCTTAGCTGCCCATCAGCTGGTGTGAGAATCGGGGTACTAAAAGAACGTAGGAATAGAGGTGCATGTGGTAAGCTCGTAACCTCGCTTCGCAGCGTCTATCGACCCTACTTCGTGCCTCAGCCATCAATAGTATTTCATTTCGTTGCACTCAACCCTTCTACGGAACTCAGCTACTCCTCCCCTAGGCCTACTTTCTAGAGTCGTATATCTATCCAATATGAGGAATATCAGATCCAACCGAAAGTATATAACATAGTTCCTCTACTCTTCATGTCATGCGCCTATTTTCCCAGATGAGCCTCCCATTTGATCAATCGGAAATCCTCTAGTTGCATGAGAGATGAACCGAGAGGTGAGGAGACCCGCGGGGGAGGAAGGAATAGACCCCCCGCAGTTAAGAGGCCAGTCCTTAAAGAACTCCAATCTTTTTTCGGTCTAGTAGTCTTCGGTCTTTCATGCATAACATAAATAGATGAGGAGCATTTTTGAGTGGTACACTCAATCGGTTCATCATAGGGAGATTTGGATGGTATGCCACTACTAGAGTAGAGGAGCTAGCCCTATTTGATTCTCTTCAACCTTCCCCTTCAATGGAGGACATTCTGAACCTTAACCACCTGCGAATGGAGGAGTCTAATGAGACGAGAGAATCCTGCCTTTGCCACTATATCTGGAAGGGCCACCGGCCCAAACGATCGTAGTGAAGGAGGTTCTCGTCAGAAAGAAATTTGTATAGCCTTGTCAATAAATATCAACCTGCCCCCTAGCCGCAGGTAATCCCCTCCTCGAATCAGAAAAATCTCCTGCCCCTTCGGGGCATCTCGTCTGGTGTTGGTTAACCGACTCCGACTGCCTATAAGTTGTTCGCTCGACCAACCTTCAAATCCCCTTCTCAAATTAGAAAGCCCGCCTTTTCATTGCAGTTTACTTCAATGACCCCGATCTGCCTGTCCAATCAATATCTCATTCTGACCTGATTAAACCTCAGGCTTTCCGGATCAATCTACTACTGTCTTCCTTCCGAATGTTGATGTTTCCATGAGGGACGACTGGGATCAACTACTCTAATGACGGAGGACCTATTCTGTCCTCCTCCTATTCTTTAATGGGTGGAAAGACCTTGTGATGAAAAAGATGGTACTACGGAGGACGAACCTTAACCACCTAGCATATTGTTATAGCCAGAATCTTCGAAAAGGCTCGTAAACTCCCCCATAGGTAGGGTTATCAGGGAAAGGTGCGGGGAGGCAAGATATCCTCACTCTAAAAAAGATGGTATTGAAATGGATGGGGTAGAAATTGTTCGGAGGAACATAACTGTCTTCTCGTCTTCCTCTGACTCTGATCTTGATCATTCCCCTACATCCCTGAAATTAGGAGATTCAAGTCCATCAAGTCCAGCAAGTACCTATATCCTTCAACCTGGCATCTCTATCTGATGTTGGTCGATCGACCCCCTCTGCTTTTGTTCACTCCTCCCGAACACTTGGGGACCGTCGAATCGAGTGCTCATTGCTTCGCCCAGGAGTATTGGATGAATCCGAGTCAATTCCTTAATAACCTCGCCTTGAGACCCGTCGGATAGAAGGCCTGCGGATTCAGATTCTGGCCGAGAGCTCCGTTCGCCCGTCGTTGGGACGAGATACTTTGAATAAGCCTTAACTCCTTCTTCATTTATTCTTGAAAGTTCGACCTACCAAAGAAAATGTCTCCTCGAACTCGAACAAGCAGCAGGGGATTTCTAAAATAGGCTTTCTCCGACCTCAGGAGTTCTTCCCTCTACCTCCCAACCCACAAGCCCTATTGGATGGCCGCTCATTACTTCGATCACCCAGTCTCACCAGCCGTCGAAAGCTTTCATTTCCCCATCCCATCCGTAATCCATCCTTCCCGCCATAAGCTTCTGATCTCCTACTGCCTTATCCCGACGTGATAGCCTGGCCTATCAAACCTTTCATTCCTATCCTAATCCTTTCTTTCTGGCACCCCCTACTCCCTAGAAAGCCTTCCCCGCCTTCTTCTCCTCTCTCACTCAAAGCTGCTCTGCTATGTCACCCATCCGGTGTTGGTTGTTAGTGCCTTTCCTTCACGGAGCAGCGCATCTTGTCTCTCCTTTCTCAAATTGCTCATCTTCCTCTACTCTACTCTACTTCACTTCCGCTTCTCAGCTTTTGCTTGACTGGTTTGGCCCCTTCAGCCAAAACCAGATGATGCTCCACGAGCGCGCCCCGGCATATCTCTTTATGACCAGGCTGGTAATCTTTGATAAACTCTACGAGGTCCTGCCGGCAGTAGGGAAGACCCAATCTTTGTGAGGCAAGAAAAAGTTTGTTTTTTTTTTATTATTTTTTTTTTATCAATGGATATAGTGTAAAGAGTAAAGACAAGGAAAGTCTTCTTATTCCCCAAATATCCAAATTTTTATGCCTAATACTCCATAGATCGTTCGGACTCCATAGGAACAATAATCAATTTTAGCTCGAATGGTTTGTAGAGGAACCCTACCTTCTCTGATCCATTCGACACGTGCAATTTCTTTTCCGTCGATGCGACCTGCAATTTCTACTTGAATTCCTTTTGTATCTGCCTGTTCGGTTAATTCAATAGCCTTTTTCATTGCTTTGCGAAATGAAACTCTATTCTTTAATAGAATTATAAATTCTGCAAGAATATTAGGGTGTCCATAAGGGTTTTTAATTCTTGTAATAGCAATGTTGAGTTTTCGGTTAACAAAATGAAGTTCTTTTTGTACATTCATCTGTAATTCTTCGATTCTTCGCGTCCTGCCTTCTATTAAGAACTTTGGGAATCCCATATAGATTATGACTTATTGCAACTGTAACCGCGGTCACAGAAAAAAGAAACTTCTCTTTGACTTCAGCACTTGAACTTGACTTTCCAACTTGTTGGGAGTAGGGGCTTTCACTGGAACTGAAACTCTATCTTCTGTTCAACTCCCTTAACTTAAAGACTTTGAGGGCTTACTTTGTAGGGCTTTCCACTCGCGCTACCCGAAAGGAACTAGAAGTAAGCCTTTCTCTAAGCTAAGCCCGCCAGCCGCCAACCAAGCCAATGCGCCATCCCTATCCCTTCCCGATGAAGCTTCCTTTGATTTGAATGAATGAGGAACGAAGGCGCATGCAAGAGAAAAGAAAGCCCCTATTTGGGCATGAGCCCTAGTACATTGACCTCTCGCAGACCTGAAACTCCAGTTTTTTGGCTATTGAAAAAGAAAATCATAGAGACGAACAAAGCCATATAGATTCTCAATAAGGGAGGAATGAAGGTTACTTAAGTTGAAATTACTTAGACTCTTTGCGCACTGGAAGGATTGAAAGAGCATTGAAACTATTCAGGGACGAAGAAAGCGAAATTGAAAAGGCATTAGGGTAATATAAGTCGCTATCAGGATTCCCCTAACTCAAGGCGCTCGCTAGCGAGATACTTGATTGGAAGAGAGGAAGAAAGAAAGCTTGAATTGACTCGCCAGGATTGAAAGAAAGATGAAAGTCGGTCTTATATCCTCGCTTCTTTTTGAATGACTGAAAAAAGAATGTAAATAGTTAATGTACATGGAATTGGAATCAAATCAATGGGTGTGAGAGGAATAATTCCATACACAACTTCAAATGGTGATCGACCAGTAGTATAACTTGATGATCGATTGTAAGCAAATTCAGCATGCGCAAGCTTTAAATCCCAATCTTTTAACGAATTACACACCATACCACAAAGAAGAGTGGTTAGAGTACGATTTGTTACCTCCGATTGGCCATCAGTTTGGGGATGAGAAGCTGAGCTGAATAAGACTCTTGTATCGAGCATCCTCCATAGAGTCCTCCAGAGGTGGCTTAAGAAATTGGAATGACGATCCGACACAATGGTCATTGGTACTCCATGAATGTAAATGATGTCTTTGAAATATAATTCAGCAATTTGAGATGCATCATTGGTCTTGTCACATGGCACGAAATGAGCCATTTTAGAGAACTGATCGACGACCACCATGATAGCATCTTTTCCTGTTTGAGTTGTTGGTAGAGCCACAATGAAATCCATGCTAACATCTTCCCAGGGCTGCAATGGTACCGGAAGTGGAGTATACAAACCTTGATGGAAATGGCTTTTTGGTCTTTGACAAGTTGCACACCTTGAGATGATAGCATGCACATCTCCACTCATCTTTGGCCAATAGAAATGCTCTTGAAGAACCTCAAGAGTTTTGTTACTACCAAAATAACCAGCCAATCCTCCACCATGCGTCTCTCGAATCGGCAATTGGGAAAAGAACTCTTTGGTACACATAATCGAGTTCCCTTAAAAAGAAACCCATCTTGCAAAAAAATGTACCTTGAACTCCCCGCTTGCAATTGTTGATGATGGATGAGAACTCCGCATCTTCAGAATAAAGTTCTTTAATTGATTGAAATCCAAGAATCCTAGAGTCCAGAACAGCAAGTATAGAATATCCTCTCGATAGAGCATCTGCTACAACATTTATGTGCCCAGGTTTATATTTTGAGACAAAAGAAAAGCATTGAAGAAATTCTACCCATTTCGCATCTCTCGAATTAAGCATTCATTGGCCACTAATCTACCAATAAAAGAACGAAGAACCTCATTCATTAGTCTCATGAAGGTACTCGGAGTATTAGATAATCCGAGTGGCATAACCATCCACTCATAACCACCTTTGGTCTTGAAAGCCGTCTTCCATTCATCACCTTCTCGCATTCTGATTTGATGAAAAGCACTCCGCAAATATATCTTTTAAAACACAAAAGAACCATATAATTCGTCAAGCATATCATCAAGTCTAGGTATAGGGTACCTATACTTAATTGTGATGTTGTTGATGGCCTGACTATCAACACACATTCGGTATGTGCCATCCTCCTTAGGTACAAGTAGAGCTGGAACAGAACAGGGACTCATGCTTTCTTGAACGTATCCTGTGACGATAAGTTCATCGGCTTGTCTTTGCAACACCTTTGTTCCCTCCGGATTGCATCGATAAGCTGGCGTGTTTGGTAGTGGAGCACCGGGGATCAAATCAATTTGATGCTCAATACCTCTTATGCGAGGTAATCCAGGTGGCAAATCCTCTCTGAACACATCTGCAAATTCCGTCAACAAGCAATGCAGTTTTGGATGTATGGGTCGCTCTATCACACCTTTTTTCTCAACAACAAGCAAAGCAAATACATTCTTTTGTTTGCTAATGGCTCTCTAAACCCATGCCTCACTCAAGAACAGATTTTTCTTACAAGTTTTTCCCTCCCCAGGTTGATTATTATGTATCGAAGAAGGTTTTAAGGGTAAAAGAGTAATGTATTTTTGTTCCTTACGAAAAGAGTATGTGTTTTTCCGACCATCCTGCATAGCATTTATATCAAATTGCCACGGTATACCCAATAACAAGAGGCATGCCTCCATAGGAATCACATCACATAGAACCTTATCTCGATAGTTCTTCCTAATCGAAAATGATACAAGAACACATTTGGTTACCTTTAGTTCATTCCCTTGATTGAGGCATTGGAGCTTGTATGGTTGAGGACGTTTCGTTGTTGGAAGCTTCAACTTGTCGACAAGAGTTGTCGAAGCAACATTGGTGCAGCTCCCACCATCGACGATCACCGAACACACCTGTCCGTTAATAGTGCAACGGGTGTGAAATATATTCTCCCGATAAGATTCAGAAATATTTTGGTGTTGATTGCCCTCAGCCTGTTGAAGCGCCGATTTGATCTCCTCAATTTCTTGAAGAGTCATAACTCTCCGATTTGGACAATTTGTTGTAAATGCCAAAAACCATGGCACTTAATGCATTTCCATGCATCGCCTTCAAAGTTCTTTTAGACTTCTTTGAAAGGCTCTGCAATTTTTCCCTTGCCTTTTGTCTTTTGCCGACGACTCCCGCCCCTGGTTGAGGAAGCACCCTTAAAATAGGATGTCGCCTTTGTTGAGGTTCTGGAGGAAAACCTCTTGCGCTTCAATTGTTTTTCGACTTTAATGGCTAACTTGCATACGTCTTTAAAAGACGAATAAGGTTGACGTTCAACCATATCCACAATTTCTCGATTAAAGCCGCCAAGGAAACGAGCGATGGTTTGCTAAGGAACTTCTGGAACGTCACTCCTCATTTTGAGTTGCTCAAAATCACGAATGTATTCTTCAACACTCATCCCTTGTTGGCTTAGGGAATTCAGTTTGAGGAATCGATCTTGCTTATAGTTGTCAGGCAAGAACCTCTTCTTCATCAACTTCTTGAGTTTTTCCCAAGACTTGATTCGGCCTTTTCCTTCCCTTGCTTGTTGATGCTTTAGATTCTCCCACCATAGAGAAGCATATTTTGTTAGCTTTAGGACAACAACCTTACATTTCTTCTCATCCTAATAGGACCTGAAGTAAAAAATTCATTCAGTTTTGTGTAGCTAATCCACAAAGTTGTTGGGATTGAGATTACCGTCAAACACAGGGGCCTCCACTTTAATGTCTCTTTCATCCTCCTTATTCCTCTCTCTACGTCTTCGTCCTCTAATTTGAGATTCAAAATCACTAGAGTGCAGAATCGTTCGGTAAAAAAGAGAAGGTAGACTCATAAAGAAAAGACATCGGAATCAGCACCCTCTTACGCCTCCCTTGAGAACCTCACTCTGACTGATTGGTCTACGCCCCACCTTCCCTTAGATCCTCTCCGGACTGGGCAACCCACATGCATGAAATGGTTGGATCAACGACGATAGGAGATTGGGAAAGAAGAAGACAAAGCCCTAGAGACTATCGATGCCCCGCCCAAGATGAGGTGAAGATCGGCTTACTTGGACAAGCGTACGATCAGACTAAGGACGCTACCCTCTGTCTCTTCCTTCGCGTGGAGAAAGCACTCCCTTCTGTTGGTAGGGGGTTGCCATGGATTGGTCAGGCCGAAGGGGTGTGGAAAGCCCTAAGTTCGCATTAAAAAGGAGATCGTTGGTGGCTTATGAACTCCACTAATTCCTATGTATACCCCGACTCAATCTTAAGTCATGGATTTCCCGACGTGAAGAGGCTGCCCTGTAATGAAAAGGGAAAACCTTCACTTCGGGGAAGGCAGGCCTAGAACCATCACAAATGGACCATCAGCCAATAAAATGAGTTCTTAGTTGCCAAAGACGACTCCATCATTTATAGCATTCCTAGTTTCAGTCAAGCCCTTGGTTTGTAATATAGCTTGACAAGCGGATTGAACCTGTCTTGGTTGAGTCGGAGACACTTTCACTAAGTAAGGTCGGGCAGCTAGCTAATCCACGAAAAGTCAGGAGTAGGGTCGTAGATGAGACCGCGCGGGGAGCTAGAATGTCTCTCTTGGTTAGGCCGTGATAGCCTTTCTTTCCTATCTAGTTTTTGCTGCCCTGACCTCCTTTTTATTTTGAGTAAGGTAGCCGAGATCGGTATCAGAACTCCCTTTTGGTTGCTCCGATCACATCAACCTCGTCCCATTAAAAGCCTTGTGGTTTTTGATGGAAAGGGGCGAAGGTTTTTTCTTTCCATTCCAATCCGCGGAGATGAGGAAAACAAGCAGAAGCAGTCCCGACTCTTCTAATTCGGCATCTTCATTCTCATACCTTCACTCTTGGATCGGGAACAGAAAGACAGTTACTTGTTGTAGTTGCACGCTCGTCCCCTCTTCAGAGGCCTGCCAAAACCAAAACTGAACTACTGACTTCACTTGCAAATAAGAGACTAAGGAACACCCATCCACAATTGCTAAAGATCTTTAAAGAGAAAAGGTTAACTTGATTTGTATCTTGGAAAGTCTTTTTGATATATTTATTATTGGAGAAGCCGGTGATCGAATCAACTCGTTTACTGCTTTATTTTCTTTTTATTAGTCTCACTTGGCTGTACGTTAGTTTATGTTTTAACAATGTCTTTGATCCGGTCGCTCGTTCCAATCTTCCAATTTGGAAAGGTCAAAATCAATCCTCTATGGCCTGTCTTCTCATCATAGGAACCAAATCTCCTTATTAGCATTTTATGTCCCTTCATTGCATTCGGCATGATCTTGATTTTGTTATTCCCTTTTTTCTACAGGAGGGTCGTACTTTATATATATAACTGGTATGTCTTACTCATAGAAGGGCCAACCTTATCCCCTCGGGCACTAGGCGATCTTCTTTTTCATTTAATCCCTTGCCCTTGAAGGTGGCGAGGAAGAAAAATGCTTTGAATAGAATGCAAACCAGACTGACAACAGCAAGCTAAGCTGCTAGTTAGGCCGCAAGGAAGAATGAATCCCCTGCTTGAGAATCCGCGAAAGGGGAAAGGAAGATGCCCACTTCTGTTTTTGCAGAATAAGGGCTGGTGCTGTAATATGCTAGATGTCGGTGAAAGGAAGGGAATGAAAGTCAGACATTGGTATGATCTGATCTCTTTCTTTATCATTTCGTTCTGGAAATATGCTTCATTCATGGCATGAAGAAAATAAACTGCCATTTCCCCTAGTAGGAGTCTTAGCAGGAAATAGAAAAGGAATGGCTGCCTTTGCTAAAGTAAAGAGGCGGATTCCGGACTGGGGCATTAAAAGAAGACTTGAAAGCCGCTTTAGAATCAATCCATTTTTTCTATGGGAGAAAGCATCGAATCCTCTCTTTTCACGAATCCGCAGCAATAAGACGCAGATGTTTTCATGAAAAATAAGCTCTGTGGCATTACCGGACGTGAATCAGAAGGTTAGAACGAATAAGCTAGCTCTTTGCAAGAAGGGGTTTTTTAAGGACAAATGCCCACTTGAATGAATAGATGCGGTAAGGCAAGGAACTGAACCTGAACTGCCTGAAAGGAGGCATGTGTGGGACTTTTTTGACACAGTACAAGCACAGAATCCGATTTTGGGACCTAAAAGATCGGAAAGTCATAAAACTGAAACAAGAGCAAGGGCTGACTCCTCAATTCTCAATTCCTAGAAAGACCAGTCAGGCACTTAAGCGATTATAGAATGCCCTTTTTGTTTTCAAGGAATGGGGAATATCTGGTTTGACTTGACTGACTCGGATAGCTAGGGAAAGAAAGGGAAGCTGCATGAGGGTCTTGCTGTTGTGCTATGGGAAAGACACCGGACTTGCCTGTCACTATAGCGTGGCCCGCTTCAGTTGATCTCATACATATAGAAATCCGGAATTGATACTTTTGATAAACAAAAACTCACTCAAATCACATGTTCGTCTCGCCATGGAACTCTTTCATCGGAGTCTAATGTAGCAGGAGAAGAATCGTCTAATGAAAGGTCCCATTTCTGAATAACTCCTCACGTCTTCCGTTAAGCGTGCGTCAGTTCGGGTAAACCCAGCGGGAAAGTATGAGACATTTGATGGAGAAGAGCGGTTGGTTGAAGATGAAACCGTAGTCGATTCGTACCTACCGGAACTAGATTCAAGACTTGATTGGATGAGGTTAGGCGGTGAGGAAGGAAATCAAAAAGAATCCCATCTCATACATGCAAAGAAAGAAACGAAAAAAAAAAGCGGGTGCGGGTGGTTGACGAAAGAGTTTTGATTCAGCAACGGATGAAAGAGTAAATTCGGAAGCATCCTCCACTGAGTCGGTCGATAAACCAGAATAATGTCTCAAAGACTTGAATTTACCGAAAGAAAGCCTCTCTATGGCTTCTATCATGCTGTGGTATTCTGAACCTGTCTATTCAACTGTTGATTCAACTTCAACCGTCGTCGAGCCAAATACCTCACTATCAGGGTCTTCAATATTCGAAAATTCTTCCAATTCAGCTTATTCAATTTAGGAAACTAAGTATTCAAGTTGACCCGCCTACCCGGCCGGGTTGTTTGATTGAGTCGAGGTTGGCGATCGCCTTCGTCTAGTTTCATTGCCTAGCTCTCTTCGTGGTGTGCCTAGCTTCGTACTTAGCAATTCCCTGCCTAGCTCTTCGGAAGCAGGTTGGAAAGGCCTAGCGATTCTGCATTTAATGGAATTATCAACCTTTCTAGCTAAGATTTATCTAAAGAACCGTACCTTGCCCTAAAGAAAGATA
Organism: Eucalyptus tenuipes; assembly: GCA_014182365.1. Taxonomy (NCBI): domain Eukaryota; kingdom Viridiplantae; phylum Streptophyta; class Magnoliopsida; order Myrtales; family Myrtaceae; genus Eucalyptus; species Eucalyptus tenuipes. The sequence goes on along the minus strand of CM024547.1, from coordinate 28,707,709 downwards.
AACCGTCCTTCGCACTCCCGGTAAGATAAACAATTGATAACCTTCCTTCCCAACCCGAGTTGTTGGAACGAACCGAACTTTCCGAGTTATCCACCCAAACTAGCCAACAAATACATAGTCCTCCGCACCTTGCCTAGGAAGAAGAGACAACAATGAAACTTTCTTCTTGAACCTTCAACACCAGCAACATCGCCAGCCTACTTTGTTTTTTCCTTCTCATTTGACCAACGCGCTTTTGATATTAACAATTATCCTAGCTATTCCCCACCCTATTCCCCCGTCGGGTAGGCACAAACCATTAGAATCGGTAGGTTCACATGAACAAGCAGTAGAGGAATTCCTAACAGAAGAAGAAGCATACTCAGAAGAATTATTCATCTATTTTGAATCTATCTATTTCTTAATAAAAGTAGGCTCGGCATTTTCCTCGTTCGATAGAGAATTGGTAGTTGAACCCGAGGGTTAAGTCCTCAAATTATGGCCATACAGAACGTTTCCCGATTTGAGAATTGATTGGATTGCTTTCAACTACGCCAATTGAACATTCGCCTTCGCTTCTTGCTTTCGACGCTTCGAATATCGAATAAACCACCCTGCTCTATTCAATCAAATAATTACACCCCTGGGCTTTCAGCTTTCCAATTCAATCTCCCCTTCGAACTTCACTATCTGCCATCACTGCCTATTCGTCTTTAACGGGTCCATTTTCTCAAAAATCATTTACCTTCTGCCTGCCGCTCCTACTTCTCTTCCTCCAACAGAGTCAAGCGTATTTCAAAAACGGCAATAGCAGCAGATGTAAGAGCAGGTCCTATCCCGCAAAAACTGGCACCGTCTTCTTCCTTCAAACCAGAAAAAAGGCTTATTCCGTCAACAGGGGATTCTTCCACCATCTTTGTCCTAACAGCAGACTCTATGGCATCTTCTTCTCCTCCTGCTCCTTAAAATGCTTTTGCTACTTTTGCTGATTCAATTGCTGCGAAAAGAGCTCCTTGCTTTGATTGGACGGGGATATCTAAACAATATTCATTGACTTCCTCCCCTGACTCGGACAAAAAAAAAGGCAGTTAGTTCACTTAGGGCAAGCAGTTCATCGCAGCCTTTTCTTGTTCTTTCTAAGAGGTCATTCTCTGCATCAACAATTTAATTGCCTCCTCGTATTACGTATTAGAAAAGGTAACCAGATCTCCTCACTTGAGTTCTTTGCATTTGGCTCGCTCGGTTCGTCTGTTCATTGAAGGAAAGCGTTTATGGAGCTTCATGGGTTAGCCCGCTGTCCTTCTATGGGGATTGCCGAGATTCCCAGCCTGGGTGATTGATTCTCGAAACCTGGTAGCTAGCCGAAGTGAACCAATTTCTATTAGCTGTTGGATCTAATATCTTATCTTTCTCCTCGGAATGCCTTATTGACCGAATGAATAGATAAGTCAAGCAGAGATGGGAAAAAAGAAGGTATAAAGAGATTGCATTTCTATCGATGACGTGCGGACCGGACCAATCCTTCTAGTCTCACGGAAAGCACACTTTTCACTTCGTACCTGCCTTCGAGTGAAAAGTGGAAAGTTCGATCCACGCACTCTTATGTTGTCCCGGCCACTGACTTGAGAAAACTTCTTTTATTTTTGAATTCTCTTTTCTGGTAAGCTGGGAAGTAAGGGAAGGGTCTCGTGAATCTGTCTTTGATACACTTGAGATGGCTCTCCATCCAGATGTCTAATAATGGAGCAAATCTCCATTCCTCCTAACTCTTCTTTGGACTACCCTTATCAGCTCCGGCTATCCCCTTTTCGACGCCCTCGTCGATGCCTTTATCTTCCTCTTCTTCCGTAACGCTTGAATGGATTCTTCCTCGTGCAGTGTGCTTTGTCGAAGGGCTTGGTCTTCTTGCTTGAGAAGAATGCCCAGAGGGAGTGTCCTATCCTTAGGCAGGAATTCGACTCATTGATGTACATCGAACTGAAACTGAAAATACTCAATTTCTCAATTTCAATTACAGTTTGCATGACACACCATGTGTAGCTAAAGGAGCGATGTAAGAATGATTATCTTGCCTGTGTACACCCCCCAGAGTAGATAGATGGTTTCAGGTAGACATAGATAAAGAAGGCTGGCTCACAAGAATAGGAATCATTTTCAGCGGTTCAATTCATTGATTCATCTATCTATCGGATTAGTAGCCCAAGCCCTTTCCTACGTATGAATTCATGCTTTCGCTATGTGCTTTAAATTCTAACTTTAGTAGAGTCTGCAAGGCACGGGAGTCCCCTTTTTGCCCTTTGGTCGGTAATCACATCGGCCATAACGTGGTCTATCCCCTCGGTTCGGTTGGGGAGAAAAGGTTTTTTGTTGCCGGAAAATCCCTCTCCGTGGATGATCGGAGCCTCTGCTTTCGGAGATCAGGAGTTATTTACTTAGTTAATAAAGGACCGGTCGTAAACCAATCCTCCCGGCTTCTCAGGCTTTGAGTCTGTGATCCTCCTACTAGCGTCCTGCTCTGCGGATTCCTCTTAAAAGCTGCAGGATCAGATGACTTGGAAGAGTCCCTACGGAAGTGGAATAAGCCGATAAAAGAGACCTCTGAGCTCGGACTCCAAGAAGAGTTCTAGGAGGTGCGTAGCGCTTTGAACATTAGTCTTTATCGATGCTTTTCATACGACCCACGGAGCGGTAACTAGGAAAGTCGAAATGAAAGTCCTACGACTGGGAATTTTTTATATAAGAAAGAGTTCAGATCAACAGTAAACAAGGTAATCTAACTCTGCTGTGAGTCTAGTTTTGAAATCAGTCTTAGTCCCTTAATGAGGAAAGTGCAAGTTAGTGCTAACTAAGAGACTCATTAAGAGCCTCACTGGCGGATCGGAACGCCTTGCCTACGAAGGAATCGGACACACGGATGAACATCATAAAATGTGACCACGGGTAATAGAACACCAACACAAAGGGGTGGGTGCTCCGCAAGACAACCAAGGCATCATGCAATCGACTTAGCCGCAGTCAAGTATATATCTCCATGGGATCCATTCAATGCCTTGGTGTCATCATTTTCAAGTTTACACATGGATATATCTCACTTTGGAAAAATGCCATTTGATGCAATAATGCCAAGAGTTCCATTTACTTTATAAAATCGCATCAATTTTGTTGTCATATGAAGTGCATAAATGTCACCACGCATGCTAAATAGATAGCAACTGAGAATACCGCATCCCTTTTGCATTCCTTTAATTAAAACAGAAATAAGACAATTTTCGGACAAAACAGAATGCATTCCTTTAATTAAAATTCTTGAAAAATTAGTAAACGATATTAATAAATTCTGAGAATTTAACATGATGTAAAGAAGACCTACAGAAAGAGGTTTCATGAAGAACACCATGTCAAGAAAGTTTCATATAAATCGCATAGGTCCATACATCACAGCAAAAGAAATTCCAACACCACTTTTGCGCAGTTTCGGAAATAATTTCGATTAAGCCCCTAAATGAACTCAGAAAATTCTGCGATTTTAATATGTTATAGTTAAGAGCTAGAGATAATAGTCCCATGAAGAAATCGAAGTCTAATTCATTCTGGATTAAAAGCTATAATTATTTTAACTTTTCCTAACCCTTGGTTAAATCTCCAGATTTATCCCTTCCAAAGAAAATTTGTTTCCCGATCAATACTTGTCTGTTTATTCTCAAATTTTAGTATGTTACTCCTCAAGATGTCGTCTACAACTCTTATCAAGGACACGAGTTCAAATTCGGACTGGATACTTGCACAAAATTCACAGAATCGCAAGGGGTCAACATAGCAGTTTCCAGATCTAGTATGTTTGAAGAAAAATGGTTACACCAACAAATATTGTCCGTTTCTTCTCAAATTTTGATATGTTACTCTTCAAGAAGTCCTCTACAACTTTCATCAAGGACACGAAGTGAGATTTCACCTAGATATTTTCCTACAATTCGCGGAATCACTAGAGGTCAAATTGTTTTCCATAGAACAGCTTACTAGCTTAAGGTATTACTCCCAAATTTCAAAAATCCTAACACTTAGCTCATCCGAAATCTACTTCACACACAACCACAGCATGGACCATGTACATCAAGGGACTTCACTTGCCTTAAGTTCACAGCAAGCAAACGACAACTTGAGGTTTCGGCGAGCTTGATCGACGGCGGCAGCTAGGCGGCGTCAACGATCTCCCTCTTCCCCCTCGCGGCTCACACTCGCCTTCCTCTCTCTCGCTCGAACTCTCCTCTCGGTCTCACTCTATCTCTCTCTCGGTTCCTCTAGCAATCCGCCTCTCCCTCTCTCTTCCTTCGGTTACTTCAAGGCTAGCAATCATTAGGTTTGCATGCAAGGACACTTGGCTCTAAGGGGATGACAAGTGGCTTCAACCATGGGACAAATGGAGAGGAGGCGTGGGGCTGCTCCATCCGGTTTGCCTCCCTCCTTCGGTCGACGGCTTCATGGGCTTCTTGGGCCGGGCGTTGGTCAGTCGAATGGTGGGGGGTTGTGGGCTGTTTTGGGCTGTCTTGGGCCTTAGGTGTCCAGCCCACTTAATTCATAATCTCAAATACTCACATGGCAATGTAATATTGCAACATTAATCGATGAAAATCCAACTTATAGAGTACACGGCCAAGAACGGAAAATTCCTTGTCAATTCATCCTTTAGTACACTCCTTGATCACACTTAGATGTAGGATACTTTTCCAATCAAAATAATAGTCCTTTCAATGTCCGGCCTTGTTTAATTGAAATCCGTTCGTCTAATGACTATAATATTGTCCAATGGTGCTTCCGATACCTTTTTATGGGTCGCAGTGTATCTAGGGCTCATTATGAAATTTTAGGATGCCACAGTAAGCGCGGAGTTCCTCTTTGAGGTTGTAGGCCCCTTGGCCAAGTATGGTGACTGAGTCCCCTCGTGCCCCCTTTTGTCTATTGTTAGGTCCAATCCCTCTGGAAAAAGTCTTCAATTGAAGCGCAGATTTTCGAATTCTTTCTCTTTCTGAGCGATTTCAGTCGCCTTTGTGTCTAACCCCTCCTGAAGTTGTCTTCATTTTCGATTCCTTATCTATTTCGAGTGTTGGAAATTGTGTGGTGGAGTGAGGTCCTTTCCATTGAGCTGTTCAAATTTTATCTGCCTTAGTAAATTCTTTTTCTTTCTTGCTTGGGGTGCAGTCCCATATCGCTTAAGCTACCTTTTCCATGAGGAAATATTTCTGTATCGTGAGGGCTCTTTGTTATTGATTCATGCGCATCTACCTCTTGTCCTGTGACTTAGGCCGCCCCGTTCTTTCACAAACAGGAGAGAGGATTGTTACTGGCTTGCTTGCTTGATTGATAGACAGACTAGCTACCAACCGTTCTACAAAACTTTAGCTCGCTTGATTGACTAAATATTGTATGATAATGCACTTTCACTTCCGTCTTTCTTCCCGCTCGTAGGGATAGAATTGGATTGACAGATCCCGAGTAGTGCAGGCTTGCAGATATGGTACGGCTAGAAATTTACTGAGAAGCGAGGAGCTTGTTGCTTGGTGGCTAGAGA